>CM042073.1:23647888-24247888 GCA_023512825.1 Liposcelis brunnea
AATTGATCGCACATTTAGAAATAGTAGTATGACGTCAAAGATGGCTCTGGAAAGGAAAAAAAAAGATTTGTTATAATTAAAACGAAACATCTGTCACTTAAAGATATATCAGGGCGATATAATTAAAAAAAATTTTAACCGGGGAATATCCTAATTGCATTTAGTTTAAAGAAATGAATGTGTTTTTTTCTAGGAAAATTATAAACATTAAAACTTTCCTTTACTCTTAAAAAGTATTGTATTAGGTATTTTTAGCTTCATTAAAAGCAAAAGGATTTAAAAGATAAAAAAGCCATGAGATTTAGATAAAAAAAATTCCGGTTATAAAAAATTTACACGAACAGGAACAAGTAGCTCAGGATCCAAACCAAAAAATTTCGCTGGAAGCGCTAATCACCAGTTCGACGAATTGTTGACTGATGGCGCTAGTGTTGACTATATGGGAAAAGATGAGAATAAATTGACCATGATTCCGTGTTCATTTTCATTATTTAAATAGCTGTTGAAAAGGCCGAGCCAGAATGGAAATTTAATTCAACCTAACCTAACTTGAAATAAAATCATTCTCATTTCTTTAGAGTACAAATATGGGCAGTTTTAAACCACAAGTTAAAAAGTTTTTTGCGACTTCTTAAAGCTCCCCCTTAAACCTTTAGTAATTATTTTAATGAGCAAACTAAATCTTGCTACAGCAATACTCCTTTTTATAATAGTGAGCTTAAGTCCGGTTCAGTAGCGACTTTAAATAAGCAAATATACCGGTTCGAATGTGCTTAACTGCGGAGTTTGCAACTATTATAATGGGATTAGCTCGAAGCTTCCACAAATAAATGAGTGCCGGGAAAATATCAAAAATGGAAACTCAATCGCAAAATTATTCTGCGTGTAGCTTTACTGGGTTTCTAATAAAAATCTTAATGGCACTAGACATGGAATGTTTCGATTATTTACCGGTACACTTCTAGCACAATAGTTTTCCGCTGGAGTTCCTTTTAGGAGAAAAGGTAATATTTTCTTTACTCAATTCAAATTAACATTCAATTCAGTTTTTTCCCACCAAACGTTTTCTAAAGCAGAGCAGGAGTCAGTAGATAGTAGATGGTGTAGGTACTATACTAAGCTTTAACAAAAAATTAAAATCTCTCCTTATACTTGTATTAAATTCCAGTCAAGCAATTAAAGTCTAACTCCAAGTCAGTTATACATTAATAAAGACGGTTGTTAAATCACACCAGGCCACAGAATGTAACCGAGATGAGATTAAGATATTTTTCTTTCAGCAAGTCCCGATTTTTTCTAGAAAAATATCTTACGAATGTTTAAAACTATTACAGGAAAATTCTTCAAAAATTTTTTTACAGGCCCCATTTAAAAAATAAATAAAAAAAATTAATTAAATCACAATATTAATCTTAAACTATCAACAAGAAAAACCTATCCCAATAGTTTCATATTCACTGACAAATTAAATGACTGAGAATTAACTTTATTGTATCCTAGCTAATTGTGTCGAGGTTGTGAGAAAATTAGGGAGGTTAAAACGAGACAACAAAGATTTCAAAGTCAGATTTCTCATCATTG
Source organism: Liposcelis brunnea (assembly GCA_023512825.1). Lineage (NCBI taxonomy): Eukaryota > Metazoa > Arthropoda > Insecta > Psocodea > Liposcelididae > Liposcelis > Liposcelis brunnea. Next base: position 23,649,470 of record CM042073.1, read on the forward strand.
AAAGATATCATAGATCACGGTTACCATTAATTCATAAAAAAATGAGAAATCTCATTTTAATATCAATATAACATACTTAATGGAAAGATAATAATCAATTTAACAGGAAATTTTCGATAAGATTCCAAGGTAAGCTTTTGCCAACCCCTGCTATTTTAAAAGGAAAGGAAACGATTTCAAGACCCTTTATAAAAGCTCGACTCAATTTCGAATCAATTTCGCTTCAGCGGGCGTTTTCTTTCTTTATGTATGTGCTTTCTCGAACGGAGGGACCATTCGACTAATTTTGTTATTTCTTTAAAAGAAAATCTTTTATAATTTTTCGAGGAAAAATAGCACGGCCGACGTGAATATAAAGATGTTTATAATTATATTCCGATTAATGATTTATTATCCTAATATTTTATGAGGTGCTAGTAAAAGTCTTGATATATAAAAAACTAGTTTGATTATAGTTTTTTCTAATACACGATTAACTTTATAGTTATATTTAAAAATAGGTCTAAAACAGTTTTTTATAAATGTCCTGTTAAATTTATTTTCAGTTTTCGTTTTTTTGGTAAATTTTTTGCTATAATTGATTTTAAATTAGTGCGGCCTAATTTTTTAGCAAACTGCGCAAATTTTGATGGATTTTTGCGTTAAATAGAAGAAAATTGCGTAAAGAATTAATTAAATGGCGTACGTGACTTAATTAATGGCATTGAAAGCATCTTACTCAGGAAAATTTGAAGTTATAAGTTCTGTAATTTTTTTACGCTGAGGCTGAAGCTCAGTGTGACTAGAGCAGAAGGCTATAACTCGACGGACTATTATAAAGAAAAAAATAACAAAAACTGTACGAGGGAATAACAAAACTGAAAAGCCGGTTTTGTTTACAAGAAGTCCCTTACACAAGCTAACAACTACCCCGATCTGTCAGCTTTAACCCATAACCAGATTACCTCTGGTAAGAAGCTGTACGCTACTACTGGCTTTTTTGAAAAGATTTCAATTTTCAAATCAATATTCTCCTTTTGGTAAGAGCCTTCAAGACCAGATACAAAATTTTTCGATCGCACCTTCGATACCAATAAATTTATGTTTTGCCTTAAGTGGGACTGACTTGCCCATTTTACTTAAAATCGCCTGATTCGGCCATAAAAGGATTTTTTCTATCGTTTTTAAATAATTCAGAGGAAACAGGTATGGCAAGTTTAAGTGAGAAGAAATAGGTAAAAAAATTAATTGCACGGTTGTGACTGATCCAGTTCGGTTTTTAAAAACTACGATTTAATATTTAACAGTAAAAAAAACGTTGACGGGAGAAGGGAGTGTCTATTATAACCTTGACTTATATCATCCTACTGGAGCTGCCAAGCCTCCGGTAGTAACAGCAGCTTAAGGATCACGTAATATTTTCAAAGCTCATACGCGTGCGGTTTTCTGATATAACCCTAGCAACATCATCTCTGGCAAATCTAAAACTAATAGAAGCGCTATATAAAACTTGAGAAGAAATGACTTAAAAGCAGCGATTGCTTTTTAAATTCGATCAAAAATACAAAACTTAACCGGAGCCCAATTTAAGTGTTTTTGAAATTTACTTTTTTAAGACTTTAAAATCTTTGCCAATTGATTACATCGGAATTGGATCAACTCCATGATTTAAAAAGATAAAATAAACCAGAAAAGGTAAGACTGAGGGTGTGATTTGTCATTGAAATAACATTGGGAAACGGTAACAGGCTCTGCTTATTATCATATAAGATACCTCTAATAAAGAAGTATCTAGAAAGAAATAGAATATATGGTTATGTAAATATAATAGGTCATTTTGTTTTATAAATCAAACAGGTAGTGATTTGAAAATTAATGAGCTAACGCCTGGAGGAAGATTCAAATTTAGTCCAAGCACAATTTTTTACTGCAGATTCAAAAGATGAAAAAATACTGTAGAATAAGAAAACTCTGAATTCCTCAAGTATTTTAAATTGAGAAAGGCGGTACAAAATAGCGCTCAATATGTCAATATAAACCAAAGCGCAATATGAAGGAGGTAGCTCTGCTCTAGAAGATGAATTCAAATTAGTATGGATTTCAACGTATTATTTTCTGATTTTTAAAATGAAAAAGGGGAGAAAGCTGCAGTCTAAATAGGGGTATTTATAGAATCGATTATAAAAAGTAAAACCTAAAAAGCTAAGCTTAACACTACTTGCAGCGAATTTGGCTTATTACTTTTTTATTCGGATAAATTACGGGATTTCCCAAACGGAAAAAAACATTATCTTGGAATTTCTAGCTAAAGATTTGCTTAACGTCATGAAATAATCCAATTTCCACGAAAGGCCTACAATTACTGAGTAATACTACGAATTTGCAGTTTTACGGTCAGTTCTAGAAAGATCCAGAAAGGCATTATTTTTAAAAATTAGTTTACCGCTTCATTTACTTTTCTATTTCCAGTCATAAATCCAACGGCTGACGCTAAGTCTCAACTAAAGAACCTCCTCTAACTTCTTGCTAACAAGAACAGGGCCAATCTGATGTGAAACTTGGAAGGGACGAAGTAAGACCGCTAAGACTGCTGCTAGGTATTGCCATCTTAAGAAGCATATACACAGAAGTAGAATATCAGCAGGACCCAGTTGCGAAAAGTGCGGGGAGGGCGGAATGCAAAACTCCAGTTCAAGCTAGACTAAATTTTAAGGAGTTTCATATAATTGTTGGACCCTAAGAACTTTACCTAGAATCCTTTTACTGAAAATCCTAGATTGCATGAAGGCCCCTCCGGCGTTTCGGAAGGTGAAGGAAAATCATATGGGTTCCTACAAAAGATCAGTACTAGTTGCAGTGTTTGACAAGAAAGAGACAGACCCATCAATTACAAAACAGTTTTGTTTAAAATTTTCTTGCCCAAACAAATACAGTAAGTAGTCTCTTAAAATCTCTTTAAGAAAATTCCTTCAAAGCAAACTCAGATGTATTTCACAATTGAGTAATAAAAGCCAGGTATAAACTCTAACTTTAGAAAAAAAAGCATACAACTGCAAGGCTTAACAGAAAGAATGCAAAAAAAGTCAATGACAATTAAAAATAGTCCATGATTCTAGCGAATGCATTAATATGCATTCCTGCTCGATCAAGTTCAGTGAGCCAACAGGATAGGAAAAACCTCACCATTCTTTATCACTTTCCATCGCATAATTATTTTTGTCCTGCAAACTGAGCCCAAACAAACAAACACGCGGATCGAAGTGTGGTTGTTTACCTTGCAATTATGTCGATCCTCACACAACTTTGTTTCTGCACAGATGGAAACACCTGTCGACCTTTAAAATACTCAACGGTATAATCTTTAATTATTTCGTTAACATCATCATCATCACAAGTAACTCACAAAAAAGGGTAACATCATAACCGACGACATACCTGACTCGAAATAAATGAGACACACCCATCCGCAATACGTACGTCGATGGGCAAATGGTAATAGATTTACCTTGGCATTGAAATCGTAATAATATTCCTTATAATAAAAAAATTTTTCTCAATCCTACATGATAAGGAAGGAGTTAGGCTTAATATGAACCCATTAGTCAATCCTTTAAATGGCTAATTCATTATCTGCGTTTTTTCTTTTTTTTTTTTTTAAGCTATCTCGATCAAGTTCCTCCAAGGATTATTACAAGTTAATCTGCAGAAAGTCACGTAATCCAGCAGCGAGTGGATTTCCTCCATTTACCGAACTTGCGATATTTTTATTATACGGAAAATTTATTTATTTACCTGAAACCAGTTTCCTACGTCCAGTTTTTCCTGGGTTCGACGACCTTCTCGATAAAAAGAATCTTCTCGGTATATTTCGTGGGCAAGTTATTCCCGGTTCGTCCTTCGCCGAATTTCTTCCACGTTCAAAGAAAGGCGGTAAAACCGAAGTTCCTCGAGTTGACACCACAAAACCTGGAAAGAAAAAAACCTTGGTCACAAAGTCATACAAAGTCACACATACGGGCTATAATTATTTTCAAAGGGGAACTTTTTTAAAAAATAAGGTTAAATCGTTCATTTTTGCGGTGGAAATCGAAAGGTTAAAAATGATGAAATCCGAGGGATTAATTTCGTAAGTCAAAGAGAAGTGACATTGACAAAAATACTGCACGAAAGGTGAAAGAATTAAGCCACAGTTCAATAACACCTATAATATGATAATCTTAAATGCTGGGAACATGAATAATTACGTATCAAAACAACTATACATAAGTTGTCATTTTTTAATGAAATTTTTCCGCACAATTTTAAGTTTGAAATAATATTAGCGGAACTCAAAATTTCCTCTTCAGTAAAAATTAGCAGAATGATAAAACAAAAAGATGTGGGGTGAATCACTGGACAAATTTTACTTTTATAGCTCTTTTGAAAGTTGCAGAAAAGATTTTCCTATACCTACTGCTTAGAGTACTGCATACATAAATGGTATCTACTTGGCATTAATAGTTCATCGATTAATGATGTATAATAGTTTCACACCGAAATGCAAAGTGAGCAATTCTGTCTCGAACAAAGTGATCATGAGTGCGAAAAATAAATGAAAAATACTTTTACTGTTGTATTAGCATCGCATTGCGAATAACTTAACTTTGTACTTTTGCGCCCGTTTTAAGTTTTAAACATATGGCGTAATCTTATTATTTACAATATACAGGTCTTCAAATTTCCAGATTTACAAATTCTTAAATGTAACTTTTCTGGGAATTTATTCTGCTCCTTATGGCTCAAAAATCAAAACCCAGCTTTCAAAAGTGAACTAAAATCTAATTTTTAACATCCAACTCTTTGATTTGTTCATTAGGATCTATCCTATTTGTACCCTTGATAAATTACTAAACCTATATTTCCGTTGATTAATTAAAATTAATATATCTATTCTTTCCAATTAAGACGGGAAACTATGTATTGTGAAAATTATCGACTTGAGTGTATACTTTAGAATGTATATTTCACGCATTTGAGCAAGCATAGGAAGCAATTATCCAACTTCCAAAGGAAAGGGCCTTGATGGCTCTGAGCGAAAATATCGCAAAAAAAGGAAAATTGAGCAAAGCGAGACATAATCTAACAGAAATATTATCTACGTGCATGCGAATCTTTATTTTAAACATAAAACTGGACCTAGACCTAATTATTTAAAAATAAATACATCTTCTGTTAATTCTTTTGCTCGACTGTCAGGATGACCGCTAACAATAATAAAGACAACCATCTGTCCTATTACGTAAGACAACATTAAAAACCTTCAAAGGATTTGTCAACCCGTGATAGCGATCCTAAACAGGATTTTCTTGGGGACACCCTGAATTACGCTTCATTAAAGTGACCTTACACCTCTTGCATAGCAACAGCCTAAGACGGAGCGTCAAGACAAGCCCCCCTTGGATACCAGTCAGGTAGCCTTAAGGCGCATCGGAAACTTTACGATCCAGGAGAGGGGAAATAAGAAGGGTTTCTGGTCTGCTGAATGATATGACATTGAATTCGATAATAATGATGATGAATATCTCAAAAAGTCCCTGATCAAAAAAAAAAAAAAAAAAAAACATACTACGTGATTTAAATGGTTTAATTTGATCAATGCCACTAAAAGAGTATACCAAACACAGCGAGGAGTCTTGGTTATTTATTTAATTACACAGGTGGTTGGACTTTTTGCAAATGCGGAAGTCCATCTAGGAATATGAAAACCCTGTGCGCCACCTGCACTTTTAATGCACAATTAACGACCTTGCTGCATTAAAAATTTATATTTTGGTTGCTTAACGGTAAAAGTTTGGAATATTTTAAAATAAGGGTTTGACGTCATTTTCATTATTTTCAAATAACTTTTCTTCATTTGCTCTTGTACTGATTAAAGTTCATGAAAAAATTAAATTGCGCAGCGGTTTTTAATTCGAATGGAAAAATCTGCCCTAATTCCTTAGTTTTTGTCCCATATTAATGATAATGAGAGCGAGACGAGTTTACGTGCGTTTTTCTTGCCATGTATACTTGGGTATATTATATGAACACTGAATCCTTCACATGCAGTTACATAATCGGTTGCAGCTAATAACATTGAGCAAAAAACAATAAAAAAAAGAGGCGATAAAATTATTCCCACATTAATATGATTGACGCTCTTGATTATATTCTTAGGTTCGACTAGATTTTTGAAAAGTGTTAATAAGTTCTCCGCAACCAAATCAGAGGCAACTAAAGACATTATGTTTTTATATGCCACTTAACGACGAAAAAGTTTTAAAAGGCAGAAGTGAAGTGTAATCCCCACTCGATGCGACGCTTTTGAAAATATCCTCATCAGTGATGCCATTTTTGGCCAGAAGTGCTGGAAAACTTATGGCATATTGCCCTGCAGGGACTCAGTTCGAAAATCAGTTTCTGAAACACGAAAATTTGCCATTGCTGCGAAATCCATGTCGGACTTACAGTCTCAAACTTAATGGAATGTTGCTTAGAGCTTTCGAGAGGTCTTATCGAATGCCGCACTTGATTCTGCACGTAGGAGACTCTACTGCAGACATTCTCGTAAGTGCTAATATTACTTGTCTCCGTAAGCATTGAATCAGAGGCGAAGACTATGGATCATGGCCCAATCTGTTGTTATAAATACTACTTAAGAACTTGTTGTCATAGTTTTTTCAGGGGTGTTCCAATATATTTACCAGCGCTAGTATGTGCATCACCGGCACTACAATACCTTTTATTATCTCATCTGGTCGTACGCCTAGCCGACTACTACCGTCCTTCAGCTTTATGTTAGCACTGGAATTTTTCTGCCTCCCTGATGAAACTTTTGGTGACTTTTGTATCTAAGTAAGGTATTATTTTATTTTCATTCGGCTTTATTAGCCAAATCGAAGTGAGTTTGATGGGACGGAAAACAACAATGGTCGGTTTTTATCACAAAAACAACAAAACTAGGCCTATGTTTTTTCATTATTAAACAGTCAAATCCAGTACCCAGCAAATCTAATTTTCTTTCCCTTAATCGTACTAAAAGTGTTTATCTCTGAACGATGGATAATTTGCGACAATACCGTTCGAGAAATGCCAGTTGAAAAACAATGCCAGTTGAATGTTTTGTGCAGACGGTGTATTAGTTACAACTTGAAACTTTAGTTGAAATAGTTAAATTTAACGACGATTATTTCATAAACTCTGTAAAACAACTAAGCGAAATAAGCAGACACAACAAGACCTTCAAGTCCTAGACGGGAACATCTTCGTCTTCGTAAAGAAGACGAAGTAGTCAATGCCGAGGTGCCTGGTGCATCTTTTGTTGTCAACCTCCATCGCAGCCGGGGGCCCGACAACACACGCACTAAGGCATCAACTTCCTTCAAACACCAATAGAATCAACTTTAAAACTTTCCTTCTGTCTGCTTGACAAGCAATGTAAAGATCATGTGAAGAATAGCTCAAACCAATAGGAGCGAAAAATCATTTGCCCAGAGTAGTGTAAAAAAATTTAGTGATAAATCACGATTTTCAAAGGCCGGAAAAATATACAGTAGCGTAATGGGAAAATGAAGCTTGAATAAGGGTGCAATTTCCTTCTTACTTCCACAATAAAAAGAGGGCGTGCAACATTCAAAAGCAACCTGAGAAAATCCCTGAGCTCTGATTATCGTTGCATAAAATCCCGTCTGAGTAATTAGTTTACTTGATTTGTCATTATAGTCCAGACCAATTAAATTAATTTACTTCGGTTATTCTTATAATCCGAGACTAATTCTATTTGATCAATAACGCGGAAAAATAAGCAATATACTTAGCTTCCGCGTACTACCCAGTATAAACTAGAAATTTTTTTTTATTCAGTGAAAGGTTAAAATATTAAAATCCCAAATCGTTTTCAAGGCTTCTGCTAAAAAATGACCGCACGTCACGTGTAAGCGGCTACATCCCTCTGTCTATAATTACCCTAATCGCATTGATACAATCTCACACGTACCTCGTATTCGTCAAAGCATACTTTCAAAAAGAATGGTTTTCCTTGAGCTCGAGACATTGTTACTATTTTTCTCCAGTAAAGCACGTATTTCGTCGATAGTGCTTCCGGTATCGGTGCAGTCATTGTATTGCAAATGTATTTTCACGCTTTGACTCCATTGTCAAGGTCCTCCGTCTGGCGATTCCACCTAAGCAGCTTACACATTTCTGAAAATATCAAAAAACGGATCTTTAAATGGAAATTTTTATTTATTGTTTTAAAGTGCGTTAATTTAATCGATCTCATTATCCTTGATCTTAAGGATCTCCTGCTTTAGTCACGGAAAAATCACATGGATCACAGTTTAAGTGTCTTTATCTTAATCAATCATGCCGGATTAGATGCAAACAAAAGAACGATGGGCGTATGTCGAGATGAAAAAAAAAGGGCTAACGGCCCTGAAGAGAGTGGACGCCACGCGCTGAGCTTCCATTCCCACCTTCTGGCTACTGAATCACGTTAAGAGCACTTCAGGTAAATTTAAAAAAATGATCTTTTTCTTCAATCAAGGTTTATTCTTCGCCAATTTGCGTCATAGATCTTTATCGTAATCGATTATACGATCACTTGTTAAACTCGGTGCAATTAACCTTAAAGAAAAAAATCGACGGCCAAAAATGACAAAAAGATGATCCGCAAGTCCGAAAAAAAAAAACGGTCACTCCTTCTTTTAAAATCCTGGATTTGGAATTTCGCCAAAAATATAAAGTGGAGCATTGACTGGAGTTGAAGACCCAAGTCCCACATTTCCATTCATGTTTCATATGACAATGAGTGTCGGTAAGTTCACACTCCGGATGGTAAACAAAAATATTACATCATGTCTTCTAGGAATTTCATCTTGGACCGCTTTTTTTTATTATATTCGTATAAAAATAAAAATAAACCAGTTATTACGGTGCAGGCCAAAAAGAAGAAGAAAAAGAAAAGCATGTGTGTATAGTACTAAAGTTTTCCGAGTTGGAATAAGGCAATGGTCCATTTCAAGGTCTCGGAAGTAATCCCCATGTGATGACGTTCAGAAAAAAAATATTATGCCTGAAAAAATTATGACGCGTACCAAAATTGATAAATTATTTAAAAAAAATTGTAATAAATATCTTCGGGAAAATAATTACCTGGGTTTAATTGTATGTAATTTGAAAAAACGATTTGATGCGGGAAAATTAAAACCCATTTTCCTTAAGACTTTTATAAACAAGATGAAAATTATCTGGAAAGTTAAATTTAGGCTGGTACTCTTCCATAGTTATAGTATAATCAAATTTTAATAAAATTGATTTGCCCAGGCGCAGCGAACTGAAATATAAAAAGATGATCTTCATACCAAATTTTGATTGGGTTTGGTTAAACAAATGACCAGATTTTTAAAAAAAGTGATGAGAACTACTTAATGAAATAAAGACGGTTGGATAATACTTTTAGAAAAATAGTCACAATTGCAAAGTTGGAAAAAAATAAATGGCCAGGGCTTTAAAGGCTAAAGCGATAAAATTTTCCACAAAAAAAAAACATTCAAACAAATACCGAATATCGGCTAGTAGAAAGAGAAATCGAATTCAAAATTCAAATTGTCATTCTTAGAATAAAAACAAATGTATTTTTTGGAGTTTAAGATTCCGACATAGATCCTGTATGTTTCCATTCGACATCACAAAGAAGTCTGTGAGTTCTAAAGAGGAACTTTTTTCAATCCTAGAATGTCCGATGGACGTGTGTTGCCCAATATGAGGGCTTTTTGGATTTTGTATATACTTAGGACATCTCATAGGGATTTATCATAAACTACCCTGATTTTGTCCTCCGATTTCATTATCTTCTGCGGATATTTTCAGGGTAACGCCGTCCTTATGAGAATTTTGCTATTCTATAAGTTCTTAAGATTTTGTTTGCCAAAGTCTTTTACAAACACTAAAAATATGAACGTGATTGCCACGCTTAAAATTTAGTTTTTAAACGATTTTATTTTAATGGGGCCAAAGTTTTTTTTTCCTCTATAATCTGCTTTTAATTACAGTTTTTTTAAAGAAACATTCAATATGACCTCCATGTTTTTTCTAGTGGGGGCCGCCCTCAGTTTTTATTTAAACCTTGAAAAAGAAAAAGAACTTTATTATAATTTTTCTGAAAAAGCTCGGACAATAACCATTTATACTGTATATTAACTTCTTAGCTCCTCCTGATCATAACAAAATGTTCGTTTGTCTTCCTATTTCCTTCATAACCAATTAATATTTTTCCTCGATCAAGTTACTCACGAGGAAAATAACAGTAACTATACGTTGCAGCGACGTTTTCTTCTCAGAAAGTCGCTAAAAACCGGTTGCCTATTTAAGGGAATTCCTGCAAAGTTTTTGTATAATCGAGAACTAGACAATTACATTGAATAGAGCAATTAATTATTAATTATCTCAAGTTTTTAATCACCTTATCGCTACATACTTTGTTTGAAGTAATAAATTACATATAAATTGTAATTTATATGATTGCTCATAATTTGCAAGCGCTTCAAGACTAGATATAGGCAGTGCAGAAAATAGAAAAGAGCACTGAGCGAGCACTTATTTTTCCATCCAGATAATATCTCGACAATTTTTTAACCCTCAAACAGACAAATCGAACCGAATGAAACCAATAGAGAAACTAATGCAATTTTACTTGCTGGAATAAACTGTAGATTAAACAGCCCTGATGTATTTTTGTCAACGTACTAAAAAGTATCTAGCCCAGACAACTAAAGTAACCCGCTTACAAACAGAAACAAAGAATTTTTTATATTGTAGAAATTAGAAGTAATATTAACGGACAAAACTTCTCAACTCAGCATCCAAACTAGCGAACGAGTCATGTAAAAAAGAGACAAATAGAAACTATAGACATTAACGCATAAATAAAAGAACCCATGATTTTCTTTTTAAACGGTTTCAGGAATGGCAGTCTGAATCAGCAGCACATTAAAAAGACCGAACCATATCATTACTTTACTCCGCAGACCGATCGAATTCTCCGCCCAGACAAATTTCTCTAGATTCGTTTTCAACACTTAAGTTCTAAGGCAAATGCGATGACAGAATATCATTTGAATTATGTAAATAATTTTTTACAAATCAAAAATAATAATAGACACTTAAAAAGTTAGTCTGGAACGTCACGCTATCAAAGAAGGTCACAACATCAAGTTCGAGGACAAATTAGTTCTGGTCAGATATTGGCAGATATTCCACGAACCAAACTAGAGCAGCATCCCTGAAATCTAAACAGAAAAATCGGCTTCCATTTGAACAAAAACAGAAAGCAGGTATAGAACAACAGAATTAACTAATCGCAATTACTAGAAAATAATAAGAAAGAAAATAAAGCCTGCGTACCAGCAACTACATTATTTACTAATGACTTGCAGGCAAAATATTATTTTCCACAAAAATGTACGTCACATTATCTTTTTTCCTGAACAGTCAATAAGGATGAAATCAAATTTCTAACCAGCTTTCCTGTAACGATTAAATATAATTCCTTAAAAATTGGGTTTTATCGGGTTAACTGAATCACTACAAGTAATTGGCGGCTCTAACGGATTATGAAATCAAAGCAAATAAGTTAAGATCAAACAAGGCCAAGAAAAAAGATCTAAATAAACATTAATTATGAAACAAATATCATTTGACAGGGGAAAAAGATGATTAGTCAGTTATATGCCGGCTTACATAAAGCTAATGATACTTTAATGTGTCGAAATATTGACTATCTTCGATAAAGATTAAATTTCTCATGATTTTCCAGAACAATCTAATCCACAAATTGTGAAACACGCGTAAAGAAGGTAAAAAATTCGGTTGCTACGGGGGAATCCTCTTTTCACATGGTAAACTGCCCGAGGGTAAGAAAAAAAACGAGTTCTTGAACTTGACAATGAATCACGACATGTCGCCAACGATTAAAAGAGAAAAGAAATGGAAATTCCAAAATCATGATTGGAAAAGATGCATCTGTTTAGGGATTCCATGGAATTCAATTGCGTGAGAAGCATGCGTGAAGCTGCAAAAAGACCACGAGGTGAACGTGTTAACAGGTGGGGAGGGATAGAAGACCAATAAGAAGTTTTCATCCAGAAAAGTGATTTTCATCAGAGTGGACGTGAAAATAAAGCAGAATAAAGGAGAGGGGGTGAGATATTCAAGATTTGAGTGGGGGGCAATCCTCTATTTAAAATGAGTGGATGTCCTAGAGGGTGCTTGTTTGCTTGATTACAGCTTTATTGGACGGTCGTCCGCGGTGACTACGGTGTTTTCGTTGTGATTGTTTCCGTTTTCAGTGGGTGTTCATTTTTTTAAAACAAAATAATTCAAATTATTTGTTATTATTTTAATTGGTGCTGTTTTTGATATCGAAAGATAATTCAGCCTGGCATTTTCAGCTTTTGGACTCCTTAACTACACCCACAATCCTCACCCTTTACATATTCCTTTATTTAAAGACCAGACCTTAGACCTCACCATGTCTGTCGCAACGGCACAAAAGAACCGGGAGATGTTTGCCATCAAGAAATCATACAGCGTTGAGGTAAGTTGACGCTCGACTAAGTGTTAAATTATTTATTTAATGGACAAATTTCCCTAAATAAAAAAAAATATTTCTTCATCAACTGGATCACTTCAAACAAGTCACACTATTATTATTTTTTTCTCGCCAATTTAAATTTTCATAATTGATGGATAAATTCTACCTTGAAACATGAATTTTCGATTATAAAACAATAAAAAAAAAAAAATCGGAGTGCGTCTTTGAAATTTTGTTATACTTGTTTTCATCACATAAACTTGGAAGTATTGTGGTAACATAACAGTGACATTGCCTTTAGATATTAATTAGGGTTAAAATAACCTTGTTCGACTTTTCTTAATTGCGGAGATTATGTTTTTTTTAAAAATTACGCTATAAATCCATACAAAATCATTTGGAATTATGGAATCACGGTTTTTTCTTGCCGGTGCTATTTTTAGACACGAAACATCAAATGACTAAATCTTGTGGAGTAACAGACAAGAAAGTCACTGACATTTAGGTATACTGACCATCGTTAATTTTCATGCGCAGCAAAGTATCAAATGAAATTTTAAGTTAAGACCTATTTTTAGTCAACAATTTTTAAAGATGAAAGAGACTTTTTCAAAATTTATAAGATTTAGGATTTTTATTGGCACTTTATGTTTGGAAAAGATTAAAAAACGAGGGGAAAAATTGTAAAGAAAAAAAATGGGAAATGCTTAGGGAATACGGAGAATGTGCTTAAAGCTCCAGTATTTAATACATTACGATTGCGTCCTAGCAGAACATGGCATTTCCATCAAATATCTGCTCATTTACATATACCAATACCTACAAGTTGCTCTCAGCCCTTTTTTTCAGCCGAAATTAAAAAGAATAAAAAACTCAAAATTTAAAACAGAACATATACAGTAGCTTAGCTTAAAGTTTGTCTAGGGCACTAGATTGATTAGGCATGTAAAAATCTCTCATCTTTTTTTCTCAGTTAGACTCAAAAATTGAAGCAGATTATTCAATGGAACAATTTAGCCGTAAATAGTGCTAAATTAGATTAGGTTAATAATTACAGTGGCAGTTGATCTTTCTCGTCTTGCAGTACAGGGGGTGCAAGTTCAAAAGGTAAAAGCTAGTCTTATTTTTGCTCAAGACACCAATTTTTTTTTAAAATGATTCTTTCCAGTTATTTTCTTCATTAAAAAAAAAAGAAAGCTTCAATTTAGAAAAGCTTCAATTTATAATGTTACCATGAAAAAATAAGGGCTTTAGGTCTAAAGTCTCTGCTGTCGCATTGTGGTTGTTTTGTTTACGTCCTAAATTTGTACATAAATCATTCAGTCACTAAGTATGTACTTGAGCTAAATTAGCAGGACAGGTATTTGTCAGACATGTCTATTAATAAACCAATTGATCTACCTACTAAGCTTTTTGACTTACATTTCAAATCTTTGTGCAGGTTTTAAAAAGCTTTAGCATAGCCCACAATTAGACTTTAGTCTTTGCCAACAAAATTTTTCGTAGAAGGAAAAAATTTTTCAACCATAGCGTCACTAAAGAAGCCCTACAGTTCATTACTGGAATATTCATAAGAAAATTTAGATTGCAAAAATGAAAAACAGGATTAAGATTTATATTTCATATAGGTCATTCACTTTATTTCCAAACTTAAAAAAGGCTCGAATGAGATCAAACAAGTCTAGACTAAAAAACGCAGTATTACGAAATTTTTGTTTTACAACTGGTTTGATCTTGGGTATTTTGCCACACGTGCATATCCGACCCTGGTTTTAATTACGTCTAATGCGGCTTTCAAGAATCTAGTCAATGACCAACACTTGAAGGTGGCAAATTAAACGAAAATATCTTTAAAATTAAAACAATGTCACCCGTGGAAGTAATCATCTCCGTCCTTACTTCCGAGTTAATTGAAACGGTTATTATCTGTGTCATTAACCTTGACTGCACATTATTTTCTCCTTTTTTCCTTTTTCCACAATATACCTTGGACTTGACCCGAAGTCGAACCCCACCCTAAAGCAAAAAAGTTCGATTTCGGCGAATTTCAAACAGGAAGGGGGCCGTAAAGACGATTCCCTTGAACGCGTTCAACGAATATTTTACCGAGTCATGAGAATCGATGGCAAGGTCAGGAACACTTCATTCTTTAGAACCCGGCACAATGTGTTTTGTTGCTAACTATAGAACATGGCAGATGGAAAACCTGGCGTACGTGATCTATTAAAGAAAAAGTGAAGCGAATTTTTTAAGAAGAGATTTATTCGATTATGTAAGAGATAATTATTGAGTTCGTAAAAATGGGCTTGTCAGGTCTGAGATGCGACCTTGCGAGGAACCTGTCCAGTGTCCGGTCTTTTAATATCACATGCTGATCATGATCTCCTATATGACGCGTGACAGTTAAATTAGCTAATATCCAATTTTTGCCAATTTTTTTCAACTATCTTAAAAGAGGTATTTCATTTATTCGCATACCCCAACGTTTATTAATTGCAGCGTTGTGGTCGATTTGCATTTTTAACAGCAAATCTAAACCGATTACAAAAAAAGTTAAAAATAACTAACAAGCTTTATCTTATCAAGAATCGCAAATTAGCATAATCGGACAAGTGACAGAGATTTGTGCTCGAGTCACTCGCTGACAATATGAACGTTAGAAAAATATTTATATCGGTATTATTATTTACTATTAATAATATTACATGTCACTGTTGCAATAATATACATTTTTCCACACATGTTCAGTTTTAAAAAAAATTAAAAGCTATCGCTTTGGAAGCGTGCCATTTATTAGCTGTGGAAATGCGGGGATATTTTAAAAGAATTACAGCAAATTAACTGGCTCAACAACGGTGAGCCGCACCCCATTAGAAGATCAGTGTCTTCTTCAAGGTTAAATTGAATTTACGTTGCCGCAAAATTAATGGCAAAAAATTGCTTGAACATTTTTTTATACGTCTCAATTAAATTATTATAATTATTAGGCTACTCCACACGGATTCCAGCTTTTGATAAAAGAGGTACTAAAATTATACTCAAAGTTCAATTTTTGAAGGGCTTTGCACTTTTAAGATTTGAAGAATAGAATATGCAGGTCGAATTTTATTTAATTTACTTGGTAAGTCGGAGGAAGGATGCAGCACGGATAAAAATCAGGCCATTGCTTTTCCTTTTTAAAGTGCTGAATAGAATTAAAAAATTCAGCATTCGTGGGAGGTGGCACTAAATATCTTGCCGATGAACGGTAAAGACCAGAACACCTCAATTCAGTAAAATATGAAATATGTAAAGAAGACGCTCTGGCTAGGTTCTTATTTTCACTAGGGGAATCTCTCAAAGGAACCGCGCCATGCAGTCTGAACGGCTCATATTGGTGAAGTCGAAGCTTTTTCCTTTCAGAGGATGCAGAAAATTTTAATTTTAATATTAAATCTTAAGGAAAGGAAAACTTATTTAATACCTATACTGATGTTTCTCGTCAGAGCTTTTACCTTCATATATATTATTTCAAAATCATTTCTAACTATCTAATTCCTTTATTTACTTCTCAGAATGGGTCTATTTTACTTACTTGTTTCAATTGTTTGACCTAAGGGCTGAGGCAATTAAATCTTAAGCATATTACACGCGAAAACACGCTTTTGGCAACTACATGTTTATGCCTAAATTATGCAGATTATTGGCAAAATCGATAACTACCTTCGATAGCATAATATAATTCAGCTACTTTAGCAAAAATTATATCTCTTGGCTTAACAGCCCCAATTCTTGCTTCTAATAAAAAATTTACTTTAAAAATTTCTTCAAACATAAAATTATCCCGTGCCAACAAATCGTTCTAAATGACTAGTTCCCTTTTTCGCTCTATACAAAAAGATTTTATTCAGTTTTAGTCCCCGAGCAACATTAGGAACCAAAAAAACTTTTAAAGGGAGCAGAAACAATCTAAATTATGAATAAGTAATTAAAAGGGATTCGTGGTTGTAAAAGGTGCAACTGTTTCTCTTGAAAAGGAAAACCTCCCTTTTGCTCTCATCTGGCTGCAGCCTTGACTTTGGAACCTGTAATAGATCTCGCCGGCAATGACGATTCAGCTTAATTTTTTTGTTTTTTTATTCTTGAATCTCCCTAGTGACCCTTCAGAAAGCATTGAAACAACGTCTCTTTCTCATAAATTATACTTACAGCAAAGCGGAAAAAAACTAAATGCCCATATAATTTTTATTCTAGGGGTTACAAAATTTTTTAAAATCGAACGTTACTTAAAATCAAGGCTCAAAGTCGAAAACTTTCGCCTTGACCAGGAACTAAATTTCGCCTTGCTTTCAGATGCTAAGGGTCATCCAGAATATTATCTGCAACACCTTGTAGATCTAGTTTTAGGAAACGCTAGGAAACGACGTAATTAAAACGTCCTAAATTAGGCAATTTTTTTCCGTTAATGTCTTTTTGTTTATAACTCGATTCCATCATTTCTAATTAATCCACATTGAATCCGATTATAAACATCAGAAATAGCGATAGGTCTGAAAAGCTCGATCGCTCCCGTTAAAATTTGAATAAAATAACGGTACAGTAAAAAAATGATGCAATTCATGCAGTTGTGCAGGCCCATGCACAGCTGACATTGAACGAAATACCCAACGTGCAACGATTAAAGGTAAACAAGTTTGCGATCAACTATGTTAATTTTTAACGCCGTCATCACTGTCACACCATTTTTTAAAAATTTTACTCATTCTTTCCCAGTAACTCCTACGCCTGTTAAAAAAAAGAAAAATGGGAAAAGTATATTTGAGATAAAAAAAAACGTCAAGTGCTAAAATTGAAATTGGATAAAGGAAAACTTGCTATAACGTAAATGGACTAGCCGTGTTCCAGTGAGTCAGAGTCAGAAAGCTCGGTCAAGTAGAAATTCTATTGTAGCTCCATTTTTCAAATTCGAGTTTGATGGATGGGATATTTGCCGTTGACAATCGAGCATATCGATGCAAACGTGTCGAGTATTACGAGTGGTTCGGATTTTCATTTAACCGATTAACACCGATTAAACTCTTTTAATCGATGCAATCATATTGCGTCTAATAATGCAAAAATGACCCCTAGAACAAGATAAAGTTTATTCGGGAAAAGTTAATTTAAGTTTACTAACGCGTCCTGCTTTCCTGACAAACACTTAGTATAAATTTAATATGCTTCAAGTGGTTTCCAATGACTCGAGGCTAAATCCTGTGATTGCTTGTTTTCCCTCCCTTTGAAATTTCCTTAAAAAACGTTTCCTCCAGTCAACACCGAACTAGACTTTCCTTTTATACCCGATAAAAGCCTTCGGGATAAAAAAATTATAATCGAATTCACGGGGATGTTATGCACATGTCAGATTTTAAAGATAGATATCACGTAAGAAAGATAAAATGGTATCATTTTATTAAAAAGACAACGGTAGCGAAAAATCCTGTCTCATGGGATTGAATGAAAATTGCCTTGGAATCCCACGAACTTGAGATCTACCGGAAAAAAGTAAATCCTTGATGATGAACTGTTCGAGACTTTCCCACCCCTTTTTCCTTTTTGACTTTAGTATCATCTTCTAGTTACGATTAAGGGTTCGCTTAGTGAATGGTATGAATGAAATTTAAAGACAAGCTTTTTTAGTTTATAGAACAAAAGAAAAAGGAGACTTGTAATTTATTTATTTTAGAGTGAATATGAATAAGATTTGACTATAAGGTTGAGAATTTTGTTTGTAACATTTTATGGGGACAAATTAAAAAATTTTCTTCAGAAAATTACTGCCCATGAAAATTATTTTTTAAAATTATAAGGCATTCGACCTCTTTGTTTTGTTTGTATTTAAACAGGCTTTCAGCCAGACAGTCTTATTTCATCAATATAATTTTGCTGCAACATTCAGGTTTGGCCTGAACTGAACTGATTTTTCCAACAGAAATTCCTGACAAGTATTTTCAGCAAAAAAATTTTATGAATCTTTGAGCTTACAATATTATTGTATAAGTGCTTCAGGTAGTTTCTTTTTTCATTTTTTCAAAACTTGACGACTTTCATAAACATTTCATGGAGCTTTATTTTGTACTCTTAACAGCATCTCTTTTAGTGAATCTTCTTAGCCGAGTAAAAACATGCTCATCATACCAAAAAATTCCGAAAATTTCCAATAAAAATTTTAACAATTCTGAACTAACGGTAGAACAATAGTGAATCTTTCTTTTAAAAAAACTTTGAAAAAGGAAATTATAGGACACGACTCAGACACAAAAAGAACCGGAGATTAATGCTCAACTTTTTTCCCCTCTCGACAAAAACCTGAACTGGAGTTAAATTCAAAAGACGAAAAGCTTACTTACCTAAATAAGACACCAGATGCTTTTTAAATACTCTTGAGACTCGATAAAGATTTCCTTTTTCTTTCCCTTAAACATTTCATTCTTTTGTTTTTTAGAATGGCTATCCTTCACGCCGGAGGTCTTTAGTGGACGATGCCCGTTTTGAAGCTCTCGTGGTCAGGCAAAACAGGCAGACCGTATTAGAAGAAGCTAGACAAAAAACCAATGGTAAGATTATTGGAATCCCGTTAAAAAAGTTTCAAAAGAGACAAATGTAACAATTTCCATACCTGTCATGCATGATTGTTGGATGTTTTTCAATGTTTTTGCAATTTTCCAGATGAAAGTTCAGATGGAAGCGTTAACGCTGAACAAACTGAACTACCAGCTACAGGTATACACTATTTCTTCTTTTACTTTGTTTTATTTCTATCTATTTTTCCTTTTTTTATTTATCGATGTTAATTTTCTTCAGAAGTTACCACATTAAACGAAGATAAAATGCTCCTTAAGACTGCAAGTGAATTCAACAGTTCAGAAGGTAATTTGTTAATTTGAGAGCATCTTTTTGATATTTGATGTGTCCCCGCATGGTTGTTAATTGTATTCGTGTCGTTTAGATGTATCCTCAGGCCAAAACGGAGAAGAAGATTCCGCTTTTAGCGATTCCGTCGAAGACGAAACGGAAAACCTGGAAAATATTGCAGGTAAAAATAAATTAATTTAATTTTTTACAAAAATGATTTCGTCACAATACTTTTAAAACTCCAAAGAACCAAAATGCTTTTAAGAAGGATAAAAGGGAAAAAATTACGAAAGAGAGAAAAGAATAATTATGATCGGATTGGCTTTCGCTGAGATTTTATATCGATAAATTTTTTTTTCTCTTAGATGCCGAACTGACGGAAGAGGAAATGTTCATCCTGAACGCATCTGGAGATTCTAAAGTCGATGATCAAATAATTCAAAGATCGGCATTAGTTCTCCGTTTGCGGGATGGAATCGGTTCTTTGGCCAGGATTTTAAAAGCCATCGAGGTAAGAAGAAACATTTGCAACATAATTAATTAGCCGATTCTAGGAAATACCTACAAATACCCGTGATCTGATTCTCCTCCCATAAATTCAGGACTTAGGCAAGCGGGAAAATTCCAAATCTCAGGGGTGTTGCAATCAGCTACATTATTCGGATCCGATTAATTATGAAGATTAAATGATCAGGAATAATTTATCAAGGCGAACAATATCCTGAAAATTATTACGTCGGGCTGACGTTACATTTAGTAAAAAATTGCAAAAAAGCATTTATATTTTATGATAGTAAGTTCGTTCAGTCAAGCTTTGGAAAAACTTAGCGGTACGCTTCCAGGTTCCTTCAATTTCGAATGCAAGACAAATGAAGCAGTGGTACCCTTAATTATTAGGTTTGCCTTGCTGGGCGATATGCCAAAAATATGAATCTTGTTTAATATGAAACTCCTTTTGCATTAAGAATCTAACGTTTTTTTATCGTACATTTTTTAATTTGTAAATTAATGAAATAGCAAAGAAATTAAAGCAGCATTCGTTTATAATGGCAAAAATATTATTTAGAGGTTGAAATTAAAGATTTGCAATTAAAAACGTAAATACTTTCCTTTTGCCAAAAATCAAAGTAATAAAAACCTCGAAAATTTAAAATCGATCGCGTATTTTCAGAACTTCAAGGGAACAGTCGTCCACGTTGAAACTCGTCCTTCAAAACAAGACGGAATTCAATACGACGTTTTGGTCAAAGTAGATTTAACCAGACAATCTCTTTTATTGCTTGTCCGATCGCTTCGACAAAGTTCTGCTCTTGGCGGTGTAAGCCTCTTAGCAGACAATAACGTCAACGTAAAAGGTAAAAAAAAATATCAATGTCAATCTTGCAACCTGAAAATTTTCCAAGACTTCACAAAAATTTTCCACGATTTTCAGACCCATGGTTCCCACGACACGCAAGAGATCTCGATAACTGCAACCACTTGATGACAAAATATGAACCAGAACTCGATATGAATCATCCTGGATTTGCGGACAAAGTTTATAGAGAACGAAGGAAGGCTATTGCTGAAATAGCTTTCGCATACAAATAGTAAGTAGGCCAACAGCAAGAAGACGCACAGTCGTGAAATGGGGATAATCATTTTGTTTGATTACAGTGGAGATACCATCCCAAGAGTTGAATACACGGACACCGAAAAAGCAACATGGAGAGCAGTTTACGACACCGTCAAAGAATTAATGCCAAAACACGCTTGCATGGAATACAGAAAAGTTTTCGCAATATTAGAGGAAGAAGGAATATTCAAACCAGACGAAATCCCCCAACTGGAAGATATGTCAGCTTTCCTTAAAAGTGAGTATTAAAAAGTTCATTTTATCACTATAACCATTGCGAACGCTTATCATAAAAAACAACTCAGTGCGCAAGAGGCTCAATAGGATAAGGCCGAGTGCTCAAGCTTTCCTTTTATTCACAAAAAAAACATTAAGCGCGCCGATAAATGAAAAAAGGGCCGAATCGTAGTTCAAGAGGGTGACCGATTACTTTAGGCCACATCCTTATTTTCTTGGAAAAGTACTAATTAGAATTTAAACTCCTGAAACGAATTTACTGATTAAAATGATATGTTTTAGAACACACCGGATTCACATTACGACCTGCGGCTGGTCTGCTAACGGCCCGAGACTTTCTTGCAAGTTTAGCATTCCGAGTATTCCAAAGCACTCAATACGTTCGTCACACGTCATCTCCCTATCACACCCCAGAACCGTAAGTATCACTCAAAAAATAAAAAAAGGAACGAATCAAAATGATAATAGTATTAAAAGCTTTGTGTCTCAAGTTAAATGAGCAATTAACAGGAGCCTTTGCTCGGTGTCCTTTCTATCACGATGTTATTACTCTCGATATAATTTAATTTCCGTCAAAGCGTCACGATTAAATTTTACCGATATAAAGGGGGAGAAAATTTCTTCCCTCGAGGCTAAAATAACTTTATACATTTCAGGGACTGCATTCACGAACTTCTCGGTCACATGCCATTATTAGCAGATCCAAGCTTCGCACAATTTTCACAAGAAATCGGTTTGGCATCGCTGGGAGCATCCGACGAAGAAATAGAAAAGCTTTCGACGGTTTATTGGTTCACAGTAGAATTCGGTCTTTGCAAGGAAGCAGGAGAAGTCAAAGCGTACGGAGCAGGGTTGTTATCTAGCTACGGGGAATTGTTACACGCTATTTCGGAAAAACCAGAACACAGAGCATTCGACCCATCTGTAACAGCTCTTCAGACTTATCAAGATCAAGAATATCAACCTATTTATTATGTTGCAGAAAGTTTTGAAGATGCGAAAGAAAAATTCAGGTGAGTTAAAACGAGACAGTCGAAGGAAGAATTTTATGGTCATCTATTTTTAAAATAAATTGCAAAGGACCTTTCGGGTAAACTCAGGTACAAAGAGTTTGAATGAAAAATAAAAAGGTACAGTACTTACTTCTCTCTCAACAGAAAGATATTTTTATAAGTTATAAAAATGTTCAAAGAATAATTAGCCTAATCAGACTAAGGCATTTTGTTAGCACTTTTAACCTTTTCCATGAATTAGCAGCCCGAAAAGCAGATCGGACTCCCCAAATCAGCAAAATCTACACAAATAGTTTCTCACGAAAGGTCTTTTGAACTTCTAAGAAACAATTTAAGTTTTCATGCAGTTGCACCACTGCTATTTTTATGCTATAACTCATTTTCTTCGAAACACATCAACTCTACATTTTTCTCGATACATTGTTCAACTCACCTTTTATTTTTTAGGCGATGGGTATCTAAAATGTCGAGATCATTCGAAGTCAGATACAATCCACACACCGAACGGATAGAAATGTTAGATTCTGTAGACAAGCTAGAAGGCCTTATGTCACAACTTCAGCTTGAAATGCTTCATCTCAATAACGCAGTCAACAAACTCAAGACGACTTTCGGTTAATAAGCATCGTAGAAGAGATCCTGCGAGAAAAATAGAGAAAAGAAATTAAATTAAATAAATAAATCAAGCAAAACACAATGAAATTTTTAATATAATTTTAATTCATTTTTTTAAAATAGCTTTATAAGTTTTTATTTCTCTATATGTGGCTCGTTGGAATTTTAAAAAGATTCACAGATCTCAATTACTTAAAAAGTTCTTAGTAGCAATGGAGGAGTATATCTTTAATCATTGAAGATGGTTCGTTCTCTCAGGGTGCTAGCATAAAACAAGACCGACTAAGAAAAAATTTACCGCGTGCTACCCCTGAAAAGAAAAGCATCATAATGCTCCAAAGAATGAAAGTTGTTCCTGTAATTAGTTTTTTTTTGTAAATCACGTCTATAAAGAGGACAATTTACCATTTTGCCAGAAAAAAAACCTGGATAACTTCTTTATGACGTGAAGATTAGTTTTATTATTTTTTTTAATAATAGATCATTAATTAATTAGCTTAGATTTTAGATTTGAAAGAATTGCACGTCGATTTTTAGTTTTTAACCACATCACGTGCAATCTTTGCTTATTAGTATTATTAGCGTTATTATTATTTTTTATTGTTGTCATCGCGATCAATTTATCATATTTTTGTCTTCGTGTGATTTTTAAAACCTATATTAAGATATTATGCTTATAAGCAGTGAGAAATCAATAATCATCATTTTGTTTAAATTAATAAAAATTCGATTATTTCGGCTTTAATCATGATACCTCAATTTCATTAATCAATCAATCAAATATTCAATTTATATATGAATATCATAATTAGTAAAATAGATATTAATTTTCTTTTGTCGAAATACAATATGTTACCAATATGTTACCTTCGCAATAATAAGTATTTTCTTTAAAAAAAATATGCTATATGTATCATAAATACATACACCATTTAAGGGCTGGTATCTTAAACAAAAAATATATGTGCGAATATAAAAAATATTTTTTCGAAGTATTATTACGTTTATTTTATTAAAGCTCGATCCAATTTTTTTTAATGAATGTTCGGTTTTCCATAAAATAAAAGAATAACGATGGAGATGACAAAAAACAAATAAAAACAACAAATACGGGGAAGATAAACAACGCGATGATTTATTAATTTATATTATTTTTAAAATAAAAAAAAAGTCTAAATTATTTCGGGTGTTCCGTTATGTATGTTATAAAATGAAAATTTCTACTTTCATTTTATTAATAGGTGTTTTATGTATATTTTATATTTATAATGCAGAATGGATAGATGAATGGTATGAGACTTTCGTTGAGGATTATCTTGGTAGTGATTATGAGGAAGTAGCACCGTTTATATCATCGGGTAAGCACGATGAATTGAATTTAAGAGAATTAAAATACAGTTTGAAAGTGTGTCTCTGGAGTCTCGAATGATGACATGGTGAATGTTACAAGGAAAACTTTTCACATTGTGAAAAAAATCTCAGCGTTATATATTTTTAAAAGGGTTTCGAAAAAAATTCAATTCTGATGCTCGTTTAAATAGATTTGATGAGCGGGAAATCGAATTAGAAACGAACAATATTTTTGAGGGATTCGTTTGGTGATTGACTTTGAGGCTCAAGGAGAATAACTAACTAATAGAATTGAAAATCATTTTTTTCTTTTTCAGTCGAATCCGGCACTGAAGAATTCGACCATACAATTGAAGAATCGACGCGATTCTACAAAGACAGCATATTAACCCCCTATACACTTACATTTATATTCGCATTGCTGACGGTATTAGTTCTCACATACCAATCAGTAATCCTATTAAAAGAAAACCCCGTTTTCCGATCGACCCAAAGACTCGTGAGTCGTTACTGCCAATCGCTATCCGAAAAGAAAGACGAAACCATTTTAACCCGTAGAAAGCAAGAAGTTCATAACTTACTGACCGAAGTCCTTGAAAGGAATTTAAAACAATTCCGAAATCTAAAACCGGGAGATGAAGTCCCCGTTCAATTATTATGGAAGGGAGGGAGCATAGTGGAATCCTCGATTCATTGTAATTTAAGAGGAAGTTCAAACACGAAGCATCCGAAACCGTCAGAAATCGGAGGAGGTGATGAACCTTTAGGAAATGTATCCCGAACTTCGAGCGAAGAATCTACGACGGCTAAAATGGCCGAAATTCGTAGATTGTTGGAAAGCGAACCCGAAATAATTCGAAATTTTGTGGATAAATGTACGGGAAGTGAAGAAGTCCCGGAAGAGATGATTAATCAACTTAGGCAACGGCTAGAAAGCGAATTAACCCCGGGGAAAGGTAGAAGGCGGTCGGAAATGGTAGCTCAAACTGCCATTCCTCAACAATTATCGCCGAGATTAAGTAAACAAGAAAAAGCAATCTACAAACAGAATATAAGGAGTGACGCGTTAAAAGAAGGTAAGGATCGCAATAAAATTTAGTCGGCAAACTCACACAATAAACGATCCAAAGTAAGGTCGGAGGTTCGATAACTGATCTATAACCAGGTTCCTTGTCCTGAATTTCTTATTATCTATAGGGCTGAAATCCTAATGCTTATAAAGACCAGTACGTCATTGAAATCTGCAATCAAGTTACTTGGCTTTTTTTGCTTACAGAAAATTTGGCGGCGAGCTCAGACGAACGTTCAACAGACGCAGACAACGATCTACAACCTGATCCAAAATTAATGAACCGAATTCGTTTGCTAGAAAGTAGATTAAGATTAGAAGAATTAAAAAATCGAACTTGGATAAACAGAATGACCAGAGCGGAAGGAATCTTACAGCAATTAAACAAACAGGTGAGGAGTGGGAAATCGTGCCAAAACAAATAAAAAGGAAAACGTCTCCCGAATGTCACGTAACGAAAAATCCACTGCTTATTACCCACAGCTACGAGATCTGGATCTTCTGGATCTGAGGTTTGGGGAGACGAGGGAGGGATCAGGATCAGGTTCTAACGTATGATCAACCTCGACAGGTTGAAAGAGGAATTCTTTCCATGTCAAAAGGAGCTAACTCAAGCTTACCCTCAGGTGGAACGGATCGAGGAATCCCGGCCGTTGGAGACGCGGACGGAGATGTTAAAGATCACGAGCACGGTGACAAATTGGCCGCCGGGGGTCCATCCCAAGAGAAACATGCAATACACCTTGGTCAACCAATCGCCTCCGTATTACCTGCAACAACCGTACATATCGTTGAGTGACATCATTAAAAGAGAGGTAAAAACGTAAACACAGACTTGGCTTTCTGCAAAATGTTCAACTTTTTAAAACAAAACACTGGTCAGCGTTTTCTAGTTAGGTCAAGGTGATTCATTATTTTTTTTTTCACTTTCCTGGGGCCAGTTTTTGTGAAATACATTAGATTTATAAAGATAAAAAAGTTTGGCTCAGAATTATAAGGACGAGACTAGGTCATTTTGAATATTACATGTAACGCTTCCAATTTTCACATAATTTAATTTAGCTGGCGTATATTCAAACAACAAAAATTGATAGATTATAGCCCTATTATGCTAGGAGATCGTATCTAAAAAAAATTTCCAAAGTGGTTTGATAAAAATGATGTATTTTATAAAAGTAGCAGATGTTCGGCCATTTTTCTAACAAGAAGAGACAAGAGCGTAGTACGAAATGTCCGATACATTTGCAACAAATTTCTAACATATTCCCAAGTTCAGCAGTCTTTACACGAATCAAATTTATTTGTCCTACAAAGAGGGGCAAACTTAATACAAAAAACTTTTCGTTGGCTAATTCATAGGATTAGTTCAAAGGTTTTGATTCTTTCTTTAATGTTAAGATAGATTTTCATTAGATAACTGAGCTTTTAAGTGTTTTCAGCCCGAGAGAGTTAGTATAAAGACCAAAAGACACTTCAGTTATCCCTTTCGTAGTCATACAGATAAAAATAATAAAGTTCAACCGATTTTTAAAGAATTGTTATACCCTTCATTAATTTTTATAAGCTGCACCTAAAAAAAGCGTTTGAAACTTATTTTGCACAGATCCTGGGTTTTGTGGCATTCAAAAAATTTAGCGGTTTTGAGCTTGGAAACTATCATTGGCAACATGAAATCAGTAATGTAAAAGAATTTTTCTTTTTCAGATTGGACTTCCATCCTCAGGCGACTACAACCGAAACCGTATTCCTTTATTACCTCCGATAATGCAAATACCAACGCTACCATCTCCCACGACAACGATAACAACTCCTCAATCATCATTTTTAAGTAAATTTCTTTCAAAATAATAAAAACCACATTTCTTAATTTGTTAAACAGCTGCGGCCTACACCCCTCTAGGTCGTAAGATAATCGGTAACTTATATTTTTATATTAATATAATTATACCTGCACTGATATCTACATTTCATTTCAATGTGTCAGATAAAAAGCAGAGCCTGAAACAATTAATTGATGTCTTTAAAATAAAATTGGGAGCTGTCAAAACGTGACAGGAAGAGAGTGCGGCGTTCGAATCATAATAATCAATCTCTAAACTAAAACAGACAATCCATCATTTGTCTTTTTTTTTAAAAATGTAGGTTAAACATCTAATATTACCACGTGAATAAGAAATATTTCTCTCCGTAAATGAATGAATCCGTAAAAAAAATTATTCCTTTAATCACGTATTTATTGTTTTTGATTTTATTTCCGAAAAAACTGTTTAGAAAACATTTTAAGTGCGTGTAAGACAGAACACGTAGAAGCAACCAGAGTTTTCAAGCGGTATTTTTAGCAAAAGATAATCTGGCCGTGCTATATGGTGGGATTTCAAGTTTAGTATAATGTCGTTCAATTTTACTCAAGTCATTTTCTCGTGATCGAAGTCAAAGCCAACCCATTTTTTCTTGCGATCTTATTTTTAAGTCAGTTAATTGTTGCCTCTCTGTTTTATTTACGGATTTCGCAACGGTTTGATACAAAATTAAGGTAAGCATGCGAGAATTCGCTTTTTTCGAAACTGAAGGACTTGGTGATAAAAAAAATTTAAGTTAGAATTAGCCTCGAGGGCAAAAAACTCATCTTAAAAAAAGTGTAAGGAAAAAAGAGATAGAAACTGATGGGGGGATTAGTTTCAAATTAATCTCAGTTTTAAAGTTTTTATTTTTAAAATGTTATGACAAGACCGTTGGAATATTGTCTAGCTTTACATCTAACGCAATAAACTAACTAATCGGGAGGATGGTCTTTCGGGTTTGGGTTCAATCACATCAGACTCGACTCGGGTGTTGAAAGTTGATCAAATTTTGAGATATAAACTGATTAGAAATCAGTTGTGACATAAAATGTGGAAAAAATAGAAGACATGTGCGCGACCTTCACATATTTTTTTTTGATAGTGAAGTTAATGAAAATTTAAAAGGAAATAAATTTAATTTTTCAAATTATTTTGTGGAAATATTGGGAAAATTTATCAAATTAATAATAATAAGGTTAGGTTCGGCGCAAGTAAAAAAAAATGTTTGATCAAATAATATTTTTTGTAAAATTTAAAATTTTGAAGTTAAAAATTGTTTAAAGAGAGAAAAAAAGAATGCTTCAGCATTTAAGATAAATGCTTATCCATTTTTTTGTGCAATCATATGAACGGACTTAAAACTTGTAAAATTAAAGACTTTAAGACAGACCCTGTCAGGGCTAAGAAAACCTAAATCGAAAACACATAGCAAGTTTAAGAGAGAATGTCTTTCTGACAGTAGAAATCGAAAGCCTGAACCCGAAAGAACTTCTAAACAAAGTTATAAAATGTTCTCTCTAAAAGACAGTTACTTGTTCAATACTACACCATTAATTTCAAAAAACTAACTTCTGAAATTTAAAAAGAATTAAACAAATTTTTGAACTTTTGAAATTTTTACTCAATTATTCGTAAGGATAGAGCATCGCGATTTACTTGTTTTAATGAATATGGACAGGCTGCACAGTATGTTGATTACACTAAATCAACTCTGACAACGAAACAATGCTGCCACTTTTTTCCTACTTAACCTTTCGTTAATAATCCGAAAATAATCTTAGTCCCGCAAAAAAAATTAAAAGACTACTTGTTGCTAACCGCAATATTGCAAAAGTCATCGGGAATGCCTGCTTACATTTCAAACTTCACTAAAATTAGTTTTTTAAATGCCATCTACGTGCTCTTTACAGCGTAATAAATGCGCTGCAGATGAATTTTAAAAACTTTTAACGACCTTAAATTTTTCCACGTTTTTTTAAAAAATCGTTTCCATTTCTTGGGAATTAACGATAAACCGTAACGACATATTCCCAATTGCAATTATTGTAAAGTGAGCGAAATTCAAAAGCTCTTAAAATGTGCGTCTTCTTACCTTAATTATCCTTAATTTGATTGCTGTAATGTTTGCTCCATATTTATAACGAAGCCGGCCCGATACTTCAAAACATGACCCAGATTTGTCTTCGCCCTCCTAAAAAAAAAAGAGAAACATATGTAAAACCGTTGATGTGCCATAAATGTCTCTTACAGTTTACATTTTAATGTTCGTGCTTTTTAATTTTAGGATGTGTTCCTTATGCAAATTAAAACGTTTTTAAAATAGCACATGCATCTTTCAAAGCTACTACAATTTTTTTTCCAGCTAACTTCGATTATAGCCAAAAAATGCAAATTGAACCATTGCGATGACAACGAATGCAATCCGCGGGATGCGGCGGAAAAAATCAACCTTAGCAGAAGTTAAAGTGGCTGTGATCGGCGCTCCCGGAGTAGGAAAAAGCGGTAAGTACATTTATAAACAATGAGAGAAAAACATTGCAAAATACTAACTGTGAGATAAGCAGATTCTCAATTTTTACAATCTGTGAAAACTTGTAGGTGTTGCTTTTTGGCTCAAGCAGAATATTTTAAGTTCCTTGCTAATAAATTTCGCATACGTCAAATCGTATTTATATCGTTGTATGGCATTGAGCGAAAATGTATTAAAAAAATTCAAGGGTGTAAGAGTGAAAACCGGAAATATAACGAATCCCCCTTTCTTTTCGTCTATCACAGCCGGTTAGGTGTTTTCAAAAGCCGTCGTTGACGATTTGTCGAAAACGCTGTAGTTAATGACCCGTCGTTAATTGGAAAAAGAACAAAATAAACAAGAGTTTTTCGTGTTTCTGTTGTTTTGTTGTTGAATGGTTTGCCATTTGGCAAATGTCTCACTGTGTGCGTACTAAATTCCATTCGGCATAGCTTGATGATGGAAGTATCTACCACCATTCGAACTTGGTTGAGCTAAAACTGATGAAAAGTAAATGTTGTTTTTCCTTATTGTACTTAAAATTTAATTTGGCTATATTTTTCTTCTGAAAAGTAATGTGTGAATTACAGAATTAAAAAAATCTATAAATAAAATTCATACCTTTAAAAAAAATTCTGTCAATTGGTGTATCCCTTCTTACTGATCTCTTAAATATGTCACTTTCCTTTGATATGCTACACAGCTAATTAACTTGTTTCCGTTACTTATAATAAACTTGACAAGCTCTTTAAAATTGTACAAGTTGTCAACCAGTTTTCTTGTTCTAGTCAGCATATCACTCAACAGATCTTAATACTTTTATCATGTATCATTAGACAACCATAGTCTAATTATATACACATGCCATGACATTTCGAATCTTTGGTTTCTTTTTTCTGAAATAAAAAATAAAATTAGGATATCTACACCACTTGGACATGATACAATTTATATTATCCTTTTTTTTAAAAATGCTGGTGTTGAAATATTAATGTTGCAAAGACCTCAAGGTTGGTTCTTTTATATTGTTAAACATCACTTGGCTAAAATTTAGTTCGGCGACCCCGTTCCCTACATAAATGCGTTCTTCAAAAACATAAAATTCGCATTTTCGAAATATGAAAACACGACAGCGGTTAAAAGTGATTTACTGCTAAACAGACATTCAGACTCTTAATGTTTACGAGGAAAATGTATAAAGCTCCGATAAATAACGTCATGTTTTATATTTACAGCTTTGACTGTACGCTTCCTTACCCGGAGATATATCGGAGAATATGACCACCAAGCTGATACACGTTACAAGCATGAAGTACTCGTTGATTCCGAACCGATTTTATTTGAAATATTAGACACATGCCCAAAGGTAATAAAATTGAATTCTATTAAGTGTAAATAATAGAATACCATTGAAATAATTATAATCCCAAAATTACAAATACCGAGAGTACACATTAAAAAAGGCTTATTTAAGAAAAATGGCTGACCCACGCCAACAACTTGCGCCTTTTAGCGACTTGGCGACAAAGTTCCCTTTGCTAAAGTAAACAAAAAATTTAAAAAAAACCACTAATTTTAAAATTAGTTGTTGAATTTCAGAGTGAAGATGAATTGCCAAGCAGCGAAACACTTCATTGGGCAGATGGTTTTTTGCTTGTTTATTCCATTACAGACAGGCAATCTTTCAATTATGTAAGGAAAGTAAAAGAGGCACTAGAATGTTTTGATACTCCTATAACCTTAGTTGGTAACAAAGGTGACATGGTTCATCTTAGGCAAGTTAGCACTGATGAAGGTTTGTTCAAATTGAATTTTTTTTACATTAAAAATTCAGAAGTGTAATGTTGTTGGATTTGTTATAGGTGAAATCCTTGCTAAAGATTTTGAATGCTGGTTTAGTGAAGTTGCAGCAGCTGAACAAGTCACACAAGTTGCTGAGGCCTTTCATGAGTTATGTAGAGAAGTGCTTGCTATGAGAAGAAAAAATAAGCAGTCATTGCTCGACAGAATGTTGGGTGGCAAAAGTGGAGGAATTAGGGCTTACTCTAGAGGAAAAAGTGATAGTGCATTGCCAAAGGACTGAAAATTATGTTGCTACTTTAAAACAAAATGTTTTTAAAACTATCCTGCCAAGATCAGTATCACATTTTTATTATTGCTGTGTAAACATTTATTGTATTTATTATAAATAAATTTAGAGAATTGTTGTTGTATTGATATACCTATATGTAAATTATAATAATAAAAAAAGTTCTAAATAAATTGTAAGTAGGACTAGAATTTATTTAAAAAATTATGAAATTTGTTTTTATTGTTTACAAATTTTTCAAGTATTTACAATAAATAATCACGAGTAATATACAGTATACACCTATCTTTTTGTTGAAAGTTTTAAGCTCCTGAATTAATATCACTGAATTCACTTTATCAAAGAGCTAAAAACGCACTACCCACCATGAATTAAGGTTGATTGTTCAACAAGTTTCCCCTTCATTTTGATGAATCATAATTTTTGTTTTACTTGTCTTCATAGGTTTGCAGCACATCTGCCAAATGCTCATTATCTTTAGGTTTCTTAAAAACTTTTTTCCTGACAGCCTTCTTTCGTTTTATAGGTGCTGCCAATTTCTTCAAACTATGGTCCTGCATTGATCTTATTCCCTGTAAAAAAAATTAAGTAAATGTGAATGTTGAAACCATCTACATATAACTGATTAATTAACACAAGAGATGTTCAAAAAAAATTAAAGTGTTGCTGCCTAAGCCTAACATGATTTCAACAAATTCAAAGGAAAAAAATTAATTAATCAGCTTATCTCATAAATCAAAATACACAAGTAAACTCTTTATTTAAGGCTCTCACCTGTTTTTCTAAATACTCTTCAATTTTTTGATCATCCATACTTTCAACAGCCACAGCTCGCCATAATTTTTGGAATTCTTCATCTACTGTCAAATCTGCAGTCCTATCATTGTAAAACAATATTTTTTTCTTATCAGTAGGTCTTTGAACATAAATAATTTCATTATTTAACATCCTTAATATTTTTTCACAATTGGGTAATGATTCTTGAATATCATCTAACATAATACCACCAAGACCCTTTAAATCATGTTGTTTTAATAACCTTAGCATTGTTTTTCGATCTTTCACTTTATAAGGAGGTTTATATAAAAATTTTTGGTCAGGTGTAACTTCCACTCTGGGATTTGTAATTAAGGCTTCAGCTGATAACCATAATTTGGTTTTATTATTTACATCCAGCTGATTAGTTTCATCTAGCAATTCATCTAAAGAAAGTGGATGATCGTCGTTATCTAAATGTCTTGCTCTCAAATGTCTCACAATTTTTGCTAATACTCCAAATTTGTTTCCTGCACTTCCTGTCATCGTTTTATAAGTAGTTGCATCAAGTTTGGGGCCGGATGACGCCGGTCGTGGCCGTGGTTTTTTGGAATCATCTTTAGCTTGGCTAGAGGAAGAACTGCTATCTGGTTTTTTCTTAACCTCAACCCTGGAAATATTAATACATGAAAACTGCATCTTTTTTCTTTAGTGGCTTTAAAGTTCTATAATTTACTTACGCAGGAGTGCTCAAAGCTTTTTTCTTAAATAATTCTCTTTCTCTAAGCAGAGCTGGATCCATTTTTACAACTTTTATTCTTAAGGTTAGTGAATTGTATTCGGTCTCACTCCGTCCATTAAAATTTAGGGAGTGACTACATAGCCGCAAACGGCTCCCTGATTTGCTTGGGATCGTAGCCGCCGACCGTGTTGTCCCATGGCCCTCGCGCCTGCGCGTGGAATGTTTTTTCGAACTTATCAAAAATATATCCTTCATGTGATTCCTGCGATTATGTTATTAAAAAGGATTTAATATGGATTCCCCTTTACCTTTTGATCCTTTAACCGTTATCGAAGAGGTGAGTTTAATTTTGTTTACAAGAGTTTAATTAAGTGGATTTCCAATTAATTACCCAAGTTCTTTTTTTTTTAGTGCACAACTGGAGAAATAGAAGTTTCTGTTGAGGAATTCCAGCTAAGTCAGGATTGTAAGGTATTAATTAGAGCCCTAGTATTGTTATTTTCAGCAGTAATTATGTACCTACAGTTATCAGAAATTATGTACCTACAGCATAGTAAAAATCTTAAAGCAAGATATTTACAGATCTTTTTTTATTTCAGATAAAATTAGGGGATAAATTCCAATCCTACGCTGAGTTTCAGACTGTATTAAAAAAGTATGAGCAACAGACTTGTGTTAACTACTGGGTAAGGGATGGCAAAACATTGGAAAATCAGAGAAAAAAATACCCAAATGGAACAGCAGCCAGAGCGAAAAAGGAGCTAAAGTACTACTCAGTAAAAATTTCTTGCGTGAAAGGTGGGAGAAACTATACTCCAAGAAACAAAGTTCGGGACACCATGACCTACAGGCAAGGCTGCAGCGCAGGTATATTTTTAAAACTATCTTCTTGCGGACAATATCTGATTGTAAATCAAATTAATGAAAGCCACAACCATGATATATCTCCGGCTTTGTTTAATACGATATCTAAACAAAGACTTGATCTATCCGAAGAAGTAAAAGCTGAAATTAAAAAAGCCTGTTCAATGAGATCTAATAAAAAGATATTGCAAAATGAAATAATTGCTAAAACAGGGTGCTTAATTACGACAAAAGATTTGAGTAATATTAGTGCTAAGCCGGAGAGGGAGAAAAAAGGTTTTGAAGATTGTGTAAAATTGCTGCAAAATGTTTATAATTGCACTGTTGAAATTCACTGCGATGAGAATGGGACTTTAATCGGATTATACTTTCAAGACCAGATAATGAAGGACACTTTTGAGGCATTTGGAGAAATAATTTTTGTAGATGGCACCTATTGTTTAATTCAGGGCAAATGTGCTACGTATCTTATCATGGTAGAAGACTCGAATGGTAATGGGTGTGTAGTGGCTACTGGAGTATTAACTGTGGAAGACAAAGCAGCTATAGATTGGTTCGTCGCAGCATTTAAAAAGTTTAATCCAAAAGCAGAAGGAATGATAAAAATTATTATGACTGACAAAGATTTTACTGAAAAAGATGTCTTTAAAAAGCATTTCCCTAATGCAAACTTTATTATTTGCTTATTTCATGTATTTCAGATTTTTAACAGGGAAATAACAAATAAAAAAATGAATATTACAGCAAATGAATGTGATATAGCAAAAAATTTGTTGCAGAAATTGGCTTATTCATCCTCAGAAGAGAAATTTAATAAAATAAAGACTGAAATTTATAAGACTTGTCCTCAGGTAGTGCTAGATTATTTCGAAAAAAACTGGGCTCATTTAACGGATGAATGGATTCTTTACAAAATCTATTCGAATCAATCGTTTTTGAATAAAACCAATAATCGACTTGAAAATTACAATCAGAAACTGAAGGCAGTAATACAAAGATACAGCAGACTAGAAGATTTTATTAAAAACTTTTTCGTTTGCGTTAATTCCAGCAGGGTCAACCAAAATGTAAACGCCTCAAAAACATTGAATAAGATTTCTACCAATTATTTTTCTAATAATTCTGCGGAGGCAAAATATGAAAAATTTTTAACTCCTTTCGCTTTTAAAAAATTACTAGATCAGTTAAGAAAAAGTAGTGATTCCACAAGGGAATGTGTTTTTGTGGGAGAAAATATGTATGTTGTAGAAACTTCATCAGGTCTTGTAGAAGTAACAGCTGATAAATGCGAATGTTTATTTTTTAAGAGCATAGGGTTGCCTTGTTCTCATATTTTTAGAGTAAGATCTTTGCTCGAACTTGATCTTTTTGAACAAAAATTATGTTTACATAGGTGGTCAAGGCAATATTTTTTAGCTAATTCTCCTTATTTTAAGCCTGACGATGATTTATCATTGGAAAAATCTTTAGAAATGACTGAAAGCAGCAGCAGGGATAATTCCATACATCAAAAACCGTTAACAAATCATCAGAAGTTTAAAATCATGAACTCTGAATGTTTGAAGCTAGCGAAAAATTGTTCTGAAGTTTCTTCAAACTTTTTTTATGAATATTTACAAAAGATTAAAAAAATGAATCAAAAAATCAGCCTTCAGCTCCCCGTTTCTGATTCCGATTCATGTTCCGATTTGGATCTAGATGAAGATATAGTACAAGCAGAAGAGATTAACACTAATCTTCCAGACCATCAGTACTTCGATTCATGTTCCAATTTGGATGTAGATGAAAACAGAATACAAGCAGAAGAAATTGGCACTAATCTTGCAGACCATCAGTATTTTCATAATTCCAAGGGAAAAAACGTGGATACTGGGTCCTTTTTACAAAACGTTAAAATGCCAATCATAAAAGTTAGAGGGAGGCCCAAAGGATTTGGAAACACGGTAATTGGCTTGAAAAGGAAGCGGCTAAAAAAGAAGTTGAATAAAACTGACCAGAAAAAACAAATATCGGAATGGCTTAAAAAAAAACAAGAAAAGGTTGTTTTAGGCGACATCGGGAATATTATATATACAAATAAGTTACCTACAAATATGTTACCTACAAATATGTTACCTATATAAGTTCTTACTCTGTAAAATAAAATTACAAGTTTCTCATGTTGTTATTAATGGATGTGCAATTTTTTTCGCTCACCTGCTTTAAACGTGCCTTTCCTCTTTCACAAAAATGTTTAGCCTAAAATTTTCTAAAATGTCTTCATAAAAGTTCGTTTTTAAACACGTTTTTTTTCTTCTGCTTTTTACCGTAATTTCACAGTGTCGTCTTTACATACGTTTACGTCGTCGTCGTCGTATGGTAAGTTTAATTCCTGTGTATTGCTTTCCAAACTTTAATTTTCGTATAATACGTGTCGCGTTTCGTTTTTTCCTTGTATTCGCAGACCATGGACCGACCATTCGTACGTAGGCGTAAGATTCAAATGGGAATGGATGTTTAGTTGCGGCTGGATTACTGATGACAGAAAATCAGGATGCCATGCTTACAATGGGATACACTAATGTGCAAATTTGCGTAAACTTATAAAAATTTTCGTAAATTTAAGTAGATTTACACAAATTTATGTAAATTTACACAAATATATGTAAATTTACACAAATTTTGTGTAATTTACACAAATTTACGTAAGTTTACACAAATTTACGTAAGTTTACACAAATTTTGTGTAAAATTTACGTAAACCAAAATTTCACAAACAAAAATTTTTTAACGAAAATTTATACAAATTTATGTAAATTTATACAAATTTGTGCAAATTTACACAAATTATGTAAATTTACACAAATTATGTAAATTTACGCAAATTTGTGTAAATTTACACAAATTTATGTAAATTTACGCAGAATTTACGCAAATAATTTACGACTACGGAGCATTGCTTTATACTTCAATTAATCGTATTTTATTACAATTCAAATTCAGCTTTTTTTTATTTTATGAACCTCTTCTGACA
Source organism: Liposcelis brunnea (assembly GCA_023512825.1). NCBI lineage: Eukaryota > Metazoa > Arthropoda > Insecta > Psocodea > Liposcelididae > Liposcelis > Liposcelis brunnea. Next base: position 23,686,645 of record CM042073.1, read on the forward strand.
AAAATAATTATTTTTTGAACTTATGAAATTTTTCTAAAAGGAACCCGTCACAATCCAATTAAAGTCGCTGTTGTTCTAAATTTCTGAATTTTTAAATATTCAATAATCTACAAACCAAAATGATCCACACATTAAAAAATCCTGTTCAATGAACCTATTCGTTTTATGTCCATTTCATTACATGTGTAAACTATCCATTAAAGATATGAAATGTTCCGTAATAAGATGCACTTTATATTTTAGGGATTTTTTGTATAAAGTGGCCCGTCTTCTTTTTTTTTAAAAAAATGGTAAATTTTTAAATTAAAGCCAAAGCCTATAGAAAGTTTTTACAACACCATTATTCCTTGTCACTAATGTCTTCAGAAGTTGAAGTGGAAGATCTAGAAGAAGTACTAGAAGAATTTTCTTCTGCTGATGTGGAAGGCTTTCGGTGTTTTTTACTTTTTTTGCTTTTCACTTTTCGATCTGCTTTCTTTTTTTTGGATTTCCTCTTTCTGCTTTTGTCATCTGAGGTTGTTACTTTCTCCTTCTTCTCATTCCGGAATTTCCACATCCTGTGCGCTAACGCGGCTTTTAATTTTTCTATCGGTGTATGTTCAGTCAGTCCTTTATCATTCTCACATTGAGCGGTAAAATCTAAATAAAACAAAACAAGATTTTTCATTATTACTGATCAAAATTAAGTGATTTGTTAAGAGTCATTCTGATAGTTACTCAATATAGCATCCAGCCCTTCCTTTGGTAACCCCACTTTATCCCCTTTCCCCTCCAGAGTGGCTTTCTTTAAAAATTTTTTATCAAAAATAGCAATCATGGTGGCTACAGCAATTTCTTGAGAAGATTGAATTTTGTCTTTAATTTTTTCTTTATCTGAAATTTTTATGTAAACGTTCACATCATCTAATAATTTGCAAACCTGAAAAAAAAAAGCAAAAAATGTTTAAATTTATGATGATAGAATATCTACTTTTTTGTTAATGTCCCTCTCTACTTACATCACTTTCATCGCCTTTGAAACTATAAATTTTCAAAGGTGTATTGTCGACTCCATGCAAGCATTCTAAGACTTGTATACGTTTCTCCATTCGCTCCATTTCAGATACCAGAGTATGCAAATCGCGGGAATCATTTTCATTTTTTCCGTTTTCCATTTTTTCCAGTTTTTCTTTTTGTTCTTCTAACTGTCTTTGCAAATCCTCTATTAGGCTTTTCTGTTCTTCAATAATAGCTTCCTTGGAAACACATTCTTCGCACAGGCTTGGCTCATGACCGCGACCCCGACCGCGACCACCTTTACCTCCACCTCCACGCATGGGCATCATGTATCAATAATAAGCAAAAACCTGACACCTAGTAAAATCCGTACACATAGGGGTTAGGAAACCGCACTGCACGAGGGATTACGTCATGACAACACGGTCGGCGGCTACGATTCCAAGCAAATCAGGGAGCCGTTTGCGGCTATGTAGTCACTCCCTAAAATTTAAAAATATTCTTCTTCCACGTTTTACGAAGCGGCGACATGGGGATTTTCTTTTTTGGTAGTTAATGTTTCCAGCGACAGATGGCGAATTAGTGTAAGTCGGACTAACGGCAATGGCGGTGAAAAATTTGAATGTGTGTTTGTTTATTTTGATTTATGAAAATTGAAAATTGAATACGAAAAATGCACCTATTACTTACTCGATCTCGTATTTCCTGAAAATGAAAAAAAATTCAGTTTTTCCTTCCAAATTTTGATGTTTGGAAATCAAAATAAACAAACCAATATGCAAATGTTCCACCGCCATATTGTTAGTCCGTCTTACACTCGTTCGCCATCTATCGCTGAAAAAATTAACTGCGAAAAAAGAAAATCCCCATTATTCAAAGCAAAATGGCAATTGTTCAAATCCTTCTTTTGTGTCATTTTCATTTTCATTTTCATTTATTTTAATATTTGAGACACTATCTTTGATTTGATAGTCTACGAAATCTTGCGGAATGACAATCATTTCACTCGGTTCCGATATATCCGACATTTTTATGTTATAAGTCAAAGCTGGATAGTTCTTATTTAATGATTTCTGAAAGGCCATGCAGTAGATGTACTTTAATTTTTCTATTTTTAGTCTAATAAATCCGATAGTAGATAAAGCAATTTTCCAACTTTTCATCAGCTGAGAATGTGCAGATGCATGTTTAGAATCAGGTGTTGCAATTAGCAATAATCCTCCAGTTTTTAAACAATCATATGCTTTTTTACAAGATAAGTAGCGTTGTTGAGGTAAAGGCAAATATTCCAGAAATAAACTAAAAACCACAACATCAAAATAATTACAAGGAAGACTTTGCACATTTAAAAACCAATTGGACTTCCATTCATCAACTGAAACCTCCAAAAAGTTACACTTTTTGACATCAGCAGAAGCAGGGTATAAATCAACTGCATAAGTCTTAAAAATTTCAAAAGTATTGAATGGATTATAACAACTTCCAACATCTAATAACTTGTAAGGCTTTTCAAAAACAAATTTTGTTAAATCTCCATACTGAATTAATTCTTCTTTACTAGTAAGATCTTTTTTACAAAATTTTTCCATTTTTTCTTTTTCCTTTGTAATTTGTTTTTTGAAACCATCATTTCCAAAATAATCTTCCACAACATCTACCATCCATTTTATTCTACATAAATTCTTTGAATCATTTTTTTGGGCCCAATAATCCCTTGCTAAATTTTTCATGCAATCTGCATAATTTTTTAAAACTTTTTCATTTTGCAAGTGTTCATCCCAAGCTTTTTCCGCGCCAATTTGTTGAGACCTACGTCGTAGCGACAAATGGACTCCTTTGATGTAATCAGCCAATTCAAGTTGTTTTTGACTTATCATTTTCACGTGATTTTTCACTAATCTTAAAAAACTTATACACCACAAAAAACTTTATAAATTTTTCTTACAACTTTTAATAGATATTTTTGAAGTTTTCCCGTTTTTATATAGAAAAAATTTAAAAAATAATGGAAGCACAAAATACACAGTGAAAACCCTCAATGTGCGACAAATTTTTAACTAATACCACGTTTCCCGCTATTTTGTATTGTTTACATTTATTTAGATCCGTGAATCAAAATGGATATAACGGACGATAATTTTATAGAGCTTTTAAGCGGAGATTTTCCTAACTTTAAAGTGAATAAAAGCAATTTATCATATCCTACGTCAGACTTTGTTATATCGTATTATACCATGATGTTGGAAGCTGTTATAAATTTGAACGACACTCCTCAAGTATGGGGAATTACCGAAGAGCAAAATGCTTTTATAAGTTCGTATCAACCGGAGGGAGCTTCATTTTTTCAGCATTTAGCGTACTATAATTTATACGTGACGGTAAAGCATATTTTCAGCGAGATCAATCCGTGTTTGAAATTTTTATACTGCGATCTTATCATGCCGGAAAATACACCAAGGAGGACATTGGTTTTTATGCACCTGATGTTGAATTATTACTTCTTTCTCATGCAGTTAGGTGAGGATTTGAATGATGGCATGACAGCTTGTGAACAGAAAAGTGAAGAACGTAAAGCTTTAACTGAGGAACGTGACAGACTTATTCAACAACTTGCACAAAATGAAGATGAAAAAATTCAGTGCATCGAGAATTTGAGGGAAATCAGAGCTAACATTGATAAATTTAATATTCTCAATGAGGAAAAGCAGAATATTGTAAAGGATCTTCATACATTAGATGAGAGTGTGAAAGCTGATCTGATGAAAATTGAGGAGACTGAGCTAAGCCTTCAGGATATGCTTACAAAGTTAGAAAATGAAGAGAAATACTATGAAAGCTTGATTGTCTCTGATCAGAATCAAGTTATAGACATTCATTCAAAATATGTTTCCAAAAAGGATGAATGTGTTAAAAAGTTAAAATCTCTGAATGAAAAAGTTGATGTTTCAAAGAAAAAATCATCACAATTAAATAAAGTAATGGAACTACAGCAAAAAATTAATAACATCTTAAGGGATGAAAAGTTTTTAGCTGATGCACAAACAAAACACATGGATTTTAAATATTTGCATGATTGCATCAAAAGCTTGAATGAAACAATATCAGATATTAAAGATAATGATCTGGTATTGAGGAATAAAATCAATGAATCAGAAGAAGTTGTTTTAAAGCTGAAAAATGAGTATTTGGAATATGAATCGCATCAAGCATCTATTACTTGCAAAGGAAAAGAAAGAACAGGAACCTACAATGAGTATATTGAAACTCAAAAGAAATCATCATCTCAGGTTAATAATAAAATTGTAAAGGAGTCACCTGAAATGGAAAATGTGAAATTCATACTAACCGATTTGGAAAAAGAGTGTGATAAAATTGTTGAGAAGATGAAAGTATTAGATAGAGACACTTCTGAGAAATATACAGAGCTTGAGAAGGAAATGAATGATGCCTTGTCCTCTGTCATAGGAGTTGCAGCAGAGTGAATTTATATAGTTTTTGGGAAATATATTTTAAGATTTAGAATAGGAACAAATTACTTAATTTTTAAAATTTTTTCCTTTCTGATACAATTTTCTGCAAAATGAAGAAACTCTTCTAAATGATTTAAAAAGTAATAATTTTAAAAATGAAATCAGATTTTAAACTCAGGATTTGTAAATTTAAACCCAAACCTGGCAGGATAAATCTCTTAACTTTAAACAGTAAGACAGTTGACCAATACATTCCTTATCAAATCATGATAAAATACTATTCAATTTTAAAAAAAAAAATTAATGAAAAGATAAATTTTAAGATTTAAAAAAATGAATTGCATAAACTAATTATTATAAAGTCGGTTGCCTAATATGATACTAACTGTACAAAATTACTAAAAGATAAATTTTTGGCCCAAGTAAAAAAAATAAATGTGACTTTATATATTCCCAGCATAACAAAAACTAATAAAAATAAAAATTGTCCTAAATTCAAATTGTTTAAATTGTTTGAATTTGACGCGCTTTTCGAACACACTTTGCCGGCAAACAACAGTTGGTAGCACCGAATTACATCATGGCGCATCTCATGTGGAAGTAACTTTGGATTATGTAGTTATCTTGTCGAGGGAAAAATCATGTCACGTATTGTTATCATTTAATAAGAGTTTTAATCTGGTTAGTACTTTATTTTATTACTACTGCGATGATTTTATTGATAAGAGGTTCAAGGTATCAGACTGCCGATAGCCTCTTATTGTTTCGAAAAAAAATGTATGTCTTTTTATTGTATATTAAGCTCATTTTTTTTTTGTGTTCTCATTACTAGGTTTGATCTTTAATCGTAGGTATCGTATTTCGCAGTTTCGGATTTATTGATTGCTTGGGTCAGGCCCTTTTTAAGTATTTTAAAAATATAACCTTGGATATCAAGAGAAGAATGTGTTTCAATTACTACAGTAGTGATTGAAGATTAATTAAATAAAATGATTTGGTAATCTGCTAATATTGTATTTTCTTTTTTGTTTCAGTGTTATTAATGTGTTTTTTTATAATTTAATATAAGTACATTTTAACAAAAACAAAACGATCAAGATGTGGCCTCAAGTGAATAAAGATCTCCTGCCCATGAAAGGGCATTACTTCTTATTCAATGCGGGTGAGTCAGGAAAATATTTGTTCAACTAGATGATAATAATACAATAATATTGATTTAAATACTCATTATCTTATTATTAATTCAAAATGGTTTTTCATTATTTTTAGGAACTGCTCCAGTTCAACCATTCATGCCTGTATACGCTAAACAGTTAGGATTCTCCAGCAGTGTTGTTGGAACTGTTTATGCCATCCTTCCCATAACAGGAATGCTAGCAAAACCTCTATTTGGGGCTTTAGCTGACAGATTTAGAATGCAAAAACTTTTATTTTTATGTTTTCAAATTGTTACAATAATTGCCTTTTTTAGTATTCAATTTGTGCCAGAAGTGCCCACAGAAAGTAAATCAGAAGTAAAATTAGTTTGTCATCAACAATCATATTTCCATGCTTGCACTAATCAAACTTTAAAACAGTGTGCAGTTGATAAAATTTTGAAATTAAATACAAACATCTCTTGTTCTCTTAAGTGTGACTTAACTCCTGAATTAAAAAATGAACTTTGTGGTCCTTGGAATCTTACTAGAGATATTTGTGCTGATGCAACTGCACCTACACCGATCACAACTAGGAACACAATTACTGAAGGTGGTATTTTGGCTGGAAAAGACAGTTTAACTGGAAAAGGAATGTACACAAAAAAATATGTAGCAGCTGTAAATAATCCTAAACTTGAATTTACTGCTGGAATACCTTTGCAGCATGCACAAAAGGTTTGCAAACAAATATTTGTTTTGGCTATTCATTCTTGTGCAAATAATAAATCATATTGCTTACGTTTAGATTCCAGAATCAAATTGCCTTGCGTTTCAATTAGGAAGTGCATTATTTGCTGATGGCTCAACACATACCCCTTTTTGCATTAATTTAGTAGAGACAGAATGTGAGATTCACTGTCAAGATTTAACAGTCACACAGTTATTAACTGAGGAAGTCACATCTGAACCTGCAGAGGCTACCAGTCTCTACCAGTTTTGGGTGCTATTATGTTTGTTAGCAATTAGTTGGATTGGAATGGCAGTTGTTGTATCTGTTGCAGATGCAATTTGTTTTGAGATTTTAGGCAAGTAAATCTTTTTAATCAAATCAAGAGATAAATAATTTTTAATGTAAAATTATTTGTAGGCGAACGAGCAAGCCAATATGGAAATCAACGGTTATGGGGATCTATTGGTTGGGGCATTTTTGCTATCATATCTGGTCTGATTGTGGATGAGTTTAGTAAAGGAGATCTTAAGAAAAATTATACTCCTGTGTTTTACATTATGCTTGTGCTTTTAGCTTGTGATGTGATCTGTTCTTATTCACTAAAGGTACTTATTTTAAATTACGATTCAGAACGGATGCTGTTTGCAGTTTGGCACATTTAGGGATAATTTTTGATTTTTTTTCTTCACAGTATGAGCAAACTAAAATTTCCACAAATATATTAAAAGACATTACCAGACTTTTGGGCAACATCCGAATCGTTTTATTTATGTTGTGGTGTGTTTTTATCGGCATGTGTACTGGGATTCAGTGGAACTTTTTATTTTGGTAAGATAAATGACAAGACTTTTTCCATTCGCACTGCAAAATATAACTTATTTTTTATAATTCATATTCTAGGCATTTAGAAAACTTGGCCTCAGCCCAGGGTTGTGAAACAGTAGCATGGATTAAGACCTTACAAGGCTTAGTTAGCGGCGTACAGTGCTTTCTAGGAGAGCTACCTTCTTTCTTTTTATCCGGTTGGATTTTAAAAAAAATCGGCCATGTTCACGCAATGACTTTAGTACTTTTTGTTGTCGGCGTAAGATTCTTACTTTACTCGATACTTACCAATCCGTGGTGGTGTTTGCCCATAGAATTATTTCAAGCCACTTTTGGATTATTTTATCCGACTATGGCGTCATACGCAAGTATCGTCGCACCGCCAGGTACTGAAGCTACCGTCCAAGGCCTTGTCGGTGCCATTTTTGAAGGAGTCGGTGAGTGTTGACCCATCGTGTGGACTTAAATCAAAGAAACTGAAATAAAAAATATAATTTTAATTTTAGGCGTTGCAATCGGGAGCTATTTGGGTGGATTATTTATGCAAAATTATGGAGGCGCTACTTTATTTAGAATCTTCGGAATCAGCGCAATGGTAATGTTTGTACTCCACGGCGTAGTACAATTTTTTTTAAATAGGAGAACTTCAGATTTTCGACTTGCTGGGAAAGGTAATTATTCTACTTTCGTTCGGGGTTCAACTTCTCGTTTAGGTAATCAAAATTTATTTCCAGGAAATTAAGCATGTTTTTTTAACATTATTCAATAAATAGCACATAGCAAGCTTATTTTCTGGACTTTGTAACACTTATTAATATTGCAATGTTTTTAATTAAAATCATGCAACCAAACAGCAGAGGTTACTCAAGACGTCACGTCCCGTGATTCAGGTAACCAAGTGCATGATTCTTCTGATTCAAGCTAAACAACTTCTTATTCTTTTATTTATAAAATTTCTTTTAGTTTTAACGACTAAAAAAATGAATTACCTGCATGTTGTAGCATGTATCTGCATATTTTAAATTTGTCGCAATCTTTTCTGGTTGGCGACAAATTTTTCTGCAGAATTCTCAACGGGTTTTTTTCTATTTATGGATGTATTTTAATATTTTATGAATGGGAATTTACCTCATAACTGTAAGCATGATTAATAAAATTACTCACAAAATTTTTCAGACGGAACAGACGACGAAGGCGTGACAAGCGATTCTTCAATGGAGACTGTTTATTGAGTAAGATCATGTTATTTAATCACTCGCTTCATTGGGTCGCTTTGTCCGTCAAGTTTAATGTTCATGTGTTGTTCATGTGTTGTTCCTTTGTGATTATTGTTTACGGTAATCGATCAGGTAATTGATAAATGTTGCTTTAATTAATATCCGGAGTGTGTGTTACGTGTTTAAATAATTTACGAAATCAGGCAAGATATGTGTTGTTAAACAGTTATTAATTCATTTATAAAAAATAATCAAAATTTTTTTTATTTTACAGATTTCAACGGAGTAGCACGTTACGCAACACCAAACGAAGCCGTATCCATGTTAGAAGATACGTAAAAAGATTTTAAATTAATATTAGTCGGTTTTAGTTTAAGTAGACCAAAGTAACACTAGGCTGATTCAGTTTTTTCTTTTGTAATTAACCTGTGATAAATAGCTAAAGTTTCCGTTCAGCAGTTTTTGAGTATTTTATCATTTTTATAATGCCAATGATATTATTAAAATACTGTAATTTTTTTCTCGGGGCATTAGTATTGATCTCACTTTGGTTTTTGCTCATCTAATATTAGTTAAGCTCGGCATTTGTGTTAAGCAGGATTTATACTGGCAAGCATTTGATATGAGACAGATTTCAATTCCATATCTCAGTATTTCTTCAGACATTCCTTGATTAAAGAATGTAAAGACATAAATGCTTTTGTTATTCAAGATTATAATTGGGATGATCTACTCGAAATAAATTTTTTCTTAGGGACCATTTTGAATTATTTTTGGTGCCTAACCCTAGCCAGACGTAACATTTAATATTTTATTAACTTTAAAAAAAGGTGCTTGGATTTCAAATGTTAACATTTTTATACATGACACTACAAAATGCATTCGGATAACTGAATACGAATCAGCCAGTTTTTTAAAATCACGTTCCTAAAAATAATCGAACATAAACGCAGGGAGGCGTGCATCAGGAAATCATTTTTTAAAATGAAATTATTTTTTTAATTTTTAATTTTTTGTTTTAATGAGTATTCTACATTAATCATTAATAAATAACATTGTCGATTTATATTTTGAACGTCAGCCTTTTATAATAAGTAACATTTATTTTTTGAAATTATTGAAGTAAAAAGGGTATGGGAGAAAAAAATTATTGTTGTTAAAAAAAGGAACTTTTTACTCATTCAATTTAACGTAATTTATATTTTTGATAATCTCTGACTTTAGCTGTTGAAAAATTTTCGATAAGGAGGAAAGATGGAAGACTAAATTTTGATATATTCAAAACGTTCAAACCTGCAATCCCGTATATGGCTACTGTATAATTTTTTATAACACGTCCAGCCATATAATTTGATATGCAAATTTTCTTCCATACCCAAAAATTTTCCGAAAAAATGCGTGACGGGGAAAAATGATCAATTAGTATAACCCTGAATTATTTTGGTCACACAAATTTTTTATTATTATTCAATTTACTTATTGTTTTTTCTCAAATAATAGACAAAAATGTTTTTACAATAAATTTACGTCTTACTACACATACAATATCGAACATTAAAAAAAAAAACAAAAAATAGATCATATAAGGCCAGAACGATACTCAAACAAAAGCATTATTCATAGATAAATCAAATAATTGATTCATAAATAAATATTACTTTTGCTTAAATATTTTTCTGGCCATATTGTCCTAAATAAAAAAAACAACAGGAAAAAAATTGTAAATCTGAAATTTTTTTAAATGCTTGATTGGCACGACCGACCTACCAACTTTTTGGAATCATTTTTTTTTTTTTCATTTTAAATTTTTTTTCTTAACACTATTTTCTAAAAAACGTCGATGACATTTATAATTAGGAAACCACATTTATTGTAAACATATTTAAAAGGGGAAAATATTTTTAGAATTGGACCTATCATTTTTCTTCAATTAATAATTTACATTGTCAGAAGAAAAAAAAATACCAATGAAAATGTAGTTCGTGTAAAATGCAAAGGAAAAAAATGTTGCCGCGAGAACTCATTTTCAGTGGTAAAATGTATGAATAAAGGGCGAATTTATTTATGTTTTTTAATTTTATATCGTATAAGGCTTTTGACTGTTTAAACGATTACGCCTATAAACCCTATTAAATTTTTCCATTTTACTTTTCAGTGCCGATGCTATAGGCGCAAAATTAATTTGTAATTTTATTTCTTTTATTTGTTAATATTTTTTTTTTTACGCCCTTATGTAAAATAAGTTTTATTGTCGTTGTTTTTATTTCTGTCAGATGTTTTTTGTTTTTAACTTAATAAAAATGATCGTTTGGAAAAAATATAACTTTCACTTGGAATTCACTTTACCACTGTGAAGAATGTCCCGAAGGAACCATTTTTTTTAAAAATTAATATTATATATATTTATTTTTTATTTTACGTTTATTTTATTTTATTTTTTCACATCCTATTTATTCGTCTTTATTGCTTGTTGCGTCGATTTCCTGCTGCAACGGAAAAAATAAAATAAAAATCAGAGGAGAATGTTGTTACTCGAGCGCTCTGACTTTTTTAAATAATACATCACAGGAACATCAGCTACTGTTTTGTTATAAAATGAAAAAAATGACATGCAATGATGAAGAGTGTAAATAAAGTTGTGATCGAATGAAATCATGCAGCAAATAAATTTATATGTTTCATCAGACGGTTTTTTTTTATTACTTTCCACATTTAATTGGTGGATTAATTATTATTTATTTCTAAATTTGAGGTCGCTTAGGTCTCTTGTTTATCCGGGGATTATTATTCTGTAAATGGTGAAAATCTCATTTCAACTCTCTTCTTAATTTCTGGTCCAGTTGATAATGCAAAATTATTCCCAAAAAGTAAAAGTTAAAATTTATACATTCTAGTGCACTTCGCAGCCGTCCAGCTGTTCATGAGAGAAAAAATTTTTATTTACAGGCAATAGATATAAAATCAGGACCGGTTTTAGACAGGTGCAAGCTGTTCACCCCCACCAAAGAGCTTAACAAGTAAACATTTTTCGCCCTTATTTCATTTTTTCAACTTACTGAGCTCATTTTGTTAATTAAATAGTATAGGGTGAAAAAATTACTTCATTAATAAAAATTAAACCTCCGACCTGAAACTTTCCTACTTTTTTAAATAAGATGCAACTGACAGCTTTTTATAGTAAAATAAATAAATTATTTACACGTAAAATTAACAGGTTGGATAGACATATATTTCTTGAAAGCTTTTCCACCCTCGAGCATGAAACGTTTTCGCTTTCATCTGGCTTCACTACTCAATACTGATTTCAAATTACGATTACTCTTATTTATTGTCAGCGAATCCGCATAAATGCAAAAGAATTATTCTCCCCTATAACGAGTCCAGGTACACTAATATCCGCCTTTTAGATTAAAACTCCATTAGCTGACAAAATCCATGTTTTATTAAATCATTAAAAGTTTTGAAACGGGGGAAATAAAAAAATCTTTTATGTTTTTTTAAAAGCGTCGTCTGAATTTCCAATTTGAATGAAACCAATTCCTTCTTTTTGATTTAATTTTTTCTTATTTAAAAAAAAATGAGGAAAATATTTACCTGATGTGTTTTTCCTGTTAGAATTACTTTGATAATTTGCGGTCATACCTTTGCCGTTTTTGGTTTTCCCCGCCTTGCTTTTGCATTTCTTTGTGATCTGTCGACTTTGTTCGCAAGAAGGATCGCTATTCGATTTTAATTTGTCTACTCGTACCATTTGACTTTGACCGCTGCATTCCGTCCACTGCCCCTTTTCGTACCGGCAGGCTGCGAGAAAAACCGAAGAAAAAAGAAAAACAAAGCAATGAAAAAAACCGAAAGGGAAAAATAAGAAATCGAACAACAAAAAAAAAGGTGAATGAGATGAAATCGTTCTTTTTATTTGTTCATCCGTGAGTAGCTGATATTCGCTTCGACTGTCAATATTTTTATCGGGCAGTAAAAGAGTCCCTCTGTTCACAGAGTATAATAAAAATATTGACATCGTTTGACTACGAAATTAACGGCGATAGGAAAAAAAAGGAAAGCAGGGGATTTTTCCCCGCGTCGGTTTTATACATAAAAAAAATGTGGCGGTTAAATATGGTGATTACCTTTTTTACATTTTTTCTGAATGGTTTTTGTGGGTTCACATTGAGCTGGATCTCCTTTTTTTAATGTGAGTGTCCTCGTTCTCATATTTGCTTTTGGATCGCAGTCTGTCCATGCTCCTTTCACGTATCTACATGTTTCTAAACAAAAGAAAAATCATATTATTAATAAATCTGGTAAATTTTGCACGACTTAATTTTATATTACACTGGAAGTGAAATATTTCACGCCGAGTTTCCAGAGCTCTAAGTAAGCATTTTGTTAGGGGTGAAACTCGATTCAGTACTTTTGATATAGGCACAAAAACATTTGGAAGCTTTCGAAGGTGAAAATTGTTGGCTTTTTTGGAAGCCCCAATATTTGATCTGCGCTTTAGCACAAACTTTAATTCATAATTCTAATGCCGAACACCATGAACCTTATGCTCAACCCTAAAATTTTTTGTAAAGAATTTTAATATGCCTCTTTTCGGCAAGGGAGACCCAAGCAAAGTTTTAAACGATTTTCTCCTCTATATAAAATAAGGTAATTAAGAGTTGATGAGTTTTGCCTTTCGACGAGGCATCAACCTTTAGAATTAATTAAATCCATACATTCCTTCTACGCCTTTTATTCCGGATATAGCGGAAAAACTATCCTAATAAAGTTAATTACCTAGGCAAGATGTATTTTTAGCGCCAAGGGGGTAAAAATCTCGTAGTATGAAATGAAAGAAAGGCGGGGAGGAAAGAAATATGTGTCACTTTTCCCACTCGGAATAATTAGAGAAGGAATTTCATCCCAAGATGAAATGCTCGCGTTGTAATTAAGTCAAATCTGTTTTAATTAAACTGAAGGAACGTGGAAAAAAGAAAATGGACGAGGAAACATGTGTCGTCGCTTGACAAAAAAAGACAAAAGAATTATTCGTGTCATCAGGACGAAAGAAATTGAAATATTTCAGGATTAATCCGCGAAAATGACGGTTGACATTTTACATGACGAAGCAGGACTAATATCAAGCATGTTTTAATTATCATCGTATAACGTTAAAATGGAATCGATACTGATTTAAAATTTATGAGGAATCGGTTCGTTTTCATCTGAGCAAATTAAATCGACTCCTACTAATTAATCTTAGCTATATAATACACGGGAAGCTAATGGGATGTTATTCTGAGGCACCTGGTTGCTAATCCTTCCCTTATTACCTTTAAAGTGGATAGATCATTTAACAAAGGAACACTTTAGCAAAACGTTTCAATCAAACTGATTTTTTTTGCTATTTCAAAGGTTTTAATTACAGTATTCAAGTATCACACAAGGCCATCATCAGCTGCTAAAAGATATCCGTAACGAGGGTTGTTTTAGGATAAACTGCCCTATGAATTTTTACGGAATAGTCGAAAGGTGAAAATTCGAATCTCGACTAGGATTTTGTTTAACAGCTACGGCCGCCAAAATATAGTCTGTATAATACAAATAGGAATATCCTAATTTGGATTGCCGATTGCCACTACAGCCGTTCATTTTCAGATACGAATGGCTGTCGAGCCAATTTCTAAAGAACAGCCTCTCCTATTTGGATAGAATTTTGTGCAGTCCTAGTTTGAGAAAACTAAAAAGAATTTTCCCACAGAGCGGATCTCAGGAAGGTTAGCTTAGGTCAGCCAGGTTTCGTTAGAAGCTTTCGTTCCGCCACTGCTGATAACCAGTTGAAATATAAAGCAGCTGGCCTGGAATTAATTTACATGGAATTTAATGGTGACAAAACATTTTAAAATTCATGGAAATGTGTAACAAATATGTAACTTTAAACCTTCCCAGCGCTTTTTCAAATAAATTTTTAATCGATTTCGCCAGTCTTTTTCCCAAATCCACGTCTTTAAGTGCCGGCTCACTTTCTAGTCCAGGCAACCTTTCTGCATCTCATCGATTTACGTGCTTAATTTTCGGGACTTAGTTTAACACAGGTTTCGAACGGCTAAGCTTTACCAAATGATTCACAAAAGGAATAGTCTTATCAGCTACAATTCATATTTTAGTTCTCAACGCTACAAGGGTTACAGCTTCAACGAAACATTCCTGAGATATTTCTAAAATCTAGGTTTGGTGCAGTAGGAGGCCTGTATGACCCCGGAGTCGCAAAAGGGCCACAGAACAAAAGGCAAAGGACCTGAGATTTTAAATATTTTTTGAACCAACGTTAAATTTTCAAATTCACAGAAGTACTAAGTTTGTAAACAAATAGAACGACTCCACACCACAACAAAATTTCATTTGATATCTTTATTTACTTCTTCATTTCCTTTGACATTACTATTATAAAACTGCTACGCATTAAATTAAATTCCCAGGTGCACTTATCAGATTACAATTTTCCACGTAGGAGCTAAAAAAAGATAAGAAAAACTCTACGGCATTTTACAAATTTCTGATACTAACATATGTAGAAAAAAACCCATGGCTACGAAAGCAACTTTCCAAACTTATCTAATCATAATTAAAAAGTACCGAATATTGAAAATACAGTACCAGGGCTCAACTTTTCCATTTTCACTAAGACACAACAAGAAGAGAGTTGTGAAAAGCCTACGAGGCGATGGCGAGCCTGAAAATCGTGCAGATGGTACTTACAAAGCCATCACTGTCACCCTAAATTTTTTAAATAGCCCTCTTTAAACAACCTTAAAGACCTTGACAGAAACATGATACAAATTTTTAAAGAGCGCATGTCACACGTAACCACCCACCCTTATTTCACAATTAATTTTCTTACCGGAAGCGGTTCCTCTGTTTTTAGCTCCCCTCTCGCTTCGTATTAATACTTCGTGATCATCCTCTTCCCAAATTTCTCCTTCTGCGGATGCGACGGCTACGATTACTAAAAAAGCGGCTGCAAAATAACTCCACTTCATTCTGAAAAAAATCAAAATTACAAGAAAAAAATGAATCTATTTTTTTTACGGGAAAACTTCCGCTTCATTTAATTGCGGACAAAAGCGAGATTATCAAAAAAAGATATTTCCGAAACGCCCGGCAACACTGCTTTGACGTCATCAACGGTCGGTTTTTTATTTTCGCGTGAGAAAATTTTCCACGCCGCTTTATATTTAATACACTTCCTATATGTTTTCAGCGTTAAATTATTTTTCATCCTTTTGTATAGTTTCCTGGAGAAAATCCAACTTTTCTAACGATTTGTTTACGTCCAGGGATAAGGAAAACCTCGTTTAAAAAAATTCTGTAGCCCGACCTTCACGGTTTTCAGCCCCGCACCTATGATAAAACATTCGAGCATCAAAAAAGAGAGGAGGGCGCAACATTTTTTATTTTCAGCAACGCAGTAAATATCTCAAAGATGGAAAATTACTAGCGGTTTTTAAATGATCGGTAGATGGCGCTGGTTTTATTTTAGTTTGTGAGAGCGCTAGTATCGATTCAATATGAAGCGTAAGCTGGATATATTTTTTTCTAGAAATTTTCTAATACAACTTCCGAAACGTCTTACTGCATATTTTTGAGGATTTCCCTCTTTTTCTCTGACTTTAGGCCTGAAATTTTTTAAAAAGAAATTAGCACATATGGTAAAAAAAGAAGAAATCTATATATTCATTTTGTTTAAAGCCTTAAAAACTTTTATAAACAATTAAAGACTTTCCGGTCCATCTGCCTCGAAAAAAAATATAAACATAAGGAAGATTATTTTAATCTCCGAAGTTCGTTGATCCAAAAGCGTAACTCAAGTTTATCGGTATTTAATTCTCATCGATTATTATCATTATAAATTTACGGTTTTCTTCGCTGAATAATCTTTCCGGGATCCTGAAAACCAAGCACATGCTGCGAGAGCTTTTGTTCCTCCCTCTCGGGGGAGTCTTCACTCTTATCGCCTTGTATAAATTATGCTTTTCCTTGGTGGCTTCGCGACGAAGATACATATACAACATGTTTCCTATTCCCGAATATAAAAATTTGCGTTGGTGAGCAAACGTCAACGAAGCCGAAAATAATTTTAAAGAAAATCGTGGAAGAGTCGAAAAAGCATAAATGAGGATTAGAAAATTCCGACCCGTTTATATTTTCGAAAAAATCTTTTTTGACGTCTTCGAGGAAAATCGTTTTCATTTTCCTGTTTTTCAAGCTTGGAAAGGGTAATCCGCCAGTGAGTAACCAGATTGGTTCATTATTATAAGGGAGGGAAGCTGAAATTTTTATTTTATTTTATGACTTTTCAATCCCAAAAAAATTAAACGTTCCGCTAAATCGATATTTCGAAATATTCATTTCCGGTTTAAAATTTAAATTTTAAATATGAGTTTCATTGTAAAATAACGAAATTTCACACGAGCTTAAATGATATTCGCTTTACTCGGGTGTTCAATCTTATTAAAGAAAGTTACGCCTGCCTCCAGGAAAATGGCAGAACCCTACGATTTAGAAAGACGAGGGTGAGACAAGGATAAGTTAAGAAAGGTCAATTTAATTTTAATAGTGCTTTACCGAAACCTATTTTAAATTTTATCAACGGAGGTTACGTGAGGGATTCAGTGTCTCAGTGGCGAAATAAAATCCTCCTTGCTTAACCTATAAACATCCAAATTCATTCTTCAAACATCTTTTTTCAGCTAAAAGGCCTGATTTTTGGCCAAGTCAGTCTCCTAAAATCTAAGAACGCAAACTGATCGACTAAAGGCCTAAGGGATTTACCATGAGACGGATATTTGAGATTTGAAACACCTGTCCTACTTGGACCTGAAGCCCAACCTGTAGTGAATTGAAGCTCTGTTGATCAAGAAACAGGATTCGGTTTTTTAGAAGCTTTGGCCAGAGTGATCAAGCTTGCCTCGAACTTTTAGGACGAGAAATATTTTTTTTTTCTAGCAATATATATTGAGAGAATTTTAGATCTTTTGAAAGATTGGAGAGCAACTTTATACTCATCTTGACTTAAAAAAGAATAATTTTGAAATTTCTAAGAATCTTTAGTTTTCCATGAAAAAGCATTCACGTAATTTAAAACAATAGATCTGATAAAATTTTCTTTTGTAAATTTATAAAGATTTGTTTAATCAATCCCAAGAAAATCTCGTCTGTATTTGTTTTCGCATGTTAATATACTTAGATATGTTTCCTCGAATGCATGATAACCTTGGAAGCTTGATTAAATTTCTTAATTTTTAAAACCAGTTAGCAAAAAAAGGGAATCTTTTCACATAATTTATTCTAATACATTCCCTTTTCTTCTTTTCCCAGTGATAAATGTATAAAAATTGAAAAATCTAAGAATGATGGAAACCGATTGTTTGTCAGTGTCTCTGTCCGTTCCGTTGATTTATCGTCAGGGAAATTCATCTCTTTCTCTCTTTTCCGGATTGCTAACAAAGACTTGCGGTTCTTTAAAATACACTTCTTGCAAAATAATAGGTATCTTTTTATTAAGTCTGAAATTCGTACTCTTAAAAAAAAAGTTCCTTCGTTCCTCATCATCAATCTCTTTCTGAATGAAATTAGAGAAAAAAAAGGAAAGCGTCAAGGGGCTTTTTCTACAACACAAAAAGTACAATTTCCCGGAATTGAAATATATGAGCTTCACCGATAGACTAGGAAAATTAAATTTCGAAACACGTAGTAATTTGACACCCCCCCATCCTTGATAAATCCCGAAATAATTCTTTTTATCGTATCTGGGAATGGGGAAGCGAAAGTTAAGAGCTGTTCTGGAACCGAATTGCAGGGAAGGCGATGAAATAACATATTGCTACTAAAAAGAGCAAAAATTACGATTTCGAGATAGCAAGGCAATTCGTTATTAAATTACCAAGGTTGAAACTTTAAAAAGGTGTTCAATGAAAGATTATAAAATTCCAAAAGGTTTAAGTACTTCATTGAAAGCACGGATTGAAAGAAAAGAGCTAAGAATAAAACTGACTTTTAAGGGTGAAGAGACAAAACTATGAGAGATAATAACAAACCTGTTGATTTAAGCATATTAAAGAGGAAAAATTTTGAGAACATTAAAGGAGTTTTAGAAGAATCAAATTTTTCGCACAAAAATCATATCAGTTGGGACTTTTAAAGGATAAGATGGGAACGGGTAGAGTTTAGAACAAAAAAATTTTAAGTAGAATTTTTACTGCTATGTCATTGGCAGCTTAATACAGAAAAAAGGAGCAATTAAGTTGCTTCTTTTTCAGTACAGGAACAATAAGCTAACACTTTTGGGTAGAAAGAAGAATTAATAATACATTTTAATTAAAGCAATATATGCATCTTTGCTAATTTTTTTTTCAGTTTGATTCACTCAGAACATTGAATTCAATAAAAAAAGGTTTCATAATAAATCATTTTGGTAAAGAGAAAATAAAAAGTTTGTAATTAATTCATAACAAGCCTTTACATTCATGTAACTTTTTTTTGAAAAGAAAAGAACACGCTTCTAAATATGAAATTCTGGTAAGGATAACTTTTTACTGCTTTTTTCCTCTCCTATAATCCTTTCTCTAGAAATTCAGTTTCCGTCTCGAAGCCTATACACGGTTTTCCTTTTTATATAATTTTTCCTCCCTTTCTGACCCTTAATTCAAACCACAAGATAAATTTTTAACTTTTTAAACGTCAAAAGGTCGCCGATGAAAAACACCAAACCCGACGAAACTAACCTTCGACCAAATTTAATTTTCTTTCCCCCCCGTCCTGGTATTTAAATTTTCAACACTAAAAAAGCCTTTTGGTTTCTTTCTAAAATGCTTTCCTACATACATTCTCCCGTCAACCATTTTATCTTCCTCTTAACCAAATCACGCCCTTACCTGTTTGCAGACAATTCAACCGACTTCGCAAAAAGGCCCGAAATAAGTTACCAAAAAGGTATCTTCAAAAAATGTTAAAAAGACAACATAAAACGGGGATAAAAAAAATCGATTTACATGTAAAAAAAAAAAACAAAAGGCATACAAAGCAACTCACCTTGATTGTCCGAAGTTCGGGTTCAAAAACACGTCCGATTTGTTATTTATTGGAACTCAGGTAGCCGCGGTTACGAAGTTCCAGCTCAAACTAAAGCGCAGCCTGCTCCGTCCGTGTCAGCACACTCGTCTATTGATCATTTCCTCCCTCCTCCATCTTGTTACAGCCTCCCCCGCGCCCTCCCGTTCACTGGACCAGATGCGTATTTTACGCCCAGGGGCGGATTTAGGGTCAAAGCCCTGCCTTTTACAACCTTCGTTTGTTTACATTCCTTTCAATCTGCAAAAACAAACATTACACATTGTAATTTTTAAATGTTATAATCCATCAAATTTCATTTAACAAATAACCTCTTACATAATGTAAATTTACCTATCCCATATGTCCCATCCCCGAAATTTGATTAAATTTTCTTCAATGAAAATATTAATTTTTCAATTAAGAGACATAATAGATCATTTTTACATTATCATCTTCATCCAAATTCACCGGCTCATTCAAAAAATTAAGTAAATAATAAAAATTTAATGAACAGAAAAAACGGCTCATGACGACGGTCAGTGGATTTTTCGGTTTTTGAACGAATTTTCGAACACTTTCGTTTGCCGCTGAGAGGCTGAGTTAAAATGTTAAAACCTAACCGTTGGCAATCATGCTGTTGTCAAAATGGAGACAGTCGATTAAGGTTATTTTTTTTCGCTTTCGTGTAAAATGAATCAGAAAAGGATATTATTCCGCAACAACAGAAATTCCACACGATTGAACGGGTTTTATGGGAAAAATTAAAAAGATGATTATTCGAAATTACTTGTTAATAAAATAGCACCGTTTATAAATTTAGAATCAACGCGACCTTAAATACTTGTTAAATGAAGAGCAAGATCAGTAATGGTAAATGATTATATTTCTTTGAATTTGGATCCTGGGGAAG
This sequence comes from Liposcelis brunnea, assembly GCA_023512825.1. NCBI lineage: Eukaryota > Metazoa > Arthropoda > Insecta > Psocodea > Liposcelididae > Liposcelis > Liposcelis brunnea. The sequence goes on from CM042073.1 coordinate 23,707,026, forward strand.
GGGTTCACAGGAAAAGCTTTTGGAGAGTAAGTATTAAGATTATTCATGTTTAATTTGAATTACTTTTAACAGTGCCGCTATGAATCCATAATTTCTACTACTCATAATCTTCCTCTTTTTATCTATGGTGAAATAATATACTACTATTTCAAGCACAATTGAAAATTTATAATTACCCATCTACCAGGGCAGGCAAAATTTTTTAATCTTTTTTTATAAAATAACCAAACAGATAACCTTGATTACACAATGACAAAAAATATCTATGTTGATTTTTTTCAGCTTTGCCAAGAAAATTATTATATTGTTTGATTTTTAAAAAAGGTAGAAAAGTGTGCAGCATTATTTCAATTATAAACAATATAAAAAACACAAGTTTCATTTTATCTAGTTATCATGCTTGTTAACTGACAATTAGAAATAAAATAAGGCAGTTAACATGATATCAAAATCATAAAAATGCTTTGCAAATTTAAGCTAAGGCCTTAATTACTTGCTGAGGATATCTTACAACACAGGGAAAAGCTTTATACATGATTGCTGATTAGCATATTAAAATACATGTGTCAAGATGAATTAATGCATTCTCTTGTTGTTCGTCACTAAAAAATCAGTTTGAGCCAATCCCACTAACTCAAGTAAGGACTGTAATTAACAGTTTGAATAATTTTTTCAGACAGTTTTCTGTGGGTTTATAATTTGTTCATAAAAATCAGGGCTAGTCTTATTCCCTTTTTGGGGTGCTCCGAGTGCAAAGCTTCTTTTGTTGTGCTCTTCAAGACAACTTGAACTTATACCCATCTATTTTTTTGAATAAAAGCATTTTTTTCCCTCTAAGAGTGCAAAACTCCCCTTGTGTTAAAACACATATGAGGAATCTTTGTGAATGTAGCCAAAAATAAAACTAATGTCTGGCAGTTTCCAGAATAAAGTAAATAAAAGCAAGACGAACCTTTCTTTTTTCATTAAAACAAATAACATGAAACTTAAACTGTGAAAATATTATGATGGTGCTTCGGCTAATCTAATAACGATTCAAATTTACAATTCTTTCAAAAAATAATTGTGCAAACTTTTATTTTTCCTTTTTTTCAGACATGGAACCAGTTATCAAGACTGCAACGAAGCCTCATTTATTTATTATTATTTGTTGTTTTAATGGTGATATTATATTTAATGCAAGGAAAAAAATACGATAAAGATATAACTGAAGAAATTGCTAATTATGATGCCCTTCAAATTCAGAATAATAAAGAAACCCAGAAAGAAGAAGAGAAGAAAGAGGAAAAAAATGTAAATGATGCCAAGCTTGCCAACGTACTTGAAGAACCTAAAAAAATTGAGGAAACCGTGGTTGATAATGAAGTCAAGCCTGTGGAGTCAACTACACCCCAAAAAAAATTTAACGGGCCTACAAACGAAAAACAAGAGGCTGTTGTAGCCGCTTTTTTGCACGCTTGGAAAAATTATAAAAAGTATGCATGGGGTCATGATATGTTAAAGCCACTTAGTAAATCCTACCAGGATTGGTTTGGTTTAGGACTGACAATAGTCGATGCCTTAGATACAATGTATATTATGAACTTAGAAGAACAATTCAAAGAAGGAAGAGATTGGGTTGATAAAAGTCTTCACTTTGATATTAGAAAAGACGTTAATTTATTTGAAGTTACCATTAGGGTATTGGGAGGTTTGTTAAGTGCATATCACTTATCTAATGATACCATGTTTTTAACGAAAGCGACCGACTTAGGGAATCGCTTGTTACCCTGCTTTGAGACGGATTCTGGCGTACCTTATTCGGACATAAATTTGGCGACTCAACAAGCGCATTCTCCTAAATGGAGTCCTGACAGCAGCACGTCAGAAGTAACGACAATACAGCTTGAATTTAGGGATCTGAGTCGTTGTACAGGAAATCCAAAATATGAAGATTCAGTTGCTAAAGTCTCGTTACATGTACATCAATTAGAAAAGACTGAAGGATTAGTCCCGATATTTATAAACGCACAGACTGGAAATTTTCGATCATACTCGACGATTACTTTAGGAGCAAGAGGAGATAGTTATTACGAATATTTGCTTAAGCAATGGATTCAAACCGGAAGAACAATAGAATAGTGAGTATTTTTGTAACTAAATTGCAAGTAAAACTTGCAACCCTTGAATCTTAAACTTGCATCTTGAACCCTTCAATTTTCTTTACAGTTTAAAAAATGACTATATCACTGCAATAAATGGAGTTAGAAAATTACTAGCCAAGAGAACCTCCAAAAACAAGATTTTATTCATCGGGGAGCTTTTAACCGGTGGTAAAGATTTTAAACCAAAAATGGATCATTTAACTTGTTATTTACCTGGCACGTTAGCTCTTGGTGCTTATTACGGAATGCCGAGAGATCATATGGATCTAGCCGAAGAATTATTGTATACTTGTTATCTTACCTATGCTTACCATCCAACTTTCCTCGCTCCAGAAATCACATACTTCAACATTCAAGATTCTTCCCAAGGTGATATGCATGTCAAGACAAATGATGCACATAATTTGTTACGACCGGAATTTGTAGAAAGTCTCTGGACTATGTACCAAATTACTGGAAATACAACCTTTCAAGACTGGGGCTGGAAAATATTTCAGGTTTGACTCTTGTCTTCATACTGTGTATTAACCTGAAATTAAAAACAAAAATAAATTCTTTTTTTTTTTCTACTTTTAGGGTTTTGAAAAATATACAAAAGTACCAAATGGCTACACTTCAATAGGAAATGTAAAAAATGTCTTTAATACACGACCGAAGGATATGATGGAATCCTTCTTTCTTGGGGAAACTTTAAAATATTTGTATTTATTATTTAGCGACAATAGGAAGGAATTAAACTTAAAGGAATATGTACTTAACAGTGAAGCACATCCTTTACCTATTTACAAAACGTGACCTTACCATCTTGTGGCAAAAGTAAGTGTAGTACTAAAATGATTATCCATTGGAATCTTCAAATGCAAATGTTGTGCTAAATAATTCATTTTTTCAGGAAAGAGTGGACTATTGGTAATGCTGTGATAGACTCGTGAAGTGAAAAAAAAGACATATCAGACAAATGTATACAGCTTAGAAGGAAGATGTAAAGCTCAATTTGGGAATGAAAAGAACACCCTTTTTCCTTTTTTATTTCCTTCTTTGGACAATCCTCATTCAAATTTGTAAATAACCTAGTCAAATTTTCAGTAATCATATTAATCTACATTGATAAATTGAATTGCATTTATATAAATAATAGGATAATGATTCATTTTAATATTAGGAAAAATTTTAGATCAGTTGAAGATCAAGTTTTTTTAATTAGTTCTTAAAATTTGTACAAAAAATCATGTTCTACTGTCTCATAATTCATGCTTTATAGTAAAAGAGACTTATATTATGAAGATAAATATATTTTTAAATATACCTCATGAAAAAAAGTTTCTCTTTTAATTGAATTAGCAAAATATTAACTCGTAAAGCTGAAGTTTGATTTGTAGCATTAATGAAGCACAAATGAGATACTTAAATCGAAACCATAATTTAAATGGTTATCAATTGTTAAATCATTTTTCAAAGCTAGTAAGAGTTTGACAAAAACAAAATCACCTTCCTTCTTTTCAAATATGCATGTAGCATAATTTTGTGATATTAAATAAGAATGAAAAAGTTCAATATAGTTGCTGAATTTAAAAACTGTACTTTTATTTTCTTAAATCACCTTTTTTTAATTCAAAAAATCGGCACCTTCTATAAAACGAGTTATATTGTAAGTATTATACAAATCATACAAAAACAATTACGGACAAGAACAAAATGTTCTAAAAAAAAAAAAAGCGATTACTGGAAATCGCTTACTATAAACATTTACGATTATTTGAACATAATAATACAAGCCTCTCATCGTACAGCAAAAGTATTTACATAATAACATGAACGTATGTAGGTACGAATCCATCGGACATAGGCTCTCTAATCCAACATAATGGTTGAATCATATTTATGCACTTACCAAAACCGTATTAAACATAAACACATTCCACTCGATCAATCTATAGCTTCATTCTGTTTCAACAATCTGAGTATTAAAAATTACTCTTTATCTTTGACTAAACAAAATAAATAATAATAGCAGCAATAAGGCTATCAATAAACACCTGAGCAAAAACCCATGCCGTCAAATGTGAAAAAATGGCCGTCTATTTCAAATTTCAGGGTTGCCAATACTATTTTTTATACGAAAACTGCATATGGCTTGGCTGCATATTTAAATTAAATAAAAATAGAATTTGTTATTTATTTCATTTTAGGAAATAACGAAGCACATTATTTTGTATATCAAAAATCGAATAACAATCATTTTACTCTTTGAAATCTTTAGATAAAATTTCAATGAATGTTGTTTTGGCGACAAATTTCCCCGAAAATCTTCAATATGGCGGTGAATGTTAGAGACTAGGACTAGAGTGATCATGGTGGTGGTGGGCGAGTTAAAGTATCTACTTTATGTGATTGTGAATAATACTGCAGGTAAAATACCGGTAGTTTAGCTGCTTATTTAACACGATTCGGATATTTCATTAGACAAAAAGCCGAATAAGATCCACAATCCAACTGGGGTATTACAAAATATTACATTCACAACACTTGACAGAATAATCATAGTCATCATGTAAGCTCGACATCTCTTCGAATTGAAATTTCTCGTCACTCTTATCTTTTTTCCCGTACCAAATACTGAAATCGGTCTTTTCAACTGGACACATTTCACAAAATGATGCACTCGCAACATTGGATGGTGTAGTATAAACATTGCACGGCACAGTCGCTTTCGGTCTCGTTTTGCTGGTTTTCCGACCAGTTTGCACTTTTCTCTTTTTTTTCGGAGTTTGGCAATTCTTTGTTCGTTGTGGCTGACGTCTTGAGCCCCGTTTTGTTACCGATAATCCCTCCATCCGGCTCCGATTCTTCCATTTTTTCGATATCATCTTCGGATTCTGCTAACAAAAAAAGTGGTTATTATTTTTTTGCTTCTATACTGTAATTCACAAGCTGTAGAGTTGTTTAATGTAAGTGGAGTGTGTACCTTCCAATTTTTTTGGAGAGAGATTTTCATTACTCTGAAAAAATAAGATTCTAGCTCGTTTTAATTCTGCTTGTAAACTCATTTTGAATACACAGAATGTAACTTGTGATCCTTAATTTGCCAATTACAGCAATACATATTAGTAAAGATGTGTGAATGAACATTTGTTTAGTGTCAGTTTTAGTCATTATTTTAACAGTTCCATCATCATATAATTTGCTAATTTTGCTCATTACAAGATGTGTATACCACCTAACGTTAAAGATAATCAAGAGTAAAAATGTAAGTTTGTTTGCTATTTTGTGTAAAAAAATTTTGTTTTTGTTAAAATTGAAATATATTCTTAACTTATTCCTCATGAAGTCAACATATTTTGTCCAAGAATTTTTGCTGGATTTATGCCAAGTATGCTGGATATAGTTTAGCAATTATTTTACTCATAATAAAATAAAAAGCAGTCACATTCAGAGCTATAAATGCCTAATGCCTATTTAAGTAAATGTTAACTAAAATAATTTTTCTCACTAGGCTCTACTGCCATTTGGTTTAAATCTATTGCCTATTTTTTTCCCTAAAGTTAGCCAGTTTTTAAAAAATTATTTTTTTCACCTCACGTTTTTCCTAAAATCTGGGCTCATGCACATTTAAAAAAAATTTTCTTACCTGATCTCGTTCTATCAGATATTCTTAAAGTACTCGTTTTTGAATGCTCCGTCGGCGAAGGAACAGTCGGATTTGATTCGTTTGTCGTAAAACTTGGCTGTTGATTATCTTCTACTATTACTAAAGTCAAATTCTTATTAGCTTCATCTGTATGGTTAATATTCTCATTGGATTTGTTCAAGCGTTCACCAGATTTCGCCTTAAATAAATTATCATTTGATGAAGTTTTATGAATGTTTTCCAATGAATTATGCTCGAATCTGACTGAGGTGATCGGTGATGATCTTTCAAATGAATGTGTCTCATTGACTATTGATTCGACTGCATCGGAATTGCCTAGTGAATAGTTTTGTTCTTTGATATACGTATCATGATGATTGCTAATTTCCTATAATTAGAAAGTCCTTATTACTGACGTCGATGATGTCGCGAAACAGCGCAGATGAACATCACGTTTATGATCATGTGCAAAGTGCAGTTAAAACTTTTACTGTCGGAAAAATTGATAGTACTTACTATACTATAATCTGCAGAGTCGCCAGATCCTAAATCCATATTGGGCTCGATCTGAACGGCTTTATCGACCATAACACATTTCTGAATGGCATTTCCTAATAGACTAGTTTCCCGGAGTTCATAAATAAGCTCGTTTCGTCCAGTGGAAGTCCCAGACATCATCATCCTGCATCGAGAAGAAGAAGAATCGAAATCAGAATCAGAATCTGAATTATCATGTGTTTTACTATAAACCACGAACATAATAATCGAATAAATACGGTTTAGTAATAATTTTTTTAAGAAACTTGACACCAACCCAATGGCGGGTCAATTAATATATGAGGATTTAGAACTCTTGTCAAGGCTTAATAAGTGCTTATTATCGTTTTGTTTATGAAATAGATGATTTTCACTGAAAGGGGACGAAAAAATAATTCTTACCGCATGAAATTAAATAAACGGTTGAGAAAACTCAACCATTCCCCTAAAAACAAAACCATTTTCAAAACACTTTTCAGTTTTTTTATATACCCGTTTGAAAAGAAAAGTTCGAGCTCGAATTCGCGACTGGCTAAATTTTTCGCGACAACTGCTGTCGAGCTCTAAGCTACTTTATCTCTGTTATTTAAATGGACGTAAGTTTAGATTTTAGTTTATGCAAGCCTAAGGTGATCGAATGACCCGTGCTATTAAGATTCCTTCCCCTTTAATCTAATGCTTATTTTATTTTCTTTCAGTCGCGGTTTAAGTCCGAGGTTCCTCAAAGAGGTACTCGGTCTCCGGGCTAAACAAACCTGAGAAAGGCGATTCTAAAGTTTAGAAGGAAGAAAAATTCGGTTCATTTTACCAGTAAGGAAAATATTCTTCTTATCTACCTCCGTTTGAAAAAAGAAACCTTATTTGTTAGACGCAACATTAATTATTGTTTTCACGTGTTTATTTTTCAGGCTATTGATATCGTATCACTGGGTTTTATTTACAACACAAAAGAGCTCTATATGATACTTTGGATCGTAATTAAAGATGTCATATGTGATTTCTGGCAAAGTGAATTGAATACAGCGATGTCGAGATGAAAGGATACAGGTACGTGAAGTGTCAGTTTTGGTTGTTACAGTCTTCTTTTAATTTAGGAATTTTGATGTATTTTTTGTTTCATTAAAATAGAGCACATTTAAGCCTAACAGGAGATAACAGCCTTGAAGAATTTTATACCTATTGATAAAAATAGAAAGAAGTTGAATACGGTTAATAACTGTTTTCTCTAGTTGTCAATTTGTTTATTTATAAATCATGCAGAATGTCAGTATGCAAGCTGGGTATTTGTTTTAATTAAAGTTGAAAAAGTGATTTGCTGACATGATGGAAGTTTAGCATATAGATGTCAATTTCGTAGCATTTAATTTAAAAAATGGTTTAGTTTAAATAATTGTAAGCTTGGGCGTCCACTTTTACCTTTGCAGTTCAGTTTTAAAAGATATTGGGATACCTAGTAACGTGACAAACAACTCTCATAGTCAAAAAGCAGTCATAGGAGCTTGATTTGCCGAGAAAAATTTTTAATTTTCCTGTAAGGTACCTGCTAACAATAATTTGTTATGATCAAAAATCCACTAGGTGACGCCACAGTCACTTTAACTGATGCAATGACCGTTCAAAGGTTGAAAGGGTCTACAGTTTTATTGAACTTTGTTGTTAGTATTGTTAATCAAAAAAATTAAACGACTTAGGCGCCCTCAAAACGATTATTTTCAAAACTATGTGTACCCTAGCTTATTACTTCAACAATAGTTTCATAAACTAAAGACACTAGCATATTTCCTCGACCTTCTCACAATTTAAAATGATACTAGCACCAGTCATTGACCATCGGTTTTTGCCATCAGAATACATATAGATTTAAAATCAGATGGTGATTAAAAAAATGTTGTCCCTCATAAGATGTAATATTGCGTTCTTTAATTTGTGATTTACTCCCTTTCTGCCAACAAATTGGTAAAGTCAGTGCTAAAAGCTTCATTTTTGTAAAATTATTTTAAGGGCATATTTAAAGAAAAGAAAAAGTGATACAAAGTACAATGATAACATAATTATTGTGTGATAAAATGATCGAATAAAAAACAAACATGGAGAAAGTGTGAATTAGGAACGTTGAAGCACTTGAAGAATGATTCTTTGGACTTGAATTTGAGTCTCTTCAGGCTTATTTCTTTGTTTAGCTGGGGAAATTTTTTTCGTGAACATTAATTTCTGAACTAGCAGTAAAACACTGAACTTTTTTTAAAAATTTTTAACGAGCGAGTTTTTTTATTAAATTCAATTTTAACTATTTATCTACTCTTCATCGATTTTTATTAATAAATTCGTAAACAAATTTATATCCTCGAAAAATCAGCTCAACAGTTAAAAACAATGAATTATTTTAATGTTGCGTAAAACTTCAAAGAAAAAAAATTAAAAACCATCAATTCACATTTGTTTCCATTAAGTTTTGTAATAAAAACAATATCAAAGTCAGCAAACTCCCACTTTCCGATCGCTTCCGAGCCATGACGCCAACCGTAAATTGATTTTGTTTTGAAAAACGGCGGTAAAAACATTCACGTAAATGGTTATCTTTTCCTCTTATGTATGACTCAACTTGTACAATTCAATCCTAATTAATTCATTTTTTTTTCATTTCAGGCTAAACACACGTGGACAGGAAACCTTACCTCCAAAGACAGTCGCAACGAAAAAATGTAAGAGAAATTATAAACGGTATCGTCTGTCAATTAACTTTTAGTAGCCGAACTAACAGATTTAAAGTACATTGTACAGTATACGTCGGAGTAATTATATGCAGCCATGGTCAATGAAGTGTCCGCCCTTTAACAGTTTGTCTAAATTAAGCAAGACTGTGATGTCCCAGCTTGAAAATGGAAGGAAAGAACATATTATGCCCAATCAGAGTTTATTAAATAATTTCGCTTTTAAGACTGTTCCGACTAATAACTCTTTAACGACACGGTAGCGGGATTTTAAGGTTAATTTTTAAAGTTTTCAAAATTTAACCTTTTTTTTTATTAAAATTCCTGCTGGAGTAAATGAATGTTCTTACCGAATTATGAAACGAAGGTGTTATATAAGGAATACCGTATGTTACAGGTTCTTCGGTATTAAAAACCTTGCTTCACGTGCAGGTATACATAAGTCGACGACCTTCAACTTGGGTAACACAGATTCTCTTGAAAGACTTTGTATTGATTTTTTCCTGGATTCAAATTCAAAAACTTTTTCTTTGAAGTTTTCAAAAAACTAATCGCTACATTTTATTAAAAGAAAGAAATAATTCATAAGCAAGAAAAGCATCCGTCCATTGTTTATGTTTTTTATGATGTGCATTTGTTTATTGTATGTATTTAAGCGACATTTTGGGAATGTTAAAGCATTTTTACGAAAAAAAAATTTCTTTAGGATAATCAAAAAATATTCCCGGAAAATATTTACCTGTGGACAAGGTGTTATAAACCCTTTCGTTGACAGTAATGTATCCCATGTTTGAATAATAGCACAATAACAAAATTGCACACAAAACAATTTCTTTTTTCTTTTTTTAAAAAAAATAATCTGTCAGCAAATTGGTAGCTCAAGTTTCAGCGACTTTTTTTTTTTACTTTTTGCTTAAGCGATTTGTTTTCCGCGATCCTCGACTCGACTAACAATGGTACAACTCGATTTAAATCATTTTTGCAAAAACGTCATCTAATCTCTGATTCTACTTGTTCGTGTACAGTCGCTCGCATAAGTAAAACTATATTTTTTCAATCATAATGATGATGCAAAATGTTTTCACGTGGATGTGTATAGATCATTTTCGCCGATTCGGTCCTCGTTAATTTAATCAAGTCACGGCCATTCCTAATTTGTACTTTTACGGGATAACTTATATTTGAAACCATGTCTTTGCATTATATTTGAAGGTTATTTTATTGTAAAAATTTTTTTGGGACTTTTGTCGTCTCAATAAATTTTTTGTTTATGCCATTTAAAAAAAAAAAAAAATATTTAATTTATAACTCGAGTTTATTTTTATTCTAATGAATATTGAAAGCGTAGGTCGGAAAGAACACGGTACTCCAGCAGGAAATGTAATTCGATGAGGTTATAAAACAGATAAAACATTTTTTTCGAAGAAGAAAAAATACGGAGAAAAGACAAAGGAGAATTTTTTCCAACCACGCGTAACCTTGAAATAATTAGTTCTACACGATTTGTTGCCTTTCTTTTTTTGTGTTTTTGATTGGGCGACCTAGAAAAGGGGAAAATAAAAGCACGTAGGAGATTTTCAAGGCGGGAAGAAATGCCACCAGAAACCGGCACGAGCCCAGCGCGCGCAGAAAGAACATCACAGAAACACTCACCTTTTATTGTTATCATCCTTAGTAAACGGTAACTTCATGGTTTCTATAAAAATCTCAAAAGTCACTTCACTAACCGCGTATTACACCCGACTACAGGTCCGAAATTCAGTTCACGAAAGGAGATAACCAAGATAATGATTCATCTCGCCAGTGAATAAATACTGAAAAAAAAATAATACACATACGTATAAGAAAAAAAATAGAAATAAAAAAAAATATTTAAAGTTAAAAGTATAAAAAGACCCTTGGCTATATGAACTGAAATGACCACAGAGCTTAAATTATTTTCAAACGATGGAAGGTATAATAAAAGAACGTTTCACAATACAATACCGCGGCATAATAGAATATTTTACTCGAACAATAGTATTTAAAATTGAAAAAGTTAAATGTATACCTCTCATCAAAAGTTGTACTGTATTCCTTTTCTTTAGATAAATGATTAAAAAACCTCTAGGCTCTTATCTCAGGTACACACGTACCTGCACACCTCGCATTTCAATACTCATACAACTTTTTTTTTCAGACTCGATTTCTGTCAAAAAAAACCGACCCGTGCCAAAAACGAGATCCCCGTCGAGTGACCGACACACACATGCGATACTAAGAGAAGGAAAAGACTAAGAGATTATAATCAAAGGGATGGAATTCGGCTTGTTACATAAGGGGAGTGGATGCGCATCCAACATCATTATAAGAATTTTTATAAAAGAAATTATTGCTTCAAGGACGTCTCCTAACAGTGCCGGAATTAGGTTACTCGATTCATTCCCTCTTTTTATAACCCGTTCGGATGGGGGAATATTTAAAAAAGTAAGTGTACCGAAAGCGAAGGAAAAAAAGCCTAGATAATTCAAATCTCCAAAGCGTAATCGACCAATAGAGAGCAATAAGTACTGATGACTACCTAGGTTCACTGATCACGATATAGGAGAAACTGCAGTTTGAAACATGTCTTATTGGCTCATGAATCATGAAAAGGGTTTTTTAATCGTTTGAAAAACATTCTTTGTTTCTCTCTTTCTTTATAAAGCAACTGACGATTCATTTAAATTTAAAATAATTTTTGCAAAACAATAAATGAATTATTTCGAGACAGTATCAAAGGTATGTTCGTGAAGTTGGAAGGACCATATTAGCAGACCTGATGCTAAATACTCTTATTCGTTTGTACTTCGTTAGTACCGGATTGTACCGGGAAAAAAAATTTTTAGTACCTAAAGGGGAAAAAGTTATTGTTGAAAACTTTTCGGTCCTGCTAGTTTCGGTGAAGTTAGCAGGACCAGTGTCAAATCCTAAAATTGTTTGCATTACCTAATCTTTCTTCGTTTGTACCCGATAGTGCCGCCGAGAAAATCGATCCAACCAAAACCGGAAGCTGCCATAATTAAGCCTCTTTCTTAGGCCTAGCCGGACTTAACGCTGTTTTAAAATTTTCAACTGCGGTTCGAGTTATTTTCGTTTGTATCTGATGCATATTCATAATTCATAATATGAACCACTGTTCTTGTGTAAGCTTATTTCCTGATCAATACACAATCGATCAATTTTTTTTAGGCAATATTATACTGTTGAAAATGTTGAAGAAGATCACAAACGATTTTAATGGTAAATCGCAATTTAAAATAAGATATTTGTTTTTCGATTTTCAAATAAGTGTTAGGATCTGGAAATTTTTTAAAAAATTACTGGCTGAGATTACTGTCAACATTTATATTAATCAAATAAGTGATTTACAATTTTCCCTCCAAAGGCTGTTGAATTTAAGACTGTCTCGCTGAAGCTGGAGCTGAATCTTTTGCTGTAGTTGTAGCTAAGACTGGAGCATTTTATACTGATCATATTGATAATATTTTGGACGTATATCTATTCTGACATGAAGATATGAAACACCCATGCCACTTGTTGACAACCATCTTGGCTTTTGATCTTCCAATGCTTTACCTTAAAAATAAATTATAAATCGAAGGAATAATCAACAAATAAGATTTATTTAACAATAGCTGAATAATGATGGAAATTACCTAATTCTTCTGCTACTTTCTCCCATAACATTTTTTTAGTATTCACATCAGCATTATCATTAAATTTTGCCAAATGAGTAAAATCTGTATTTGTTTTAGGCAAAGGAGCTACCAAAATTGCATCTTTGCCTAGACTTTGAAAACTCGTTACCAGTTTAGATCTATTCTGGTTGAAGTGCTCCTCGAAACTGACAGTATCTTGACTGTTTTGTGCTAACCCAGGTGCTTTTATGGTTACAAATTTAAACTGATCTTCGGTTGTTTCTTTTGTTATTGGAGGGCATTCCCAATAATAGGACTTAAATAACTTTTCACTTTCGCTTAATGCCCTATACATTGCTTTTTCAAATTGATGAGAGTCATCATTATTTTTTGGTATGTCTATGAAATCTTTGAATGTGAATTTTTCAGTTCCACCTCGCACAAACTTATATTCTATGATGTTTTTCGATACATCATTTTTATTGTAATCAATGATCATATCTATATCCGTTTTTGACATTTTAGTCTTTAAACTGGAAAATCTGAAATGTGTTGATATAATATGAAAGTCTGAAGTGCATCTGTGCATGTAGCGTATATGTTACGGTTAAAGTCGTTATTTGGTCAATGACGTCATTAACCCGTCAATGTCGTCATTAACCTGGCTTTTTGGTAAATTTCGTCACTAACCAAAAATTTCTCTAGTATTTGACGTCATTTACCGGGACATTTTTGGTTAATGAAGACAAAAAGCCCGGTTAATGACAACCCCAGATAACATTGGATATTCCGCGGAATATTCCAAATAACTTCCCCATAAGTGCGAATTTCCCCCCATATTGGTCCTTCTGGATGTCCCCTGAATATTTGATATAGCAGGAATATTCCAGCAGGATTTTCGACACAAAATTTCACAAAACTCCAACTGGAATATTCCTGCGATATTAAATATTCTGAGGATATCGTGAGGACCAATTTGGGGGGACATTGGAACCAAAAAGGAATATTCTTGGAACATTCTTTGGAAGATTTCGGAGATTCTAGAGATGTGTTATGCCCTATAAAATGTTACCTGGGCATTGACCGGTTAATAACGTCATCGACCAAATAACGACTTTGACCGTAACATATATACGCAAAAGACTTACATTTTGATCAAATCCGAGAGAAAAAAAAGAAGACCATTAACAAAAATATTTAGCTATCTTTCTTTCGATATGTGCCGCGAGTCAACATTCATGTAAACTGTGTAAGAGCTCTGTCCACATCATAGAGACAATAAGACTACGCAGAGTGGTAACTCTCATATTAAAATTGGTTTTGGATCACAAATACTTAGCTTATGTGTATGATCCAAGTATTTCCTATACTTAACTTATAAGTGAGAAACAGGACGAATTACACCATAAGAGTTATTGCACCCTGCACCCTCCTGGAGTCTATAGAGTCAAATAGTGCGACGATTTACCCTCCGTTTCGCGCTTGCGCAGTTTGTTTGTTTATACCGCGTAATTTAACAGTGATTCCTAATGGTGAATTGTTATGTATAAGGAAATCATGAATTCGGATTTTTTAACCGCCTGTAAGCTGAAATAAATCATTATTATAAATTTATGGTTTCAAATTTTGGTTAAGGAGAAGCAGTTATAAACTGTTTAAGCTTTGCTTTTTGAAAAGCTTCATAAATCGATGTTAGTCTCTGTTTTTGAAGTAAAAATCTCTGGCCAGATTTTAGAAAATGAAATTCAGGGGAAAATCGGGATTTTCATAATAATGAAGTTGGATCGATTTTCTCGACGGTACTATCAGATACAAACGAAGAAAGATTAGGTAATGCAAAAAATTTTAGGATTTCACACTGGTCCTGCTAACTTCACCGAAACTAGCAGGACCAAAAAGTTTTCAGCAATAACTTTTTCCCGTTTAGATACTAAAAATTTTTTTCCCGGTACAATCCGGTACTAACGAAGTACAAACGAATGATAGTATTTAGCATCCGGTCTGCTATGGTCCTGCCAACTTCACGGACATATCAAAGGTCATAGTTTATGTCAACTAGATGACGATCCTTTTTTTTCGATAAAGATTTATATTTATTTAAAATTGTAACATGCGGTTTTACAAAAATAATTTTTTCTAATTGGTAATTTACATTTATTACAATTTTTTATTTTGGTTGTAGGTCTCGAATTTTTGTACAGCTGACCGAATATCTTCGCTTAAAAGCTGGGGGTTCTCTAAAGCTGCAAAATGACCGCCTTCTTCGTAGTCCGTAATTTGGAGCAGATTCAAATAGATGTCTTTAAGGATAAATTCGGGCTGCCAGACTAGATCGTTATGGAATCTGGCGCACGCCGTCGGAACTTTAATAGGTATACTGGAAAAAAAATCGAACTTTTTGCAGGGGTGGTCGCCTTATGTAATATTCTGCGAATCCTGATTCAGCGTACTGTGAGGACAATCTAATTTTTAAATGATTTTTTTTTTGGACCGTCTGAAGAGAATTTTTAAATTCAAGTTTTTTAGAAATTATCTTTGTAGCTCCTACATGTATTTTTATTATGCGATATTTCTAGCCGGACATTAATTTTTTTTAAACCCGTCAAGCTTTCCGGATGTGCTGGAAATAATTGCTGTCATTGTAGCTGTGTGAAACTATGAGGAAATTAGGCAGTAGTGACTATAAGATATGTTCCGCTAAGATAAAAAGCGCAGAAACTCGCACATTGGAATATGGAATTTAAAATGTCATCGCCTTAAAAATTTGTTAATAGTCTTTCATCGTTTAAAAACATTTGGTACGTTAGATAATTTATTTAAAAATTAAATATCTATTTTCTCGATTTCGTTCTTCAGTTGTGCGGATTCAGAAAACGACCTTTCCAGAAGAAAGCACCAGAGCATTTTTTTCGATCGAAAATATTTAGAGATTCATTTAAATGTTTCTCTTCTATTTTCTAGAAATGTCTCGCAAAAATAGCTAACTTTTTTAAAAATCGGATTCTTAGAATTTACCTTTCGAATCCTAATGAGAAATGTTCTGATCTTGTATGTTCTAAGTAAAGCCTTTGAGATGTTGTAATGGTGCCTGTAACCCAATAAATCGTAACAATATCTAAAAGTGAATTTAACGAAAATTTTTTAGTCAAGCCTCCATCCGGCAACGCTTTCCAAGTTCGATTCGTCCAATATGAAAATTTTTCTAAAATATAAGCGGCAAGTCCCACCGGTGTATCTTCCAAAATTAAACCTGAAAAATTTCTTTCGATTTAGTATTATGTTCTAATTTCTACCAGTTCTAATTTTTACCAATCGTATCTGGCTCTGTCGCTTGCAGATGGTAATATCCCATATCTTCAGCCACGGACATAAATTTATCCATGTACGGATACATTAAATGTTGATACTTTTTCTCTACTATTAACGATGGGAAAAACGATCCTAATATCCACTTTATTTGTGATTGAAGAGTAAATAACCCGCAGAGATTAAAATGAACTCCTAAGACGCTAAAATAAAATTTTGTTAAATACTCATTCAAGATGAATTGGCAATTGGAAAAACTTACTTATTTGGAAATAAAGTTCCCATTTGTCGTGTTATTACCGATCCCCAATCACCCCCCTGCGCGTAATATTTTTCAAGGCCGAGTTTCTTCATTAAATTATTCATGATGACAGCAATTTGAGAAGTGCCCAATCCGGGTTTATTCGTTCCTTCCGAAAAAGCAAAACCTGGTAACGATGGAAGTATAACTTCAAATACGAAATCAGTGTTATTTCTCGGCGTCGTTAAAAACGGAGCTAGATCGTAAAATTCTCGGAAACATCCCGGCCATCCATGAAGAATCAAAAGCGGAATGATCCTTTTTCCCGTGACATTTGGTGTTATTCTAACGAAATGAATATCCAGCCCATTAACGTTCGTTTTAAACTGCGGATATTTATTCAAGTGTTTTTCTCTCTCCCTCCATAAATATTTATGTCTCCAATAAATGATTATTTCTTTTAAATAATTAGTATTGAAACCGTATTTGAATCCTTGATTTTCTAACGGGGGCGTTACGTTTTTTTCTAGATATCTATCCAGCCGCTCATTCAAATGATCGATTACCTGCAAGAAGACATCTGTAAAAGCTGAAGGAAGTATCCGGATATTGCAACAAATTTTAAATTTACCTGCTGAGGGATACTTATTTCGAATGGAAAAATCGACTCGTTAACAATTTTAGGGTCTGCGGCACCCCACCACGCATTATTATCTAATTTTGGTACGTCTGGATGTTCCGATAATAATTTTATCACGAAGCCAACGTAAATCGTAGCGAAAAAACTCGCGAATATCGAAATCTTTTTTAAAGTACCCATTTACAACGGTCGAGCTAAATAAATAATAAAAGCAGAACTCATCGCCAAGTACTGAAGAAATTTTCACCTGATTAAAAGAATGGCAACGAGAAGGGTTAGTAGATAAGTATACGCGAGTTTAAATATATCTTTCTTTTAAATTGAAGTAAGTGTTACTCCGCGTTAAAAAAATATATTTAAAACGATTCATTAACACAACAAACAAATTTTATGTGAGCGTACCAGGAAAAATTATCCTGAGCCATCTAAAAATTAAATAACAAAAATCCGTGATGTTCTGAATTTTGAAGAAATGAGCTGCCTTTTTGACTATATCTTGCACAACCGTTGAACTTTTCATTTTTATTAACAATTAAGATTTAAGATTTAATTTTTTTTGTCTGTGATAATTTTGGAATTTTTTAACAGCTGACCAGACGTCATCACTCAAGACCTTTGGCTCTTCCATAGCAGCAAAGTGACCTCCATCTGGATAATCTGACGTTTGAAGTAAATTTACGTAGCTGTCTTTAAGTATTGAATCTGATTGCCAATTTAAATCGCCGTGGAATCTTGCGCATGCAGTTGGAACAGTTATCGGTATGCTGAAATGAAATTCATTGTTTAAAATTTTTAAATTAATACAATGCGTTTTTTATTTTTTTCAGGCACTTACTCGTCGAATCTTAAGCCCATTTGTGCGAAAGTAAAAGCTTCGGAGTATAGTCTTTGAGACGTTTGGATAGAATTGCTGACCCAATAGATCATGACATTGTCTAAAAGATCGTCTAATTTAAATTTTTTAGTAATTCCACCATCAGGAAGAGATTTCCATTTGAGATTTGTCCATGTGGAAAATTTCTCCAAGATGTATGCGGCTAGGCCTGCTGGAGTATCCTGAAGAACGGAGCCTAAAAAAATGTCAAAGTTAGTATTATTTATCAAATAATTATATGATAACAGAAAAATTCATTCAAAATTTTATTTCACAGCCTCTAAATAAAATTTTTTGCAGTAGTACCGTTATTTTAGTAAATATGAGTTGTTTTCTTTAAATTTTACGACTGCTTGTTGCAAGCAATCAATCTTTGCGACTAAGCAAAGCCACAAAAAACGATTTGCTTGTGTTTTGGTTCAAACCATCAAACATCATTTTGCCAAAAAGTAATTTTACAAGATTATTTGTATTGTTTACTTTGCCTCAAAGTTTAATTCAAACTCAAAAGCAATTGGAGTCTTTGTGCCTTTGTCTGCACTTACCTATGGTATCCGGCTTTGTAGCTTGAATATGAAAATATCCAGTTTCTTCCAATATGAAAAATATTTTATTCCATACTGGATACATGTTATGTTTCCATTTTTCCTCTACAACTAAAGATGGATACAGCGATCCGAACCACCATTTCAAATTCGATCCGAGCGAATTTTGAAAACACATATTAGAATGAACTCCGAGGACCCTAAAAAACCAATTGATATAATATTAAATAAGAGTTAAAATTTTTCTTTTAGTAAGCTTATTTACCTCAACGGGTATAATTGGCCCATTTCCTTAGATATTATAGCACCCCAATCGCCACCTTGAATGTAATATTTATCGAAACCAATCCTTTTCATTAGGTTGTTCATTAAAACAGCCACTTGCGCGGGGCCTAATCCAGGTTTGGATGATCCTTGAGAAAATCCATATCCAGGCAAGGATGGAGCTACCACGTCGAATACGAAGTCCGCATCATCTCTGGGTGTTGTCAGCAACGGGATCATATCGTAGAATTCTTTCACCGAGCCTGGCCATCCGTGTAGCAAAAGAAGAGGCAGAACTTTTTTACCGGCCGCATTTTTAGGAGTTACTCGAAGGAAATGTATATCCAATCCGTTGATGTAAGTTTTGAATTGTGGAAATTTATTTAAGAGAGCTTCCCTTTCTTTCCATTGATATTTATTTCTCCAGTGGGTAATAACGGTTTTTAAATAATCCGAATTAAATCCATATTGAAAACCTTGATTTTCTAATGGAGGCGTTGAAGTTTTTTTTAGGAATCTATCCAGTCTTTCATTTAAATCTGTTATTATCTAAAAATTAAAAATTTATTGTAAAATGAAATCGAATAGTAAAGTCAGGATAACAGTCGTCATTATGCATTTTCTTTTTCTTGACCACCTAATTATCTCGGTTAGCGCTGTTGCCTATACAGTATAGTAAGCTTTAGAATTTTTCACTTCGATGGCTTTTTGTAGCTGTAAAACTGCAGCAATGGAATTTTTTATCTCAGCCTGAGCATTTTTACAAACATAATTATGCTTATGTTGATTAATATTATGCAATTCGAGAACAGGAATGCCATGAGATAAGATATATTTTTATAATACTTCGCCTCGTATGCTAATTGTCCATTTACTAAATGCTTTTTTGTTTTAGTTTTTTACACAGATGAACAGTGTCGTAGTCGTACCATCACGCATGAGGGCCTTCAGTGAGAAACAAACAAAAAATCTGACGATTCGATTATAAGTAGGCTTTCTCAAGGTCATCTCGCCGGCACTCCCGCCCGGCTTCACTCCATGACAGAACAAACAATATATCAATGAATTCCAATTTTATTTAGCCCCGAAAAAAAGATAGCACACGAATGGATGGCATTACATTTCAGTTTTAAATTAGGTAAAGTTTATTTACTATTAGATGGGAAACAGTATATATCCCAAGGTCGAGGGCAATGACGAATCATATTTTTTTTATTATTTATAATTACCTCGTTTGAGATTTGTATTTTAAAAGGCCGAATAGATTCGTCTAATTTTTTAGTCTCTCCTGGACCCCACCAGACGTCATCTTTTAAAACAGGCAGGGGAGGTGGTTCACTATATTTAATTTTATAACCTATGTAAATTGCAGATACGAGTACTGCTAGAAAAATTATTTTAGTAAGAGCACCCATTGATAACGTCACTATTTTTGCTACAATACACAAAAAATTTATATTTTTTAGATTAATACTTGGCTAATTGCTATTGCATTATGCTCACTAGTGTGTGTTTGAGTCAGACTGATGTGTCTCAGTACTTCAAACGTGTTTCGGCTTGAAAAGCGATACGTTTTATACACTCAAGGAATCGTAAAAAAGTGCGTGTGGCTGATAGCGTGGAGATTCGATATCTTCCCTCTTTAAGTTACGTAATAATTTTGATCCCTCGTTCCCTCTCATCTATAGGGAATGCAAACGAAGAGTTCAGAGTAAATAATTTTTATTATTAAAAAAGAAAAATTTTTTTTAGCAAATATTTAAAAAAAAAGAAAAAAATTCTTTTTTTTTTTTTATTAAATTAATTTATGGGTTTGAAATTGAAACTTATTGAATGACTCCCAATAATAATGTATGTGATTATCAGAGGAATGACTTTGCAAATCACTGCCGGCTTGGCAACCGTATTAAAAAATAGATGTATTTGTAAACCTAATTTAAAAATTTAAAAAAAAAGAATTATGTAGGCCTAAAAAATTTGCGATACAATTCTTATCTCAGGCTTTTTACGGCTTTATGGGCTGGGCTGGGACTTTATTTGCCCTTTAAATGAGCGAAAATCCTGAGCTGTGTTTAAACTTCAAGAAAATTTACTCTCATGAAAAAAAATCAAATTGCATTTTCGTTTTCTCCCATATCAACAAAACTTTAAAATGCTAAACTTTAATTTTTTATAAGCATCGATTTAAACAGGCCAATACTAAATAAATTTGACGTCAATTCAAGTTCATGGACTCTTAAAATAACTCTGTCACGCTTAATAAATTTTGGACTGGAAAATTATTAATGAGAAGAACTGGTCTAGGAGGAAATTAATCGATTTTTAAAAAAAATCAAAGCTCTGCCAAGTTGATGCAGCATACTTAACTTTAATTATTGTCAATAGAGTGACTTTGCACTTTGATTTCGACTTTAGCACCGTGTCCTCCTGTCTTGTCATTATGCTATCATATCTTTTCCTTTCAATTTAAAATAATTAATCATTAAATCGTGCTTTAAACATTTTTTATTTTTAACTTTCAGGCGACCGTTTTAAATTATTATTGAACTCTTCGAATTTCTTGACAGCTGCCCAGATATCTTCGCTCAGTTCATGAGGTTTTTCAAATGCTGCAAAATGACCACCATCGTCAAAATCAGAAACTTGAAGGAGATTTGTAAATTTTAGTTTAAGCGTTGATTCAGGTTGCCATACGAGTTCGTGAGCGAATCTTGCACAAGCCGTCGGTACAGAAGTTGGTATTCTAGAAAAATATTAGTTAATTTTTTTATTGTTTTTATCTTCTTTGGATGTACAGTACTAGTACATGAAACTGACTTGTCTAAAACTTGATTGACATTATTAAAATTTTCAGAATATAATCTCTGTGATGTTGTGATACTTCTTGATAGATAATAAACCATAACGTTGTCTAAAAGTGCTTCCAGTGAAAATTTTTTGGTTAAGCCTCCGTCCTGCAAAGTTTTGAAACTTGGATTGGTCCATGTAGAAAATTTTTCTAAAATATAAGCAGCTAATCCTGCTGGAGTATCCTGAAGAACAGTTCCTATAGAAATAAAAAATGGGATGTGTATTGTGAATGATTTATCTTTGCGTTGTAAAAAAATTCATTAAAAAAATTACCAATCGTATCGGGCTTAGTCGCTTGGATGTGAGCGTAACCTGTTTCCTCCAAAAGGTTAAAAAATATTTTACTAACAGGATACATTTTATGCTGGAATTTTTCTTCGACTATAAAAGAGGGATAAAGAGATCCCAAAAACCATCTTAAATTTGCTCTCAGTGAATTGACAAGGCAAAAGTTCGAATGTACTCCGAGAACACTAAAAATATGTTCATACATTGAAGAAAATTAAAGGAGCCATTTTTTTAAAAAAAATATGCATCACTTACTTATTAGGATACAAAGTTGCTAAATTTCTAGCAATTGAAGCACCCCAATCACCACCTTGAACGTAAAATTTATCGTATCCTAATTTCTTCATTAAATTTTTCATAATTACAGCGATTTGTGCAGTTCCCAATCCGGGTTTTGCAGATCCTTGAGAAAATCCGTAACCGGGGAGAGATGGTGCTATTACATCGAATACGAAATCCGAATCCTCTCTTGGTTTGGTTAAGAGCGGGATGATATCATAAAATTCTCGCACTGATCCGGGCCATCCGTGTAAAAGAAGTAATGGTATAATTTTCTTCCCTTCTACATTCTTCGGAGTTGCTCGAATGAAATGCATGTACAACCCATTGACGTAAGTTTTGTAGTGAGGATACCGATTTAGGAATTTTTGCTGATACGTCCAGTTGTTTAAATATTCATCCTTCCAGTATTTAACTACTTCTTTTAAATAATCTGTATTAAATCCATATTGAAAACCTTGGCCTTCCAAAGGCGGAGTCGGTGAATTAATAAGAAATTTATTTAATCTAGATTGCAAATCTACAATAATCTAAAAGAAAAATTAAATAAGAAAAAATAGTTAAGTTCTAATAAGTTAAAAAAATATTTTTCTTACCTCTTTAGGAGCTTCTATCTTAAAAGGTAAAATTTTATCACTCAATTCTTTGGGCTCACCAGGTCCCCACCATTCATTTTCATTTAATTCCGGCAAAGCCGGCACTGAACAACTCCCGTGGCATTTGTAAGCGAAATAAGCACCGATCGCGATTAATCCTGATAAAACCAAAAATTTTTTCCCCATTTTTCAAGTTTTTTTTAAGGGAAAAAAGGTTACACTTTTGACAGAAATATTTTTTAACGTAAACAGAATAAATAGCCGGAATGACTGTTATCGGCTTAGTGATATCATGTTTGTAATTATAATTATGTGTGAAGGACGTACGAAGGAGCAAATTCTGCATAAATTTATATAGCGAATGAACTTTCGTATGATAATCAACTTATGAATGTACAACGTAACAGACAATTGGTATTTTTTTCTCTTAATAAATAAAATAAAATCTATTAGAACCATTTAGAACTTGATAAAAAATTGAAAAAGAACAAATAATAAAAGGCAAGGAATTTAAATTAAAAATGGCGCCTATTTGCCGCGTTATTTAGTTGGCAATAGTTGGTAGCACTGATTATTGGACTTGGAGATCGAGAAAAAAAAACAAGCGATGAACAAATTTAAAGATTGAAGAACGTTCGGAATCTAACTAGCACAGTGGAAATAAGATTTAAAATTTCAAATAAGTTTCTAAGGTAAGATTTAACAGATTTTGAACTAAATAAGATAACAGTAACCCTTACACATGCTAATTTTCCTCTCCGGCTTAATATTGTGCAAGATTTTATTATTGGGTGTAAGTACATAAAATACATTAACCTCAAAATGCTTTTAAAAAGCATTGTTGATATAAATTTGATTAAATCGTTGATTCAACTTTTGACGATTTAATATAAGTTGCTTCAATCCCATTTTCGTGAAGAAATTAGGAAAATGTAAATAACAAGTGGGTTCATTTTGTTGCAGTTTTGAAGCAAAGTGGTTTTGAGCAATAAAAAAAAAGTACATGAAACATGCAACTTACCTTTTAGTGAAAATGAAATTCTACTGTTGCAATTAACCTGTTCATCACCATTCCTCATTTTTTTTCCTTTAGGTAAGATGCAAGACAAAACAGTTTCTTCTTACTATGGCCCTACCAAGACCTTGGATGAGCTCCCAGAAAAATTCAGAAGCTTGTTCTCATCATATCCTTACTTCAACATTATCCAGTCTGAAGTTCTTGATAATGTAATGAATTCCAATAAATCAGTTGTTATTGCCGCTCCTACAGGATCTGGAAAAACAGCAATATTAGAGCTTGCAATTGTAAAATTATTAATCGATAATGAGAATTCTGGATTTACAAATGATTTTAAAATGGTGTATGTTTGTCCTGTTAAGGCTTTGTGTTCAGAACGTTTTAACGATTGGAATCCACGATTTAGCAAACTTGGTGTTTCTTGCATAGAAGTTACTGGAGATGGAGGTGATTATTTTGATTTACAAGGCTATAATTTAATCATTACGACACCTGAGAAATGGGACTCACTCACTAGGAAATGGAGGGATAACGCTGGTCTTGTACAATTGGTGAAACTATTTATGATTGATGAAGTTCATTTATTAAGTGACCCTAAGCGAGGACCCGTTCTAGAAGCGATTGTTTGCCGTATGAAAACAGTTTCAAAAAGTTTAAATATTGAAGGTGTCAGATTTTTTGCTATTTCAGCAACTATTTACAATGTTGAGGATTTGGCTATCTGGTTAGGGACTAAAGATTCTCCTGCACATTGTTATAAATTTGGCAATGAAGTTCGGCCTGTCCATTTGGAAAAAATAGTTAAAGGATATCATCATCAAACCTCTGAAAAGCATAGTTCTTTTTTCTTTGATATACAGTTATCATATAAATTAAAGCCGTTGATTTTAGAACATTCAAAAGGAAAACCGACATTAGTTTTTTGTAGCACAAGAAAAAGCGTCATGATGACTTCAAAAGTTTTGTCTGAACAACTAACTTTTCATTTTTCGGATATGCAAGTTCAAAACTTAAAAAAAGGGGCCTCTCAAATCGTAGATGGAAAATTAAAGGAATTAGTAATGACTGGTGTAGGCTTCCATCATGCTGGAGTGATTACAGAAGATCGTCACGTCATTCAAAATTTATTTGTCGCAGGACATTTGCCTATTTTAGTAGCCACAAGCACCTTAGCCATGGGAGTGAACCTTCCAGCTCATTTGGTCATAGTAAAATCGACTCAGCAATTTATTGCAGGAAAAACGGAGGAGTATCCTGAAAGTGCGATATTACAGATGATAGGAAGAGCTGGCCGACCCCAATTCGATACGACAGCGACTGCTATAATCATGACACAAGAAGAAAAAGTAGCTAAATATGAAAGATTATTAGAGAGTAAGGAAGTTTTAGAAAGCAGTTTGCATTTACATTTACCGGAACATTTAAACTCTGAAATCGTACTTCATACGATAACTAATATAGGGATAGCTATGGAATGGATACGCTGTACTTATTTATATGTTAGAGCTCTGAAAAATCCGAGGCATTATGGATTTGATCCAAAAGGGGATTCTAGTAAAGTTGAAAAAAGTTTGGAGACAATTTGCGAAAAAGAAATAAACGGTCTTAAAAAGGCAGGATTGATCGAATTGAAGGACGGTATCGATATCTCACCAACTTCTAATGGAAAATTAATGTCTCATTTTTATTTATCCTTTGAAACTTTCAAAATATTTCTTGAGATCAAAGGAACGGAAGATATTCCTGAAATTTTAAAGGCTATAGCTGAAGCCCACGAATTCTCAGAAATGCAATTAAGAGTTAACGAAAGAAAAACTTTAAATGAATTAAATCGGAATAAGAATCGCTCAACGATTCGATTTCCTTTAAAAGGGAAGGTAAATACTCGGGCGTTAAAGATTAATTGTTTGATACAAGCATTCTTAGGATGTTTGCCCATTCAGGATCCGGGATTAAGTCAGGAAGCTTATAGGATTGTAGGAATAGCCGAACGCTTGGCCAAATGCTTAGCTGAATATTTATCAAAGAAACCTTTTTATCAATGTATGTTAAGCACCTTGTTATTGGCCAAAAGCCTTCATGCTAAACTTTGGGAGGATTCGCCATATGTTTGTCGGCAACTGGAACGTATCGGTTCTACGTTATGTTCGATATTAACATCTTGTGGCAAAACAAGCTTCGATGCCGTCGAAAATTCAAATCCTAGGGACTTGGAACGGATTTTAAATCGAGCGCCTCCCTTTGGAAATGTTTTACAAGATGCAGTCAGCCATTTGCCAAAATATAATTTAAAAGTAGAAAAACATGAAAATCGAATTTCTATCGCTGTTTCTTTAAGGAATGCCGAAGTTCTTCAGGAAAAAAATACTGTTGGAGATCGGCACTCTGCTGCATTAATAGTTGGTGATTCGAATAACAATTTACTTTATTACAGCAAACTATCAGATCTACTGCTGTGCCAAAAAGATTTTCAAATTTTTGTAAGCCAAAAAGATTCACCTCAAAAAATAATTGTAGATTTAATAAGTGAGACTTGGGTAGGATTCGATTTGAAAGAAGAAATTGAAATCACTCCTCGAGAAGAGGAACCAGAGAAAATTCCTGCTCAGAGGAAAAGAAAAAGTGTTAGCCAAATAACAAAAACACCGAAAAAAAAGAAAGGATTAGAAATTTTAGAAGATTATTCTTATAAGCCCAAAGAAAAAGAGAATTTTGGCACTGAGGAAACTGCAATTGAGCTGCAGTCTGAAATAAAAAATCAACAAAAATCCCACCCAGTGAAAATTCTATTTAAACCTTGCTTTGACGTAGATATTGAAATTCCTGAGGAAGTCCTTCAAAGACAAGAAATAAATAATCCACAGGAAGAGGTTAAAGCAGCAGCATCATCACCAAAATCTTTTCAGGATATCTTTTGTGCACCATCTTTTGACAAAAATACCAGTTTTCTTAATGTAAATACACGAACAGATAATAATTTGAAACCAGTAAATATGATAGATAGAAAATTAACCTGTGGAGATTTTCCGCTGTGGTGTTCTGTGAAGCAAAATAGAAATCTGATGCAATTTGAAGAATCTTTGAATTTAACAGCAAAGATTGAGAAATCAAAAAGTGAAGATCAATCAAAAAGTTTGAAAGAATTTAATGAGCCCATAAACTTAACACCAAAAATTGAACCGCCAAAACTTGTAAATACGCCAAAGACTCCATCTAATGTTAGTTTGCAAAATATTTATGAAAGACTAAAGCATACACCAAGGTCAGCCAATCTGAGTTCAAGTAGGATTTCGTTGTCAGATTCAGGCTATTTTTCCAGTCCTAGAAACTTTTAATTTCAACATTGTAAATTTCATTTGTATTTATTAAACTTTGTATTATTATGCTATGTTCTTGTCTTGCATTTTTTCCTCTTTCTCTGCAAAGGCACAGTGAAAATGTATTACTGTATTTAAAAAAAAATCATGAACAAACCTTTCTAATGTTGAATATTACTGAAATCCATTAATCACACTAACATCACTTGCTTTCACATTTGTAATTGCACTAAAACTAATACTACACTATACAACTACTCTTACCACCAATTTAAATTGAAATTTTTGTA
Source organism: Liposcelis brunnea (assembly GCA_023512825.1). NCBI lineage: Eukaryota > Metazoa > Arthropoda > Insecta > Psocodea > Liposcelididae > Liposcelis > Liposcelis brunnea. Next base: position 23,734,213 of record CM042073.1, read on the forward strand.
AGCTATTTTTTCGAATGCCAAGGTTAGGTTAGCTTTTTACTTCTACAAATTCTACACTAAAAACACCCACAACATCAAACACCTTCATAAATTAAGAAGTAAAACATTTTAATTATTAAACGTTACACTTCACAAATCTTCCCTTGAGTGAAATTTAAATTTCACGAATAATATTTCATAAATTTTTTTGGTTTTGTCGTGTTTCACCATTTTTACCGAACCGGAAACTGAACTGTAGCAGAGAAATGGCGCAAAGTGACGTCATGCGAGACGCGATATGAGGGCCGAGGGCGACACTTGACGCTTTTGAACTTGTTCGTCAGCCATTGTTGTTTACTATTGTTAACAATTGTAATTTCCTATAAAATCTTGCTCTAAAATTCTTGGTTAGCTTAATATATTTTTGTTTTTTTTTTCATTTTTGAATTGTTTTTTCACAAGGTATTAAATTTTCTTCTTTTTGTTTCCAGATTCTGAAGACGAACACGCAATGATTATCCCGATCAGGTGCTTCACCTGTGGCAAGGTTATCGGCAATAAATGGGAGGCATATTTGGGATTATTACAAGCTGAATACACAGAAGGGTAAGCATCCACGATGTCTCACAGTTACCAAACTCAAGACGGTATTTCTTACGTACGAGAAATTCAGTTGATGATGCACGGATTCGGAGATGCATCCGAACCTCTCCTTTCGTCTGCTCAATTAATCGAAAGCATTCTTCTCCAAGAAATGAATTGTTTATGGCGAAACGTTTGTTCAGTAGCACAGATTGAAGGATCATCAAAACCGACGGTGGAAAATTTTATGTTTTTGTTACGTAAAAATTCAGTGAAAGCCAAAAGATATTTAAAATATTTAAAAATCAAAGATTTGAAAGATAAATTTGAAAGTGAAACAAGTAAAGTAGATCCAATTCCAAACAAATTAGCTAACACAGCAAGTAAAAGGCTGAAACGGTGCATAGATTACTTTCAGTCACTCGATCCTAATTTTGACCCTAATGAAGAGGAAGTAGATGATGTTTATTTGCAAAGAAAGATACGTGCTGATTTGATGGCTAGAAATATGGATGATGTTAGCTACTTAGAATATACAAAAGCTAGGCAAGCTTCTTTTGGACATGGAAAATTTTTTACTGGTTATAATGCTAAGTTTCGAGAGTGGTTAAATAAAATAGACAATCCATCATTAATTACAAATGAAACTTGTGATACCATGGCATACTTTGCTTATGAAACCGTTGCGGAAATTGTAGATTTAGCTCTGTTGGTCAAACAAGATTCACAAACTAAAGATTTTTCGGAACCTGAATTCCCAAGATCGTTATTAACAGTAGGTCGATCTACCGTTAGTAAGCAAATGGAGCATAGATCTCCGATAACTCCAAACGAAATTAGAGAGGCTTTAAGAAGATTTGAAAGTACTCAGTCTTTACCAGGTTTTTTATTTGTCAGGCAAACATCTAGCAATAAAACAAAACTCTTGTGCCTTTGAATTGTGTTTAAAATTCAGAATTTATGTCATGTCTTCCCTTTTATTTAGTAAAAAGACTGAAATTTTTTATTTTTAAATTGCAGCGATGCCCTCGACGCTTTGGGTCTAAAAAGGTACTGCTGCAGGAGGATGTTATTAGGACATGTTGATCTCATTGAAAAACTTCTGAACTACGCACCTTTGGAGAAGTAACTTGACATAATTTTGAATTTTAAAAATTTAATTTTTTATTGAAAAAAAAACGGATGTATTAATTGTAAATAAAACACTTTTTCCTGAAACTTTGCATTTTATTATTATTAATAAAATCCTAATTGGAAAACTTTCAGTTCTTAGAGGTCAACGCCTTCCCCAATTTTAACTGGTTGAAGTAAAGAGATAATAATATTAGCCGAAAACACGGGAAAGAAACCTAGCAGGGTGTGAAGCGTTAGCGAGCGAGGCAGCTAATTTTTTATGAATTGCCGCCGATTTATTTAAAAAGACCAAGAAGAAAAACGTCGACAGTTCTGCAATAATTTTCTAGTTTCACAGTAGATGGCAGAATCGTCGCCATTCTTTTAATCTTAACCGTTACATTTCTCGATTAAAACTAATTAGAATTCAAAAGAATGTCCCTTTTTTCCTGAAAATTGCATATCGATCGAATAACTCGAAGGAAAAAAATCACGTCCTTTTTTTGTCTTATTAACCGCTCCTTGTGCTGTCATGAATATTCATTCGCAAACCATTAAAGTTTTTATTTCTTACAAGTCTCTGGGGGTCTTGGTCGCCCTCGTAATGAATCTTGATTTCTGAATTTTCCTTTTTTTTTTTTAACACCACGTTACAATTCTAATGAATGTAAAAAAATGCAATTCTTTCTTCTTTTTTTCCAATAATGCATTGTCGATAAACCTCCCCCAGAAAAGTCCTGTAAGTTTCCGAACATCGCCCTCAGGTTGAAATTACAAATTCGAACCACGTCTTATAATTTCCCATTTCGGACCGATGATTAAACATTATTACAATTTACCTGATATAAAGGACGAGTCACGCATCGAAAACATATATCAGTGGTTAAGCGTGCATATTAAACGAGTCTAAAGAGGTGAGATTTCCTTACGAACCAATGTACACTGCATTAAGGGCGAATGGGTCCCTGGAGCTTTTCACGATCCCTTCGGCAATGTGTTTTCCCTTTCCATTTTTTTCGGGGGTGAAAAATCGGAGGAAGAATCTCACCCCTTGTTCTTTTTTCTTAAAGAAACTATAACAATTTCGGTTTCAAAAATGAAATCATAAACACTAATAAGTGGGGAATATTTTTTTAAAAACAAAAATTTTATATTTCGATTAAGGGTAAAAGTTTAAAAAAAAATCTCGAATCTTGCCTTGAGTGTCGTAAGCACAATTGGTTCATTTATACCCGGATGTTAAAAAGTTTAGAACGTTTAGCTTTAGAATGCCTTGTTAAAAAATACTTTAGTTTTACGATACTGTTATAAAGGCACTTTTTACGCGGAAATTATGTATTTATAAAAAGATGAATATAAACTTTTCTTTTTATTTTTATTTATTTTTTTTATCTTAAGGGAAATTTTAGGGTTAACTCTAAAGAGGGAAACAAGTAGTAGTAGTCTCGAAACGAAATTAAAAGAAAATAAAAACCAAAACGGCTTATTTTTACACTAAACTTATTTTTTACCAATTTAGTTACAGGGACGGTAGAAATAAACTTTTTAACATGTTTGGAAAGTAATTAAATTTATCTCCTAATTTTTTTCTACACATACATTTTTTTTAAAATCTTAAAAATTAAGTTTTTCAACATTAGCACCATAACTGATGACATTCAAAAGGGAATTCAAAATACTAATATTCCAGATTTAATTGTTATTCATTGAAATCGGGAGGGGATATAAAAGGAAAGGACGAGAGAGGACTTAACTAAACTGGAAAGGACTTAACAGTGTGAATAAGCCTCAACTAAGCCTCGTTAAGTATCTTGTCTTAATTAAACCAGTCTAATGAAATTTAAACTAGTCTCTACTTTTATTGTTCTCTAGGAAAAAGATCGGGGTAAAAAAAAAAAGAGCAGCACAGGAAAAATAAGCGGAAGAAATCCCTGGAGCTCGCACTATGATTTTATCTCCCCTATTAACCTAGTAATTAGTCTGATGGCATCATTCTGGTTGAACCCTTTTCTTTGAATCGCTATTCAAGATTCCCGTTGGATTTAAATGAAAGGCTATTAAAATGAAATCTTGGATTCATTTCAAAACATCTGCACGATTTAGTTTCCTTGATTACTCCCATTAGGTATAAACTAACATTACCATTTAATTCCTTCAATAATTTAATTATTTTTTTCCCTGTAGTTTCGTGACTGATATCAATAGATTCGATTGGGTTTTCAACCCTTCTTGAATTAAAAAAAAAAAAAAAACTAATTCATCAGTTATGGCTATAAATTCCGATCTTATACAAGTTAAACAATTATTTACTTTTTCATTGTTATTAAAAAAAATCGACTCAAGCAAACAATTTCGTGCTCCCACATTTTTCAATTCATTCGTATGTTAAACATAAACTATAGCGTATTTTAAAAAATAAATTAACCCTTTTTCTCTTCTTTTTAAGCGAAAGGGAAAAAACTTCCCGGATTTTTATTCTTTTTTTTTTTTTTTAAATCAACATCATGATTGTTGGTAGCCGGAAGTTACCATCGAGATTATTATATTTACTTAAACCAAATTCATTCTCACAAGAAAAACATTTTTTAAGGCCACCTTGTAGCGTTTATCAGCAGAAAAAAATGCATGTCATGTATACTTAAATGCAACGAGATTTTTTAAACAAAAAGGGAAAAACTACGATTCTATTTTTTAAGGCAAGTTTGAATTTTGATATATTTTTTCTCTCTTTGCTTTAAGGCGCGTCATCACAAAATGTTGCCTGAATTTTTAAAGGCAATAACCAACAATCTACAAATATAAAAAAAATATAAAACTACAAACTATGATTAAAAAAAAATTTAACAATAAGCTCGATAAAAGGAACGACGAAGGGAGAAGAAAAGCGCGAAGAGAAAAATTTAATCGCGCTTAAACTCTCTCCCCTCTCAAATTTTCATACTAAATTAAGACATAACCTATATCAAGTACGGGATGAGCCTGTTGATATTTTAGTCGGATTTGGCCAAGGAAAAAATTTGCAACCGGCTCATCAAGGCACTTATGCCTTTAAAAATTTTTTTTTTCATTATCAACCCTGTTCAATTTATATGGCTCATATAAAAATTTCATCACTAAAAAAGCAAATACATATAAAAAATTTAAAATTTAAAGTTCAAATTTTTTTACCTAAACAATAAATAAATTAATTAAATCTTAGCTTCAATTTTTTCTCCTATTTTAAATATATCTACGTGGAAGTACCGTTAAAAAATTCTGTTACATTTTCGAATCCGTTTGATAAAGCGGCAGAGAAAAGGGTCGTCGTTTCGTTAAGGGCCAATATCTCGGGTTTTGGTTGGTATATGGCAATGATGTCAAGCGTGCAAGTGTAAGTACCGAAGATTAAAGCGATGAATCCGCAGAAGCCGATCAGAAAATTTTTCCATACGATCCAATTGAATTTACCGAGACTATCCCAGAAAGTGATAACTTCAATGATGCAAGGGACGATTAATCCGAGGATCGAAAAACAAAAGGCCCCGATGAGCCCTATGAACGGAGATATCGTAGGGATGGCAACGGCAAGTGCGACTAAAATAGAAAAATAATCAAGTCTGTAACATTTGAAAATTTTCAAAAGCAACAATAAGAATGATTGGACGTTATATATTACCCGATAAGGTTACGAGAACGGTTCTGAGAAGATATTCGTAGAAAGTTAGATTCTTTGTAAATTTGTCTTTAACACCGTTCCATCCGATTTCAAGACAGACGTAGAATTGAAGTCCATAAGTGAAAAAAACAGCCAAACCAACTAAAATTTTAACAGCTTGAGCAGCGCTGGAAAAACAAAATAAATAAAGATTGTTAAAAAAATTTTCTTGGATTTAGAGCCTGATAACGGCCAGAGCTGGCCCCGAATACGGGCACAGCACAGATCGGGCTTCTCAATCACTAAGAAAGATTTAATCTGAGGCCAGGCCAGTGAAGGCATCCAGCTTGAAACCGGTACGTTTTTTAGAGGGTGCAATCTGCCTGGACCACCAATGATACTAATTAGCTGCTTCTAGATTGTCGCTCTACGATGAACTACTTCAGCCATTAGTTATTTTCTATCTGCACTGAATCAATTTTAAAGAAAAAGTGCTTTCGAATTAACTTAAAATTAAAATTAAAATGCTTCTTGACCAATTGGAGTCCTCCTTTCCAGTAAAAATTAAAGAAGTAAAATTTTCAATTAGAAAAATACTTACTACTCTTCCTGCGGAAGATTTAACGTGATAGAACCCTGAATACAGTCTTCCCCGTATCGGTAGTAACCAAAAAATCCGAGGAAAATGTAAATGAGAGTAACGCCAGCCATACCTTGATTTAATACTCCGCAGATTCCAAGGAAATGAGTCGGAGTTTTCATGTTATTTTCCAACGGCATAACCTTAAAAAAAAAAATTCATTAGACATTTTTACAAAGTTAGAAAAAAAGGGTTAAAGAAGCTTGTCGCCAAAATAAATTTTCGTCTAACGATCTTTCCCTTCACCCTCGTTTCAACGTCACAGTTAAAAATATCAGACAATAATTAAATCCACATTAATTGACTTAAATGAAACTGAAAAACGTTTATTTTTTTTCTAAAGTTGAATTTCAAAAATTCATAATTTCCCGCGACTTGTTTCCAAACTAATTAGCCAATAACAAATCATAGGAAAGAAAAGGAAGAAAAAAAAGACTGAGAAGGGGAAAAAAAGATTGTCTTCTGACGCAAAACGATAATTTATCAAATGGAAAAAGCGTTAATTGGGTTGATTTAAAAAATTCTTGACAGCTCTTTATTATTTTTAAGTTTTTCAATAATTTTATAAAAGAAATTAGGAAAAAGAAAATTTAATTAAAACAAAAGGGAAAAAATCTTAACCGATGTTTTATTGAAATAGTAAAGTATCGGATGTTCTCAAATTTTTTCTCTTCTCGTTTTCTTGGAAAATTTTTTCTCTTCATAAACCAAGAAAGAAGCAGAAGGAAGAAGTTTAGGCAGTAGCGGAACAGGAGTCGTGGTTCGGTTGTAGTAAATAGTTTTTGGATGGCGCTAATTATTTTTCATGAAGTGCCTAATAAATCTGCAGCAGTAAAATAAATTTCCAAAAGCACAAGGGCCACTCTTTAAAGAGTCAAAAGAAAAGGTTTTCTTCCATCAACGAGACAAGATAAAAACTTTGAGGTTAGAAAATGTAAAAGGAAGACATTATTTTAAAAAAAGAGAAAGGAAAATTTGTTATTAAAGTTGATTTAAGTCTGTTTGATAAACGGCTTCGAAAAAAACCAATAATCCGAAACGACATTTGACGCCCGGGCTCCGGCGACTCATTTCTCTATCATTTCCTCTCGACTAACAAAAATCATGTCATTTTTTTTCTTTTCTTTTCTTTTCTTTCGACCCCCTTCCCCTCAGCTCAGTTCTACGGGTGATTTGTTTGTTACTTTTCTTTTCTTTTTACGGGAAAGAAATGAATTATACCCTCTCTTACAGGTGCGGGAGGAGGGTTTATCATTAAAAATAAAATAAAACGGCGAATTCGGGGATCGGGCGTCAGAAATCCCTCGAAAGAGAATAAGGAGGAAGAAAAAAGACAGGCAAAGTTTAGGATTACACTTGATTTATCTGTTAGTTATTGAGAATTGATTTGCATGAAAAGAATGAAAAGAAGGAAAGATATAAAAATAAATTAGAGACATCGGGGAAAGTTAGGAAAAGAGGTTGTCACTCTTGGTTGATTGCGTTGAGAAGACGCAGATGTTCACTTCTTTTCTTTAAAGAAACTTTTCTCGCCTCACCTTTTTATTTTTTATTTTTTAAGCAGCCCTAGTTTTTTATCCCGAGAAGCCTTTAAAAATGTAGCAAAGGATACGTTAAAACTATAGTGTCATTACGAAAAAAAAAAGATAAGTAGGAAAAGGAAAATCTTGAAAGTAATCCCGACGCCGGTAATTGAGTTTAAATCGTTTTGTTGTCTACCCTTAACTAACTTGGACGCTTTTTTATTCCTCTCGCCAAATTTGCATAATTGATACGTCTTGTTTGCATTACGACTTATCTACGGTTTAACGGGAAACTCTTGTTTCCGATAACAAACGTTAATGCATTTTGAAGGATGCCAATTTGGAAAAAGAAAATTTATTTTTGGGAAATTTAACTTTAAAAGAGCGAGAAGGATAATAAAAGTCATTATTATTAGTATAATATCCGTTTCTGTTACATTAGCAAGGATAGAACTCGTTTTAAAGTGGTTAAACATCCATGTTAACATTTTCCATTATTACAATAAAATAACAATTTAACTCAATTAAAAGGGATGGGAAATTGGAAATGAAAATTTTGAAAGGAAAGGAAGAAAGTTGCGTGTCGTGGCACATTGACAGAGTTCTTCAGATTCCGTTTCCGGGAAGGGCGTTGAAAAAATTCGAATCCTATTATTTTTTAAGTTTGTAAGATATCGACAATTGCTCATTAACACGAGGTTAGGATTTTTTATTCCGGTTTTCTCTTCCGCCTTCAAGGTGAAACAAAATTAAATTAATTTTGATTTTTTCTTAAATTAAATGTTTTCTTTGGAAAAATAGCAAGAGTAAGAAACCAAAAATTTTTTAAGAGATAAAGTGACTAAATTTTTATTAAAAATTTAAATCCAAAATCGGGGCCGGACTTTCGAAAATTCAAGAAAACGGAATAAGCTTTAGAATGGAAGTTTCGAATAAAAATACCATTCAGCTTTTGACCTGTTTTAAAGGTGCATACATCAAAAACTTTTTTAAAAAGATGAAAAAGAGCTCGAGTTTCGAAAAGAACAAAGGTTGATAATACTTGCAAACAATAACTTTCGAAAAAAGTAGCGAAAGTCTCTTTTAGAAATACAACCAGGTGTTGTATTTCCAAGTTTGATGTAAAAAACTCAGCAACATTTATTTTTAAACTTCCGACCTAAAAAAAAATTATTAAATCAAAATAGGCTAACTTCAGCAAAATTTTTACATGTAACCACCATAAAACATATTTAAAATTTAAAAAAGTACCAATTATACTAAAATCATCAGAAGAGAGGGTTAAAGGAAAAAAATCTGACATCCCTTTCATCTCCCCTCTCCTAGAAAAAGAGTTAGACTGGTTTTATTACAAGAAACCATCATAATCCTGTTTATGTAATTAAGTATTACGTTCGCAGCCGGAAGAATCATTTATAATAGTAAAATAAGTGTCGGCGTCACCGGGACGCTCCACGTCGTACACTTAAACTTCCTCCCATCCCCGTTTTGCCGCAATGGAAAACACGGGGAAAAGAGAGAAAAGGTAGGGTTATCGTTGACAAACAGCCAAAAATGAGACAATTTACAATTTATCTTAATTTCCCCCTTTTCCCCTTTTTCGCAGGAACGGATTTCTCTCGTTCCGATCCCGGAAATCGAAATCAAACATTTTTTTTATTGCGTCCTTTACCTGGGTTAAGAATGAAAAACACGTGCGGGTTGGCCTAATTTCAGGAATCTCGAGTTATATTTGGCTCGACGTGCAAAGTGGTTGCAACATTGTTTAAAGAATGCGTTCGCAGTTGGCAATATTTCTCGGATTTTTATTAAAATGTCATTTGCACACGCGAAACTGGGTCAACACTTACCACGCCGATGGCTTCCATCGCGAATATCGTAATACTGAAAAACTTTGGAAAATTTTCTATGGGCGATATCTGTCGACGTTCGGAGATGTCGGGAAGATCCCAAACGAGGTAGTAAAACGTAATCCCCAATCCGATTCCCATAAAAGCGTTTGCCAGCAAAGAGACCGGAGCTAATTTTTTCAAATTAGGCACCCAGCTTAGCAGGATTAAAGGGATTAAACAACCGCCGATAATCCATCGTTGATCGAACTTTTCACCGCTGTATTGGTCGATCACCTAGAAAAGAAATAAAAAAATTACCATGATAATATTTCATGCAAAAATATTTTAAACCAGAGAGGAATTCGATTTAAAAAAAAAAGCTAAGTCGAAAGCACGAAAATGGATTAATATTTAGATTGAAAACACATGTGCGAATATGGGGTGTACACATTTTCCAAAGTGTCTGGGGAGAAAAATCCATTCGGAATCATGAGAAAAAAACAGCTGGCGCCGAGAAACAAAAAGTCAAAACTTTATTTTCCTTTATGAATTTTTTCGAATAACATTTTCCCGAGTATACTAATAATAATTATTATTTTTTCCCAACGCCAACTTTTCGACTTCATTTGCTTTTCAAAAAGGGGAACGAGAGACCCGAGGACAAGGAAAAAATTAAAAAAAAAATCTTTTACCTGACCAAAGTTTTTTCCTATGATGACGGTGTAAGCGCTGCACGTACCGAAGTACGTCAGAAACAACCCGAATTGGACGGTAAACCTTGCAATGCCTGCGAATTTCCTAATTGGCTTCGGTCCCGAATTAAATGATACTTCAGCGACGTCAGCGAAGCTCATAGCACTCACTCTCGTTCTGTGATATAGTTCATGTGCGCACCTAACCTGAATAATTAAAAGCACGGAATTAAGACGGAGTAAAAATATGAAAAATCTTTCAATTTCAAAAAAATCGACACTTACGAGAATATATGAGCAATAGGTGCATAAAAAGGCTACGAAAATAGTTGCGAATATTCCGACAGAAAGTCCGGCGTCTTTAAAAGCGTCTGGCATAGCCAAAATTCCTGTCCCGAGAGAGGCTTTTAGGAGATGGGTTAGAGTATCACAGTCTCTGAAAAGAAAATCACAAGAATGTATTTTTAAAAGTCAGTCTTATGGCTCATTGGTGAAGATAAAAGATTCGGACACAGAAACTTAAAAGTATAAACGTTTACCCAGCTATTTTTCTAGGAAGTACTTCGACTCTGACTAATATAGCTTGTAAACTTATGTCTATGAACTAAGACATAAAGAAAGCTAAACTGAGAAAACCCAGTAAAAAAATTCTTGACACTTTTATAATACTTACGTTGTGGGATCTGCGACTTTTCTAGCCGCAAAAGGATCATAGTAATCCTTGTCTTGTTTAAGGATTTTCCCGGCTTCCGCATCTTTGGCAGTTACTTTATACCTGTAACAAAAAAAGGAGAGAAAATTTAAATAAGTCAACGCCAGTAAAAACAATGGTCCGAGAATAAAGGAAAAGTAAAAGAAAAGAAAAAGGAAGTCATAACTTAATCTGTCAAAGAAAAACTTATCAGGGGTAAAAATCAACACTAAGAATCTCTGGCGCGGAAATCAACTTTTCCCCGTTTATTGTTTGCGTTTCTAGCGGATTTCATTTTCAGATCAACTGATATTTTATTTAGATGCAATTTAAAATTCACAACATGAAAATTTTCCGTTTATTTTTTGAAAAGTTTGAAAGGAAGGAATTATATTTACATAAACGGAGTAGCGGGAATAATGAAATCAAAGGCAAGTCAAAGCGAAACCAACGCGCGACTTTGTGGTGATTACAATACGCCGAGGGCATCATGAACAAGGATACTGCAAACCCCGGAAAAACCTTTTTACAACAAATCTGCATTGAAACTGAGATTTTAACCTTCCTACCTCTCGGCCCATAAATCCGATCTCTCTCCCGAAATCCTAAGATTCGCGCGTTCACGCGGGGAAATGTAATAATGGAACCCAGAAAGTTGATAATTAAACTTTTAATTGTCTAGGCTGATATAAGAAACACAACTTGGAGTCATTCCGACTAACGCAATCTTGCTTTTACAACGGATACCTTTTTTCTTTTTTATCTAATTATCCGGAATTTGCTTTTCTCGACGGATGCCGCTGCAATTAGCAAGGTAAAAAAAAAGAGAAGATTAATCGATTCAGTTGAATTAGCCAAGTATTTCTTTTTAGAAAAAAGTTTTAACTTTGTGAAATAAGATTAAAATAGATTATTGTGACATAAAACTATGAACTTGAACTTGGTAGAAAGAAGCTATTTTCGGGCAGTTGACTATCATGAAGGTTGGGAAAGTCTCTTGTAATGATTTTGATCGATTAGCAAAGTAGAGGGCATTGCCATTTACCATCCTAAACAAAGGTAAGTAAGGCAAGCATGGTCAATGAAGAAAAAATGTGACCTTTGATTGCAAAGTAAGCAAATCTAAGCCTGTCAACCACGTGAAAAACACAAAACCATTTAGTAGCTTACTATTAAACTTCAAGCAATGCTAATAATATTTAATTATTTGGATACATTTAGACAATCGTTGCATGTAATAACTTAATGATTTACTAGTTTGGGATAACAACGATCGGAAAAAAAAATCACTGTGAAACTTTTACACTTGCAAAAAAATTTTATCGTTACTACTTATTATCATATTAAATGAAAAATTTACATTTTTTCCTTGACAAAAAACTTCAAAATTTTAGCAAATGTTCCGTTTTAATTCATTTTTTTCACATTTAAAAAAATTTTCTCTCGATGTTTAAACATACCTTAAAATTGAAGTTAGTTTTTTCCCCATAATTTTCAAAAAAACGTTTCAACCCCAAAAAATTAAAATCGAAGGGCCAAACTTACGTCCCGTTAATCCAAAGGTAGCACGCTAACTGAACAAATGATCAAGTACAAAATGTCGAAGTCAATTCCATACTTGTACCAACTTGCATTTCTTCCGAGTTTTCATTATTACAAAAACAAAGAAACAAATAGGGTGGATTATAGGAATCGCACCATGGGATATGAAGAATCCATTTACAACGATGAGAAAAAAGGAACGAAGTTATTTCCCCGGTAGACAGGTCAGGATAAAGAGACAAAGTTGATGATTTCCGGGACAAACGACTTCCCATTTTCACCTAGAAACTCACTATATTTGTCTTCTATAAATATGTAATTTTTCAACTATTACGTTTTTCCTCTGTTCCGGATAACTAAATAAAACTTTACGACGATGAAAAGGATCTTTCCCTTCCCGTAATTTTTTTTTCTATCCTTTTAAGCGGGATTAAAATCGGGCTCGATTAATAAAACCCTTGAAAGGAAAAGAATTTAAAGATGCTGAATTAGTTGAAAAGCGGAATCTTTGATTCGGAAAATTATGCGATAAGAAATATTGATTCAGGGAGTTCAACATTGACAATTGATAAAAACGTCTCAATTCCGGGGGCATATGAAAATTACAGATAAAACTCAAACAAAACTATATTTGTAAAAAATAATTTGAGGAGGAACAGTAGAAATGAAAATGCTCATTGATTCGGATAATTGCCACTTTTCAAGTTTCAATTCCGTTGAGATTTTAAAACTCAAGGAATGAAAAATGAATAATTATTCTTATGAGGCAAAAATTCCGATTTTTTTGGCCTGACTGTTGGCAATATTTTATATTCGGAAAAAGAATTTCCGGTTTTGATTTTTTTTTCTTTATTCGGGCAAAAAGGGCTCAAGTGGGATAAGCCCTTAGCTGGCTGACGAATCGGCTTTAAAAAGCTCTGCTAGGTCTGAAAGGTTCCGGCTCCCGGTAGAAGAGACCGAAAAAAAAAAAATTAACATTTTTTTACTTACTTGCTCCCGTCTTTTAATCCGGATCCGTCTTGAGGTAAAAAAGTTTCGAGTTCCGTAGCTGGAGCTGACCCATTTTCCTGTAGCAGGGAAAAAATAAAGAAAATTAGAAGCCATTTTTTTACATAAATCACAAAGCATTGTTCAAGCAATGAATAGGGAAGGCAAAAAAAATCCTTATTGGTTTTTTTCTTCCATAAAAAAAGAGCCCCAACAAAATATCAGGAGATTTACACCTCAGTGGTCTTTGATAATCTTTTAAAAGGCAAAATACTCCCGCCCCTCCCGCTCGGTCTCTTTTCCATTAATGAACCAAATTAAAAAATTTCGAAATCGCAGCTTTTTATTCTTCTTTCTTTTTTCCGGAGGGTTTTTTTAAAAAACCACTTTAAGATTCAAAAGTTGATAATCATTTTCATAAGCTTCTTTCATCGGAGACAAATGGATTATCTTCGGGCGGAAGACGGTTTCTCAACCTTCTAACCTAATACTTCCTTCTCCGCACCTTCCGTTAATAATTCGTAAGAAATCGAAAAAAGTATAAAATAAAACACAAAGAGCAAATATTTCGAGTTTTATGGGCGGAAAGTTTTTTGCTTTTCAAGTAAAAAAAAAAGCAAACACATCGTTTATCAAAGAAAATAAGCAATAATCCAAGGAGGAAAAAGAAGAAAAAATGACACGGTTCTATTGACCATATTCAATTGAAATAGGACTAGAGGAAATATTGAACTACAGTAAATTACGCCTTTCGAAAGCCGTCAGGAGTGAAACGAAATTTATAACTTAAGCTGCTTCTTGCGGAAGAAATCGTAGATATATTTATTCATTTGTTTATAGTTACTATTTTATAACTTTGTAAGGACGAAGCAGCAGTTCTAACCTGATTAAGACTCCTTAGGTTTCAAGTAAAGCGCCTTCATCTGTTTGATTATACGATTTAATGCATCGATACTTGTAACAGTGCAGATTCACGGCATTGCAGAGCCACATTCCGAACGTTATCAACGTTTTTGAGATTTTAATAGCTCTGACAGAATTCAGATGAGAAGACCTAACGCCTTTACAAGAATCAGGCAGCTTTTGCTCGGTTGCGGACTAAAGATGCGACAATCATGGTTCAACAATCATGGCATAAAAATTTTCAATCGGCGATAAAAAAAAAGTGTATTCAATATTCCATGTTAATAAAGATAACGTAACCTTATTGCAACATGTGATGCTGAAAAGTATCAGCGACAGCCTATTTATTCCGATGACGTCAGGAAAATACTAAATCATCCACGAATTTAATAACAGCCCCAAGAAAAAAAGGTACCACATTAGGCAAATATAAATTTAAAAATAAAAACTCGAGAAAAAAAAATTCCCAAGAACTATAAAAACATTTTCGATATTGAAATCTGAGCTGTAAAAAGCAGTGGTCAGCTTTCTCTTTCCTCACCCTATCAGGGGGATAGAAATAAAAAATGTTAGCCTCTTTCGAAATGACACTATTGTTAAGGAGCGAGAGGAACCGTTATCAGACATCTTTTAGTTTGACGCCTTCGCCCGCTGGCGACTTTTTATTGCCCGACCTCATCTCTTCGACAGGATCGGATTCGGTAGATTCCCCGATAGGGTGGAGAAATCGCGGAAAGGATCCCGTGACCGTTTCTCGGAATCCCCAACGGTCGAAAATGAAAAGAGAAAAAAAGAAATCACTGTTGAAATAAGTAAAAATTCCTCTCGGAGAAAATTTAATGTTGATTTTCCCCTTGGGTTCGCTTATCCCGTCACTGATGACTGACCATTTGGTTTTTGCTTCCAATCCAGATAGTTAATACGTTGGTTTTACAAAAACTCGTACTTCGACAGATTTTACGTCTTTCGTAAGCTAAACATTGATCCGCCTCGTCTACTAAATTATTTTCCGGAATAAGGAAGGTTCATATGTAAGTTTTTCCATATAAGCTAACCATTGCATTTAAAAAATATATTTCAATCGGAAGATCCGGAAAAATAAGAAGAGGGGTTTTTCCGTAAAGAAGGAATAAAGTGGATCCGGGGTATTTAAACTGCAAGAATGCTGATAAGGGGGATTTTCGCTGACACCGCGCTACATTTACTTCTTTCTCATTTCCCCATGGCCTTAGTCCAGCTTAAGGTGGAGGTGATTTCTATGCCCGAAGGCTATGCTTAGCTTATTCTACATTTTTAAATGTTACAATCGGTTAAATTGCTTTAAGAAACTAGTATAAACCGTTCTGATCAATCAATTTTAAAACTCGATGCGATTTTTATTTTCCCCTTTTTTTTCCTCCCAAGAGGAAAAATAGCAGGGATTAAAAAAAAGGAAGAAAAAGAGCGAATACGACTATCAAGATTTTGAAAGTTAAGTACGTAACTGATGAGCTAGAGTCAAGCTTAACATGATGCTGCAGACCAGCAGGAAAAAACGGATGCGGGGGGTTCTTTAAGGTGTTATAAATGCTACGATTCGTTTTCATTTGCAAGATCTTCGAGTAAGTATGGAAGCCCTCAAGAGGGTCGCTGCTTAGTACTCAGTTGTCGACAGCAAACCCGAGACTAACAGTCTCAGGTTGGACAGTGTTTGAGGATAAAATGTAAAAGTCTTTCTAGTTGTGATAGCGATTTGCCAGATTGAACACAACGCTAGTGCCATTTCTGGTTCGGATGAAAATTAGCGTTGGCATCGTGCTCATACATAATCTTATTAAGTTTGATAAATGCTCACTATATTGTGTTTTTCTCTTTTTTATCATCACTTATTTTTTTAAAAAAAAACATTTCAAATCTGCGAACGATCCTAATCTTTCTGCTATCTATTCCACAAGTTTTTGCCAACGTAGATGAAAATATTTAGAAAATTTAAGTAGTTAATATTATCGAAATAAAAAAAATATAGGGAAACTTAGGGAAAAGGGGAACTCAGAAGAGAAGGGAAAATCAGTGAATTTCAAAAACCCGCGATTAGAATCAAATAAACTGCTACAAGCTGTGAATATATCAAAAAAGCAATATATTCTCAGAATATTACTCCATCGAACGTGCGAATTTCTTTGAAATAAAACGACCCCACCCAGGAAAGAGTTTGGGGTTTCGTATAAAAACCAAATAAACTGAATTATCCAGGTTCTCCAGATCTCAAGTATCGAAACGGAATAAAAAAAGGATAAAAGCTAACAGATCGATGAGTTAAAAATAGTACTTCAAGGTTTTAATAGGAGAGGACGTAAGCTTTCTCAATTTATTTTCCGACATAGATTTCATCTAATCTTTTATGTCAAGAAGTATTCTCAGGAACACAAAAGCTGACCACAAAGAAACGCATAGGGTGAGAAACGTTCAACTGTTACCATCAATCTGAGGCTATCGAGGGCTCTATCAATAGATTCATGTCCGAAACTAGCAAATATCTTTTTTCTTCTTTTGTCGATTCGACACTTTCCTGCCCGGCGCTTTTTATTAGATTGATTATTGTTGCGTTTAGGATATCTTATTTATCGTGACATGCATTTTTCACTGATAAATGGTCCGGTTTAAATTTTTGAATACTCACCGTTACCATTTTTGATTTTTTTTCCTAAATTTCCAACTGCTATTCCATTAATGCTTCACGAATATCCAGCTTCCAAGCTTTTAAGGCACGGTTTGGACGCGGTTTAAAACCTGCAAAAAAGAAAATTCCTTTTAATTATCACTGTTTTGAAAGAAAACATAACGGGAAGATATTTCCGTTTAGTTATCAACTGCTAAGGCTAAAAACAACGTTAAAAAACCAACATCCTTTGATATTACGGAAGCTGAAATGATGCCACTTTTTTTCCTTTCCCTCTTTCCACTTCTGAAAGAATCAACCGACGTCTCCTCCAAACGTGTTTATTTTATTAATTATTTCCGTTCCAGAGGATTAGTTTTTTTCTTCTTCATTTTTTCCTCTTTTTTTATTCATATTCATCAGAACCACCTCACTCTGGAGATTTTCTTCTGATTCCAATCTTAATTCAATCTTCTTATTTTATTTCTTTCTTTTTCTGATTCAACAAGAATGATTCAGTGATTCGCTTTTCAGCGAAAACGAAGAAAAAATGCATAGAAGACGCGAGTAGGAAAAAAAGGAAATTTAAAACAATCTATAACAGTTTTTTAATTTTCTTCTACATTAAACGAATTATCGTGGTAAGGTATTCTTTGACTTAAAGTGATCCTCGAGCTATCTCCTTCATTATAAAAAGAGGGAAAAAATCTCGTTTAAAAAAAAAAAAAAAAGAGCAGGGAAATGAATTATGACCTGGAAAGTCTCAAAAGAAAATTTCTTTCTTATTTTTTTTCTTCTAGTTTGTTTATGAGTCTAATATTTTGGTTTAGAGTCATTGAAACGTGGAGCCCTCCTTCCTAACTTTTCTCATATATTTCAGATTAAAATGTCGTTGGCGGCGGTCGTTTTTTAATATAAAAGCCGTGTGATCTTGGGAGCTTAATAACTGACTCGAGTGCAAATGCAAATTTTAAAACATCTTTTTCCATTCAATCGAGGATATTTTAATATTTTCAAAATAAACAAAATTCTTTTCACATGTGTGGCAATAATGTACGTTCACATTGCATGAAAAAAAGTCAAGAGAACAGTTGAAATGTAATAATTTGAAATATGAAAGGTGGATGGATTATAGAAAAATCATTTGGTTTATTGGAATGAAAATACGGGCGAATAACGAAAGTTAATTTAAGAACAGGAATATTTTGCTTAGAAAAATCAAGTACGAAAAAAAGTAAATATGAAACCAGGGAAAGATCATAGTTTTTAAAGGTTATCTCAATTTCTTTTTAATGGATTCTTTAATGAGAATAACGACTCCAACTCGTGGTCTTTTTCAACCAGCAACAAGCCAGCAGCATCAAGTTGGCAAAGTTTATTCAACTCAAGTCCTTAGCCCCTAGAGTTGGATTTTACAATTTTCCTTAAAACGCCTGCAGCTGCCTAGGAAGTATACTACTTTCCCATGAACTGCAGTTCTACAAGCACCCGACTCTTTCATAATTGACTTCTTAAAATCTGAAACATAACCTCTGGGAACCTACAGTCGAAAACTCAGGAAAGTGTGCGTAGAGCTAACGTTACGACCACAAGAATTTGTGCAATACCACAAAACTAACCAAACAAGTCCCGAGAGGATGTGGCGTCCTTAACACCATACGATCCCGCCTACGGCCTGTCTCTACTCTTTTATTTTTGTGTGTGGCTTTTATATTCGTGAATGAAAAATGAAAATTATCTCGACTGGTTAATCTTGTCACCATAGGTGTGGTCATGATTCTCGCGTAAATGGATATTAATCGTGACTCATCCAGGTTCGAAAAAACCATTCAAATCGTCAAATAAAGTCGTAATACCCGAAAACCAGGTGGAGAGTAAAATTTTTTAATAAAAACTGCAAAAGCTTTCGGAATAGGGGTGAAAAAAAATGGAGAAAGAGGAGTTAATCACCCATGAATGAAAAATGGTAATGCAATTTAAATACGTCTATCATTCTATCCGAAAACCAAAGAAGAATAATGACAATATTTTGTCGTGTGACTGATGAAGTTTTGAGACAAAAAAATTTGTCGAAGGGGAATGAGGAAGGAACCCCCTGATAAGGTAGCAAACGCTTTAAAAAAATTTTTTAATTCGCAGGGAAAAAAAAGATTCGGAAAACCGAAGGGGAAAGAAAATGTGATGTTATTTTCTGTATTTGAACACCCTAACAAATAGGAAACAAACAATACTGACGGGCTTTTATCTTTCGAGGAGCAGTTAATAAATAGTGTAGGTTTCGGTATTTACCAAGAGAAAGTAATCATCGGATCGGTCCGAGTTAGTTTTCTCGGATATCCTTCCGAAATGAGTGTTTTTAAGGATGGAAAGGGGGGTGAGGGGACGAACGTTGTTTACAAATCGAATGAGAATGATTGGCTCCTCTTTTCTCTCTCATCACGTGATGTTTACCACAATCTATTCTTTTCCTTTCTTGGTAAACATTTTTTACTTTTTTTTTCTCCCTCCCCGTATAAATTTTATTCTTTTTTTTAAGGCTGAACGAAATGGGTTATTCATGCAAAATATTAAAAAGATCTTTGATGCGTAAACGGAAGCGGATTTTTTTTTACAGTTAAATCGACCTCTTCGGTTAATTTTTTCCCCATTTACTTATTAACTTTGAAAGCAGTTAGATTAAAAACTTTTTTTTTAAAAATCATTTTTCTTCAAGTGTTGAAAACCGCGATAAACTTTATAAGGTGAAGGACGAAACTGATAAGCCAATAATTTCTCTAACATTTATCAGGATTACGTTTGGTGGGATTGTCGCCGACCGTGCAAGCATGATTTTATTACCGCGAACTTTTTTTATTCTACAAAGGACCCCCCTGTGATATAGCAATAAGTATAAAGACATAGTTCAATCCTAATAAGTCTCGGTTCCTCAATAGCTTTTGCGATCTAAAAGTTTTGCATTTTGATTCCCCAAACAGGTGTATCACATCATTTCTCTAAATCAAGTATATTTTTCACATAATGATTTTCCCATGAATAAAAACAAATTGAATAATTTTTTCATAATTCCAGTCTCTCATACCGAATTAAAAAGTTTTCCTTTTACAAGAAAACGTAATTTCATTACGTAAGTAATCGCGTGTAAAGGATGAGACCTAACCTACGTCACAGCAAAGACGTTAACACATTTGTTTATTCAGATGTATACGACGCCTCCGATGCATAATATTAAAAACGTATGAATTAAACGTTAAAAAATTGTCAAACTCACCCGAGAACCCTCGCACTTGTCAATTCCGATAAAGATAGCGTTTAACTGACCTATCGAACCATAAACAAAATAAAATTTGACGAAAAAGATCAAAGTACATAATTTTGGATCTCGACTAAAGGTTGTCACATATCCTCGAATAAATCTACGAAGGATATGCCAGTAAAAACAAAACCGCTGACTCAGGCAATTTTATTGTGTATTTAAAAATAATTATTAAGTCTATCTAATCCTGACCTCGATTTAATATTGAAAAAATATTGAAAGGGAAAGAACAATGCTCACCATTAAACTTGCAAAGATTTAAATGGAGTCGGAATGACAAACAACTACATTTACATTAGATTTAAATCATTTCAAGATGTGTCACCAAACGGTAGCAGAAAGGGGGAGGGGGAGGATTTCCCCGTATGCAAAAACTGGAGCCTTAATCGCACCTGTTTCCTTACTTGATTAATTACAAACATTTTAACTCGAGATTCCCATTAGTCCTCCGAGTTATTTATTACCTACCAAGTTTCAATCTTCAAATTATCATTTTCATTAAATGTGTCTTCCTTTAAACTGTCTTGAAGGGTTTAACGAAAGAACGAAAGATAAAACACGATTCACGAAATGATTTGCAAAAAAAAGTAGAAAAACAGTATGGTCATGAATGATTAACAATTGTACGATGATGTAAATGACACACGACAAACTTATTAACACAGTCTAATTAAAAATTTCCACATAATTAACCCTTTAAAGGCCTAATTAATTTCCAAAAAGGTAATTATTGGACGCCCAGCAAGGCCGACTTTTCCTAACATGTTAATATGTCTAAACTTGAAGCAAATGAAGCCCGAAAACCGGAAAAAATCCGCACTCCTAAAGTTTCTAGTGTAGGCAAACCGCAATACACAATTGACCAAAAATGTCATTATAAGCAGTTTTACTCCCTTTTTGCAGCTAAAGACTCAAGGGATCTATTGTATTAGGTTTATAAAGGTCCCAAGTTAGTTGTATTGCTGAATGCATATTCAAAAGTTTGCAGGGGTACGACTTTTTTACAAATATAGCTTAAAAATTTCTGTTGGAACCGATTTTTTTTAAAATTTAATTCTGCACTTGGCTCTACACTTCCCAATTCATGCTAAGTTATCCTTAAGATGCCCTGGTAATTCATTCTAATAGAACACGCAAATAGGGTGTTCTTACAAAGAATTCAAAGGATGAAAAAAAAAATACCTGAAATACAAATGTCGCCCGAACAATAGAAGGACCTTTTTATTCATACTACCAGTATTGGAAAGAGATCTTTTTAGGATACCGTCTTCAACTATTGTACGTTTGCCATTTAACTTCGCTATTTTTAATCCCCAAAACTTTGAAACAATTTTTTGATTGCTAGCAGTTTTCCCGGTACAAATGAATTTGATAAAAACCTCTAGTTGCTCAGAATTATTTTTATCCATAAGCTAAGCATATGAAGATTATACACCCATAAGCTTAACATAAAAAGAATATCTTTCTAGGGAAATGTTAAAGTTGAAACAAAACAAACAGTATTTAAATTTTAGTCAATTTAGCTTAAATTTACATTAAGTTTATAATATGATTTTCCTCCCATAAGCTAAGCATGGGCGAAATTTCAAGTCGTAAATTTTTTCTTTGAAAAGTCTAAAGCTGTATTGCACTAATACATGGTCATATCCCTCAGTCTAGCTGCCTGGAATAAGATTTTCACTAAAACATCAGAGGCCGGATATATCCGGCCTTTTCCAAAAGTCGGCCGTTAACGGAACTTTTTCGGAGGCCGGATATATCCGGCCTCGGTCAAAAGTCGGCCTTTAAAGGGTTAAGAATGTGTACGCTACTCGCTACCGAGTACTTAACACTCAAAACGAGAATTCAACAAAACGAAATACGGTTACATTTTTTTTTAAAGGAAAACGACAACTTTTGCAATGTTTCTGAGTCATTTTGAACCGAACTTTAATTATCTAAAAAATACTTTCTCAAGTGCTAGTACGCAAGAATCAATGAAATGATTGAAATGGCTTGTTACGATCTATAAAATATTAATAGAATATTGATTTTGCATAGTTTAGCCAAGACGAGCAAATGTTGGTTAAATATTCATGCAACCGAAAAATGTAGGTTTCACTAATTTGAACAAAATGACGAAGTTAGGATCGATAAACTAATTTCATTCATTTGGCTTGTCCAATCATCTCAATAGCTTTACAAGATTTTCAATTCTGAAAAATGACAACTGGGTTGTTTGCATTGCATATTAATATTATTATATAAAGCATTAAAAACTCCTTTAAGCGCTGATGATGGTTTCGTTCTAAACCGAAACCCGCCGTTATTTCTTCGTGTCATAAAAGTTCTAGTGCGAGAATTTATCTCATAACCTGCCAGGATAACGCAAAAAAATATAAATAAACATCAAGATAAAAGCAATTTAAAATAATAATAAGCAAACGATCCTGTTGCACTTGTCACTGGGCATGAAAAATAACTAAAACGATTAACTAAGCGCCTTGGCACATTATTGACTCCACCACGAAAATTACGAAATTTAACGTGCAAGGTTATATAAACACTAACTTCGTATTTTTCACACGGAAAAAAACAAAGAAAAAAGAAAAGAAAAGAAACTTGGAGTTAATACTCAGAGTTAATGGTGCAAATGTTGAATATCGTCGTTTTCGAGATATCGAAAGGTAAAATTTCATATTGTCCTCACGGCTTACATTCTCATTTCCTTTCACAAATCTCAAAGCAGTTTCAAACTCTCGATAAGGAAGCTCGACTGCTCCCGACAACCCCTCCTCGATAAGAAGTTAATCTAACCTGAGCTATTAAATCCCTTTCAGTATTTCTGAACTTCTCAAAAAATCCCACGCGTTCAACACCTTATTTGACTCGACAATAAACTTGAGGAAACGGTAAATACAGACGAGAATAGTCAAAAGGTTAAAGCTGCTGCCCTTATTCCTGCTGTCGTTCCTTAAATAAAACGATAATTACAATTTTTTAAAAGATATATCTTAGTGTGAGTCTGACGTTAAGGATGTCCTATTAAGTGGACGATGAAGATAGTTTCGGGTTTTTATGACAAAGGATAGTGGTCATTTCCATAAAAGGGTCACTTCTTGCCTGTTTCCTAATCCTTGAAAATTATCGCAATTAAAATTCGTTCTATACGTTTCCACGATTAAGGCGTTTACTATCAGTGGATGAACTTTTAACTTTTTAATTGGATGGAAAATATTACAGCTAACACGATAATGAGTTTAAAAAACGATTGTTGACCTTTGCGATAGGGAAAAAATTAAGCCTGGACATCGGACAACGCTTTTACATACATTTTGTCCAAGCTCAGCTGTTTTCTTGCCAGTAAAAAGAAAAAGGATTTCCCTCAACAAAAAAAAACTCCATGTTTACTTCTATCGCTCATTCGGATTAAAACCTTATTCATAGTGGAATTAATGAGACGTGAAGATAATGAATGAAATGATTTTTTTTGATCCGAGAGATAAATTACAAAACGGTCAGAATATCATTTCGCGATTATACATATGAAAACGGTTTTACTCATTTATAAATGAACATTTATTAATTACGAAAAGTGTACGAAGTTCATTTCCTTCGCTTTTTCAACTTTTGTCATTTTAACGTTTTCGTTGTAGGAAGTGACCAGAAGGGTAAAGGGGATTTTTTTTTTGAAACGGGAGATGGATTAGAAAGTCCCTTCCGTTAAATTATGAGGAGCGGATATTATTGGGTCTCGAGTAATTTTAATGCTTTTATTTACCCTTAAAATAAGCCATTTACGGGCTATGCCAGAACTTCTACCCCAGGCTAGCACCGGCTATACTAAGTTTTAATACCATTTGCACTTCTATTCGCCATGCACGAAATAGATCCTGCCCATAATAAAATATTCATATACCACAGGAATGACAGGCTTAGTTATCAACACAAAAACAATTTGTTAACATTTTTAACGCTAAACCCGGTATAAAATTACGCTTACAACGAGTGGAACATACCGACACGAAATCACAAATCCAGCAATAAACTATACTTTTCAGTAATTCGATACAATACGGGAAAGTATGCTACGTGAAGTCCTGCAACGAAAACAGCATTCCTACGATTTCTTTTAATACATTTTTGTAATATGAGAACTGTTAGAGAAAACGATACCTTTTTTTCCTTCAAAAAGTTGGTAGCTTAGAAAGTGGAGCTTTACCGGATTAAACGGTGTTTGAATGTGGAGAAGCATTTATCGTTCCTAGGGGAACAAACCCTTAGTGGACTGTCATCTCCAGCCGAGGGGGAGATTTCCAAATGACCCTTATTTGACATCTTCCTTGTTATTCAGTTATCTTTTATGGGTTACTAGACATTTATTAATTTACATCCGCTCCTACCACGCTTTTTCTCATATCCGAATAAATACCTGTTATGAATACGATCGCGTGGCACCTCGGGGAAATGTCCTTTCCTTTTTCTTTATTTTTTGTTCGGATCGAAAACATTTATTTGGACAAGTTGATTAGGTAGCGAAAAAACGAGAGACCACCTACGAGCTCACATTGTCTCAGGTCGTTAACCTGGTAAAAAGATTTATGCTGCGTCGATATCACGGGCATCCACCTGACAATTTTCCTCGGTTTAAGTAAGAAAAACCTTTTTTGTGTGGGAATCGAAAAACCCAACCCACGTAAAACAAAGCAATTAACGTCCCATGTTTCCCATTGTCAATTTAATAGCCGACCGTTCGTATAAAATGCTTTTCCTACAAAAGGGAAAACCGGGGAATCCGAATCATCCTCCCAGTCTAAGAATTACATTTTAAAACTGATATAATCATGATTTGCAATAATAGGACCGTTCTCGATTTAATTTCGTATTGTGAGGAGGACAGAAAAGCGATTTTACCGCTGAAAAATTACTGCGAGCACTGCTTTGATTGCGGCTTAATTTCTTGCCTTCTGTGGGAATTTTCATGGGGGCAGTTCACGAACAAACCTTGTAAGGAGCTAAAAACTGGGCTTTTCATGCAGGAAAGTTTAATGCAAGATTTAATCCAAAATGTAAACTCAGAAAAAATAAAGTCAATTAGAATAAAAAAACCCATTCATTAAGTTTTTAGGACCCTTACAAAAATCTAACAAGTCCGATCATTTTTCAATCTTTAAACCTCACAGGTCCAGCTCGAACAGGAAAGATGTCAAAGATTTCCATGCGTAGGAGCACAGGGGCTAAAAACTTGGTTTTCAAAAAATGAGCTTTTTGTAAACAGTATAAAAAGCTGACGCGTGTATCTCTATTAAAAATGATTCAACTATTTATAATTAAACTTCGAGCCCACATAATACGGTATATCATGGCAATTATCTTTTAATTTATTCCCGATACACCTTCTTGTCCCATATTTGCCATCACAAGGAAAAAACAAACCATCTTCCATGTCTGTTAACATGCTAAAAAAAATTCGCAGGTGTTTATTTATAGTAAGCACACTTGATGATTGGTGTTTACTAAAGAACCTGACCAGGTTGTCTCTTACGAATTGACATTGGGCCAAGGCCGATTTTTTTATTCATACGTAAACTTATTAAATCGTACGAATTCTTTTTATTCGTCTCGCATTTGCCAATCTTCCGGGTGTATAAAAATAGAGCAAAGCCGAAATGTGTCACAAATCTTTAAATAGAACATTGTTTTGTTAATCAGCTGTTGGATTCGCGAGGTCAAAACCCAACGGACTTTTTTAATCGCATTTATCGTTGCAGTTTGATAGGTATTAAGGTTTCGAAATTGATGACGGGTATGAGGAATATCAATTAGAACGGGGTCAAAGCCCTACGAGGATTGATAAAGATGGAAATGTCCATTTCCATTTAGAATCTTTGTTTACAACATCTCAATAAATCCTTGGATCATGGGGAGAAGAATGTTTGTCCTCAAGATTGCTGATCAACCCCTTTCTTGTCCGTTAATTTACTAAAAGCATGGATTCCCATTTGGAATCCTTCTCTATTTCTACACATCATCGGCTTTCTTTACTTATTTAAACATCATGAAATGTTCTTATCTATTTAATTGTCATCCCTTGGTCTTTTATTCCTTCATTGTAATAAATGGATGCTAAAATCAAAATCGACTTAACTTAAAATTAAACAAGGCTCTATCTCAATCGTAGCGTAAAATTTTAAGCGCTTCGAGTTTTTATGATCTTGTGATGTAATCAATCCATAGTGAAGTAAGAATTTCTTTCACATTCCTAGCTGCGGATTCTTCAGCTTTGTTTACGATTTCTTTGACATTTAGGATATCAGATATGTTTTAGAGCTATCTTGTTTCACTGAATTTTTAATTAAAATGAACTGCCGTGAATGATTTTTTATTTTTATCATAAAGAGTTTTTTGTCTTGATTGCCACGGTCGAGGTTAGGTGAGGCAAATATTCAACATAAGAATGAATTGCAAATCACTCGCAGGCGCCATAAGATATTATTATGGCATCAAATATATTCAAAGAAAAAGTAAATCATTTTTCATTTAAGGTGAACTTTTGCTGATTAACTGTTTATATTCTGAAATATTTTGCGGCAAAGCCATGTCAAATTATCTTAAGAGCATTTTTTGAAAAATCGATGGAGCAGCTTATAGTCTGACAATCAGGTGGCGGCTTTGGAGTCTCTTCTTCAGAAGACTAATCTAGCTGCCATTATTTCCTCTTAAGCCTTGTGTAGTTTGGTTTACAGAATCGAAGTCGATCTGGGGGGGCAAGATTAGGAGCCATCGAGGAGACCAGTTGAAAGAACGAACAAAGAAACGATTAAAGAATAAATTGGAGGCGCCTCGAACAGATTTTTAAAAATCGCAAATCTTCTAAGCTTTCTCAGTGCGATGACAGTGCATCCTGTCCGAAAATGTTTTTGAGCCTTTCTAACTTAAAAAAAAGCAAATAAGAAAAATAAATTCGACTATGCCATTACAGAAACGGGCATAAGCTCTTCGATTTTTTTGAAGAATAAAATTATTCCTGTGTTTTATTGTTGAATAGAATACTTCAATTCGTAAATTAATAACTGAATCAAGGGCAAGACTAAAGTCAAAAGGTTTAAGACGCAGAGAATCGATTTTTCTATGAATCAATTATTACTCTCTTTTGTGACGACTTATCATCGTTTGCCGAGCAGATTTTTAAATTTTGGGGCCTTGTCGAAATAAAAACTAATATCGGTAAAGATATTTATTCTAGGTACAGTATCTCCCTATTTTTATTAGGTTTCAACTTATTAAAAAATTTTAGGCTCCTTAATATTCAGCAAAATCGAATACTTAAATTACAGATTCACCAAGAAAAATTTTCATACTTGAACATTATAATTGTCTAAAACCAAGGAAAAGTGGCAATTAATATTTTTCCTTAAAACAATAAAGTAATGTTATCAGTTTTCCCAGATATCCGGAAAACATTGCAAACGTTAATGAACACGATTTACAAGAATTCTTCCTAAAATCTCTAAACAACATGATTTCAAAACTTTGATTGACTCAGAAATCAGAATTTATCTCAAAGCAGGGACCCCCAGCATGAAACTGACAAGAAAATTTCAACAAACAAGTTAAATACAGGTCACTCAATAAAATAAAAGGAAAAAAATATACACAGACGAGGAAAACTAAAATATATAGGTCAGTGCGAGTTTCTATACAAAAAGGGGGAAAACGAGGAAAGGAAGAAAAAATATTAAAGAAAAATAAAAATAATCTTACCGAAAACGTTGTAGCGTATTTTCACTCACGGATTTTTTCTCGCTATAAATATTCTTTTAACAATCATTCTACTATCACCTAAAAATGTAAATAAACGATAAACACTGCTTATCATTGAGCCGACAAGAGAAAATATGAAAAAATAAGAATTCGTTGCAACCATATGGCCATTCATATGAGGAAGCATGGGTAGAATGAAAAGGGACGCATGCGTCCCGTGACGTCACAAGATGATTCAATACAAACACCCCATTACTACAGACTTAGCAGAGGACGAACGTCTACGGGATCGATCCGTTTTATTTCTTTTCGTGTATAAAAAGGTAAAGGTGAACTGAGGTCATTTTAAACACGCAACTATGATCGCTTCGTACTGGGATGTTGCATCAGTTTTTTTGCGGCACGCAAAGGTGTGTTCCTAACTTTTTTTCGAGAATTCGAAAAATATCACCCGTCAGCATGGACTCCGGAATTGCGTCATAAAAATTTGCCGTCTCATACATTTGATAAGAGAAGAAAAAAATTCTCGAAGGCCTAGTTAAATCCTTAAACCTTCACTGGCATCTCAATTAAATATTTGATAACAGACCTGCGAATAAATAGCTTACTGATAATAAGGTAACACCACCGTATGTCTATCCACAGAAATTGATGATATTCCAGATAAGGTAAAGGTACAGATATACATGTATTTCCACTTGATTTTATTCCGAAGCGGCAGAAACTAGATCGCAATTCAAAAATCACATTTTTTTAAAAACTTATATAACCGTTAAAAAAATAAAATCAAGACAAGGTCAAGAATGTTTCCTTAAAATAAACATGACCCACTTTTCAAAAATCCCTTTTTTCTTTTGCATTTTACGGCAACTTATCGAATAAAAAATATATTCTTACTTTATGAAGATTTCATTCATGAATTGAAAACCACGTGGCCGATTTAAACAAATGAATATTTTTAATTCCACTCACGATAAAAAACCTACGGCACACGCGAACTTAATGTGATAATCCGACTTAATGTAAAAAAAGTTGTTGTTCGATTTTTAAAAAATATCGGTCGTACGCGAAAAAATTAAAAAAAAATAAAAAAAATAGATGACTCGAATGCTAATCCGAATCCGACACTGAGGCGGGGAGCCATAGTGAGACTTGGCGCTTCCCGCGCAAACACGTGTAGGCCGAGCCGGGTAAGGGAAAAATACCGCGACTATTTTTACAACTATCAGTGGTGGCGGTAGTAAAAGTTTAAATATTCTTTGTTATAATAAAGACAACACCGATAAGCATAGCGAATGCAATGGATTGACCTAACCGAAAATTCAAAATTGATTTCTTTCCCTAATAAATTGTAAACCGGTTTCCCAACTGCCGTTTCATGGAATATTTATTTTTAGGGGCAACCTTCTTCCTTCTGCGACCACTCGATTTAAATTCGAAACAAGAAATCATTACTGACCTTAGTTCAATGTCCATCTTCCGCTATGGCGTCGTTCCAAGTGCCAAAAAATTTTCAAAATTTGCTGCCCCTTCTTTTAAGCTTTTAGCGGTAGATTTTTTTGGATACCCAGCATTTGTTAAATTTGGCTCCCACTTTCCGTAAGTTACAAACCCTGGGCCTGATACTTTTCATTAGCGTTCCTTGCTAGTATTGAATTACCTAATGCAACAACAATAATAAAAAAATAATCAGCAAAATAAATAAAGACGGAAACTTATGGAACAACCTCAACTACTTATGTTACAAATATTTAATTTGTTTGGCGAAGTTATAAGTTTACAATAAGATTGCTATCGGTCGTAATGTCTGCTTTTTTTATACACAAAGAAAAAAGAACCCTTATAAATTGTAAAGCAAGGGATTCTGGTATTTGCAAATCCACTTGCCATTTTTAAACTGCCGTAGGTTAGTATTCTTTTGTCATTCTCTTTTTATTTTATTATTTTCAGGTTCAATGTCACTTGACTGAAAAAACGAATACAACTGTTGAGGAATCCGATTCGTAAAGTTATTTTAAAAATTAAGCATTCATTATCCGCATGATACTTTGCTGAAATGTGAATGATCAATTTGCTGAGCTGTCTCTATTATTCAATTGTGGGCTCTTTACGAACTTCATCAAATTGAAAAGATATTAAATATTATTTCTGAGTTTGAAAAATTTAAGGCAAGAGAGTAGATAGTCATTAAAGAATTGGAGGGCGAATAGAGCTTGTGCCGCATCCTTATTGTGGTAATTTTTTAAGTCGGTGAAGAAGAAATATGCACTAATTATCATAAATTCTGGCATGTTCTAAGCTTGCTGAATCGAATACCCCGAATTATCGAAGTACTAAAAGTTTGGCTGCAACAGGATTACGCTACAATCCGTCGAGCTGAGCCATTTTGCTGACGACAATAAAAAAGGAACGCATCATGCTTTACCCGTCTTCTCAATAGACACTACCAATCCTTTTTGCGGCTTATTTGCAAGAAGATGATGTTGCAGTATTTTACACTGATCAAAGAGTAGAACTGATAAATTATTTACAGGGTGCCATCTTAGTGCACGCCATTTCTTAAATAGCAATTCTCCTGACCGACCAGAAAAGTGGAACATTGAATTTTACCTTGCGCGTGTTTATCAATAATTGCATTCTACAAAATCTGAAAAGCTTTAACTGTAATCTTGTTTCAAAGCCCTTGCTTTTGGCAAAGACTTTTGCTGGAGCCTTTGCAGCTGGACAAAGGTTTTTTATGAATATGGAAAACCAACTGCAATCTTCATTTTTCCTCTAACCATCTGAACAGAAAAAAATATACTCTTAATTACATATCAAGGTTACCTAATACATAAATCTATTCACCTAAAATGCACAGCGAACATAAAACTTAAATTGTCAATCATGTTTTATGCTTAATATTAAGCAAAAGTGTAACTAACGCCGATTAAAGAAAAATGAGGTCTAATTATTGATTCGAATACATCAAAATTCTAACAAAGTAGTCGTTTTGCTTATTCAATGGACATTGACGTCTAGTTATGGGGGGCCCTACGGCACGACTGGCAAGACGCCATGTTGAAAAATTCTTTTGCCAGACAATCGAAGATAAGGTATTCCTGACCTAGTAATTACCGACGGCCCTTTCATGCTATCCTGTTCATTGTTATCTAATATTACACCATCATGAGAACCTGTTTAGGCTATTTATAACGTTTAATAATTTCGATTTGTTTTTCAGGACGTTGAACTATTTTAACTAATCGAGTATTGGGAAAGCAAGCAAGTCGATCAAATATCGCATAACGGACTTTTTTTCAACGATATTGCAAAGTCATATGTTTTAATTATGATCTCAGAATAACATTTACAAGCAAAAAGCAAATTTTAAACAACCATTAAAATCGACAGCGCTTGATGTTCAAATTTACGCAGCGGAAAAGTGAAATTTTGCTAACAAACCAAGATTTTCAAAACCGAGATCATAGTTTCATAAGTCTACAAGATTGTTCCATCTTTCGTAACACGACGGTTCGACGCAAGTTAGATATAATATTTTTTCAGCTATAGTTTACCTTACGTCCAACAAATTTCTGTCCGATTCCTTTTACTCTCCGGAGAACATTTTCATCGCTGCCGTTTTAAAGCACAAGAAAATCTGAAAGAAAAAAATAAGAATATGAAAAAATTGTGTCGAACACGGCGATAAAGAGTCGCGAAACTGAATTTCTTATGTCTACAATCTCAATAACAAGGCGTCTTGTGTCAAACTTTAATAAACCAAGGCGAGTTCCCGGAGGAATACAAGGAAAACTGAAGACATTGTGTAACTTGGAGCGCAAATAGCTGACTTAGAACAGCACAGGGACAGGGTTCAAGGGGGTAATTAGTGGCACCCTTTCAACCCTCCAATGTTTCTTATGTCTTGGTAAATTTTACAACCCGCCTTGAGGATGTTTACGATGTTATATCCTTTCTTATGAAAAAGATATCGTTTTGTCTCCCGACTTGAACCCCCCTCCCCCCCCCCTAAATATTTACCCCTTCCTTCAATGTTACTCCTTAACCCCCCCGGAAAGAAATGTTTTAAATTATTAACGACCGGAACTTTGCAATTATTAGAGCATTGTAATGAAATTTCGGAAGGTAAGATATTCGTCTTATTGTATGTAATGTAAACCTACGTTGTAACTGTTGAGGAAGAAATATTTATAATTCAAAAGCGTAATTTATTCATTAATTTTGAATCATTTTCTTTACACGTATAGTGTGATGTATCATGTATCTTTCATCTGATGGGCCTAATAGAAGCTTGACTAAATATGGGAGAAGCCGCATATCTATGCGCTGTAAATGATCCGCAACTATGGTTGGTGCAGCAATTGTTAATGTCGATCCCGCATGTAACGGACGATTCATTACAGTATCCACTTGCTGCGCCTACTCCCAATTAGGTTCCAAAGCAATACCTTATAACTTTCTAATCTTCAGCAAGGGAAATCTTTTTTGATATGGGTAATCCAACAGGCGTTCAAGCAGAGAGCTAGGCATCTAACCTTTTAGGGCCTAAGAAATACTCATCTCGACGGCAAGCCCTACTCTCAAAATTTCACTATGTTCAGCGGCTGTCGTGTGGGATCCCAGGTGTAAGACAGTTCTTAAAAAGAAAACGTTAAGAAATCGTTTTGGGAAAAGACTATTACTGCTGCTTTGAACAGCATTATTCCCAATAATTAACTTTCTAATGGCACCCCGATTTCCGCCAAACTTCAACCAAGTGTTACGAACATCTTGTAATTTAACCCATTCGATATATAATTAAAACAAAAAAGACATAAAATTTTCCAACAAAACAATCAAGAAGCAAAACGGCATTAGACATATTTTCAGTACGAGCCCCAAGAGATACAAACTTTGGTTATAAAATGAATTTAACATGTAAAACCATAGATTCGCACTTTCTCCCAGTTACCGTTTGTTTCACCCTAACCTAATGACTTTTAATCCTACAGGAAAAAAAAAGACATGTCTTATAAAAAAGAAGATTCCATAAAAAAAAAAGATGATATTATAACAAAATAAGGCAACTCGTATTTCTTTAAACTTGAGTCCATTTATATGATAATTCAAGTAGTTTTGACAATAAATTGTAGGGAGAAGTCGCATGTTTTGCATACTATATGCCTGTTTTTGAAATATTTCAATACTTTTTCACATAGCTTTTTATTATTTCCAATGGTATAAGCCTACGTGATTATTATTTTACGATTCCGGAGACAAAAGGTGACGCTGTTTTCTACTACCGGAGAAAGATGGATTTTATTTGCTTAAAAATCTCATAAATATATCTTCTCTATAGTAGCAAGCAACGACTGCGTCGTTCTTTGAATAAATATATATATTAAAAAACGATAAGTAGTAATAGAGTTTAATTCGGGAGTGCTATTGATCTGTATCTTAATCTTGGACCACTTATCAGTCGTGCATTTAAAAATTATACAATGCGTAGACGCTACAGAAAAAATGACTAAATAGTCCTTCAAAAATTAACAGCGTTTCGTGGCGTCGTACTGCCTTCGTTGGCAATAGTTCAATTTGAGAAGTTAATTTATGTCGTTTGTGTAAATTATAAGGATTTTACGCATGCAGCGTTTGTATTTTGACTAATCCATCGCAGTTTTTCAAAGGGAGTAAAATTTATATAAAAAGCGAACGAGAACATTTTTCTTTGCAACTATAAATTTTACTGTATTTGTAAATATTTATCAAAGAACTTTCCATCGGTTGAAAAAAGACTGCTGTATTAGCCAAAAATAAATGAAATCTAGATAGAGCTTTGTTAGGCAGTCAATTCATTTGAAGCTCTCAGGTCTGCAACTGCATGGCAAGATCACGAAGACTTATAAAGATCAATTATTTCCAAAGAAATTTCATTATTAGAATTCTTACTTTGCAAATATTATATTTAAAACAATCCGGTTAGCCTTTTTGCATCATCGCTTTTTTTTCTTCTGTTTCTTAGCACTGTCCGTCTGCACAGCAACATCTTCGTGATAAGGAGGCAAAGTTTTCGGTAACATTTTTTGTTTAGGGGTGACAAATTCTAAAATCATCTTCCCTCGATCAGGTATTTCGCCTTTATCTCCGACTTTCAGCACGAAGACATTTTTGTCGGGATCCGAATTTAATTGCGACACTGTTAATCCGTCTTTAGTTCTTTTACTATCGCAAAGACTATCTTGGGTAACTTGATAACCTTTAGTATTCCCGCTAACTTTAACCCGATCGACGTTATGGCCTCCTAGGCATTTGCGCGATTTGTCGGGTATGTCCAAAACGACCCGATTTCCTTGCGTATAAACTCTTCCTGCATCTCCTATAACAAATTTTTCTCTTTTTATGTCGTTTTCGTTTCGTTTGATAAGTTCACTTTGAAATTTAGCAGCGATTAGATTTACCTTGTCCACCTTTGCTTTTCGGTTGAGGCGGAGGCCCTAAGCAACCGCAACCCTCTTTAAAAGCCCCAGGACGATCTTCGTCTTCGTTCGGATTCATGTCGTTCCCTGTTAGTTGAAACACTTTCTTGCTTTCTCGGCTTTTGAACAAAACCGGATCTTTCATATCCGCTCCGAATTGAAATTCTGTTACGACGTTTTGCCCTAAGCAAGTCAATCGAATGTAGACTCCTACGTCGCCGACGGTCCTCTTTCCGGCTCCGATTAACATGAAACAATCCTTAATCGATTTTGAAAACGGCAATCGATCCGGGGTGTATTTAGCGACTTCGTAAGCTTGCCTGAATAATTCGACCATACAAATTTTAATCGATCCTATTTTCGTTCGTTCCGTTTCCGAATCCCTTTCTAATTTTTTATTTAAAATCACTTCGACAAAAATCGGTGGAGGGTTTTCGCATTGACATTCCGAAAATGCAAACATTAAAGATTTCCCGCTGTTAAATCGGATTTTATCGATCCCGTGTTCTTTGTCCGGATCAAAATCTTTTTCGCAAATATCCATCGGAGGAAAATTAAGGAATTTAAAAGTCATACATGTTTGAGCTTCTAATACCTCTTCATCCACAAGAGAAGGGTCGATGGTTACTGTATCTACGAGAAATTCTAACAGAAAAAGTAATCTTTTCTTGGGTGGCAATTCCTCTTCCTTGCTGGTTTTTGATGGTTTTCTTGACCCTTCTTCGTTTTCAGTTTCATTTTCATTTGCATTTTCATTTTTTTTATCGGCCATACTTCTTGTTCGGTAAGACAAAGTATCTCTAATCGCTGAGGTCCGAAAATAAATTTAGAATGGGTGATTTTTTATTTTAATTTAACATTTTTAAAGAGGATTTAAAAAAATAAATTGTAAAAAATATGGTAGAAAAACAAAACCCTGGCGGTGGTTTGCGAATTGGCGACATTTTTCTTTTACATGAAAATATTCCTGTAATACACAGTAGGTTGGCGCCAGTTAAATATTTAAATATTTAAGAACTTGAAAGGTTAAACCTAATAATAGATTTAGCCGAAGAATCCGTTTCTATTAACAGCCATAGCTCATTTTCTAACCCTCGAGGTTGTATTTTTTTTTTTTTTTTTTTAAATATAAATCCTAGGGTTTCTATGCTCTGCTGTTAAATAGCAACAGCTGTAAATGTCATCATGCATTCGTTACCATTTTGAATTATTAATATCCAATAGCTCGAATACGGACCGGGGTTTCTTCGGACGGCTTCAATGAATATTAGAACTAAAAAATAACTCCCCAAGAAAATATTACCAATATTAATTCTAAAAATTTGTAATTAAATGTTATTAAATAGGCCCTACAATGGCATCAATTGCAGCAGAAAAAAGACAAACAAAAAATGGCACGTTGATTGTTACAAAAATGTTTACGTCCTTTAATAAAAAGGATGAACATTTATTCTTGGCACATTCTACTCGTTTCTGGCTAAAATCTTCTTTTTCCTTTCTTTGGTTGTTCTTCTTTCTCTGTTTGCGCTGAACTATCAAACATTCTTGGGCCCCTTGGTGGCGTATCAACTTTTTGCTTCGGTGTCCTCAATTCCAATTCTAGTTTCCCTTTGCCGTAAACCTCCCCCTTCCTCCCGATTCTAAGAACGAATATATCCTTGTCTGAAGCTTCATCCGATTGCGGCAAAATTTGCAAAACTTCCTTCTTTCCGTCACTGGAAGAATTTACATTGTAAACCGTCGCTTTCTTCTTGCCTTTCTTGCATAAATTTTGATCTTGAGGTACTTGAAAAGTAATCTGATTTCCTGATTTTGGTTTCCCGCCACTTTGATCACATAGGCATGACGGAGAACCCATGGCTCTCCCAGACGATTTCGTTTTTTTACTTTTTTTGACTTTGATGGTAAGACCGTGACCGTGAACTTCCGTACCAAATTCTTCGTATTCGCTTTCTTCGTCTTCGGCGTCTGCGTTGTTTCGAGAGTCGGCGACGTTGCATCCACCGAAACGATCCCCACCGGAATCGCAGATATTTTTCGGGGTCGTGCTCCCCCAACCCGGACAAGCAGGGCAAATTTCGTCCGAATCATCCGCGACTTCTCCCTTAGGTATGCACTCGTAAATTTTATTAGACTCTTTGTTTTTAAAGAACATCGGTTGGCATTCATCACCACCGCGTTGAAATTCCGTGACCACGTTCTGCCCCAAGCACGATAAACGTATGTAAATAGTTATTTCCGCAGTAGGCTTATCTTTCCCGCCCATCAACTGGTAAGTGTCTTTTATTGACTTAGATAAAGGAAGCTTATCAGGTCGTTCGTCGACTTTTTCAAAAACTTGTTTAAAAAGCTCGGTCAGAAGGATTCTAGTCATCCCGATGGGTAATTTGGAAGGAAAACTACCGTGCGGAAGTTGTTTATGAACTGTAACGTCTAAATTAATAGGAGGAGGATCTTCGAACTGAGATTCCGATAAAGCAAACATTAAAGATTTTCCGGCATTAAATATAGTCTCGTTTTCACCGACGATCCGACATGGATTTAAATCTTTTTCGCAAATACACATAGGAGGGTAATACATAAAAGTAAGAACCACACAATTTTCACCTTGAAGTAAACACGGATCCATACTACCGACTGCCATGTTTTCGGGTATTAAAGTAAGAGTGTCTACCAAAAACTCTATTAGAAACAACAATTCTTTTTCCTCTTTGTCTTCTTTTTCTTCGGGGCGGGGTGGATATTGAAGTTCTTCGTCTTCCTCATTTTGTTCTTCGTTTGCAACTTGCTCTTGTTCTTCCTCCTCGTCGCTCATGATAACGAACAAAAAATTTTAAAGCGTTTCAAAATTATTCCAAAAAAGTCGACAAAAAATTTTAGTAAATAAAAATATAAATAAATAAGATGGCGGGATTAAATTAAATACAATTAATGTCAAAGGAAAATTCTGGCGGTAAAATTTAAACTCTTTTTGTTAGCTTTTTTTATCTCGTGGTTTCTCTAGTTTCTCTCATAATCATTAGGATGATTGTGATAGTGTTTTTTCTTGTTCTTTTCTTTTTCAGAATTTTCCAAAAACCGCCAAGCTAAATACCTTCTTCATGCACAATTCTTAAGAAAGCCTATAAGCTATCCATAGTAGCAGAGTAACAATTCAAATCAAAATAATAATTTTTTTTCACTATTTCGTTCTGCAGGCTTCTCATCCGTCAAAAGGGAAGGCAGAAAAAAACCAGGGTGGATGAAAATCAGGGGGAAAGCGTATGAAATTAAAAATGATGTTGAGTAGTAAAGTAGGTTAAAGAAGGGTTGCTGATATCCCAGTTCCCTAATAGCGAAATTCCCTTCTCGTGAAAGGAATATGACTCTGATAAATCGTTTTCACTCCTAAATTCTATTTTTCTGATGCAGACGTCTTTTATTATTTGTTTACTTCCGGCATTTCTATTTACCATTCAAAATTTCTCAAACTAAATTTTTAGTAAAATAATCAAAAAATAAATGACCATGGAGGAAGAAGAAATGAAAACCGAAGAGAACGATCCCAGACCTCCGCCGCCACGGCCTGACGAAGAAAAAGAACTGCTATTCCTAATTGAATTTCTCGTGGATAAACTTAAAGTGAATATGGACAACTTAGATGTAAATAACATGGACCCGTGCCTTTTGCAAGGGCAAAATTGCGTAGAAATAGCTTTCCTGCATTTTCCACCGTTGACTATTTGTGAGACGGATATGAATTCGCAAAAAATGACGGGAGAGGTTGAGACTAATTTTAAATGCGGGAAATCTTTAACGTTTCCACTTACAGAGAAAGAGTTTGAGGAACCGCCTGAAATTTATCTCATGGTAGCTGTTTCTAAAGAACTTCCTCACGGTGCTATGCAAAAAAAGTTGGCAATAGGTCAAGCTAAAATTGAGGTGACCGAACTTTTCAAAATGCTGTTTGATAAATATGACGAGGATCCTAATAAACTTCCCGTTTCAAAATCTATAAAAGACTCGTACGAATTATCAAATGAAAAAGGTTCCACTGGAGTAGTAGAAATTTACATTCGGTTGACTTGCTTAGGAAAAAACGTTGTTACGGAATTTCAAACCGGAGAAAATGCTGATGATCCTTTTCTTTTTAAAAATAAGGAATCTTCGAAATTTTACGAATGTAAACCAGAGGAAAAAACAAACGAGTTTTCTAAATCTCGCCCGGCATGTAGGGATCCCTCACCTAAGGGCAACCAAGATCTCTGCAGTGTACGAAATCCTGGTCCGCAATCTCCCGACCCTGACGACGAAAATTACGAAGAAATATTCGCGGAAATCAACGGCGCTGCACTTATTTTAAAAGTGGAAAAAAGCAAAAGAAGAGGTAAAACGAAACAGTTCCACGTTTCGGAATTCTGTGACTGCGATTTTCCGTTACCCAATGAACTGGTCGCAGGATTATCATCAGAAAGCTTAATAGACAATCGTTGCCCAACAGTGGAAGATGAAGCTCAAGACATCGAAGACGGAAAAGTAGGATTAAAAGGAAATCAAGTAATTTTTCAAGTTCCACCGGTAGAAGAGCTTGCAAAGCCTAGAGGATTTAACGCAGTAAGATATAACGTGAATACTTGCAAAGATGGAGAGCAACATGGCCACAAAGGAAAAAATAGTTTTAAAATTATAAATGGAACGGAAGCGGATAACGAGCCGAAATTGCCAAATGATCCAGAGAAGGATGTTTTTACCTTGAGGATAATTAAACGAGGAAGGACGAAAAAGGGCAAAGGAACGTTAGAATTGGAGTTCAAGATACCGAAGGAAAAAATTGAACCACCACCAAAGCCTCCTTACATGATTTCTAGAGAAGTAGGTCCAGAAAAACAAAAAAAGAAGAAAAAGAAACGGTATTAGCTAATCGTTTTCGTTCATGTCCTAACGTAAGTGTCTGTTCAGTAATAAATGGTCGTTTAAAAACTCTTTACAACTTATTAAAGATGAAAAACTCAAGAAATTATTCTTGAAAAAGTAATTTTGAATCCAACAATACGTAACAAGAAATCAGGCACATTAATCATTACATTTCAGGATTGAAGCCTTATTTCCCCATTATCAGCATCAATTAATAATAATTTCCTGCAGTAACTCAATCGAAAATTTCACTAGGATATTGGCAAATCTTTCCGGGAAAAGTTAATTCGTTGCATTAACAACCAGGCAGGTTAAAATAATTTTAAATTTTCTGAATAGGTTGACATTAAATAGAAAAATTAAAAGTAAACTTAGCAGTCCATTCGTTATAAATGCTACTTCTAACTCACCTACAGTTTCTCGATCCGATGACGTCATCATTCATTCCGATCGGTTTACCCATCGAGTCCATAATAATTGACCAAGTAATAAAACTTCTCTGCATCTTACATTTATCCTTCGGTATTTCTTCAGCACACATCTATCGAATCGCTTTCTGAAAGCAAACAAGAAAATCGTCAAAACTATCATAAAGCTCCTAATTCATTACCTGATATAAAAATTATTGAAAAGCTCCGCGAAGCGACGCCACAATGTTGTTTACCGCTTATACCGACTTGTTTACCGACATTTCTTCACGTTATGATTGATTTGTTTGTTATTGTTATTCAAATCCCATACCATCTTCTCAAATTTCAATATTTTTTTTCTTCTTCCGCTTCCCAACTCAAGCAAGGACAAAACTCGGGAATGCCCCGGTAATTTGAATCGATGAAACGTTTTTACTTTTTTAAGGGATAATCCCGACTTTTTCCTCGACGACAAACTTTTCCACCCCTTCGATATTATCATTTTCGAACCCGATCAATTTTAATTAGGCGTTTTTTTTTTAAACTAAAAGGAAGTATTTAACGGTTTAACCCTTTTTAAAATTCGTTTGGAATTCCCAGGTTAAAGATGGAAGAAGCGATTGTGAAAGGGTCAGTCATCTAAGTGTTTTCCCAGTATGTTGACATTAAAATTTAATGAAAATCCGTTGTAAAGGAAGAAAAAATTTAATTTTTTGTTTTTTTAACCCTTTTTTATCTCCCCTCTTCTGTTTTTTTTTTTGCTCTCGGAAAGGGAAATCCTGCTTCGAAGGGTGCTGAAAACCTTAGATACAATTATTAGACGTTTAAGAGCTTGTTTTATTTTATTAGGTATTTAAAAAGCAACAACGATTGCATGTCGAAAGACGGCCGTCCCAAAGACATGCAACGGCCGCCTTTATAAACTGCGAACCTCCTCGGGGAGGCGCGGCATTGCCAAAGAGAGAGAAAGAAAACGTAGAAAAGGAAGAGTTGCGATCGGGGAGACCGGGAACGTAAAACGGCGACAGCTTCCTAGTCCGAATAGGTGAAAGGAAACTTCCTCATAACTCAAAGAAAATGAAAATCACGCGGAATTATCTCTGAGGTTTTCATTTCCCTTAAAATAAAATTTCCCTTCTTGGTATCTTTTTTCCTGTAAAAAAAACCTTTTTTCGTCCGTTTCTTTCTAATTCTACCACATATTTAATCTAATCAATTTACTTTACTCGATTTAGTCGACCGATTCCGCCATAGTAATCATCTTTTAACGAGAGGAAAGAGAAACGATGGAGTAGGAAAAAAAGAAGGGTGCCACACTTTAGAAAATAACGGAATCCAAACAACATCACGATTCTACGGTATTTACATAAAGTAGAGGTACATCGGGAGATGAGATATTCCTGATGTTTATATACGGAGTTTTTTTTCTCTCTTCCCTTCGACAACTTTCAGAATTGCAAATTTTTTATTCCGTACGAGAACAACAGTTGACGGATACGTCGAAAACCAAAACTTCATCGCTTTTCCCAGCGTTAATGGAGAAAGGGGTGGTGAGTAATGATTTCATTTTGGAACCCTTCCTTTTAAAACATAGTTGCCATCTTAACTTTTATTTTAAATGTGGAGGGGGTTAACCAGACATTTGTTTAAAAATATTACCTTTTATCTTAGCCTTTCCGCTTGTTTTTCCTTTTTGCCAATAAAAGAGGTAAATGACTCCTCCACGATCGCTCCTTTTTCTTCTACTAATCAGAATGAAAAGATTTTTGGAGAACTTGATTGAAACAGCCGATCTGCAAAAATAAATGAAATTTCCCTGAATGATTAAGAAGAACTTTGCAGAAACAGAAGAATTTGTTGAAATTATCATGGGAGCGATCAGTACTGTAGCTCCTATAATGAAACTGGGAATCCGAGCTTTTGCATTACAAAAACGTTTCATTGGCTCCCGATTGACCCAAATCCTCCCACAAAAGGCCTTCTGCGGGAACGACTGTTTCGCCACTGGTCAGAATCAGGTTTGGTTCAGATTAGTTATGGGCTCGTCTCCGGTTCGAGCTTTAGAGGCCCAATTGGATCAAAACAGCAGTTCCTACCATTTGTTCGATTGATAATACTGGGTAATTATTACACTGCCCATATTTTAGGCCTAAAAAATCAACTCCATTAAATCGTATGTATCATTTAACAATTTAATATCTTATGAAGAAGTATTTTAAAAATTAACAGGATTGATCTTCCACCTTTTATTAAAACAAGACCCACGATTCATAAAGTATGCATGCTGAAGACAAAAATAAAAGATGATTGTTAGCTTATGAAATAAAAGTTTTGTAAAACTAATATATTTGAAACTCCTCCGAGTAGAAATGCTTCTCATTAAACGAATTGCAGTAAGATTCCGTGGCAATAACGTTGAAACTTTTGTTTTCGGCGTTAATTTAATTGTTCACGAGAGGTTAACGCGACAACTCTTGTAATATTTCCCTGTCGTTTAAAACCTTTCCCGGTAATACTAGGGAGATTTGTTTAAATTACGCCTCCTTTTTGGATAAAAACAACTCGAGAGTTAGACAGGACGGATTAATTATTCACATCAATCGATTAATACTCATTTTAGTTATCGTGAAACTGGAAGGAAAAATTAAATGAATCAAAAAGGAAAAAAAATTCCTCCCTATTTTATAATCGAGTTAAGAAGTTTAAGTGTGAATACATCGTGAAAAATGATTAAGAATAAGTTGAAAGTTAGTCAATTGAATCGGAAAAAAAAGGTTGAGTCGATGATTAACTCGAGTTAATTTGTTTACGTGAGATGAAAAAAGGTCAAGAAGAAAAGTTTTTCAATCAGGCAAAGAAGAGGGAACTTTCAAGTTTTTTCATTTGTTAGATTTGAAAGTGAGAAAACTACACAGTGACTTATCGTTACTGATTTGAATCGTTTTATTTTTCTTTCGAAAATTCGTTTAATTTCCTTTGAGGTATATTCGTACAAAGAGGGCGACGAGGTAGGAAGCATCTCTTGGACTTTCCTTATTAGTTTTAAGATGATAAATAACGAAAGTCCTTTTGTGTGCACCTTGCTAACAGGGGCACGTTCGAAGATGTTATTAGTTCCTTCCCCGATTCCAATTTTAAATGGTCGTCATATGTCTTCCGTTCTCCTTTTCATTAATGGAAAACTTTCAACTTTAGTCCTTTCTTATGTAAACTAATCTGGAAAAATTTCCCATAAGAGGAGTCGACTAAAATTTATCATTTGCATTGAAACAAATGAAGTAAAAAATAAAATTTTTATTTTCATATTCGGTAGAATAACGAAATGAAATGAATGAACGTTCAGTTTAGCATAAAAAACTTTTTCCCCTTTTCTTTTTTTTTTTTTACCCTGGAATAAAAATTATCTAAAACCGTATTCAGAGAAAGTATGAGAAATTTCCTTTTCTGATTGCCCGTATCCGTTTCTATACTTGATTTAACACAGGCCTTTGCCTCTTCCTGATTGACGGGTGTTGACATTTTGAATGCTAACATCCCTGGATCAAATTGAATAAAAGGTTCATTCTCACACTTTTACCATTGTAAATTTTTCAAACTTATATTTGCTTTGATCTTCGGGGAAGATTTTTTTTTCCTTTTTTCCTCGATCACAGCTGATTAACCTTTCAGTGGTCATTTTATTTTCAGATTTCGAGCTGCATACGGTACTAGATAGTGTTTTCCACGCTTGAATTTATTTTTTGCAAAAGGTAAAAGAGGACTCGGTCTCCATCGGTAAAGCAAACCAACGATCCAGTCGTTAACCTGACTGTGAGTCTATGAGTCTATCTTGTGTTTATGACATCAATTTGGCCAAGGCCATGGCCATCCAAAGCCATGCGTTGGATGTATAAATTAAATATTTTTTGATGAAACCAAAAAGATGCATATATAATGCGATGGCTTTCCAAAACCTTCCGCATCGCAGCACAGGAGCCATACCGTCAGTCCTTCTGCTTTCTGGACTTAAGCGTAGCCAACTTTTACCGTCTTCAGCCTTAAGCAAGTACTGGTAGGACTGCTGCCCCCTACCAGATTGCTACCTCCCGGGTCAGAATCTGGAGTTCGTGAAAGGCAGGTGCGTTAAACCTGAAGCAGGACTGTTAATGTTCCCACCGACTACCCATGTGATAAACACTAGTTTTTACAATTCTCTAGAACTGGAATTTTAAAAAACCTGCGTCGACGCTCAAGGGATCTCACACAATGCCTCTGCCAATACCCTATTAGCTCAACGAACATGCTACAGTCTAGCACACGGCTAAGCTAAGACCATTCGCACCTCTTAAGAAAGCCTAAAGCTCTTTTACAGGGAGCTGAACACTCATATTAAGGTCTCAGTTAAGGTGGAAAGACAGTCTACAGTATATGAACGCGGGTCGTGTAGGGGTGCGAATTGGAGGGCGAAGGGCCAAGATAGGGAGACTCACTTTTGATAGGGAGCTTGTATTAATGTGCTTGGTCAAAGCAGCTACTGGCCTTGAGTTTTCGAAAAAAATTTTTCTTTGAAGAACTTTATGCCTTGTAACATCAAATAAGTAAGCAAGTAAGTTTGCGGGCACCAAGAAATGACACATGACGCCACCATACTGGTCTAACGCCGATTTAAATGGATCTCTTTAACATCCAATTCAAATCATTTAGTAATGCCAAAAATTTTTAAAATTCGTATTAGAATTCTTAATGAAATAACAAAAGTATTATTCACAATTATTACATTATACATTTAAACTCGTGACAATTGTAAATCAGATTTGTAAAGAACAAGGCATAATTTAGGAATAAAGTAATCATAGTAAATTATTCCTTGTCTAAAATCGTGGAAAGAGATAAGGTGTCTTGTTATTTCATTAAAAGGCAAGGAAACCGTGTTAAAATTTATGATTCCGTCAACTAAACAAGACGTCCCCGGGTCGCGGGAGTGTGAACAATATTTTCACCCCCTTCATTTCTTCGTTAAGGGAAAGGGGGACGAATCCTTTTTGATCGAGGCTTATTCTTCCTCTCATAAACCCAGTAAACCACTGAAACCGTTTCCCGCGAAAGGGTGCCTTCCGTTTTTTCCGTATGACCGAACCTCGATCTCGATTTTCTCCGTTTGTTTCTCATTAATCTTATTCCGGGAGCTTTGGACGGAAGCCACTTAGAAAAAAAACGGAAGAAAATCAAACAAAAGCTTCAATTAGGAAAATAAAAGAAAGAAGAAAAAATTTAAAATAAGAAGAAAAAGGGTAGAATCGTGGAAATTAGAAAAAGAAGAAAAAGCTGCGCTTCTCCACCCATAAACCTCCTCTTGCCCCTCTTTACCTCGCCTAAGCGCCGCCCCCTAGCACATGGTATAAACGT
The DNA here is from genome assembly GCA_023512825.1 of Liposcelis brunnea. Lineage (NCBI taxonomy): Eukaryota > Metazoa > Arthropoda > Insecta > Psocodea > Liposcelididae > Liposcelis > Liposcelis brunnea. The sequence continues at coordinate 23,779,171 of CM042073.1, forward strand.
CATCGGCTTTAAACGAAAACTTTAGAGCTTTTTCCTCGGCCTTTATTGTTACCTTATGCATGAATTTTCTTTCATAATTTTCTTCATTGATTTTCATCGATATTTCCTCACGTCAAAACTCAATTTAATTATTCCATGTTGAAATTGTTCAAGTCAAATAAACTGAGAAAAAGTACTACAGCAAAGAAAGGCAAGTAAAAAATTAAAAATTGAAATTTTAGGGGTGTTCAGTGGGTAGATTATGAAAATAAAAAAAAACTTGATAAGATTACGAGGATTAACTTCTTGTATACAGTCTCAGATTTCTACAAGAACCGTAGGTTATCCAATCGACACTAAAAACAAAACAATAATGACTTTAATAATTGAACAAAATAAATGATCGTGACACAGTCGATTATTTAAAAATTTATTGACTGCATTGGAAAAAAAATAAGTACCAAAGAAATATTTGGAAAAGGCTAAAACCGAAATTAATGATAATAAAATCTTTTTTCTGATTGTGGGAGACGAACAATAAAGCAATGCATATTATTATGCTGCGAAGAAATAGTTAACTACAATACTAATAAAACTTGGGCTAGTCAGTTTAGTCTATATAAATCGCAGAAGCTTGCTTTAACCCTCTAGTTTTAAGGGCTTCTAGAGAATAAGGAGGGGGAGAGGTGTCTAATACTAGGATACTAACCTCAGACGTTTGGTTCTGCCTTGAAAAAGCTAAAAATTCTAGACTCAGATTCCTACATTCAACACATTTTATTCAAAACACTATCGTAAGAATAAAGCTTAACCTGATCATCGCAACCTTATTTTAGATTCAAATTAACTTAATGAAAAAAACCCAAGATAAATTTCCCAGCAGACTTCCCATAAATAAAGGCAGCTAAAAAAAAAAAGGTTTTGCAGTGACCGGCGATTTTGATATATTGAGTGATCATGACGAAACCCCTTTGGCTCATAAAGTTTTTTTTTATTCGATAAAAGCATGTAACATTTAATTATTCCAAAGTGATATATTTCAAGTCATAAATCGGCAGAAAGAGAAGCGAACGTTAGAATATTTTCTAATTGATGACTTTTCCCCGTTGGTCGTTTTCGCTATCCGACAACTGACCAATTTCGTTAAATGGATTAAATATTTTTCGGTCCCCTAATCCCGAGTCCATTTCATTTCCCTTTTTCGCATTGTTTACTCTCTTTTTGTTTCCTCCTAATAAAGCTAATCAGAAAAATAAGGTTTGAAAAGATCATCGAATATCGGGAGTGGTAACTGTGCGAGTGACCGTGGGATAATAAATAAAAAATTTTTCAAAGTGAAATATGTCTCTAGGAATTTTTCCCCCTCTTTTCAGCTTTTCTAAATTGATTAGTTTTGTTTTCGACGAAGTTGAATAATCGTTTGTATAACACGAGGATATCTATCAAGTTTTTGGGAAATTTTAAAATAAGCTTTTTCCTACTTGTCGATATTGCGTTAAATGTTGCTGATTCGATTCCTTTATGGCTTTTGTTAAGAACACTATAATTTGTTCCAAAAGTTGGCAACACTTACAGCTTTGCTAACTTTAATTCATAGGAACCAGCGGTGGCTTGGCGCCTAGACTGCTATACTCCAAATTCGAAGGTCCCTAGTTCGAGTATTGTTCAAACGACAATAACATTTGATCAAAAACAGTTGCGTCTTTTAAAGGGAAGGGTCTAAAGATCTTGAACTTCCATAAGGTAAATACAGGAAGTTTTTTAGATACCTTTAGAGTCCTGCGCCGATCAACCTCCGGGGCAATGGCCAAATGCAAAATAATTTTATTTGGTATATCTTATCGGATCAACTTCCAACCATCGGCAGCTAGCCGGTTTGATTTTTCATATCGGCAGCGGCGGCGAACCAATTCCTACAGGCGTCGGTGGCTAGGGAAGCGACGCAACTGAGCAAAATATGAAATTCGTTTTAAACCAAGCTCAACCAGCGAATTTTTTCACAAACCCAAATCTAAAAAAATTTTTTTTTAAATTTATCAATAATTCTAGGTGATTAAATTAGTCGGCAGCGGCTATGATTAATTTAGGTGATCATTCCAAATCCAAAGTTGCAATAGCAGAGCAGCTCTGCCGCCTTCGATGAAAAACCAACTTATGATTTTTAAAAAACCTCATCTTACTGCATGCACAATAAATTTGACCGGTCGCCATCCGTCAAGTCTTAGAACGGGCACCTTTAGCACGGCGCGTCGTGCTAAAGGTGCCCGCGCAAATTTTATATGTTTCGGCCGCGTCGGCGGTTTGACGACGCAGCCGAGGCCACATTGGCAAAAACATTTGACAGCAAATACTGGATGGATCCCATTTGGAAATTTTGCTAAAAAGCGAATCCAGTAGCAAATTTAACTTACCATTATTAAGACATTTCCACGCTAACCAGGCAGCCGTGGTCCTATTTTAGGGCATTTTGATTTGAAACTTTAAGCAATCCATTTCATTCGTTGCCTGCAGAGCTAGAGGCAGTGTAACGTGAATTTACCTGGGCTCTAGTATTCAAAAACGCACTTGGATCTCTTTGCCTGCAAGAAAATAGAATTAAATTTTGTAAGAAAAATAAAGACTTTTAGGGCGGATGAAAATTGCTTTGGTTTTCCGACAATCTAGACAGTTTTCGAAAAATATTTTGCCGGAATAGGAACAAAAAGATATAAAATTAAGTAAAAGGATCATTTTTCCGAATCTTTCAAAGATGTGGAAAAAAACAGATAACCAGCACTGACTTTTTTCAGGAAAAAAATTCTGCATAGGGAAAGCTCGTTAAAGCTTGAATCATAAGTTGAAAAACTTGCGCTGTTTTAAGAAGGAAAAAAAATGGGATCCCGTACCGAAGCGGAAACAAGGAGAAAAAAGTATTAAAACGCTTTCGGAATTCGCGGGGGGATAAAGCAAAAAGAGAAACCCCCCCACCTCTCTGGCCCCTTCACGAAAACACACATTCTGATACGGAGTGAGAAAATTTAACAAAGTTGCGGGATTGCAAATTCATAAGAGAATCTGGTGTAGGATGCGTGCGCAACTCACAACGTGGTTACAATTAGACGCCCCCTATCAAATGTAACCGATATGTCTCTGGACACTTTTCCTCGGTCTTTTCTCGGTTCGTGAGAACAATCCAAAAGTATTTTCACGGGATAGAGTGGATTATAATTTTATTTTTCAAAAATTTTGGAAACTGTTTTCGTCTCTAAATTTCATTTTAGGTAATGTCAACAGTGTTGTGCTAATTGTTTTTAAAAACGAAAAGTTGAAGTGATTATTCTATTAGGGATAAGCCGTTTAATAATGGGATAAGTAAACATCGGTTACCCCCGTAGAAGAAAAAGAAAAGGAAAAAATTTTCTTTTATTCCAAATAAATATTGTTTTTGAGAGATAAGAAATTTAATGAAAACGTTTGTCCAATGTTTATATTTTTCTACGTCATGTTGTGATGATTTATATAGCTTATTTTAAGAAATCCGTCTCCCGATTTTGAAAAATCCGATTTTTAAATATTCCACCGACTGGAATCGAGTGCAGCTTTTCTGATAAATAAAAGCCGATCAGACAGAATCTGCAATATTATTTCTGTTTCTACATTAACATCGAAAACTTTTTAATTAAATTAGAGATCAATTTATTGGTTAGTGAACAATAATTTTTACATAAATTTTGCTCGTAATATAAAACATTTATGCAAAAATTTCTTTTGGACAAAACCAATGTTGAACATAAAAGAAAAATAGAGAAAACTTTTGCTTTGAAATGGATTACTTGCGTTAACTTCAAATGAAACTTTCGCAAATAAAAATGCAAAACAAAATATTTAGCGTAAGCCCGCGCGAAGGAAAATGCTGAATGAAAATCCGTTAATGAAAACCCGTTTCCCGAGCGTTCGCCTGTAGACGAACGTTCACGGTCGTGTTTATTGTATCGTGTTGTTGTTTCTCGAAGAGAGAAGCCTCGTGTTGTTGTTTATATTTCCCAGTTTCTCCGTTCGAGACAACATGCGGTAAGCACGTGCAATCAGTCTGGTTCGTACCGTCAACCCTCCGGCGCGTTCGCTATCGCCATTCCCCGGTAGAAAACAACCACGCTTTTACGATCCGAATTTCATCCTTTTATCGCAATAGTTTCCAGTGATTTTTTTAAAAAATAATTTAGAAAGTTCTTTAAGCAATAAAAACATGACGAATTGATAATTTTTTTGTTATATTCAAAGGAATCATGTCCGACCGGTAAGAATTTTTCTGATATTGAAAAGATTTTCCTCTCACCATCACTCCGTATAATCGATTCAAACATTCGAAAGGGAGGTTGTTTATAGTTTTAGAAATTCGTAAAGTTTTGAGATTCATTTATACCAAATTATTTACAAATCTCCAATAACATGGGAGGAAAGTAATTTGATAAGAGAAATTTATGGGAGTCTCGAAACTTCCATTCAAAACATCGAGAAGAACAACAATAATAATCATAATTATTATTGTTATTACTGATAATCGAAATAGCTTTAAACTCGAAACATTCTTCCTTATAACTTTAAATAAAGCGATTCCGAGCGTGGAATTTGCGGATATTTAATTCTTCGATCCCCTCGCCCTATTTATGTCATTTTCCGATAAAATAAAAGCTGATCTACTCACCAAAAAACCCATTCCTGTATCGCTTCGAGCGGAATCAATTTTTTCAAGGCGCCACGAATCGATTACATCTTATCCCTGAAAATAATTTTTAAAAAAACGAAATTAGAAAATGCGAATCGGATTTTAATCACAGGTTGTTATTTGGAGATGAGGAGAAACGTGCCGATTAGAAATACGTGGAATGAGGTTTATTGTTTGGTTTGGGAAAATTTTTGTAGGAAGGCGAGGAGTTCCCCGTGATTGGTATTTTGTAATAAACAGAGGGATAAATATAACAAAGTTTCCTCCGAAATTATAAATTTTTGTTTCCAAAAGGAAAACGTTAAGGCATATCAACTATTTTTTTAAAGCAAAACATTTAGCTCTCGATTTTTCAAAAGATTTAAATTTTTTTTATGCGAAATTTTAGTTGGACGATTAAAAATAAAAAAGTTAAAAAAAATTGTCTTCTCTCAAACTTTTTGTACAAAATTTTTACAAAGTTTTTTACTTTTATTTTTTTCAAAATTAAATTCTTTTTTATTTGAGTTTATTCTCTTTAAAAATTTTCCTAATTTTTAAAATTTCCCCATTTTTTTAAGCAAACAAAAAGAAAAAGATCAGACTAATACAATTTGTTTTTTTCCTTAGGGGATAAAATAACTAAGCCTGCGTTTTATTTCTTTAATATGCCGTAAGCTTTAATTGTTATAAACTAAATAAATAAATAAATTAGCTAATTTTACACCAGATGGCAAAATGCACGATTATGATTTAATTTAAACTGTACATATGAATTTCAAAAAAAAACCATAAAAGTACTTGGATGAGAAAGACAGAATAAACTTTTAGTAGTGAATATTTTATTAACGAACTATCAGAATTTCGAACCTGGATATAGTTTTTCACGGTATTGATCCTAATAATGCCCCTTAGGGACGAGGAACAATATTTAAAACCAACTCAATGACGGTCATCGAATCCGCTCCAACACATTCGGCCGTCGGTCGTATTTTCCCATATTTTAATTTAAAGGACAATTTTTTCGATGTGTTTTTGAACTGGACTAATTTCAAATCAATTAAACTCATAAAAAAAAGTATTAAAAATTTTGTAATACAAAAAAAATTGAAATTTCGGCGCTAAATTTTAAGGGGTTTCAAAAACGTGTATTAGCTTAACTCTTTTTACTATTTTTTGAAACTTTTGAACCTCATTTAAATAGGCACCCTTCGGGGCGACCTAAAAAAGAGGAAAAAGTACAATCCACCAACACATGATGTTTTGGATGGCTACCTTGAAGGTGTGATATATCTATTAAGTAATAAAATAAAAGATTTTGTCATCTTGGCAAAAGCTTTACATTCGAAAACCCAACATCATAGCAAGACCACGCTAGTAATCATATTTTAAGTTACAAAGTACAATCAATCAATCAATCATTCATTCATCATAAATACTCATTTCGAAAGCCGCATATTTAATCTTAGCTAAACATAACAACCGAAAAAAGAAATCTTATTCAGACTAAATTCAAAAAAGAAAATTTCTATACCCGAAGGCTGTAAAAAGGAAAGCCTCATAGTCCCAAGTTTAACCAAAGGAAAGCAAAATAAAATAAGAAAAGGGGAAGAAAGGAGGATACGATTTGACAGTTATACTGAAAAAAATAAAGCGCACGTACGGGAAATTGGCGAAACATCAACAAAGAACAGAGAAAACATTAATAAGTTTAATTTTAATAATAATTATTTCCAAACAAAACGTCGGTAGCGGAGGCTTCATTTCTCGAATATTATTACACGACCAACAGTTGTTGTTTTCTTTAAATTAAGAACAAGAAAACGAAGAGGAAAATGTTTAGTACTTTCAGGTTCGGCTTGACTTTCACCCTCATCTCCAAATAACTCTACAAAAGAATCCGAAAATTAATCATAGACTCGATTTTTTTTTCAAGAGAATCGGTCATTCGTTTCACGACTTAAATACTAACTTTATTCATTCAAGAGGAAAAAAATTTTTTGATTAAAAAAACAAAAAAAAAAATCCAATCCAACATTGTGACGGGTCGCGTAGGAAAGTATGTAAGCCTATAAACAATTTACTAAGACAACAGTAGACTTGCACGTTATTTACCAAGAGATAATGGATATTACGTTTCCGAATATAGCGTGAAGTTTAGTTATTTCGCTGGAAAAATATTTGCATTTGTTGGAATAACATGGACATGTTTGTACTATGTGATAATTAATGAGAAATACGACCTTGTTTTTCTTTATTTCCTCGAAAAACTTTTGGAATAATGAATGTCTTCTTTACCTTTCCCATAATATTTCCCCAAAACCCTGATCCGATTTTTCCTTCCTCATTTTTTTGCGTTACCCCGATAAAGAAAAATGAACCATTTCTCAAATCTTTAATCCTCAAATGTCATTGATGGATTTTGATTCTTCTTCAAGGAAATTCGATTTTTTTATTTTTGAAAATCGGAGATGTAAAATTCGGAAGAAAAATTATTTTGGAAAAAAGCTACAGTATAGCCACAGGAAACAAATTTTGTAGACATTTTTCTAGTTTTTCAAATTCTCAGAAAAAGAAGAACTGTCAAATTGTAATTTACTCATTGACTGACCATTATTTTATCAACAAGAATGTATGCAACGATTTTTCCAAAGAAGCTTATTTCCTACCTTCTTCTAGCCATCTCCTAGCCCAAGAGCAAATCATGAACTTTGCCTTTAACGCGAGCACTGCGACCCCTTTTATTACACCAATGACTATTCTCAAGAAAAAATTCCTGAAAGCTAATTTCTGTAATTTAATCTTAACTTCAGATTACAAGGAAAGGGTTAGAAAATTACAAAAATGAAAACTGTCGCCCCTTTTAAATCCCCGGAAAAAAATGTAACATTCAAAAATACGGATTTTCAAGACATGGGAAATGGCCGTTCCTGTCACTTTTAGCTCCTCACCAATTAAAAATGCAATATAAGAATAAAAAAAGGGAAAAGAAACGAAGACGATTTTTGTGTTTACTTTCAGAAAAAGAAATAAAAAAGAGTAATTAAATTTTTAATGCGAATTTTTACACAACATTATCACCAATCATTTCATGTTTTCTGAGTCCCTTTTTAAATCTCCTTCTCCCCACCCTTTCGACTATTTCCAACATTGTCCCCTGACAATTTTCTTCCCATCCCGATGAAAACTTAGTTAATTTATATTTACTTTTCTGATGTCCTAGGATAACTGCCAAACTTTTTTCATTTTTTTATTTTAATATGCATCATCAATTGATTTTTTAATTACTTTAAATTTTTAAACAACTTCCCCGATTACTCTTTAATATCGTTTTGGTTTTTTTTACGATCGTTGTCCCTTTGGCGAAGGAAGGAAACGGGAAGGGGGGAAATCAGATGGGAGCATTCGAAAAGAAAACATTTTCGGAATTGATTTACTGACATCGAACTAGAGTTAATTATGATTCGAAAAACGAAAGTAAACACCGATCAGAACTGGAATACGTAGTCGGAGAAAAGGCTCATCAGTCCGGAAGCTGTTTGTTCAAATACCGACAAAAAATTATATTACTGAGAATTCGTGTGTTTTCAAATTTCGGTGAGAGCTTTCCTTCGACGTTTAACTTTTTATCGTACTTTCTGTAAATTACAAATAAAAAAGTAATATACAGAGTGTCTATTCGAATTCAGAAAGGATAATTAAAAAAAAGGAAAATGATTTATTTAGGGGAAAGGAGCGGGATACTGTATATTCCTCCCTTGCCCTTACCCTTTTCCTTCTTCTTGTTTCGGAATCACATAGAGAAACTATTTTGACCTGTGTTTCTCTCCCAAAACAATCAAGAGAGAGTTGATTGGCTTTTACTCTTGCAGCTATTGTTTACAATTCAAGGAACTTTCCTCCGGAGTGTTTGGATATCCAGCTATTTACCGTTATAAACATAATTCAATTTTACTATTCCGATTCGAGATTCTTGAAACAATATTATTCTTTGTTTTCAAACTCATCTAGCTTCTTCACTTTAATGGAATCATTTTATGTAGGGTTAGCTTTCATTATATTAATCTTAAACTTTTTCTTTTTTCAATAATTAAGAGTAGGGGTGAAGTATTTCATTGGGAAAATCGTATCGAAATAAAAATTAATTTCAACTATCAATTTGGTAGCTTAATCGGTCGGCCATGAAAATGATACTAAATAGGTGGTCAAAATTTTTATGAATGAAAAAACTTTCTGGATTATTCTATAATACGAGTGACTCAATCTCCAGTGGTTTTTATTGTTTTACCCAAAGACACAGAATACCTTTTATTGTTCTGACACTAAAAAGGCACGGCCACGTTCCTTTCAATACTTACATTGGTTTCATTTTTTCGTAACTGTCCAGACAAAAGTAACAACCGTTTAGTGTGAGCTATCCACCCAGAGAGAAATTTGAAAAGTTGCATTGATAACAAAAACTAGGCCAAAAAACCGCTTGAAAACTAAAAAAAAACTTGCTATTCATCCTCTTTTTCATTTTCACGTAACCCTCATTAAATATTTTATCTTGCTTAATTGCTACGACAAATTATTTTTTTTTTCTGCGAAGCTTTCATAAAAAAAATCTTTTGTCTCATACAATTCCTCGGAAAAGAATAGAAAAAGAATTCAGGATTTAAAATGGATGATTGTTTTCTTTTTACTTTCCCGCAAAATTTCTGATGAATGAATAAAAAAAAGGGGCAGATAAGTCATTTATGCATCAATTTGAAAATATTTACCGTTGCTTGGGAATTTCACTTCTGTCATTCTTTACAATAACAAACAAAGGTCTTGAAATAATAATGTTGTGCAAGTAAGCAGCGGAGAAGAAGAGTAGTATGAGGGTTGTATATCTCTCCGAAATCGATAAACATTAGCAGCAGCGACGTAACACTGTTTGTTTTTCATTCTCTTGTTTTCTGGTAGCGTACTCTGTAAATATTTGAGATAGCGACTTGGCGGTAACTTTTTAGCTCAATCGTGGATTTTATAAATATATATATTTTATTGTAATTCCGTCTAAGGAAAAACTCCCGGGTTTCCGGGGAGGAAAAAACTTTAACCCGATAGCGGGGAGGTCGAGATCGGAACGATCTGACAACAAAATACATAAAAAGTTTAAACTTATTATAGAACATGCCAAAACAAAAAGTTTTCATTTCATCGGGAGAAGCTCAAATTAATTAATGCGAAATTCAAATTTATATCACGATCTCAGTCAAGTTAAAAACAGTGTTACTCAAATTACTAGTTATGGTTCGTTCGGAATTTTCAAGTTCATCATTTTCCACCCTTTCCCTCCTCGCCACGTTAACCTCCCTTTTTTTCATTTCCCTGGTTTACAAATTAGAAGGTATCCTCTTCTTTTAAATTATTAGAATTAAGATGAATATGGAATGCTGATGGATTATGTTAATGCTCAACGGTCTGAGTGGTTTGTCACTTGACGTAAAAGACTAAGAGATATTCCACCAAAAAAAGAACACTGAAAAAATTAAGAAAAGAACAAAACTAAAACAATTAAAAGTCTACTTCATTCTTGTGATGTTTCTTGGCGAATGCAACAATCTAAATCGAATAAAATTATCCTATCAACTTAAATTTCAATGATCACCAAAAGAAAAGAGGATTTTTGCAATGCATACCAACAAAAATTATAAAATTTTCAATCCATTTTATTTCATAAAAAATTTGTTTCTAAACCGGAAGGGCTGAATTTTTGTGTCTCTCATTGCTGTAGCGATGTCCTTTTGCAGGAGGCCTAATAATTTTCACTAAGCGGCTAAAATCAATGTCAATTCTAATTTTTTTACTTTTTTAAGCCAACAAAGCAAATCGGACCAAGTAACTCCAAAACCTGTTCGATTTTCAGAGGATTAAGAAGCGTTTCACTTTACAACAAATCGAAAATTGATTCATACCACTCCGTTTGGTAGTAAAATTTTACAAGCGGAAAAGAATAAAAAAAGCAGAATATCCGTTAACATGGCTAAAGGGGGATTCTGCAATATTCCACGATATTGAATTGGATTAGGATTTGTTCAGCAATATATTTGAATGTGTACGGATATAATAGGTTATAACTGAATATTATTATTCCTTAGGGTGAACTGGACTATATCCCCCGGGTTCAAGACGGTAGCAGTCATTCCCGCGCCTTTTCCCATCATCTACATCTTAAACATTCTAACAGCCTTTCTTCCCCTTTCTCTTTTTTTTTCAACAGCTCAAAACCATTCATTAACCAGTTTAAAACGCAATAAAAATTTTAATTCCCTTTAGAAATATTTAAATTCAAAAGTAGCGGTTTCGTTGGGAGAATTTCGGTTTTTTAAAAAGCAGATTACAACCAAAACGAGACGAGGAAAGAGGAGAGAACCGACGGAGTTATGCCGTTTGGAAACGAATCGCCCGACCCTCCGACAACTGTTTTCTTAGCTATAAATGCGATAAAAACGTCGTGAGTCGAACCTTTTAACGGACCTAAGAATACAAATTGACTCTATCAATTTTCGAATTTGAAACTCTTTCGCTTTTTTTCCTCCACGTTTCGAATAAAAATGAAAGGGGAGGGTTTACCGTTTGACCGTCGATAATATTCTTAATCATCGGAACGGTTCTTTTTTCTTTTATTCTTTTTGCAAAGGTCTAGAGATTCGTCACACGAGAGTTATAAACATAAATAAAGAATGGTAAATAAAAAAAAGTTTTTCGAGGGAGACAAGAAAAAGTTTTGTAGAAAACATGAAACGTATGCCCCATAAATAAAAATATAAAGAAACGGTGTCGGGAGTCTCTTTTTTTGTTTTTACAAAAAGGGCAATCTATTTTACAAAAAAAAAAGAAACTTTCAAGTTAGGACAAAAAGGGTAAAAATGTGAAAATTTTGTATAATTATGAAAGGTGTTTGGCTGCAATTTTATCGAATATCCTTCCCTTCCCTTCCCTTCCAAATAGCCCTTCCAGTTTTTTAGTCTTCATTCAGCACTGACAATTCAAATCATTTTTTTAATTTTGATTGGCTGACTAGAACAGCAGTTGGCTTAGCTCTGTTATTGTAAAAACAAAAGCAGAAAATTCTGAAAAGATGCAAGCCATTTTATAAGTTTTTCCCATACACGCCACAAAGTTACTTACAATGGTTTAAAGGATTTTTTTCAAATCACCTTCTATATTCCCTTTGACTACTGCTATTGCAATCTCCGCAAATGCTTATCTTTCTTATGTCTTTCAATTTCGTTAAATTTTGGAAAAATACAGCATAAGGGTAGCTGGCCAGGTTTAATAAAAACACAATCCTTTCTTCCCTTAAATTAATCTCGGCCAAAGTCATCCGAGGAATTTTTTCGTAGATTTCGATTGAAGTTGTTTACCATCGAACAAAAAGCGATTCACGATCGAATAATATACCGTAAAATTTCCGACTAGTAGGGAAAAAAAGAAGAAGAGAAAATAAAGTTGAAACCGAAGTTTGTCTAACGAAAGTAGCCGCTGACTATTCACTCTTGTTTTTTATTTTCATGTTTGTTTGTCTTGGATGGTTCCGGTGTTTTACGATTGTTTTATTTTGTTTATTTCAACCCCCCTAGTCAGCTGTTTCTTTGTTATTTTTATATATAGAAATTCATTTTCGTCGGAAAGTCTTTTCGAGGTCATTTTCTTCCATTTTTCCAATTTTTGTCCCTTTATGAGAAACTAGACAATGAAAATATTGCGTAAGGGATGCTGTAATTAAAAGTAGAGAATTGAAAGAAAACAAAACCTTAAAAAAGGTTTTTCTATTGCTTTCTAACAGTCCCCGTTTGTTTCCCTCTTTTAAAACAAATGCTCCGTCCAACTCTTTTGTTTTTTGTTGCCTTCTTTTTTTGGAAGTAAAACAATTATCGTCACGATTTCCTACTTCGTGGAATTCAATTAGTATTCGCATGGATGGTAAAGAACGGCGCGAAGAGGATTACAAATATTTCAAGTATATAAACCTTTTACAATTTCTTCGACTTTTTGTTCATTGAAAATCTACTGCGGTAGTACTCCTACTCTGCCTACAAACTACTCTTTTCCGCCACTCTGCTTTTGACTATCTAATTGTATAATCGAAAAAAAAAGAATGAGAAAATAGAGAACTAAATTTTTGCCTAAAACGAGTTGGGACAGTGTTCGGTTCTCAATTTAATTTAATCCATCAAGTTACGGACAGAAAACAGACATTTTTAAAACAATTTATGATATTCAATAATCCAATTTCAAAAATATTTTTTTCCCACCCACATATAAACCATTGCAATACAAAGCTAAGTTTTACAAACCTTAAATCAATGTTCGATTTTTGATTTATTGAGTTTCCGGCTAAAAATGGGGCCAAATATTGTTGCAATATATACTGGGAGATGCGTTTTAATCTAAGGGATCGATTGAGACTAGGTAGAACACTCGACCACTCGAACACTCGAAAACTCACAGTTTCGATCTAACGAAAAAAATGGGCATTTTTTCGATGTTTAAAAATCGACTATCAATTTTCGATTTATGAATTTTCCGGCGAATTACGGGGCAAAATATTGTTGAAATATATACTGGGAGATGCGTTTTAATCTAAGGAATCGATTGAGACTAGGTAGAACACTCAATTTTGTGTTTTCAAAAAGATATTTAGAAAAAACGGATTTTTAGAATCCAACTTTGTCGAAAATCTATTTTTACAGAAAAATGATTTTCCCTACGCTCTAGAGCTGCAAACTACATCCTATCAGATGTATTTTGATGCAAGGAATCCGTTGGAATTTACAGATTTAAAAAATTCGGCCGCGTTTTCAAGATATTTGCATTTTTTAGTTTCCGTTAAACGAAAAAAATGGGCATTTTTCCGATGTTTAAAAATCGACTATCAATTTTCGATTTATGAATTTTCCGGCGAATCACGGGGCAAAATATTGTTGAAATATATACTGGGAGATGCGTTTCAACCTGAGGAATCGATTGAGACTAGGTAGAACACTCAATTTTGTGTTTTCAAAAAGATATTTAGAAAAAAGGGATTTTGAGAATCCAAGTAGTTCGAAAATCTATTTTTACAGAAAAATCATTTTCCCTACGTTACAGAGCTTCAAATTACATCTTAACAGATGTATTTTGATGCAAGGAATCCGTTGGAATTTACAGAATATCAAAATTCGGCCGCATTCTTAAGATATTTGCATTTTTCAGTTTCGATCTAACGAAAAAAATGGGCATTTTTTCGATGTTTAAAAATCGACTATCAATTTCCGATTTATGAATTTTCCGGCGAATTAAGGGGCAAAATATTGTTGAAATATATACTGGGAGATGCGTTTTAATCTAAGGAATCGATTGAGACTAGGTAGAACACTCAATTTTGTGTTTTCAAAAAGATATTTACAAAAAACAGATTTTTAGAATCCAACTTTGTCGAAAATCTATTTTTACAGAAAAATGATTTTTCCTACGTTACAGAGCTTCAAACTACATCTTAACAGATGTATTTTGATGGAAGGAATCCGTTGGAATTTACAGAATATGAAAATTCGGCCGCGTTCTCAACATATTTGCATTTTTTAGTTTCCGTTAAACGAAAAAAATGGGCTTTTTTTCGATGTTTAAAAATCGACTATCAATTTTCGAATTATGAATTTTCCGGCGAATTACGGGGCAAAATATTGTTGAAATATATACTGGGAGATGCGTTTCAATCTGAGGAATCGATTGAGACTAGGTAGAAGTGTCAATTTTTGGTTTTAAAAAAGTTATTGACGAAAAACTAATTTTCAGAAACCAACAAGGTTGAAAATCTATTTTTACAAAAAAATGATTTTGCCTACGCTCTCGAGCTTCAAACACCATCTTATCAGATGTATTTTGGTGCAAGGAATTCGTTGGAATTTACAGAATATAAAATTTCTGCCGCGTTCTCAAGATATTTGCATTTTTCAGTTTCGATCTAACGAAAAAAATGGGCATTTTTTCGATGTTTAAAAATCGACTATCAATTTCCGATTTATGAATTTTCCGGCGAATTAAGGGGCAAAATATTGTTGAAATATATACTGGGAGATGCGTTTTAATCTAAGGAATCGATTGAGACTAGGTAGAACACTCAATTTTGTGTTTTCAAAAAGATATTTAGAAAAAACGGATTTTTAGAATCAACTTTGTCGAAAATCTATTTTTACAGAAATATGATTTTTCCTACGCTCTAGAGCTGCAAACTACATCCTATCAGATGTATTTTGATGCAAGGAATCCGTTGAAATTTACAGAATTTAAAAATTCGGCCGCGTTTTCAAGATATTTGCATTTTTCAGTTTTCGTTAAACGAAAAAAATGGCCATTTTTTCGATGTTTAAAAATCGACTATCAATTTTCGATTTATTAATTTTTCGGCGAATTACGGGGCAAAATATTGCTGAAATATATACTGGGAGATGCGTTTTAATCTAAGGAATCGATTGAGACTAGGTAGAACACTTAGTTTTTTGATTTAAAAATATTATGGCCTAAAAACGAAGCCATCAAGTTGTTATTTGCTAGCAACAACCTCTCTAATTTCATGTACTTGTATTCAGCATCCCACTATTCGACGAATCCGAGTAGCATCTATAATCGAATACGAGTGAGGCATAAATTTAAAGGAATTTAAATAGTATCAGCATGCCTTCCTATCAACAATTTGATAACAAACACACAGGGAAATGATAATCACAATTTCGTTTGCCTGCTCGCACAAACACAGAAATCATTCTCACTTTTACACAAAAATCCTTGACATCTCCTTTCCCTAAATCAAAAACAATAACCGATAACGAAAATGTTTAACAAGGACACAAACGAAATTTTAAAAGACAGATGACGTTTACCATAGAAAAGCTTTTGACCGAAAACTGTAACCCGGATAGAAATGAGATGTCACTTATCTCATTTGATCCGGATTCAAACAAGAAAATCTCCATCGCTTAACCCCCTCCGTCACAAGATTATAGACAGATAAAACGTAAATTGGACGTTTTCAAATTCGAAGAGAGAGAGAGGGGGGGGGGGGCAACAAAATCGGAGGATCTTAACAAACGATGAAATGTGGTCAGAACCGGGACCCACAAAGACAAATTCATCTAAGCGATTTAACAATTATTATTCCTTTCTTCCCCCTTTTAGTCCTTTCGCTTAAATCAGAAGTTCGATTTATATAAAGTTATTACGGTTTCGTATAAAACGGGATTAAAAAATGGTGAAAATAATAATCAAAGTCATTAATGGAGGAGGTCTTCGAAAAGCCTCTATTACAACAAACCGTTTAAATAATTAGTATTTCGAGGGGGGGGGGGGGGGGGGGAGGGGGGGCGAAAGATAAAAGAAATAAAAGAAAGGAACAATGTTTATCTTACAAGGGATGATAGGGTAATGCGTTTTTCGGATTCCCCCCCTCCTTTTCTGAGTTCGCGGACGGACTCTCATTATTTTCCGATTAGAGGGGAAACGACAATAGAATATCCCTTTGAATGCGATCTCGGGGTTTCGTTTCGTCACATAAATAATTAACAAAAAACGGCCGACTCCGTTCGACAGCTGATAACCTGTCTCTGTTTTTCGTTCACGTCTTCATTTTTTAATTTCCGATTGGAGGAAAAAGGTAAATCCGGGGGAAAAAAATCAACCGTGAAAGAATTTTGAAATTAAATTTAAATTTTAAAATTTTTCGAAAAGCGAAAAAGGAATAAAGAAGATAAATTTTCCTTTTGAAATGAAAGGAATCGGCCCATTTCTCATTTTCATAAACAAATAGTCTCTCACTTTAACCAAAAAGCCTCATCTTACTTTTTTGAATGAGAAAATCCGGTTTTTCAACCGATATCTCTCTTAATAATGAAAAGCGACCCACCCCTACTTCAACGGGAGAGAAAAAGAGGAAAAAAGTCAAACATTCTTTATTGGAAAAAAAACTCTTCCATCAAATGCTAATGTGAATAAGTAAAACTTTTTTTTACTATTCTTTTTCTTTTCATTTCAAGTTAATCTACATACGATGAGAACCACCCTGTAGTCATTACGTGATCGGAGAAAGAACAACTTTTGATAGAAAGCAATTATTATTTCCCATCTCTGTTTTATAATTAGTTTCCTCAGACTGCATCGCTGAAATATTACTTATTGTTTTATAATGTGGGGAAAAGTTTTAGAAAGCGTGAAAAGTCATATCCGCACAAAGATAAAATAGCTATCAGTCAAAAATTTAATAGTTTACAAAAGCGATAATAAGTTTGGCAGTTACAGAAAATTTATAAAATTTATTCCCCTTTCTCTTTCCTCTTACGATTTAATCCTCGGCCGTCCGTGGTGCTTTTCGTTTGTGGCGCCTAAATAAGTTTCGCGAAAATTTCAGGTTCACTGTAAGGAAAGAAAAAGATGGTTCCACGTATTTAGGAAAAAGTTCATAAAAAGAAAGTTTCAAACTCGTAAAATGCGTTAAATCTAAGGAAAAGTCATTTTCTCGGAATATAAAATACTTAAAATTCCGTACATAAATCTATCAAAACTACCAAAGAGAACTTTTCCTTTTGACATTTGTTGGATCCGAGTAAAAAGATAGCAAATTCTAATTCGTTCTATCGAGTGGCAACGAAAAATCGCTCCTGCGTTAAAGACGAAGAATAAGAACAAAAAAAGTTGATGTAATAAATCCCTATTGTGAATGAGCTAGTTAGTAAGCTGCAGGGGTGGAAATAAAGGGGGAGGATTTCCAGTTTTTTAAGATGAGATCGAGTAAAAATCATTTACAGTTTCATTTTGTTATGCTTTTTGTCAAAAAAGAATCATGATTTCAGTTTTCTTCAGTGATCGATTTAATTTTTGCTTTAACAAGTTTTATAGCTGGGAAAAAGCCGATCTCGGGCCTAGCTATTAGCTCGATCAGTTAAACTCTTAGATAGTTTAACAGAGTTAGTCTAAACTTATGGTAGCCCAGTGGTTCTTTAAATAATAGGCCCAACTCATTCAAAAATTCTTTATTTGAACCCAGTCTGACCCTGCGATATTACGTACAAAAGAAAGCCACTTACGATTACCTTAATCAAATTTAGAGATTTCGTGCTTGCAATTTTCTCAACTTTTCAACTACAAATCCACATGCAACAATTTTCCTCCCCTTTTCAAGTGTTTATAAACCAACAACTTTCACATTAAGAATTTAAACGTTAAAATAATAATATAACGTCCCTCAGAATTTTTATCATTTTCATTTGAGCGATATTAAAATGATTATGATTCAGGTTATATTTCGAGTCAATGAACAATACAATTGGGAATAGAAACGACAAAACGTTTCTGTTTCAAATCATCGAACCTCCTCTCCTTTTTCAAATTTCGTCGAGAAAAAAAAAAGGAGGCGATAGATAAAGAAATCGTTCAAAGCTATTTTAAAATTCCGAAAAGGTAGATGAATCTCCCTTCCCCTTATTCTCTTTTTCTCTCCTTTTTCTCAATTGAGGCGCTGAAGAAGCAATAACCTAAAATTATTCCACATGAAGGAATTATTCCTAGTATATTTTATATCCCTACTTAACTCCGGGACCGTTAAATAAACATCCGCGTGGTGACACTTTAACCTTTCGGACGTTTTCTTTCCTCTTATCATACGTATTGGTTTTACAAATTTCAGTGTAACAAAAAATGTCACCAGGTTTCAGAACAGTTTAGCTTAAACAACCAAATAGGGTTATTTCGGATGCCGAACGAAAGAAAAAAATAAGCAAGATCGAACTATTTCTTTTTCTTCCCTTTCTTTTTTAAATGGATTCATTTAAAAAGAGGACACTTGATCTAAAATCTTTGATTACCCCTCGCGGTCGAATCTCATCTATTTTCTGGACACCTCCCCTAACTGTCGACGAAGTGACTGGTTCTTCGCAGATTAGCTCCAGCCTGACAGTTCGATGGAAACTACTGGACAGTGATTTATTTGAAGAAAGGGTCGGAAAAAGTGTGGACTGTAAATCATTCTTTTAAAACCTTCTTTTTATAAAGTATCATTGTTTCAAATCTTTAAATCTATTATAAATGTTTTTCTTCTTTCTGTGTGATACCATCTACGGCTTTCATTTTTCTCTCCTTTTCACGCATGGGAACCTTTCGTTTTGCACTTTTAAGGGGTTCACTTTCCGGGCAGTTAAAATTTAAATCGAAGTCTTTTTAAGATGCCGGAGAAACGTATTTAGCTGCGGAAATCGATCCAACATTGCTTGAGTCTTACTGCTGAACTCATTGGCGGAGCTATATTTGCCAGTGAGCTAATAAGCAACTGTGAGCCCCCTTTCCTGGTGCACCCAATACTTTATGTTTTAGCTTTAACAGAGTACTTATATGCAGAGAGGTCGCCTACGCTCGAAAACGAGTATGGCACCCAAAGAAGAACAAAATTCATTCTAAAAACATTCAGCAACTTTGAACAAAAAAGGACAAGAAGTCGGAAGACCTTAGAGGTAAAGCCAGGTACAAAGAATTTAAATAAAATGTAAAAAGGCATGCCTTTCCAAATAGAAAGGACGTCGGACAAAAACATTTTTCGAACTCCATAAAATTGGCAAAGAAATAGTTAGCATAGTCGACAAGATCATATTGCAAGCACGTTAATTTTTTTTAAATAAAATAATTTGCTGCTTGAAAAACAGAGCGAACCTTATCTTTTATCTTGCTCGCTTTTACTAGCTTCAGATTAATGGCACCTAATTTCAAGTATTGAAGAAGAAAAATTTTCATCATTTGAATAAATTTTCAGCTAAAACCAAATAGATAAACATACAAAAAGTTATGAAAAAGGCAATTGATCCTCTAATTAAAACAGGGTAATAGGAAAAGAAAATGAATTATAACACTTTACGGATATGTGCATGAACTCCCTTATTTCCTTTCCCGACCCATTTCTCCCTTATCTTTTTCCTTTTTTTACCCTTTATACAAATACTGAGCGTTCTTATGAAAGGAAAAATATATGCTTTTCTTTTTAGAAACCTTACCGGAAGCTACGTTTTAAAATTGTTCACCATATTAAACAAAACGTCTAGAGTTTGGTGTAGAAAACGCGGAAAATATCTTCTGACCACAAGGAAAAAACTTTCCCCGTTCCGATTCATCGACCCCCCAACGTTTACCTTATGAAAAAAGAATTTATTCCGTCAAGACACCCTCGAAAATATCTTTTTAACCGAGAGGATAAATATGAAAAATTTTAAACGGATTTTTAATGTTTGTTCTATGGATAAGGGTAAAAATATATCCGGACTTCTTCTCATTATTATTTTATGCATGGGTTATTATACAAAGTAAACGGTTAAAAAGTGCGGTTTGGATTTGAAACAGAATCTGGCTTTAATATTTAGGCACCGATAGAATTTTCCTTCTGGATTTTTTTATATCCTCAAAAGCGATTTTAAATTTAAAGAAATATTTCCGAATTTAATTTTGCTGTCTACACCAAGAAAAATACTTTGATGTGCTGGACGGTAATCTCCTTGGGGAGCAAACGAAATAATTCTCTTAAATTTATGTTTTTAGAAAAAGCAGCTGATGTTGCGAGTTTTGATTTTAATAACAAACAGATTGTGGTGGCCAAGTGTTTTGAATTTATCTCAAATACACAAAGGATTTAACTAAAAATTCGTTTTGATTCGGGTTAAATTCGACGGCACAGCCTTTTCAATAATGGTTTTCGTTTTTCAAAGCGCCCCGAGCCTAAACTTTATGTGTATATTTTTTTAAAAATAATTTTAGCATATCTTTATCCTCGTTCATGCGACCAAGTTACATCTTTCCTGTTATTTACGTTAACAACATCTAATTACACGCTGTTTCCCTGTTAGGGATTTTGTCATTAGGTCGCCGTGTACGGTGACTTGTATATGCACGGGATTTTCCTCAAGGCATTCAGGAGGTACAACCTTTTAACAATGTCGGCTTTCAAGCACTAAAACCGAACAAATGGTAAAAACATATTTTTTTTTTAAAAAGGAAGAGTGTGAGTTGGCTTCCGTACTTTTCAAAGATTTTTAACAAAAATAATTGTTGTAAAATTTCAGCTTAGACTTATACCTTGAACGAAGATTTCCGAGCATAAACAAAGTTTCACGAATTGAGTTAGAGAACGATAATTCGCGAATTCTTTCGAATAGAAAATTCGAATTAATAATGAAAAATTCAATGTCAATTTTTTCCTACCTTATTACTGTAGCTAATCCTTTCCTATTTTTCCAAGGCATGTCGTTCTTCCTCATGTCTGAAATCCTTCACAAACTTATTTTCTCTTCTTTTCGCGGCGCCTCCTCCTCGGAGTCTGGCGATCTTCGTAGCGTTCCGTACCTTGAATTATTTTTCTACTGATGGCAGTAGAAAACTCCTCCGAGTAGACTCACATACCAGACATACTTTGACCCTAAAAACAAGTAAAGGAATTACGTGAACAATGAATTCTCGAAAATAATTGTACAATTTAAAAGTATCGGAGAGGTAGTAATGGCGTCCGGGCTTAGGGACAGCGGGTGACAGGAAATATTTTCACAAAATTACCCTATTATCTTTGTCACGGAAATAAAATATTATTTTATGGAAAAAAAAAAGAAATACCCGACTCCCTTCTTCATTTTTATTACGTTTTCTTCCGTCGGGAAGGTTTTTGTTCCTTTTTCTTTTTTTAAATATATGACCTAAGAGTAGCCATCCGGTTTTCGAAAATACCAGTGGTGAACTTATTACATCTAAAGAATATTGTCTTTTTACTTACGATTTTCTTCCACGACGAAAGTCAAGTATTTCGAAAAGGAAATTATTTATGTTAAAAATATAAAGATGCAATATAATAAATATTAATAATGTGACAAGTATCCAATGGTAAATAAAATTCATAGTTACGGGAAAAATGAAAAGGTTTTCCCTTCTACGAAATTTACTTTATTCTTACGAATATAAAATAAATAAAAGAAAGATGCAAACGTGGTGTGACTTTGGTATTTTATTGTTTTTGTCTTCCCACCTCTTCTTTATCCCTCCGAAAATTTTATTATCTTTTTTCTCCTTTTTTTTTTTGGTTCGCTTTTTCTACTTTCAAATCTGTCGCTTACGATTTTTTGCTGATTGGCAAAAAATATCTCTTGAGGATTTTTTATTGCAATAAAAGTTTGTCACACAGTATAGTCACAATCTCTGCAAGAAATAGTTTAATTCCATTCGTAACTTGGATGACTTTATGGTTCGAAACGATCCAAGCTCAGCCCAATCATTTTCAAGTAAAGATGAAAAAAAGGTAAAATAATTATACAGTAAAAACCTTTTAAAAAGAATTGAAACCTAAACGAGATGTTAACTGCATTAATACAATGCCTGATTAAATACGAAAAAGAATTCGTGTTAGAATCAAAGGAAAAGATGATTTTAATATCAGGGGAAAACAGAAACAAAATCTGACGCAATACCTTTGTGGAAAATCCGTTCCTCTATAAGCAGGGTAGATCGTCTTAAAAGCCGCGACACAGATTCAATTGAATTTACAATATTATTCGAAAATATTGGAGTTTTTGAAATTATGGTGACTTACAAATCCCCATAACAAGATTACATTAATTTAAAGTTATTGCCTTTGAGCCTTTGAGGATAACGAGGGAAAACAAAGCCCCAACAGTATAAAAAATTTGTAATTAATACTTCACTTTTTGTGCTTTTACAGATGAAAATCATTAAATTTGAAGAAAAACAAGTTATACATTAAATTAACTGCCGGGTAATTAGTCTAGTGCTTCTGACATTAGTTTCTAACGACATCACGACAAGTGTTTCCCCATTTATCTTCAGTCAGAGATGTTAAGTTTAGAAGATTAGCGAAATTATTTGGAACTATGTATTATTTAATGAGTGTGAACTATGTCACTGATCTAGAACTGGTTTCGATTTTTTAAATAGTTTTCTTTTCGATGTCTTCAATGATCATGTAAAATTTTTTTTAAAAAAAATGTCACGGATTTTAGCCTTGCCTTGATCCAGAGCTAAATCCCTGTGGATTAGAAGCACAGGTCACTTAGAATCCATTTAAGCTAAAGCCGACCCGGTTAGATTTGCACAAAAAAAACTATTTCCAGTGAAATTTTTTAAGATTATTTTATAGAGCTGATACATATTCATTAACGACAGGGCTATGATTCGATTTTTCGAAAAAATCCTCAAAACAGAAGTACTGTAATTTATCAAAAGCCCCAGACCAAAGAAAAATTACCGATCCTTTTACCGTTGATAGCTTTCATTTTTTTTCTATATAAGGATATGCAAAATAATATTAACGTGGATATGAAATGTGAAGTGTCGCTGCTCTAGGCATGAGAAATAGCCCCGGCTTCTGATAACGATCTCATATGCATAATCTGAAGATAATGTTAGAAGAAGAAAACACAGTGATAAATCCTATTTTAGGGGGTAAAAAACCCGGCATCGATAAAAGAAAGAAAGTGTATGTGTTATAAATCTTGACTGGATTTCATTTTTTATATTTTATTACGTTTTCTTTCACAATTAGAGTTAGATTTATAAGAAAAAAATTGCGCTGACCCTTTAAGGATTGGTTTGTAAAAAAAAAGAAGAAAATCCCGAGGGTCCATTTTTTCAACAGCTAAAAGCTTTACACTTTCCAGGTTTCAAAACTATTACACAATCGAAATGCTTACTCCAAAAAAAGATTTTAGATTTAAGCAAACCTTCCCCTTATTTCTAAAAAAATGATAATAAGGCTCAAATGGATCGTATCGATCATTCTTCAAAAATTTCAAGTTTTAAAATCGCTTTTGTTATTGCATATTTTATAGATATTACATGTTCCACATGTAACCTCGACACATTCAATACTTCATAACTGCAATATCCTTCGATCCTCCCTTGAATAATGTTCTTTTTATTTTTATTCTTTTCGAATTTATCGTTTTTTTTATCCTATCCCTCCCCGAAAAAAAAGATGACCCGATTTCAGCTAAAGAAGATTGTTATTTCACTTACCGAATAAAAGCTTTAAGCCTTTCGAAAGGGGAGGTCCGACGTTTCGAGTCGCCTCCTCCATCGCCGAGAGAGATACAAACATGAAATAAACAAAACGAACGCGGGGAGTTTTCCTCGAGCTGCGAAATTCCATTCCTTTCTTCCATAAACTTAATGCTCCTGGAAAGAAAAAAAAAAATGGGTTGAGAATTTTTATATTCATATCGTGGACCAAAACATCGTTTTCATTCCCTAACGCTGTGGCTGACATACACCGGTTGCCCTTAAGCACCTTGCGGCATCTTGCTCTTTAATATCGTGTTGATTCCCCTTTCCCCCTTTAGATAATATGAAAATGATATCAACATAATGCTTTTACTTCCATTTCGAATTTAAACTTTATTATAAAATACACCAATTTCTTTTCACATCTTACATAAAAAATTTTTTTGTCGTTTTTTTCCCCATTACTAATTTTAGTATATTTTTTTTGCAGATTTATGGTTACATGTAAGGAGGAAAATTGTAAATTTTTGAAGGAGACTGGTTTTCTATGTTTCGCAGCGAAGGATTTAACATAGAAAGTGTTTTTCAAAATTTGTTGAAAGGTATGTTTAATTAAGAATAAAAAGATTCTCTCCATTCCCATCTTCGGCCAAATGAAGAAGGCTGACGAAAATTGTGTATGTGAACATAGTGAGGAAAATTATGAAAAATGCTCAAATCATAATTCATAAGCATTTCAGCATTTATATATAACACGATCGAACATTTGTAACTGGCACTTCTTTCATCACTTTGCGTCAGATAGTTCTCCGGCCCTACCCCATACCAACCGCATAGCAGAGTCATGCTGGACCCCTTAGTTGAATCAGGTTGCCCCACCAATGTTGTCCCTTTGAACTGAACGATCTCCCTTATTGTATATTTTGCTGCTCCTTTCCTAAACAAAAACCTTCCTTCTAAAATCTTTTAAATTAGCCTCATAAAGTTTTTTCAGCTAGCAAATCACTCTCAACAAGTCAAACTAAAAATAAGCATTAGGTCTTGAAAAAACCGTAATCGAATCTTTAAACAGTGGCTAGAAATAAATGAGAAATGATAAACAGAAGTAGACAAAAAACTACTAAAGCTCATTTCTAAGAAAAAACACGAAACTTGCCGAGCTAATCTCTACTTCCTTTTTTTGTAATCTAAAAGGAAAAGGGAAAAAGTGATAAGTGGGCAGAAACGTTGACCAAGATCCCAAGATGGTCTGTTTACGACTTCGTTAATTACCCTGACCACTTCATTGCTTTATTAAAATACCGTTTCACGCGAAGGGTGATCCTAGGGTGAAAATTAGAAAATAACAAACGGTTAAACGTTCATTTCTCTTTTATCTCCTTTAAATTAAGGGAATAAGATTCAAAGAGGTCTCATGCATTTATATTTCCGCATCACGGTCTAACATTTTCATTTTCTCTTTCTTTTTTTCAGGTCACATATCAATGAAGGAAGAACTCATCTAATATTTTCTTTTTAAATAAAAAGGACGATACAGAAAATTGGACATATTAAAATAATTAAAAATAATACTTAAATCAATTTTGAAATAAATCATAATGTGGGAAGAAGCAACAAGGCCATATCCTTATATGTTCCCAAACAAGGTAAGGTTCGAGATTTTCCTGACAAAGGAAAAATTCGAACGTTAAGAAATTAACCGATAGATAGAGGGTGAGCCAACCAGAAATTCAAATTTTAAACGAGAGAGGTTCGTGGAAATTAATCTCTGGTTGTAAAACATTTGCTAAACGGTTTATCTGATTAATTATATGAATAAATCGTGGAGTCCAACCCCATGATATCGAAGAAAATTTTGTAGTTAGATCATGACCGCACATTTATTTTGTTTTAAAATTTAATTGAATTTCCTGTTGGCCCAACGCTATCTTGTTTTTCCTCTTTTTATTTAACGAAAGTTGAAGGCTTTCTTTTTTTCAGGGATTTATCACTTTGAGATACTTTTAAGCATTTATAATGTGAATTATGTAGCGGAAGTTAAAAGTGCTGAGATTTTATTCCGCCCCAATATTTTCTCGCAAGTTAATTAATTCGTAAGAACAAGGCTTATGTATGCGAATCAACGCAATTTTAGGCTAACTAAAAATTTTATAATTTTTTCCTAAAATTTTTTCCCATAAATTGAGATCTCGCCAAATATAACTCAGATAATTGCAAAAATTATAAATGCTTGAAAGATCATACAATCCCAAAAATGTTGGCTGTTTCTCAAACAAAACAAAAAATTACTTGGCTAAAAATTAGATTATAATTTAGATTTAAAAAATTCTTACCATGCATAACGAAAGGATGAACTTGGCTTTAAAATATCATTAAATATTTCACCGGATTCCTTTATTCCTTTCTAACTTTATTATTAATAGCCCTTCGGATTCATACGATTTCTGTTTTAATTTTTAAATTTTTTGTCTTGGAAAAAATTAACGATCAAAAAAAGAAAATTCGAAAGAAAAAAGTATCCTGCAAAGGAAGCAATAATTCTGAAATAAATCACTTGCGATAAAAAGAATAGGTTTAATGTAAGGGTCATAATATGCATCAAGAATAATAATAAGATTTTATAAAGTTGGAAGAAAAGTTGGAAACTTTAAAAAAATGAAGGGTCGATTGATTGATTGCCTTTATTAAGAAGGCGAAAAAGTCAGAACTTAAAAGTCCTGCCACTTACCTCGGAAAAGAATAAAAAGAAAAGGGACGGGACGAAAGGGGGTGGGGGAGTTTGATTAAGAAAAAGGGAGTCGTTTTTTTAATTGAAGGGTGCAAAATCTTGCTCCAAAAAATTATTCACGAAAAGAGTCGGAAAAATTTCTTTTTTTCTTTTTAGGTCTCACTTTTTTTTTTAATCAAGACACTTCTTGAGGGATTCGAGTCTAGATAAGAAAATAGTATGCTTCTTGCATTTTAAATGAACATTAAATATGAATACTGATTTAGAAGTTTTATTAGCAAAACCACGGACACAGATGTAACAACTCCGTGTACTTTAGGGTTTTTTGAATTCTCAGTTCGACTTTTTTTTTAATTGAATGGAAAAGAAATTCAAAATTTCCCTTTTAATCCCCGCAATTTCCTGAAAGAAAAGATGAAACTTTTAAATATTTATAGGTTTAAAAGCAAACACTCCCGGGCTATTTCTAAACGAGCCTGATACGTGTGGATTTTTAATTGAAAAAGTTTTGACTGATAACTCAATAAAAAAAATCCTTTCGTTCTGCATTTTTTTCCAAAAGCGGCAACAATGAGTCGGCGGCAGCCGATGATACCCTCATGTTGCAGGATAAAATATAGACACGATTTTTCTTGCAACAACAATACGACTTCATGTATCATCTTTTAATTTTCATTTATTGTTTTTCATGAGTGTCATTTTAAAAAAGAAAATGGAAATTTTGAGATGACATCAAGTCGGGGGACCGCATGCATGGATATTTAATAATTTACTTCTACAGTAGTAGTTAATGTCAGCAAGGCTAAATCTTAGGCTGCTCTAAATCAGGTAGTCATTTTCTTAATAAAGTGTAAATGTTTTCTGTTGGGACCATAAAAATTTTAATTACTTTTAACTAGGGAAAAGAGCCACGCTACAAGAAGAGTAAGTATCTAAGCTACAAACTAATAACATACATGTGTTGCTTGCGCAAGTTAAAATTTTGAAACATATCATTGCAACACGAACACACCCATCAACAATATGATGATGTCGTTTGGTTTTCAAAATTCTAAATAACATCAAAGCTATTTAGTAAAATTTTAAGTGATGAATAAAACCTGAACATTAAGCTGCATTGCAACAACTGCAGCAGAAACCTTTCAGCTTAGAGAGTCTTCGGTTTATGCCAGAACTTAATATTTCAACATTTATTTTGATACTAGAGGCCTAAGCTTTTAAAATGCACAAAAAACCTGTTCAGGTTACAACTGCTTCATATTTCTTTGGTATTAGTGTTATAATTGCATTTCAAGTTGTAAAGGATCCATTTAGTGCCTTTCAGTTCTTTGTGATCTAAGAAAACTTTACTTGCAGCAAGCTGTAATTAGAAATTAGATGTTCTGCAGCTACATAATTGGAGCACATAAGAAAAAATAAAAACCAGCATAGAAACTTGAACATGAATAAAGATACTTAGTAAATTAAAATACCATTACGCCAAAAATGAAGTTTGGTTTACATCAAAAATTAATATTTAAGTACGTACAATACCACGTAAGTAGTAACTGCCACTCACCTTTTTTCCCAATGTCATCAAAAGATTGACTTCCAATCACTGGTATAATTAATGTTCAGTGTATCCACTATCAGGATTCACATCCACAATTGACCTCCACACAAGTTCATCTGCAATTGCTGGATAAGTTGTGACTGCTACAGTGCTTTTTTCCATGACATGTTCATACCTAGATGAGGAAATTATTAAAAATTGTGTAAATGCAAAAACTCAGCAAACTCAGCAAACCAAATTACATCATTGTACCTAAAGCTCAAATGCATCTTTAATTAAGACACCGGTCGTCATATAAGGGTTGTATGAGACCGTGATCAAGACGGATAACCCTATGCATGTAAGCCTAATAAGATGTGTGTAATGAAATCTTTCTTCGAGAGGTAATGATTACTGCTCAGTATAAAATATAGTCTAAATAATTCAATTTAGGAAAAAAACTAGGGAGCCAAATAACAGCAAGCCATATCAGTGCAGGAAAACTTTTGAAAATCGCCTACAGAAAAAAAGGTAACCCACGCTAACCTATACAGATGACTATGTCAGATATGATCTCAAACACACCCAATGAAAATGCATAACATTATGAAATTTTATCAAATATTAACTTCAGGTTTCGTTTACAACTAAATGCAATGAAATAACTAAAAAGATTACGAGAAAATTCAATTTTACCATGAAAAATGTATATCCACTCCAATGTATAAATGTGCACATAAAGCCCGCAAAATCACAAGAGAAGAGAATTGACGCCAGGCCGTTGTCGACAATTTTCCCTTTGCTTTTCCTTTGACGATTGACGATATATGCCGACGAAACGACGAGCGGCAAACAAGACTCCGTGGAGGTGTGGAGGTTATACAAAATTTTTTTATCGGAGTTCAGTAAATTATTTTTGTAAATTTATATCGAAGTAATGATAGTCAGTAATATTTTAAACAACAGCAGCTTTTAGCTATAAGTCATGGCACTGCCAAACTATTTATTCTGTCAAACTCATCATTTTACAATGTTACATTTTTGTTTTTGAGGTTAGGTTTAATTTTCATGTTACTTTAAATTTTTTGCTTACGCTTCTTTTTAAAATTAATAACTTATAATTTTCCAGTCTGAAAACTGAACTTGAACCAAATATGAATAACCAAAGAGGTGGATATGGGCGGGGTAAGAATCCGTGGAATAGAAGCAACAAGATTGAAAACCCAAATAGTCAGCATTCTGTTGAGACTATCAATTCTGAGAGTAGATTTCGAAATGCACAAGAAAAATTACAAGCATCAGTAAAAAAGCACTTACAAAATGAGTATGAATCTTCATCATCAGACGAAGAAAATGTAGAAGCAGATTCAATTTTACAATCTGTTTTGAAAAATTACACACAGACTAACGGTAATATCAGAAATTTAGGAAGAACTCAACAATTTTTAGAAAGTGCATTTCAGTCAGGTGCAGGAATTTGTTTGATATGTATTGCAACTGTGAGAAGAGCTGATACAGTAAGCAAAATTTTGTGAATTTTTCTAATCCATTTTGGTTAGTGATTTAAGTTGAATCTTGTATTTTGTTTAAGATATGGAACTGTTTAGAATGTTATGGGTTTTTTCATTTAAATTGCATTCAAAAATGGTCTAGAGATAGTATTTTCCATCAAAAGCAAGCTCAAGAAGATCTTCCTCAGTTTCAGAGATCAAATAAAATAACTTGGGCTTGGTATGTGTAAAACTTGTTTTTGTTGTAAGGTAAAATTTTTTGGTACAAAAACTAATAAAAAAATTTTTTCAGTCCAAAATGTAGGCATGAATATGAACAGGAAGAGATTCCACAGCTATATTATTGTTTCTGTGGTAAAGTTGAAAATCCTTCTAATCATCCTTGGCTTGTTCCTCATTCTTGTGGAGAAACATGTAATAAGTATTTGCAGCCTGATTGTGGACACCAGTGTTTACTCTTATGCCATCCAGGTAATGGATTGTTACATTTAGAACTAACCACATAAAATTGATTTTAACTTTTTATTTAATTTTTTTTCAGGTCCTTGCCCTCCATGTCCCAAAACTGTTAAAACAAACTGCCACTGTAGTAAACAGGGACCAAAGCCTCAACGGTGTAGCGATAAATATTGGTCTTGTGGCACTAAATGTGGGAAACCATTGCTTTGTAAAAAGCATCGTTGCACAGAGGTTTGTCATCCTGGTGATTGCCCTTCATGTGGCGAGGAAAGTATTCAGAAATGCAAATGTGGTTTGAAAGAGAGAAAACAACCTTGCAGCACTCCCGAATGGCAGTGTGATAAGGTAAAAATATAAATATTATAATTAATAGCAATTGAAATTTATGTGTACGTATTACAACGCAATTATATTTTCAGATTTGTGGCAAGCCTTTTAGTTGTGGCTACCACAAATGTGAAGTCATATGTCATGAAGGACCGTGTGGAGACTGCCCCAAGTCTTTATCAAGAACTTGTCCTTGTGGCAAAACTCAGTCCACATTACCATGCACCCAAGATGTTCCTACTTGTAACGATACATGCGAGAAATTGCTAGAATGCGGGAGACATTATTGCTCACAAAAATGTCACAAAGACAAATGTGGCACTGTAAGTTTTAAATTGAGAATTTTTAAATAACTTTATGAATTTTTAAGTTAATTTTTTGATTTTTCAGTGTTTGGAATATGTAGTTAAAGTTTGCAGATGTGGATTCCATAGAAAGGAATTACCTTGTCAAAAAGAATTTTTATGTGAAACTAAATGCAGACGTATGCGGGATTGCTTGCGCCACACTTGCAACAGGAAGGCACGTTTTGGAATGCGCTGAAAAATGTTGATTTAATTATTAATTTGGTTGTTTTATTCTTTAGTGTTGTGATATGATGTGTCCACCATGCGAAAAACCTTGCGGCAAGACGTTGACCTGCGGAAACCATAAGTGCCCTTCCGTTTGTCACCGTGGCCAATGTTATCCTTGCCCTCAAGTTGCTCAAGTTAAATGCCGTTGCGGCGGTACTTTTATAACAGTGCCTTGTGGTAGACAGAAAAAAACTAAACCGCCCAAATGTAATAAACTTTGTTTGTAAGTATTTTTCATTGAGTTGTTTAAAAATTTTCGTATTTAATGTATACTAACAATGAAAATTATTCGTCAGAATTCCGGCAGATTGTCACCACGCTTCAAGAGAACCTCATAAATGTCATTTTGGCGAATGCCCGCCATGCAAACAAGTTTGCGGAATAGAACGGAAAACATGCCAACATAAATGCACTGCCTCATGCCATACATCTGTATGGATTAAAATTCAAAACGATCATCGCCCTGCTGGACCTTGGGAGAAAGTGGAACCTCATTTAAAGCGTTGCAGGCTGCCCTGTCCGGAATGTGAAATACCTGTAGCTGTTACTTGTATAGGTGGTCACGAAACTTCCTATTGGCCTTGCTACAAAGCTAAGCCGAGTTCGTGTTTAAGGCAGTGCGGAAGATTATTAAAATGTGAGAATCATACCTGTAGCTTCCCATGCCACATAGTAACGGGATCGGATAATTCTCTTTTGGTATTTTATTTTTCAATTTATTTTTTCGTTGATTCTTAATTTTCAAGAATTTAATAATTACATTTTTTAGGCTGGAAAGGAATGCATGACTTGTCAATCAGAATGTACCAGAGAGAGACCACCTCGTTGTCCTCATCGTTGCCCTAAACCTTGTCATCCAGATCCCTGTCCACCTTGCACTATGAATGTAAAATTAAAATGTCATTGTGGGATCGCCGCATTATATAAGCGCTGCGACGAATTGCTAAGGGCTACTAAAGAAGAAAGAGAGAAAATGATTAGTTGTGGGAACGAATGCCCAAAAAATGTAAGTCTTATTCTCAGATTTCCTAGTATACGTTTTTCGATACTGAATTTTTTTTTATTTGCAGTACCCTTGTGGACATCGCTGCAAATCTAACTGCCATTCGGGTGACTGCCCAAATCCTGAGTCCTGCAGGAAGAAAGTTAAAGTACTCTGCAAATGTGGCAGGTTAAAAAAAGACATTACTTGTGATGTTGTTAGAAAGAACAATATTTGTAATATAGACTGTGATAATGCATGTTTGTTGAAAAAAGAGGAAGAAGAGAAGGTAAGTGCAAAATCTATAGTACTTGAACAATAAATGTACAGGAGTTTCTGCTCGAGAATTTCCCGCTAGAAAAAAAAGGCATACCACCGATTGGGAATCAAACCAACCCAAATTAAAGCTTATTATGTCAATTGTAACTGCACAGTTTAACTAACTTTCAAAATTAAAAGTTATCGATAAATTTTTTTGAGACATTTAAGGGCTCACGCTGGGCCAGTGAAAATCATAAAGCAAAAGAAGCTGGATTGTTTTTCAATAAAGGCTCTAAAATCTCGAGAAATCAGAACCACCTGATCTCATTTTTTTCGTCTTTAAGAAAAGATTTTTTAATTATTTTTCATTTTTTAAGGCTCTAGCTTTGGAATTGGAAAGAAAGAGAAAAGAAGAAGAGCGGAAAAATCAGGAAGAACTAGAAAAATTCGAGAAAAAATTCCGACCAAAAAAGAGACAAAGAGAGCGATATCGTTCTACAGAAGAAGATAACCGTTCGTTTTTATCCCGACATTGGTATATTTTAGTGGCATTTTTTGCAGGTGTATCTGCTACCGTTTTTTATCTCTTACGGGATAACAATTCAAAGCCTTAGACTATGCTCAGTTAACTTTCCATTTAAGATTACAATTTTTATATTAAAAAAATTTTTCTCTTATTTTAATATCCTTTTAAAACCAAATCTTTTAAAATGATTGTAAATCGGTTAGATAAAATTTTAAGCCTATCGCGATAATAGCACTTAACCGTACATCTGTGTAGTCTTAGGCGCTAAGCTATCAGTCGGGAGTTGACATTCAGCTCTTAATGTCGTTAAGTGAATATGACGAAAAATTTTTCATCGATACCGGGTTTCGGTGTCGAATTAAAGGAGTTAACCTTTAATTCGGTAAGTCAATTTAAATTTTTTTATTGTAATTTTTATGTAATAATTTCTTGCAATATTTTGTAGACGTGGGACTGGTTTATTCAAATTGACGATTTTTGGCCCTATTGGGAAGCTCAAAAAAGTTACATTTTTAATCAATTGGCCTTTTTTGTTGGAGCGATATGTACTTTTATCCATGGTAAATTTGATCTTTTGAAATTTTTCAATCATGCAACAAAGTAATATTAATTGGCTTTTGTTTAAATGCTTTTAGCGATGAAAATCGGAGGGCGATGGAGATATCTGTGGCTTGGGATTTTACTTCATGGATTAGTAATAGAAATGGCAGCTTATTGGTTACCTGATATTGACAATTTTTGGCATGCTCAGACGCCTGTGATGCTATTAGGAAGACGATTACCCTTGTATATTGTCATTTTGTGTAAGTATTTTTTTTTTTTTTAAATTATTTAAATTTTCTAAAATCTTAATTCTGGAAATCTGGTTACAGATCCTTGCTTTATATACCAGGCGTCAGTAGGAGTTAACAAAATGAGACTTCCAGTTTGGGCAGAACCTTTTGCAGTGGGTATAAGTGCCGCTTTGGTCGACATACCGTACGATACGACTGCGATAAAATTTGTTCACTGGATTTGGCACGATACAGATCCTAATATCTACGACAGACATTATTGGGTCCCTTGGAATTCATATTATTTCCATTCTACTTTCGCCGCCAGTTTTACGTTCTGGTTTCATGGATTTAGGAGATGGTTCTCAAAAAAGGGAAAATGGGAAACAGACAGGTGAGTTTTTCCTAATGAATATTAGAAGTGAAAAGAATCAGAATTCATACAAAGTTCATTTAAAAATTTTTAATTTTTTCATTGACACTTACTTATCAACTTTTATTTTTTTTTAGTGTTTGGAAAGAAATTTTAATGACGCTTGGTGCCGCTTTACTAGGAATGCCTGGAGGTGTACTTCTCTTTATCCCAATTTATCATCCTCTTCATGATTTGGGAAAGTTACATACTGAAAACACGTTTTTTATCCTCTTTGCAATTTACTTACTAATTATATGGTCAGCTGATCGGCAACCCCGTGTTGGCTCAAGACCTGCTAAAGGTATGTGAACCAAACCAAATAAAATGATCATGAGCAGCATAATGACACCGTCAAATTTTTTACAGGATCCACTCAAGTAACGTGGCCGAGTTTACTCTTAATTTTTCACCTTGTTTTTCATTACTTGACTTTTCTACTAATTAATATCTTTTTAAATCCTGAAGATGAAATATCCATAGGACTTCATGAAACTGTTGGTGATTGTAATAAAACTTCAGAAGTTCACACAGCATTTGGATCAGTAAGTTTGAAACTTAAAAAACATTAAATAAGATATTTTGACTAAAAAAAAGATTTAAAATTGTTTTGCAGATATTAACAAAAAGAAAATATCTCTGTTTAAGTGATTATGATGAACAGTACTATGATTTTTCGTGTTTAAATAAATTACCAAGTGAAGGTGCTGTTTGGTATACAGTTTGTGGAGTACCTTATGTTAACAGAGTAGAATACATAGCAATGGAAAGCTTAATTTGCCTTGTTGCTGGGACTGTTTACTGGAATTACCATTTCAGATCAGCTCCAGACATACCAGCCACACAAAAGAAAAAGAACCAGTAGTACAGATTTATTTGTTTATTTAAATAAAAAAATTAATTTTTTCACATAGTTTTTGAATTGAATTTTTAACTCTCAAAAAATGCAATTTTTCAGCATTCATTAGGTAACCAATTACTTTTTATTATTTCATAACAGGCGAATGAAAAAACTATTGCACTTTTATCACTGAGTTTTCAAAACAAATAAAAAGTAATTGCTACCAAACTTCCTGCATTTTACCTTTTAGGAAACATCATGCCCTAAACTTGCAACAAAAAAAAAAAAAAGGTTAAATAAATGGAAAGTACAACCTGCTTAAAAAATCATCATCAGTCTTTCACTTAAAATTCACAAGGTTTTCATAATACATTTGATGTGAATGTCCAAGAAGCATGATTATTTTCCCTAAATGATGGTGAGTAATTAAAATTCATTTGATCACTACACTCAAGTATATTGTCACTGTATTTAAAATTGTTTGATTTTGATTTAAAACCTCCTGTTTGCTGTTGATACACTTCAATAGTGTCGCCTTCTTCCATTTCCAAAGTGTCAGGTGTATCCAGTTCGTTGATGGCTTGTCCATCAAATCTGAATCTAACTGTAGCCATTGCCAGACTTGCTCTTTCACAGTAAGCATTCATTAATTTTTTTAATGGTGTGTGTTTTTTGATTTTAAACTGTATGATGGCATTGTCTTGACCAAGTACCTTTAAATTAATATGCTCTGATGACTAGAAAAGAAAATATGTATTAGTATTACCCTGGTTCTTTTGATAGGCAATTTTGAACATTGTAAAATAAAATAGGCAGTTCAAAGTAGATTTTAGTCAGAGTACTCCCCACTTTTAAAAAAAAAGTCTTAGGGGTTTGTTGAAAAAGTACTTTCCGGCTTTGCATATTATGTCCGATAATACTTTCGGTTTCTGATGATGTAAATAGTAATGAGGTTACCTTTTTTTCGTCTCCCATTCTATAATATCACATGCAATATTTTGTTTGTTTTCGGGCACAACAAATTACTAAAAAATGCCTTACTCAATTCGGCCAACTTAGAAAATGTCCTTGTTTGATGCTTCATTTTCAGCGGCAAATGGCGGTTGTTTCCTTTGATAAACATTGCTTTTAAAGATTTTAAGGTTAAATAATTCAGTAATATTTTCTAAGAAAATGTATGAAAACTTATTATTTTATTTTCGGAGTTATTATCGATTAGCAATACCTTTAAACACGTGCTATGCGAAACCTTTACAACGGTTACTGTCATCCAATCGTCACTGTTATTTCGCAGTTTTAAAACCAGTTAAGGTTAATTCTGATTTAGAAAATTTTAAATCTTGTCAGATGATTACAGTTAGAAATTATGCTAAGAGCAAAGATAAAAAAAAGGAATCCAAGCATAAAACAGTTCATGTAGATGAAGTAGAGTTATCAAGTCATTTTGATATTGGAAAACTTTATGCAGATTTTCAAAAGCCAGTTGATTCATTAAGAAGAGAATATGTTGAACAGTTAGTGATTAGGAGTTCAGCTGCAGCTATTGACAACTTAAAAATTACTTTAGATGGAAAGGAATACTTACTACAAGATTTAGCTGAAATCGGGAAAAAAAACCCTAAAACATATGTTCTAGATGTGTCAGTGTTTCCTCAAGCAATACCAGCAATTACAGCTGCGATTCTAAATTCTGGATTAGGCATTAATCCTCAGCAGGATGGAACCAAACTATTTCTTCCTATACCAAAAGTCACAAGAGAACATAGAGAGACATTAGCAAAAAATGCAAAAGCTTTCTTTGTTAAAGCAAAAGATTCAATTAGGAATGTTCAAATTAAACATGCTGAGAAAGTGAAAAATAAAATTTTAAATGTTGATGAGGCATTTAGGATAACAGAACAACTCAAAGCTTTAGGAGATAAATATATAAATGAGGCAGAAGAAATCATGAAAACAAAGCAGGCAGAGTTACTGAAAACTGATTCATGAATTGTAAATACTTTAACTAGTTGTATGCTCGAAAAATAATATAATGAAGCTGTTAATCAATTGATTTTCAATATATACTGTATAAATAATAAATTTTTTAAATAATATACTTTTAGAATTTATATCTATTGTATCAAATGCCATTTTGCAAATGAAATAAAAATCAATTAAAATCATTGGCTTTTGTTTCTGTTTTGCTATTTTGTATTTTGAGATATCCTAGTTCCTAAATGTCAGAAAAAAAATTTTGGATATTAATTCAGTTTGGCTGTCAGCAAACGGTCAAATACAAAATTAATTTTTTTAAATTCTCCGCCAGATCACAAATTCAAAGGAAATGGCGCAAAAAATGAGATTCCCTTTCTTCTAATTCCACGTCGACCCATTTGATTGGTTGGTGTAAAAAAAAGGATGGGGATGATGAGATGAGTTGTGGATAGTCATTTGACTTTTACATCGTTTGCTTGTTTTTTTATTAATTGATATGGCTAAAGTTGAACCTGAGGAACGTGATTCATGTTCAGAACCTCTTTTTTACAAAGCAGGAAGCGTGTGTTTGGCGGTTTAGTATGTGCAAATTCAGATGTAAAAAACGTTGCTTCTGAAGATAGGCAGAGGGGCTTTTTGGAATTGTCAACCATGTGACTACGAATTTAGTGTAATTCCTCGTTAAAATGTCAAAAAATCCAAGTAAGTAATTACTCTGATCGTCTGGTACATGTAATGATTTTTATTGTTTATTTAGGCATTATTTTAATTTGCATTTTTTTAACGAAAGAAAGTGATTGCCACAGGTTCTCCCGATTTCTGTTTATCAGCCATCTATCTACTCACCACCATTATTATCAATGTTTTTTTTTCCTCAGCTAGATGTTTTAGTAGAACTTGGAAACATTAATTACTGTTGTGCTTTTCTGATGTGAAGAAAAATTAAATGTGATGAAGCAGTTTAAAATTTTTTTCCAGAGTTAAGTGAAATAAGACATGAGATTCACTCTAAGGTTTAAGGTTTGCAACAGCTAATATAAGAGAAAACCAAGGGAATTTAGGCCTTTTTTTCAAAGCCATAGCGCTTTAAAAACAGACTTTTGTTAAGGATGAAGATGGTTTTTTGTAAAGTTTTGAAAGTGTAAGTGTGCAAAGTTGTGCTTTTGCTTGATGTTTGTCAAGCTAAAGGTTGCACAAGTTATTTATAAAATGGTCATGTAAATAGAATTAGAATTTCAGTTTTTTTTTTATGCATTCAATTAAGCATCATTTTGTTAAAATATAAAATCGTAGTGCAATTTTAATATTTTAAGGCCAGCTTAATGATTGCTACAGTATTTTGAAAATGGCATTTCATCGTTAATCTGAAATATGAATTAAAACATGTTTTATAAGTCATTTTCTCAAACATTTCTGCATTACATTGTGAGATTTTTGAATTTTAAAATGCTTATTCTTAACCAATTGTCAGATTTAAGTAAAGTTCAACTTATTTTTATTTACTTAATTTTAAGGATGTTCTTGTAGGCGAAAAGCTAGAGACATGATGTACACCTTTGTCAACTTTTCATGACAGCCTTTGTAGGACCTACTGGAAAAAAAGGAAAAGACAATGCTATTTTGGAACAAAAATCTAGGAACTAACTTACTCAATCAAACAACTTGTTGTAAGTAATGCTTTCATGATGAAAAGCAGAAAATGGTATAAATGTATTAGAGCGGCCCATCAGACTTTATATTATAAGGCGCAAAAAAAGGTTCTGGGCAAGGATTTACCCAGCACCTTACAAATAAGGTGCAAAAAAATAGTGTTCAGAAAGCAAGAGTAATTAAAAACTTGAAAAGCTTTTGACTTTAACAGATTTAAATTCAGTCAATTTAATTGCACTGCTTCATTGAGATACTAATTTATTTCTCATGTTTATTTTCTTAATTATCATTTTATACAAGGAATAAACACTACTCTAATTGACCCACTCTTTTAAAGTCATGTTCAAAGTACTTGTAATCAAAGGGAACATAGTTCCAATCGGCTTGTTTGATTTATGCTCCACTCATTCGTAAGATCTTACCATCTTTTAACGAATCACGACGTTAACATATCATAAAACAAGCCAATTAAAGATAACAACAATGAAACTTTGAAAGATCTCTGAATCAATGAGATCTAATTTTGATTTCATTAAAAATTTTAAAACCTATTTTATATCGTGAACAAAATTATATATACTGTATAATGTATAAAATTTCACACCTTTCTAATTACTGGAAACGTAAAAGAATATTTATCTACGACCCTAAAGACCGAATTTTTCATTACATAAAATTATACCTATCGGTAGCTCTGGTCGATCAATCATTGATTTTAATCGGTTTGTTGTTGTGGTAGAGTGCGTTATGAAGGTTTTATTTTTGAAATTTTTAAATAACCGTAAACGTGGTCGGGATGATAAAAAATTATTTCACGATTTCGGATTCCTCATCAAGAAAACGATTAAAACCATTGTTTAAAAAAATTAAAGCAAAGGTGTAATTATCATTTAACCGCTCCATCGTCAACTTGTTAACTTTTGAGGTTATCTGACACCTGGGTAGCCTATTTTTCTACACTTTATAAAATTTTTTGACCCTAAGCTATTTAAAAAATAAAAACTACCCTTTTCAAAATGAGGTGCTCATACTTTTCGGGGGCTATAATATTTTTAAATAAATTGATAGGGTAGCCTGAAACTCTAATTCATCCTACAAAAATTAATAACCAAAACTTGTTATGAGTGCAGCACCCCAGGATAACTGCGTTCAGTTTAATTTTTATAGGCCATCGCATGGGCAGGCCAATGGCGTTCCAAGAACTTATGCCACCCGGTGCCGAGCCAACTTATTCAGGGAAAGTAGAGGAATTAGGAAAATCTAAATTGGTATTTTATTTGTGCTCAACTTCCATTGGACACCCAGGAGGTGTGAACGCTGTCCATCGTTAGGGTTTTTCGCGCCTAGTAGTATGGGAACGTACCTTTCCCCCTTCAACGAAATGGTCGATGAAGAGGCATATACAAACCTATAAAGAACCGCCCCTCCCCTAAACGCGATTCGGGACCTAACTTCGCGAGGCCTAAAGGGAAGTCCTAAGAAAAAATAAAAAAAATTAGATATGTTTACTGAATCACCCGCACCACAGCTACTAGCACCTTAGTACTTGCTGCGTGGCAAGCCAGTTGGTGCGCTCACCTCCTCTTGAAGATCTCTCGAGTAGTCCAATAGGTATCCGAATGGTGATAGATTTCACATCACTTTACTTTTGCTCAGCTTATCTCTTGCTGGTCGGGCGTTTCCAGTACTTAAAAAAAGCTGAGCTTATTTTAGAACTGATTATGTAAACAAGCTAGGAAGTAGTTTAATAATTCTTCTGATATATCAAGTTATGCTTAACGAAGGAAAACTCGATCGCCAATAAATCGAACTTACCAATAAATCAAGTTTTCTCTTCAAGTACATAGAGGCTTTATACTTACATAAAAAGTTAGAAAATACCAATAAATTCCAGCCGGTTTTTTTCCAGTGAGTGAGTGAATGATGCAAGACATCATCCTTTCTTTTCGTTTATTAAGATTGATAAAGGAAAAGGTTTAGATGCCGATGAAATAAAGAATTCCACGTAGTAAACCCGAGTTCTCTAGGTTGAGCAATTCAATCGAAAAGTAATAAATCTAACCTTGTACCGGCTTGGATTGAAGTGTGAACTTTAGTCCCGTATCAGCAATAAATCACCAACTGAATAATGTTCTTATTTTTAATGATTTTCAGGTAGAATAACGACCCTATTCTGAAAACAAATTTTTTCCTCTTTTTTCCTCTTCCGGATAAAAGTAAGAAATCACCATAGTTTTCTTTTTCCCTCGATTCTTTTTCTTTCTTTTTCCTCTGCACGGACGAAAGTCTTTTAGCCTCGGGGTTTACATGCAATTGTATCATACTTGTACTTTTAATTATGCGTGAAAAGTTAGGAGAATAATATTCATAATTAAAAGTTTTTCAAGAAATGAAAATTGTTAGACGTCGAGATGATTTCTGTGGAATCTGGAAAAATATGATGCCTATTTCATTTTCGCTTATATTTCCCTGACACCGAGAGAAGTATTTTCACTTAAATTAATGAAACGAACCCGAGTTTAAATTGTTTTAATATTTTTAAGTGTTTTTGTTATTCTGATGTCAGCTTTTTTGCAAAGGCAATCGTTAAAGGAAAAAAAAAAAAATCATGTACCACGAAAAGTACTTCGAATTACGCCCGATATATGGCTTGCAATTAAGAATTTCATGCTTAGTTTCGTTTCTCTATTGATAAAGTTCAAAAAAGGCAAAGGGATAGGATGGTTTGGCTTTCATGCTTATTTAGGCTTTTTTTTGTTGCAGAAAACATTACGTGCACGGATTGGATGACAAAACAAAAAATATATAACCAAATGGGTGTAACTTAGTGTTACGGTCGGGTGTATTCAGGTACAAACCCTGCGATGATCACCGAATTACGGGGCGGATAGCCCGTAAAGAAGAAGAAAAAATCGATAAAGGATTCCAGTAATGGAGTTTTGCTATGTGGGAAAACTAGAAAGGATAGTTAGCTACTATAATAAGGTAAGAAAAAATATTTTAGAGTAAATTTTTCATTATTAGCTTAACCTGTTTACTGGAAATGGTTTTTTTACAGGTTGTTTATTCACCCCTGTAAATCCTACTAGTCCTTTTGACCCTAAAAATCCTATGAAATCCTATATTGTCCTTTGTTACCACTTTAAAAAAAAGGAAATGCGAAATAGCTTTTTAAAATTCACTATGGTAAATTTTAATTAATTAATTCCGACCAAAATTTTTCTCGAAAATCCGAATTTTCATCCAATGGTCATATGATCTTAATTGAATCCTTGATTGCAGAAGGGGTCATATAAAAAATTGGAACGGACATTAAATTTTGGGTTTAGATTTTTGTTAGACACGTTAAAAAAAGGTTCGTTTAATAGCTTCCGAAGAAGTGAAAGAATCTTAGATCGGGGATGAAGGTGCCGCTGCGAAGTCTGTAAAAAGAGGAAGAAATAATTTCCCCTATTGCTATTAGATGGCTCTGAGGGTTAGTTATAAACGCGGAAACGGATGCAAGTTTAGGATGAGAATCTTGTTTTATTATATAGCGCACGCGTGGTTATAGGGGGCGGGTAACTGGGGCAAGATCCCGGCTGGACCGGGAGGCTGTAAGGCCGTCGCGCAGTTTGCTCTCGCGTGCCGCGTCGATCGCTCGTTCCGGAGGGCTGCTTTTTATACCCGCGGTACAACGTGTCATTTCTTTTAAATACGCGCTTTCAAATCAATCCTTCTCTTCGATCATATTTCTTTAAACTTTTTAAAGGTTATTTATCAAAATTTTTATTTCTATTTATTTACTAATTTTTCCCCTTTTTCGAAGATTTAATTTTTTTAGTTGGATGTTGGATTATACCATTTTGATTAAAACTCAGGTGTGATGGATAAAAGAGCAAGGGGTAAAAAAAATCACCTGTGGGAAAGTGAAATTTGTTTTCGCCTAGACGATGTAAATTCACAATTTATTTTTATACAAACTAGTGAAAGAAAGCATTTGGAACATTATTTCTTTTTCACCCCTTATTCAAAAAATTGGATAAAACGTCCACCATTAGGATTTATGCGAATTTCAGACACTGCGAATAATTAAACGAAGTGATATTGCATGTCTCCGCGTTTATCCCTAACGGGGAAAAAAACGAAATAAATTCATTATTTTTCTTTAACCCTTTTGAATCAGTTTTTAAAAAAAACCGTTGAACCGGGGAAACGGAAATGAAAGATCGGGGATGTTTTTCCGCGAAGCACGTTCACGAATTCGATTCACGTCTGCGAATTCCATTGCATTTCCGCATGCATCGTTGCATTTTAATCTTAATGATCAGTAATCTGTTGATATTTCGCGATCATACGATTTATATTTGGAATTATTTGAAGATGTATAAATATTCGTTTTGACTGGTTAGGCTTAGTTAAAAACTGTTAATTTTTTTTATTTTAACTGTTTTCTTTTTCCTCGAATTGTTCGAATGAATCCGATTCTTTTGAACTGATTTGTTCGTTCGAGTAATTGTAAATATATATTAAAAAAACGATTTTACACAGGAATAATTTTGTATTAATTCCATCTAAATTTTAGATTAAATTCCAGGATGTAAATTCAGAGTTAATTGAGTGAGAGAATGGTGTATGTTTCACAGCCCATTGATCAAAGGTACTGTTCGCGGTTTGTAAAGTCTAGGCCTTTCAGGTCGTTTTCACCCGTTTTTTCCCTAGCCCGTTTGTGTTCTTTTTTTTTTTTTTTTTTTAAAAAAGGAAAAAAAAACTCTTTCGGGGGGAATCGTTTGACATTAGGTCTTCGCTTCGAAAAGTTTCCAT
Organism: Liposcelis brunnea; assembly: GCA_023512825.1. Taxonomy (NCBI): domain Eukaryota; kingdom Metazoa; phylum Arthropoda; class Insecta; order Psocodea; family Liposcelididae; genus Liposcelis; species Liposcelis brunnea. Next base: position 23,822,231 of record CM042073.1, read on the forward strand.
TATGAGAAGGGGAAAAGAGGGGGAAGGGTTCGAAAGGGACATCACGCCGTTCGGCGCGATAAATAATAAAAACTTAGCAGCTATTTTCTTATGGGATTTAAAAGGAAAAAAAAGTTTTCGATTTATTGGTCATTCAAATAATCCGTCGTCCAAAGCTTTCTTTTTCTTAACTTTTTGTTCCTCGACATTTTTTTTCTTTTTTTATGACTTTCTTGACTTTTCTTTTACTTTTTTTTTTTGCAGTTTCGAGAACCGACGTGGAGTAAAAAAAGTGAAGTGATGAAGAATTCGGACTGCGGTTGCGTTTAAGATGTACTTATGTGTCAAATAATTCGCGACATCTTTTCCCAGTTGTTATTAAATTAACTATCGGTGTAAATGTTGTATGGTTAATTAGTGAGGTGTAAATACCCAGCAGTGCATGCGTTGAAGGATACATTCAGTTTTTATTTTGGTAAGTATTTATTGTTAAGAACAAAATCGCAGCTTTATGATTAAAGAGCAGTGATTATTTCTATTAGAAAAAACTGGGAGTATTGTCAACTCGCTCTGCACTGTCCAGTAAATATTGTTGTTGCAAAAAATGCTAGTAGTTTCTACTAGCAGCCAAGCAAGTATTTTGATGTAGTTTGGTAGCTGGGGTGCAATATAATGAATCCGTATAAGTAAAGTGCTGACAGTTTCTTCGAGCTTGTCCAAAGCTCAAATTTCTGTTAGTGGAATGTCTTCTGTCCAGAGGGACTACTGTCGCAAAAAGGAGCGCTTAGCGAATGTCTTGCGTCCATCAAAGGCAGCAGATGGGGTAGCATTATTGTTCGCTATCTATTTACAGTCAAGGCCAATAATCAAGCTGAGTTTTTTGCGTTCCTTCCAAAGAGGCAAAAAACGGGGCGACGAGCTTTTAGATAAAAATTCATAAATGCAGTAGTTTCCGCCATACGGTTGCCATTATTTTACTTCCCGTACTACCTCGCTTAAATTTAAAACGAGTAAATAAATAGCCTTTTTAATCTTAAGTCAGGTTTGTTGCTTCTATCAAGAATTTTCAAGTATGTCTTGGTTTTAGTGGATTTGTAGTGGCGTTGGCAGTACAGACATCTTTCCCAATATCCTGGGTTGCCTTGTATGGAGCAATGCACTGAAAAAAATTTGATTCCAGTATTGCTGGTTCATGTTTCGGTCCTTGTTTTTCGATTCTCAAAGCCAGACATCTAGGAAACAATAACGTTTCATTATTGTGAAGAGAAGAAATCTACTAAATGTTTCATAAATTTTTAGTGGGGTCATTCCTCTTGGAATTATTTAAATCCGTAGATCAAAACAACCACGGGTGCTTAAAATTTACATGGGATTGCTATTTCTCGCTCTTAATATTCCTTAGGTCACGGTATTAATTCTTAAAATAGGCAACCAGCAAAGGGATTGCTAAATTTCTTTGCAAATATTAAATTTTCTCTTACATTACTCAATTTTCCTTCTTTGTTACCATAACAACTACTCTTAATTTTCAAACCACCTCATTCACTATGCTGTATTATCCTCTTAATCTGCTTTCCTATACATATTTATTGAAAAATTACACATTTATTAAATTTCAACTTTTTAATTACTAAACTTTACAAATCTTTGTAGTAGAGAGTAATTTTAAAAAAAAGATTAACACACTAATTAGGATCTTCTTCGATATTTACCTTTTTTAAGAAGAGTGCTTTGTTAAGGTGCTTTTAGAGCTATCGCTAAAAATATCAATGCTCCAAACCTTTTCGAAAAACATTTTGTTGTTTTTCAAAAAATATTCCGCAAGCTTTTTTACACAAAGAACGTTTTTATTTAATTGTTCTCGATGCACCCTTAAGGTACAAACCGATTTCGGAATCGAAAAACAAATTATTTTTTTAGCCCGGAAAAAAAGGGAAAGAAACAGGAAACGCAACGAATTAAAACCGGAAAAAAGGAAAATAATTTCCTAAATTCCTTATTGTTAAACCCTATACAGTATATAAAGCTCATATTCTCAAAGAAAAAAGCTATTGTTACGGCCTTTCTTTTCATCTCGGATAGAGCTTTTGTGAAAGTAAAATCAACACACCAGTTTTGATGACTCTTGGACCGGGTTTTTTTCCCCAACAAAGAAAACTCGATCTTCCTCACTGATTAAAATCTTTCGAAATTGATGGATTCTTTTTTTTTTTTTTTTGCTGCCTCCCGTTTCCGATCGAACGGTTCGATGATCTCTAAACTATCCTAATAAAATTTGTCACGATCGAATTGGCTAAGCGTTGAAGGATGAACACGAAAACGCGGAAGAAGAAAAGGAAAAAAAAACATACGGTATACGTGGGCGATGAACTTCATAATGGAGCGAGGTCCTGTTTTCATCCTTTTTATCTTGATCAAACGTTAAAAAGGTTTAAAATCATGTCGGGTTTTTCTGATTCGAAAACTAACGGGAGTGTAAAGTTGTCTTTTGAACTTTCTAACTTGGAAATTTAAATCAGCAGTAAAGTTGAGAGTTAAGTTTATATTCTAGCCGATGCTTAGGATTTAAATCGTTAAAATAAATACGTGCCGTTGATTTTAGGTCAAATCTGATATTTGGGTTTGGTCTAGTCAGTTATGCAAACGGAGATCTGTTTTCTTCTTTTGTTTAATCGAAATCTAGACGAATATTGATTTCTAAGCAAAGTAGAGATTAGTTGTATGGCGTATCATAGAAAATTTTATCATGCTTTTTGAGGGCTTTACAGCAGGGACTGGAAATTCTTGAAATTTATTTAAGTATAGGAATCCTTTCTCTAAGATTTTCTTCTTGGTTGAGGTCATCGTCCGTTCCTTAATACTGAGGACGTGCATTGATTCCTACCAACGCAAATATGTTTATCGGGACTGAAGAGTCTGCGGCATCGCGAGGCGTTGATATCTTGATCTCCCAGGGTTTCCTACTGTCGAGCGATTTAGCTTGTCATTTTGAAAGCGGAAGTGCTTGGCACATTAATTGATAAATGCATAAGTATGTGAGCGAACCTTGCAATCGGACACGTACTCTCACGTTTTCTCCGTAAGCTTAACGGTTCTAATTAGTTAGATCTGCAGCTCTAAATTATAGAGAATTTTGATATCACTTGTCCTTTATCTCTATCCACATTACCGAACTTAAAGTTGAGGTTGTCATTTACAGGACGTTAATCAGTGAGCAGTTTTTGAATAGACTATTAGAATTCGATGATTCGAAATTGGAGTCGGGGAAAACGTAACATCTCCCCTGCGTTCATTAGAAAGCAGCGAAACACGCAAGAATTATACGTAAATTGAAAAGTGAATAAACTCAAAATCAAATTAGCGAGTAAACATATTTTACCTGTCTGGCAGAGAGTGGATGGTAATCGAATTCGGTTCCATTTCAGACTTTACAAAAACGAGATTTCACGTTTCGAATATTAAATAAATACGAGCTAAACAACAGTTGCGACTTTTTTTCATTCAATCATTTTTTTTCTCTCGTCTCTAATTTGATTACGAATCGTGACGTATGGCGGGAAAGGGGCAACGAAAAAAAAGGGCAACGCTCCGCCACTGACATAAAATTCTAGTGTATTTTTCTCCCGATCGTCCAACTTTTTCGAACGAGCGGAGATATTTAAATATCGTCCACATTTCAGCGGTATTAGGTAAAAGGTTTTAATATTTTATTTTTTAAATAAATTGTTGAAAATTCGCCCGCATGATTAATTTGAAAGCTTGTTTTTGTAACCTCGTGTTTTCATTATTCCGATCGTTGATTACTTTAACCGAACTACCCCACTCACCTCTACCTATTTGGGATTTTGTTTGGCATAATCCTAATCGTTAAAACCGAAGAACATATGTATCCCTTTTGTGTAACATATACGTTAATTAATTACCTTTGACGTTGATCGCGGAGCACGCAGACATTTTCATCGGTTTACCGTGTTATAGGTGTAAAAGAGAGAAAGCATCGACACTACCGAAGTAATCGGTGCACGAACCTTTTTTTTTTAGTTTGAGTGAAGTTTGCCTCGCGGAATTCCTTTGTTTTTGTTAATTTGAAATGTGGAAGCTATCCGATGAAATGCGATGTCGAAATATCGATATCGGTAGAAAATATTAAGCTTTGTGTAGGTTTCGATTACGTTATAGATTGTTATTCTTGCAATAAACTGCCCACAAAGCCACAATAAAGAGGATTTTATATTAATTTTTAGTCGGTTGGGTGAAAATTCTTGGCTTTGTGGGTAAAAGTATAAAACTTACTTTTGCTAGTTTTGATCCTCTGCTTCATCCTTATGATACTTATGGAAAAGGGCACCGCATTAATTTAGTGGCATTAATTAAAAATCCGGCTGATTTAAGTCAGTTTGGCTTGGGGACTAAAAGCATTTTCGAAGGCGCAGTTATTGTTTGCATGTAACTAGCTTTTCACAGGGGTAGTCAGTGGGAACATTAACAGTTCTGCTTCAGATTTGGCGCACCTGCCCTTGTCGAGCTCCAGATTCCTTCTGACCCGGGAGGTAGCAATCTGGTCAGAGTTCTGGCAGCAGTCCTACCAGTACTGGCTTAAGGCTGAAGACGGTAAGGAGGCTGAGTCGAGGACTGACGGTATGGCTCCTGTGCTGCGATGCGGAAGGTTTTGGAAAGCCACCGCATTAAGTTCCCTAGTTTAGCCATCATGGCCGAGAGTTTGCTGTGCAAGACCCAAGGCGGTCGTAGCAAACATCTCACCGAGTTTGTAAAGAACAGCCTGATTTCAACCAAATTATTTTTCTAACATTGATGTGGTCCAGATCTTTGATTAAAAATCTTGTCCAAAATTAGTCTTTACGGCAAAGAGAATTGTTTTATCTGGCTATTGATTTTTGGTTCAGTTTTGTTCTCTTCACTTTAAATGTTCGAAAAAATTTTGAAATCGTTGTTTCCAGATGAAAATAAGACGAGCTAATTTTGCAGGATTAATAACAGTCATATGAGATAGTATAAAGTGGGTTGCGATCCCGACGTTTAATATTGAAAACGTAGCGTAAATATAAACAGAGCTTCGATACTGGTTACAAGAGATGTCGATGATGTAAAAACACCCCCCGGCTTTAAATTTGTTGGAAACTTTGAAACAGTCGGCTGACTGGTACAGAAATACGGGACGATGAAAATAAAATAATGAATATTGAAACTCGATACGACAGAGATCGGTAATATTAGAGCGAGGTGACGGAGAGGGACGCAAGCAATTATCGTCTACTGTTGAAAATTTTCAACCCCGCATTTTCCACGTTTACAGTTATAATAAAAGTGCGGGTGGTTGTAAATTTTCCTGCGCTTTAATGCGTATGCCGTAAATCACGAAAATGATTCAAGTGCAAAGTTTCACCGGTGGTAATTTTTTGAATAGCAAAAATTTAAGCAGACCTTGTTTATGCAAGGTTACATTCTTAATGAGGAATCAAATGTTTCTTGCCGAGCCCCAATAAAATTGCTGGATTGGTTAAAAGCAAAAAGCCGAAAAGCCTTTTGTTTTTTAGCGTCCCTCAGAGTTACAAACTTTCAGAGCTCCGAAAAAATCATATTTGGTTCCCAGTCACGATAATACTTAGCACTCCTGGAGTGCTGAAAATCGATTTAACGATAAAGATTAACTTTTTATTCGGCATTGAAAAAATATTATTTCTCGTCATATTCCTTGATTTATCACTTTATTATAACCACATATTGCTTCTCTTCGAATTTCATTTTAATATTTTAAAAATGTTACAAGTGTAAATTGGAATCGTCAAGAAGAAAAAATCCTCGGTTTTCTTTTTAATTTTTAAAGGTACGAGAAGAAGGAGAAATGAAAAAAAGGGATTTCTTTAGGGAAAACAGAAGTCGTTACACCACGTGCCGTGCCGATTTCCAATTCTGATTTCTTTTTAATAACATCGAAAACACTGCAAATGAAAAAAAAAAAGTGAACGAAAGAGAGAAGATAAGTCGCCTAATTTTTTTTTTTTTTTTTTCGAGGCGAAAAAACCGGATGTTTATCGGGCGGATGATGTAATATGAACCTTGGCAGTTTTTTCCCTTTTTCCATTCTACATGTTTGATTAGCGTGAATAGGTTTCTCCGGATTTTATTGAATTTCACAAGTTGAAAACACGTCATGGGTGCATTTATTCGCGACGGGGGCTCCTTTTATTTTATTGACCTACACCTTTATTTTTTTACTTACGGAAGTTTAAGCGTCTAATTTCGATTTAACGGACAAATAGCTACGGCGAGAGGGGTTGCTTCAAGGGGAGGAAAGAGGTCATTTCGTGGTTTTAATACAGTCAAGTCATTCCAGGTGCAGCTTTTTATTGGATCGATTATCTTTAAATAATTTATAAAATGGCGATCGAGAATTTTTAATTATTAAATAATGCTTTGTTTGTTTCAGGTGGTGTGAAGTTCGGAGTTTGGAGTTTTGGATTTTCGTCCGTTGTGATTAATCGGGGAAAAATCGGTGAGTAAAATTTTATTGTTTTTAAAAATTTGTTAGAACTGATAAATGGGAGAATAAATATCGGGGAAATCCGGTCTGGCGCGGAGAATGCGTCAAAAAAGAAAGAATACATCTGTGAGATTCGTGCTGTTGCTGGCTCATTTTATTAATATCTATATCTAGGCAGCACTCTGTTCGTGATGCGAGTAGGTCGGATGTAATTATGAATTATGGATTCCCTAATTAGTTACTCTTGAGTTGATCAAAAATAAAACCTTAAGTCCTACCTGCAAACATGTAGGTTTGTCCTCCGAGTTTCTTTGACCGACAAAAAAGCTATTGGCATGTTTTATTTCTTTCTTGGTCAGAACGAGCATTATCTCGTAAAAAGCGAAATATGTCTAAAAAGTTTTTCGATTACCAAGCAGATGGTCTGAAATTTTAAACAGACTTTGCAGAGAAAAAATTTAAAATCGCTGAATGAGAATAAGAAATAAAAACTCATAACAGAGCTAAACCCTTTGACAAACTCTGTTGGTTGTTTCCCGAAATCCTGGCCCTTTGTACCCAAGTTAATTTACGAGTAGGGTCCCCTGTTCGTTTTTTTCCTGATCGAAACCGACAAAACTTTATAATCCAGGCTTTTATAGAATTAACGGTGGAGGCAGAAAAAATTTTTCCCGCATTCGTTCGCGAAACATGAAACGTTAAAATGGAAAACCCAAATCGGTTTTTCAAACAAACCGCAACCTTGTTTAAATAACGATTTCGAGTTAAAATCCTCTTGCGTAAATGTCGCGCTCGATCAATCCCAACAAAAACGAATTAAATATGCAGGGCGGGGATCCTTTCCGCCTAGCCTCCCTCTTTTCCATTTCTACCTTTCTGGGTATAAATAAAGAATTACGGAACATCCCTTTAAATTAACTACAATGGGAAATATGAGGAAAATGCATTTGCAAAAAACTCCCCTTCGGTTTTCCATCCGCAACCGAACGTAAAAGCTCAAACGAAGAGTAATATCAATGTAAGGAGTGTCCCCTCGGAAAATTTGACAACGTCGAAAGCTTTTTAGCTTGACCGTTGCACGCTCGGTAAAGATGAACCGTGAAACCGTGGGTCACAAGGCTAATTACGCAAGAAGCAAAGAGTGAATTTTATTACCGTTTCAAATTAATACTACCAAACTCGATAGATTTCCCATGATAGATATAAATTGAAACGAGGTCAACCCTTGTCAGAACGACCATTTCCGTTTAATATAAAATTATAATACGCATCGGAATTCTACGAATAGGATCGTTTCCAATTTCCAGTTGAAATTAGAAAAAAAAAATGAAAAACCCGTGTCCAGATGGGCTCGAGTTTCTTTAAATCATTTGCCGAAAGTTAATAGCAACGATTATGCGACGCTGATTACGCTGTGAACGGGGAGAAAAAAAAGGAAAAGAAGAGTTATTGGACGTTAAGAAAACACGAAGTGACGTTCCGGATTGGTTACAAAAGCCATTTCAGCAGTTGCAGCCACAGATCGTTTCAACAGTTACTGTCGCGACGCAGATGTTATTACTTAACTTTTCAAATAAATACAACTTTTCTTTTCCTTTTTTTCCTCGGGATTTTTTTTCAAGCTTGTTAGAAAAGTTGAGCTCTTTGAAAACGTAATGTCCATCAAACGTTGATGGTAATATCATCATCTTTGGTCAAAGGGAAATAGTAAAGACATTCACTTGCATCTGGTTTTGTTATCCCTGTGAGGAAATATTTGAATTAGCTGAGATTTTTTTTATTTAAGGTGCTTTTACTTTTTGGTTATGTTAGGACTTTATCATACAGTAAACCTTTTCTTAGCAGGCTTGATTACCGTCAAGAATGTGTATGAATCTTTTTCAGGATCTATTCTTCTGTCATTTCACCCCAAAAAGCCTTGCACTTACTTGACCCTAGAAAAAGTAAAAAAAAAATGCTAGAAACTTCGTTTTGAAGTTTGCAGTGGATATCCAAGTGATTGTGAAGGAGCCGTGCCTTTGCTGAAAATTTTATATTTTTCGCATGGATTACTTAATAAGATTGGATATAAATAAATTCCTATAATTCTATACAGAGGAAAATCAGAAGATTTGGTTAAAATAAACCAAAAGCCTCCGTATCGAAGCATGAAATCTGTTTGAAATCGAAATGATTTGCAGATGGGCGTGATAAATTTTAAACTAATTGGGCATTATAATGAAACTAGTTATCTCAGCAAGAGCTATTAAAACCCTTGAAGGACACTTAAACCAGTATTCGAAATAGCAGCAGATGTAAACTTAGCTTGAAATGCCAATAAAAAAAACCAGGGAAGATACAAATCTAACCCTGTCAAATATTGACGATGAGAAAGAACTCGTTCAATTTCTCATCCCTCGCCACTAATTAACCACCTTGTTAAAAACCTTTACTTTCCAATTTCCTCCCTCGTCTTCGCTCGAAAAAAGATAAACCTAATAAGGCGACGACTCCGTTTCTGTGCAAGTAGTCGAACGAGTGTGTTTATTTGAGTACGGCAACAATCTACACTATATGAATTTCCCGGTGAAAAGAAAAATCTCAAAGAAATTTTCTTTTTTTAGTGTAAAGTTTGAAGTTCGTGGTCGAGTGGTTCTGCTCTTACTCCACTTCGCCTCTTTGTTATTCAAATAACACAACCCTCTACACTCGACGACATTTGACTTTTTTTTTTCACCTGAGATGTTATTCATTTTTTAGGGACGCTCGAGTTTTTTTTTATTTTCCTTTAAAAGTGGTTTCTTGTCGGAAACCGTTGCGGACTGCTATACCGAAGCAGAAAGCTATCAAACCCGATTGCATATTCAAACAGGAAAAATAAAATAAATTCCCCGAGGACGTCGTGCTCCAGAATAATAATAAAAAAACCTGTCCGTCCGTTTTCGATGCAATAAAAATTAAACAATGAAAATTTTCTTTAATTTTTCCGTTTCTTTTTTTTTCGGAGCTTTTCATTTTTTTTCAATCTTCGTATTTGATTTATTGTATCGTAGAAAGGGAAAAAAAGGAATTTTTCTGCGAGGAAACACCCTATAGGCGTAATTTGTTCTCCGCCATGACTAAAAGTAATTACCGCGAACTCGTATATTTTTTTTCTTGTATTTTCCCTGCCATATGTTGTTCTCACGCCTCCTTGCGGAACCGTTATCGCTTTTTTCTCCTTTTCCGCCGCCGTTTATACCACGTAGCCGCTTTTGTTTATCCGTCAATCCTCTTTTCTTTTCCATTCTCTTGCAGCTACGTCCTTAAATCAAATCGAGCGTTACTTAAATCTCTCGGGGAAAGGAGAGAAAAAATGGGAAAAATACGGGGGCCAGGTGGTGAGCGAGGCCACGAAAGGAAGAGGGAAGGGATCAGTTGATATGGTTGCTTACATCGAAAAACATAAATCCTGAAATCGAAAGCTCTTTTATGCAACGAGAAGGGGCTTTCGAAAAAACTCGAAAGAATTGCCTCTTGATAAACTCATATTTCAAAAAATTATTTTTTTTTTTTTTTGGATCCTGATTTTCTTTGAGGGAAAATAATAGGGAAATTTAAAGCGATCAATCATAAGAGCGGATTTTTATTTACGGTTTTTTTTAAAAGATTTTGATTCAAATTTCAAGGAAGATTAAAATGTTAGCTTGTTCAAAGAAAAGAACAAAGGACAGATTTTAAACTTATTGAAACTATTTAATGGGTTATGCTAAAATATTTCCTGCTTATTCTCTGGCAACCAGTTTTAACAAATCAAAGTCATACACAAGTTTAGTTTGCTTTACCTCAATGCAAATTTTACGGTTTCACCTTTCCTGATCGATCGCGAAATCTTTTGTTTGATACTTTAAAATTTAAAATTATGCCTGAAGCTGGAAGATGTAAAAAGTTACTAGTTTAAGGTGCTTAAATATTCTTTTGCGTTTTCGTAGTCACTCGTGTTTTATTACTAGCAAACATTATCTCGTCACTTTTTCAAGGTGGAAAGCATCATCTCTAGACGATGTAGTGACCGTTTTAGCAACAAGATTATCATATGAAGCTTAAAAAAGCTTTGCAGAAATTCACTTGAAAAGCTAGCTCGAACTTGCTTGTCGTTTACAATAAGCTTAGGCAGAAATTAAGAGAGCCATCTTGAAAATCTATATGGTTTTTGATTCCAAAGGCTTCGATTATCTAGCTGAAGACCTTCATGACTAGATAAGGTTGGTCTTTTCATCGGGCTAAATCGTATTCTCTGGTCTGCGGCCGTAATTTTTAATTAATTTGATGATATACGTCGTAGGTGCTGCGTACCCTTTCCACTTTTGCTATTTGCAAGTATTTCCCCTTGAAAAAGTTACAGACCTACTCTTGTTTGTGCTACGCAGGAGAATATAAGGATCTACTCGTTTAACGATAAGCTAGATTAGTTTATTTCATTAATTTTACCGGAAGTAGCAGAATCTATAGAGCTTGGCAAAGCGCCATATCTCCGACAAATATCTCACCCAAGTAATCTTTTTTTTTTTTTTCACGCGGATTTTCTTATAATTTCGATCATTAGTTTCCTGTTGTTATCCTTTTTTTCCTCTAATACTTTCTCCCCTTTTTTCCCTTCTGATTGATTAGTATTGGGAAAATGGGAAATAAGTGGCCGAAACGAAAACGATTACGCGATTCATCTTTTTTTCCAGCATCGGAAAATCAGAGGTTTTTGTGTGCGCATCACGTGCTCCTATAAAACATAAGAATTCGCTTTGAAGAAGGCGGGAAAAGTAATTAGACGGGAAAAGTTCTCGTTGTTTCAGCTAAATAAGCAAAGCATTTTTCTTAATAATGACTGACAATAAAGTGTTTTCTTGTACGTATGCTTACGCTTTTCAGCAGATTACTAACTAGGGCTCGTTAACTCAAGGAAATGGAAAATCCTGGATTATATCGGAAAAAATATAGGAATTGCTGAGAAAGAATTAGAAGATTCAGAACGAACCTTGATAAATAAAAAGGAGACGCCGAAGACGAAAACTGCGTCGAAAAGGTTTCTAAAATAACCCACGAAGCTAGTTGATGTAGGACGGAATTGTTAGTTGGAAAAATGAAAAAGTGCAGGAAGAAAAGAGCACTTATGGGACCGGTTTGAAGATTGCATGGAAAACGTATTTGAATAATATAAAATTTCTTAGCCAAGGTTATAGGAGTAATTTGTGAGCTAGTCGATTTATTTTATGCCGGCTAACTCGATTGCAGAGTTACCCAGAATAATGCTAAGCCGTTTGGTTTAAAAACTATACACTTTTTGTTAGTCGAGCTACCAAGTGTTTTGCTTTTTAATTTTTCGTGGTTGATAATAGTTTGATATGCGATTGCATTTTCAACAGTTTAAAGGTCCGGGTCCCTGCAGTGCTACAGGATTATCGTCGGACATTCTCTCGGAGTCAGAGGTTGTCATCACTCATACTGTCACCGGGACGGTTTTTCCCTTGTCATTTTTATTTACTTGACTGGACCGAGGGTGGGACAAATGTAGACAAATGGCATACGTTGTATCGCATACTTGAGACACGGATTATTGATATCGAAAATGATGATTTATTGCAGTTGTTATGCTTTCTTTTCTTTTTTTCAAAGAAAAGGGGAAATAAGAGGTGTATTTTTTGTTCTCCGATTCTCGAAAGGGTCTTCTCTTATCTTAAATCAATGACTAAGCCTTTTCGATGATCTTTTTTTTTCATCTTATGATGATTATGAGAAATAAAATCGGGAAGGAAAATCAGTCTGGCATGATTTGAAAAAAGCACCACTTATAAAATAAAAGATTGAAAGGCTCATTAAAACTTTATATTTCTTATTTTTATAGCTGATAATTTGTTGGGTAACTATTGTTGAAGTTTATGATATTGAAGTGTTTTCCTAATTAGCACGTATTATGAAGCATCGAGAGTATTGTTTACTCTTCAAAAGTTTACCATTTTCAAATCAACTTCTTTTCCTTTTTTCCCCCAAAAACCATCGTGTAATTGTGATTTATTAATTAGCAAAAGAACTTTTTTTGCGAAACTTTTTAATGGATAATGGTTTTCAGAATTTCAAAATAAAAATCCGCACTTATTATTTTCACTTTTAAGAGGTGAGCTTACGATTAGTGGTAGTTTCATTTGAGCAAAAGACTAAAGGGTAGTATAAAAATCCGATCAAGTCTTCCAGATCAAGTTTTGTTCTTGTTAAGCTTGAAGAAAGGAAAGGACCATGGATTGTTGCTTTCCGCTCACATCAAAGTCCTGTTGAATGCAATTAAATGACTCCGTGAAATTGTTGAACTTTAGTTCAAGGGACCTAAAGAAATTTGCCCTATTTTAGCATCAGCAAAAGGTTATTTAAATCCAACTCGACAGAGCGGTTCCTGTGAGCCGAAAATTCGATTAAAGGCTAAAACATGTAAGTTTGATCTTTATTTAACCTAGTTCATTGATTAAAATCAGGTCAAAAGGTGTGTGCATTGTGCTTACCGAACCAAGGGAAATGATCAACTACTTCTCCGTTGGACTTTAGATAACTTTTCAACTTTAGGTGTTGAGGGAAGGAATTCTTTGAAATGAAAACTAAGTTGCAACTCCTCGTTTTACTCAAAGGAACCGATTCAGGCCCGTTCGTTATTTCAGTTAGCCATATAATCGCCCACAACCAAGTTTAAACTTAACGATTGCTCGTTCATTCATTCGTTTACCTAATCAAAGCTAAATGAAAAAATATTTACGCAACGCATGTTTATTATTTACGAAATTGCCGCTGAGGAGGAGGAGGAAAAACTTTGAAAAGCAAAAAATGAAGGATCCCAAAGACTGGTACAGTAGCTTCGTAATTACCTCATTTACGTTTTCCTTTTTTTTTTTTTTATCTTTCTTTCATGCTGCACAGTAATAATTGCGAAGGCGAACCATTGCAAAAAAAAAACAAATAAAAACAGTAGGGAGGAAATGGAATGTGGAGAGAGAAACTGAAAAGAACCGTAATATTCAAGTATTTGAAATCAAATTCGTTGAAAAGCGTGCTGCGGTTTTTCGAACAATTCATTTATTAAAAAAAAAAGAAAGGGAAAAAAAAGGTTGGGATCAATCTCATCTTGAAAAGTGATAATGCCCAGCAACAGCTGCTGCACCTTCTCGCGTTCCTACCCTTGGACCCATGCGATAATATAACAAAAAACTCTTTTTCTCCTATTAATAATTCACGCTCGATTTCATTTCTATTGTAGGATATGAATATTTTATCTTATACCACTTTTTTTTATGAATGAGGCTTTTGCCCCCTTCTCCGCTAATTGTTTCCATGACCGTTTTTGCTTTCTTTTTATTAAGAATCACAGACCGAATACACAATTTTTTTTCCTTAAAAAACGTGTTCTCGTTCTCACGTAATACAAAATCTCAGCGACCCACGACCGTAATAATACCGACTTCATTTTATATCATAATTACATCCATCAGACAAAAGGCGCGAAGACGGAGCTGGGAAAAAAAAAGAATGAATCGAGGATTTACAAAAGGCAATTTCTCATTCTTCCATTTTCTATTTCCCTCACTTTGCATGTTATTCGAATCAGAAACAATGAAGAAACCATTATAAAGAAAGCTTGCGAGCGAGTTTCGAGTCGAGAAAATTGGAATCAAGTCATCGCAAGTTTGAAGTACAAGTATTAACTAACGTAATATAATTAGCTCGACAATCATGTCGTTGTAAAGTTTGAGATCTTGTTCATCTAAATCTTGTTTCAACTTCTTTCCCTCCACATAATCAAGAAAATTTTTTAACGACCGGGAACAATCCGGGCAGGAAATCCTTTTCTGCCTTTGCCCTCCCTCTCGTAATAACATAAAATATTCAAATGTGTATAAATCGAAAAACCGAGCAGACGACATTACAATAATAACTGACATCAAAGATGAAAGATGGACCGAACCCACTCGGTTCGGTCTCAATGGTCATTTATATGCTATTTATCTCTAAGAAATATACGAAAAAAAAGATGAAAAAAATAAGGAAAATTACTTTTTTCTGTTTAGCTATCGAAGATGATGGTTATTTATCCTTTTTCCTCTTTGGAGAAAAACAAGGGTAGAAAACAATCCATGTTATGGTCGGGTCCCTCTTTTTACTCCCAAAGGAATCCAAAGAAGCTATAAACTCCTTTTATTTCTCTTGACCATTCCTTTTCCCGGATCCCAAAGCCGGGAGATTTAAATAAAAAACTAAACAAGAACAAGCATATTTCATTGAAAAACTTTTCCTTTTTTTCTTAGCACCGGATTCTTCGGGAAACCCTACTTTCCCCAGGAATTTACAGTTCTCGAATATTTTCCACGTCATATTTTTGTATTTTTGGACAGTTATTTCGCATTGACGAAACGTAGGCCAAGATACCGGTCTGCTCGGTAGGATATTAAACATCGCTCGGAATTTTGAATATAAAATTCCACAGCTTTTGAATAAGAGTGTCCTTTTTAGATGCAGGTAAGCTAATAATTCCAAGGGATCGCTTCTATCTTAGACTTAGCCATGAACGATTACAATATATAATATTTCCAACATCGTTGCAGGCACAAGGCATCTTTCGTTAGGAATTATTTTGTTAAATATGATGTTTTATAAATGGATCTATTGAAGAAACCAAAATAATCTCTCTAGGTTTTGGTTGGTAGCGCGATACTTCACGATTCTTCAAGATTTACCCGGCCTTTATAAGTTTTGGATCTTAAGACAAGTTTTTATTGGATTTTGTCATTTGACATTAGCATTGAATCTTTCAGCCGCACTATCCGCACTGTCGTCCATCTCTGTTTTCGGCTGGGCAGCCACCGTCCAAAAGTTAATAACTCCAGGTCGACTACCGTGTTGGCCTAGTGATCTAGGACCAAATCCTGGTTTAAGATAAATATAGCTTTATTACGTATTTATTGTTGACCAGTGTATGAGTTCTGGGCTAGGAAGAAACTTAACGTTCTATTTTGAGACTATTTGCGGTAGTCTTCCCTGAGGGAAAGCCACTCGTAAGCGTGGAACAAAAGCTAATTGTGCACATGGAAAGGCGTAGGCATGCTCTTTTGAAATTTTTATAATTACCTTTTATGCTTTTTCACGACTAAATTCCCTTGCTGAATACGTTGCTACCAAATCTCTGCACCATATTCTCACTTGCCAGGATTATTCACATTCATAGAAATTTATGAAGTGTTTAAAAGGCGAAAACGTGTGCCTGGAATGGAAATTTCCACCGCGGAATAGAATATAATTATAAACGCATTCAAAATGGGAGGTAAATAGCATTAATAAGCTGGTTCGAGGATCATTCGGTACGTTCATTAGCTAAGGGAGTATGAGCCCCGACGATAGCAAATTGTTTCAAGCTTTAAATCACTAGCATTAACGTTGAAACATTCTATCCGAAACAATGAATTTATGCTCATTTCATATTCTCTCGACCTATATTTTGTCCCGAGTTTTCTCTTTTTCTCCGACCGGCTCGGCGACGGTAACTTTCCATTTGTTTAAATTTTATTCTCCTTTTTTTTTTTTCGTTTTTCTACTAAACAAAAAGGTTAAGGTCTTTCAAGCTTTTTGACAAAACTGGATTTGAATTTTTAGCTCGGTTTTTTGATAAAATGGAAAAAGAGAAAAAAAGACGAAGAAAATCATGTTCATAGAAACCGTATTGAAAACTCGTCGAGAAGGAAATCCGTATTATCATAACGAAGGAAGTTGAATATAGGAGGATCTTAAGATTCCGAGTGCAGCCGCGACTAAATGGAATCTCATGAAAATGTATTTCGTCGTCTCGGGAAAAACATATTTTTCCTTTTATTAGGTACATGCTTTCATGATTTTTTATGTGCCACTTACTATTATCATCATCTTCTCTAAAACTCTTTTACATGTAACTCTCCCTTCTTCGCTTTTCTTCTTTTGTCCTCTTAATTTCTTTCTTGCGGAAAGTAATGATATACTTGGTATTGTCGAAAGATCCTAAACCGCCTTCGGGTTTCGATGTAATTAATTTCCGTAAAAGGTAAATCGTCGAGAAGGTTCTCGGTATAATAAATTGCGGGGGAATAAGCGAATGCAAATGCAAAGGTTATGTTGTCCGTGTGAGAGAAAACGAAATTGGGAAAAGAAGGAATGAGATTGGGACGTGAAAGAAATACCGCGTGAAATATTTACATATATCTCATTCGAGACAAGCCCCATCTTTCGCTTTTACCCCTTCCATCCGTCTTTTTCCTACCCAAAAAGACAAATCCGAAAAGATTCGGTGAAAAGTTGATCTTGGTTGATAAATGTAAATGCATCATGTGTGTACCAGTCTTGGATCTTGATAAATCGAATGCAAGGGAGAGTAATCCTTTTTTTTCCACTCACTTGTTTTTCAATCATTTCCGGTGTCAGGTGCGAAAACGTTAAAAAAACTTTTCCCAGGACCGGGAAATAATAACAAAATAAAAAAAATGCGCGTCCGCCATGATGTGATAAAAAATAATGAAAAACGCTGACGTCGATACAGATGAAACTTTAAGATAAACTCTCGGGTCACGATTGAAATGGACAATGTTGCAGCAAAAATACCTTTTTTTTCTCCCGTGTGGAACTGGGTCAGAGATATATGGCTTCGAATATCAAATCCTCTTGGGGGTTTGTTTCAGTGAAAAATTGTGAATTATTCCGTTCAGGGAAATACATGAACCTATTATGTCTTTTTCTCTATTATAGCCGACTTCATTTTCTATCTTATTTATAAAACTTGAATTATTGTGCTGATATTTTTTCCGGTTATCTCTTGTCTTTTTATACTTTGAGCAATCTTTCTAAAAATTTAGAATCAATACGCAGCTCAAGTCTATAAATGAATTGCTGTCAAGTTTTAAACCGATGCCAAATTTTTTGGTGTCCTCGCAGTGTCTCGGTTAGTTCCTTCAGCGAGGCCAGTTTAAATCTCAAAATTTTCCAAGTGGTTTTAAATATCTCCAACCCTAAAGGAATCGAAGCCTCAAGTGGAAAGATTTTATAAATTCCGCAGCCAGAGGGAAATTTAACGACGTGCTCTGAAATTAGATTGTCTTACTTTGGATTGGTAAGGACTTTTTCATTGGCTGAAGCCTATAAACAGGGCCTAGCTAGAACCTAATTTTACCTGATCTAGGACCGAACCGTTCAAAGTCTTCTCTTCCTCTTCTTACAGCATTCCCATAGAAACGACCGGAACTTTCAAACATCAAATCAAAGTTCTATAAAATCCGTTCGACCTTTTTTTCCGTGAATTTAAAATTTTTTCTATAACGAAGGACTATCGTGATAGCTCTGAGAGGGGTCGGCAGCCCTTGCCGAGGAATAGTTTGCAAGTCCAGCACTTTTATGAAACTTACAAGGATTTTCCATTTTTTATTTTTATCCTCCTTATTCATTGAATCATTTTGCTTTTATAACGATTCAATCATTCTAACCAAGTCTCTGGTATCCCTTGTTATCATGTCCATTCTTTAGATCATAATGTCTTCTTGTATTTTACAAAAAAAATTTTGATAAAAAGTTTCCTATTTCTAATAAAGAAATGAAACTATTATAGTAGAATCGAAAGGGTTGAGAATTTCAAGGGCTTTAACTCGATAACAAGAAGCTTTCTCAAGTTTACAAGGAAAGATCCAGTTTCCTCATTACCGGAGCCCTAAAGACAACGACGTTTCTTCGGCTTTTGAAAAGCGGAGAGGATCCGTTTGGCGAAAGGCCAGATTATTTTTTATGTCGATACGATGACAGTCGTTTCATTTTTGAAAAACCGTCTTTTCCCGCGCTTTACAATTTAGTTTGCAAAGCGTGCAGGAAAAAATGTTATGAATAGGTTTAAAGATTATCGAGTTTTGGCAGGATGACAGAGGAAAACGGTCATTGCTTTTCGCGATTGTTTCCCTTTCAATATGATCAACGGTTTGTAATGCAAAAAAATGGCTGACGAGTTCTTCTGTGAATTTCGGTCATTTAATTTTGTTTTTTGGCTCTTTTTCCACGGATTTAAGGCATGCTTGATTTAAAACGGGAGCCGGCGAGATGAAATATATGAAAGTTTTTTCGCTGCAAGGGGTGAGAAATACAATGGAACCGTCTTGGGCGATGCCGCTCCCGCTGCGACCAAAAGTGGCGAGTCTTGTATCTCAAAAAAATAAAGCGAAAAATGTGAAATTATCGTTACGTTATTTTATTTGATATGATGCGAACATGTTTCGATGTGTGCATGCGAATATGTTGAGATATTTATTTCCTTAAACGGGTCGGAAAGGGGAAAACTCATTAAATGAAATGTAAACGGTTGTTTACCTAGAAGCCCGGGAATCAAAACTTTTTACACAGTTTTTAAAATATAGCAAAATGAAGCTTAGGATTTTTTTTTCATATTCCTTCCCCATCTTTTTTTCTTTTTTTTTTCACCCTAAACATTTTTAATTATGACCGAAGCTAATGAGTAAAGTTTTTTAATAATAATGATTTATTTTTTTAAACTTGGCAATTTCTTTAAAAGCAACAAGTTAAGATTTAATTTGCGTTACCCATTATTTACGAGTTTGGAATGTGACACCCTTTCATATAACCTGATTTTCTCGACGGCGACGTTCTCGACGTTTTCGTTGCGTGCCCCATCCCCTTTGCCCGAGAATAAAGGAAAAAAAAAAATAGGGAGGTGGAATAAAAATGTTAGGTCGGTTTTTAGGAAAAGAATTAATCTTTATACTTTGAGGGAAATAAAAAGGGTCACTTGAAAACAAAACACGAGGGGTTAAATATACGCCCTCGCACATAGTTTTGACACTCTTTGGAAATATGGGAAGAGAAAATTGGAAAAGTAGATCATTACATCGGAAAAACATTAACGGGAGACGGGGAGGGATTTATATGCAATTCGGAACGTGTCATTAGAAAATTGTCGCAATTTCCCGAAACAAATCGCACAGTCAAGACCCGGAGCGAGGAATAAAAAAAGGTTTTTATTTGGCATCATCGGATATCTCAGAGTAACAATAAATCCTCAAAGAAGAGAAGAAAAAGGAACAGCTCGTTCAAACATAAAAGTGAAAATGTTTATCGTAAACATGTATATTCTTGAACATTATTCATTTTTCTTTTTTTCTTATTTTCTTTTATTCCATTTTCGAAAGAAGAAAAAAAAATATATAAAAAGGGAAAAGGAAAAAAATTCCCACCGATTCCCGCGATTCTTTTCTTTCGATATAGTTTCGCCCGGGAGTTTTGCTTTTCCCCGAATTAATCACGTTTCTCAACTTTCTTCTTGTTTTGAAACGATAACATAGTTTTTCGGGATGAAGCTCTTCCAACAGGTTTCAAGCTTTGTTGTCTCCGCCATCTTGAACTCGCCATGCGTATTTCCTTGGCGCGATCGATAAAACCGGATTATTTTTCGGATTGCTCTCCGCAAAATGATGAGACGTGCTAATGACTCATTTATGAGGTAAAGAAATTTTTAAAAGGGGAGTTTTTATGAAGGAAAGAAAGGGAAATAACATAAGACGACGACTATTGAATTCATTTTCCACTCGATTCAACTTTCGCCGCATCAGCATGGATTCTTTTTAACATTTTTATCTTACCCGCGTCTCCTTTTTTTTTTTTTTTTTTTTTTTTAGTTATTCCCCCCTTCGTTTTCTTACCTGCCAAGATATATTTGTTTTTAAAATATGGTCTCCTCTGTTTTATAAATGAGGCAAGGGGAAAATGCGTAAATCCGAGCGAGAATCTCGGAGGAAAATATTTTTTGAGGCATGGTTGGTGTGTCAAGCATGTTAAAAGCTCCCGGTCTCTTATGCAGGTTTGTTTTTGGTCGGAGGATATTTATGAGAATAGTTGGCGATTATTAGATTTGATAGCCCGAACGCTCTGTTAATGGAGAGCGTCGATAATTGCATGACATTGGAGATGTCTATCAAGAGCTGGAAAGTTAGTTAATGATGATGCACAGGTATTGCGATCGGCCGATTAGTGGTAATTTATTTTCAAAAATCAAGACTTTGGATTTATATTTAGGTAGTGTCATTTTTAGCGAAACAATCGATTCGTTGGAAAGAAAATTGGCATTCTAAAAATTTCAGCTTCTAGGAGTACTGGAAAATATTTTGAGAAAAATCTTTTTGATCAGAAGGAATTTAAATAATTTTTTGTATGAAGAATAATGCGAAGAGACTCTTTTGGGCGAGAAAAGATTGAAAGCTACATTTTCGACGAGGAGACATCCTTTTTAATGAATAATATTTTCTAATGAAAATAATTTTTGGGAGAATATATTTGGGCTGGAAACAGATCCAGCAGGTTTTTTTGGTTTATAGAAATTAGCCATTTCAAAACATTTCATTTTGAAATTAACCCAGGATTTTTTTCTATGAAAATGCCATTGGCTGCAGCTTAATTTCTCTTTTGATCTCTTGATCAGATAACTTGGCACTGAACAATGGCATCTTTGTTTTTCAGCGATGGTATCACGTCACCGGCTAAAGAAAGCAAAATAAAGCTGCCGGTTTGTTTCTGAGACATCTGATTTTTGCTCCTTTAAAGCGATGCGCTGATTGTTGCCAACAACACTTCCCTACGCCTTAAACATTTTATTAATCCATACAAAAGTCTGACAAACTTATACTTTTATCGTAGCTTAAACCATGAACAAGATGAAAATCATAACTAACAAGAAAAGGACAACGGACTACCGGCGCCGGCACAAGATTAAAACAAAATCAAACATGTCGATAATCATAAATATCACCGATGTACCCTTTTCTCTTCCTTCACCTTGAAGGCTTATACACGGTTCCGTCAACGTTGACGCATGGTTGTGACTTACGCACCTTGTAACCGTTCCAAATAACTATTTGTTTTTTACTAGCTCGGTAGTAATAAATCTTGACGCGTGACTTAAATCTACCTGCATTTAACCTGAAGAAATGTTATTTGTTTTCCCCCCTTCGAATAATGTAATCGTGTTTGAAAAAGTAAAAGATGTAAATCGGACGAGGAAAAAAGGAATTAAAGGATAGGCTTATACGGGGTCTCGGATCTCATTTCGGGATCGTTCAGATCTAAGTTTAAGTCGGTGGTAATCTTGTAATCCTACGTTCGTTGTTCTTGCATCTTAAAGGATCCCAACATCCCCAAACGAGATTCATGTTAACACTAGATTTATCATCCATACACAGTAGGTTACCAATTAAAATTCCCATGAGTTCCCAGCTTGTGTGTAAATAGATAGATATTTCAACAGATCGTTTGTTGCGTTTGTTTTTTTGGAAACAAAAAAGTTTCATTGATGCTGGATGTTTTAATATCCGCCATTTTGTTTTTACAAGTTAAATAAGAGAAAGAAAAGACGCGGAACGGCTATTTCAAAGTTTAAAAAAAAGTTCGAAGGTTGTACGTCTTAACCGTTGAGGATCGTCATTAAGAAGAGCGATTTTTTTCCCTTGAATTTCTCTCTTTCACGTACTTTAAACTTTTTAATGACGGTATATTTTGATGCAAATATTTAATGAAGTCGAAATTAGTTTGGGGAAATTTCATTATTCATTATTCATTACCGCGACTCTATTTCACAAGATGAAGACATGTTCCCTGACGTAAAATTTTTCGTTGCTTCTTTCGAAATGATTTGTGCGTCAGAAAAAAAAAAAGAAAGAACGATTCATCGGTTGCGAAACGTCGCTGTATACGACAGAGTTACCGTTAACAAAAAAACAAGGAAATTTGTCGAAACTAAAAAAAAAAGCGGGGGAGACGTTGAGAAGTTTCATTCGAGCGTATCGATACTTTTTTTACCTTTTTGTTGTAATGTCATTGTTGAGAGAAAAAAATTTCCCTGTTGAACTTTGATTTTTTTATTCGACTTTTTTTTCTGAAATCCAATTTTGCTTTGATTGGACTGTTAATTACTCAACCTGTTAAATGTTTGAAGGTGGTCGACTTTTGTTTTTCTTTTTTGTTCTGCGAAGGGTTCTCGGCAAGTTCGTTCTCTAAAGGGATCTGGTAAAACTTTACAATCTTCAAATAGATAATTTAAAAAGCTTTGGTGAAAATTCAAAGTCTAGATTTTTACTTATCAAAAATTGTTGTTCGTTTTTCAAAACTTCAGAAAAATCTTAATATTCTGTTGATCCAGGTCAGTTGTTGCTTCTCAGCCCCTATTCAAGAGTAAGTAAAAGTCGACAAAATAAACAAACCTTTACGACGAATTCTTAAATTTCTTTTCTTTAAAAAGTGGTCAATCGTGTCAATTTTGATTTGGCAAAAAACTTCTTTTTCCTCTTATTTTCCCCGACTCGTGTTAAACGGTTAACGATTTCTAACACGTTCTTCAACGTTTTTAATACCTACGACAATTTTTTTATAAGGAAAAAAATATAATGAAATATGTGAACTGAACCGGTAAAGAGGACGCCTTCCCTTTCTTTTTCTTTTTTCATTTTCTCCATTTACAATAGGAAGCCTTTTTTTCAACGATCTTCCCAGTTTCAAATGAACCAATTAATATCGGAAGAATTTTGTTTTTCTCTCGTCTATCTTTTTGGAATGCCTCAATATACGAACAATGAACCGTAAAACTGTAAAACGACACTCACTCGATTCGGATGAACAATCAGAGGGGAAAAAATATCCTCCAGGTAAAAATAAAGGTCGAAATTATGATAGTTTAATTGAATTTACGAAAAAAAAAATGGTTCGATTTTTATTCGCTCGCGTCGTTAATCATTCGGTATTTTTCTGCATGCTTGAAAATGCGCAATAATTATAAATAAAAAAAATTCCGTTCAGTGGCGGTTCCACTCGAATGAGAAAAATTTCGTGCGAAATCCTCCCTCCCTTGTTAAATTCCCTTTTGTTCGGTTTTCGGTGGATGCAGTTGACGTTTTCACGAGCTCGAAACCGTAAAAATGGGCAATATCGGTTATCACGAACATCGTTTTAGATTTCACGGAAACAACCGTTAAAACAATCGAGGGTGTTTCTTAATACGAAAATCAGTCAGCCCGTGATAATTAAACTAATTAATGTTTCGAATTATATTAAATGAACCAGGGGAGTAGTACGAGTCGGTTGAAAAGCTTTAGGCCAGTTCCTGCTTTCATTTGAGATTCATTTTAAAAAATTCATGTAAATATTATTGGGAAAATGTATATCCTCCTCCCGCCCGAGAGCAGTTTTATTTAACAAACTCGATTTCCTTTCAAAGAACGTTACCGGCGTAGCGGATAATGTTAATTGTAGGAAACATGTTTAATCTCATCATTAAAATGAAATCAATAAAATGAATTTTGTCAGGCAGGCAAAATCTATTCTAAAATCGGGGTGAAGTTTCGCTAATTCCTTTAATCAACCTATACAGAGCTTTTCTCTATTATCTTCAGTCAAACAAAGCTTTCCTCTAATCGCGACATCAATATGGAAAAACTTCGAGTTTCTATAGAGAATAACTATGGTTATAACGTCTGAAACACTTCAACGTAAAGAGAGCTATAAGGGACGATCAAGAAGTAACTTCGGGAAGGAAAGGTTTTTTTTTATCAGGAGTTATGATCGCCTTAATGGCGAAGGATTTTCTAATCTCGTGTTTTTTGCCTTTTTTTTTACTTTTAATGGGTACCGTTATTCAATTTTGGTCGGAGGAAAAGCAATACCCGAAAGTCGTAAAAACAACGGTTTAAATGGAAAGGCGCACGGGTTTTATTACGTCATACGAAAGTCCAATAAAATTTTTTAACAATTTTTTTTTTATTCGACTACCTTGAGTCGTAAAAAAAGAGTAATTATTAAATTTTTAAAACTTTCGTACAAAATTGCACCGTAAAATGGAAAAAGTAGAATGTGGGGCGAAAGGTTGTTGTTAGTTGAAAGGATTGAAAAGTCATCGACGGTTGATTTCTATTTGTGGCAAAAATCCTACGAGAACAAACTAAGATCAGATATTGAAAAGTAAGGTGCGAGTAATCACATTAATTGTTAATTATTAACACGAGCCTTCTGATGGTGTAAATGCATTTTTAATGATGCTGACACTGATATTGAAAGGGATAGGTTATGTATCCGCGAACTAAGTCTCTGGGGTCATGTTTTGAGATTCGTGTTTCTCCTTTGTCATCGATGTCAGAAGATCCAGACCACAATTTCTACACTTGCTTATCTAGAAGTGTCAGGAAAATTAGTGGAGATATTCCTTCGACACGTCACTTTGTGGTATGACTTGTCTTCTAGCTGTCTATCTCGTGTCGATATCTTTGAATGAACGAAGTCGATTTTTATTTCTCAGAATGAGAAATCGTTGTGAGTAGATATCCTGCTTCGAATTCCAAGAAATATCCATTTTGATTTCTCCATTTAGAGGCCAATTGCAACTTAGCAGTTAGCCTCTAATTGGTTGTACCAGAGCTCCAGTAGATGTAGGTCACTGGCTTGAGTTCTTATAGCCCAGCCTAGTTGTTTATGCAGTGGCAGTAATAACGTCAGTGGTTCTGTTACAATAAGAAACAGCAAGAGTAACTTTATTCAAAAAGGGCATATGCAAATAGGAAGTTATCATTTATTTGCCTTTTTTGCATGAATCACTCTTTTGCGCCTTAAAATATGTCAAATAGATAAATAACTACTAAAAATGATCGTGGATTATATGTAAAATTCATGTTTCTAATAATCGCGCCTGAACTGATCCCTTAAATTTCTTTATTCTCTTGGTCTTACCCAGAATAAGAGTGTAGCGCAGCGGGTCAAAGCTCAAATATCGAGATTCGAAATCTTTTCGACTTCTTGAGAATAGAACTTGATAAACCTTTTTGAAAAAAGCAGTTAACGCTCTTTTCATTATTTATTTTTTATTTGCCAATTTTGAAGCCATAGTTTAATTAATTTTGCAAGCGAAAAGATGTGTACTTTGTAAAGCTTAAAAATAGCATTTTAATTTTCCCTCCTACAACATGTTCTATTATGAAATATTGCCCTTCAATAAGCAATAGCGAATAATAATTGTCCCATGTGAATAAATAATGCAACGAGGAAAATACATGTCTATGCGGATATAGTGTGCAACGAAAATTCAGTGATCCGTATATTTAAAATGTTATGTTAGAAGCGACCCGTTTTCATTTGTTAGTCAAATATTCCAATATAGTAATTAGCTACAAAAACCCGCTAAAAATTTAATTTAATTAAAACCCTTTTAAATTAAATCACGGACATTGAAATCAAAAAAGGACAGGTTATAATGAATTGTGCTTTTGCGTGATTTTCTCTTGTTTCTTTTCGAAGTCTTTCTCTACTTAGAAAAAATGTCGTAGGCAATTTTGATAAAATGCTTGCTTTTTATTTTTATTGTATCAATTACGGAAAGGAATATACAAAAAGGAACCGAATGCAGCACACCGGTAATATTGATTTCCTCAGAACACAATGGAGTTGAACTGGGAACAGGTTGACGTAAATAATAAAATACGAGGCGGGCCGCCATGCGTACTTGCGTACTTGAATGCTTATTGCGTACATTTCCTTCAAGTGTATATCAATAAACAGCAAGAGATATCGTCCTTCCTACCTTTTTTTTTTTTTTTAATTTTAAGAGGGTTTTTTTATCTCGAGAGATTTTACGCGGTTATTTTCGAGAATCTCGCCGGTAAAAGGGGGAGAAATTGAAGTTATGAAAAATGTAAAAATTTATTCAGATTTACACTTTCGGTAAAAAAAATTTTTTTTTTGCTTTATAAAACGTCCATTTATTCTTTTAAGAAATTTAACAGTGTTCGTCCTGTACCTGCGGTGCTTTATCTTCGACTAGATTCTTCAATTTTTATACTTGCAAGCTTTTTTTTCACCCTTATACTCGTCCGAAAAAATGATGTCAATTTTCTATGGAAGTCCCTCAAAGGAAGTTTCCTTTTTTCCCCCTTTTCTCTCTTTCGTTCCAAAAAAAAAGAGATAATATTAAACCCGCTATAAGGTTCCGTCTCTTTTGAAATAATGTTTGGCAAAAAACATCCCTTCGAAAAATCAGTTCCATCCTTTTAAAAAGTGAATTCATTGATTTTTTTTATATCGAGAGGAGATTTCGGGTAAAAAAAATCGTATTTTACAAATTATTGAAATTATGCTTTCTCTTTTTTATCGTAAAATGATGAGCAACAAAGGAAAAAACATCATATTTTGTTCCGTTATTTTTGAAAACATAGTACGAATTATTAAAAATCAAATGTTTAGACGAAGTACTGAAATGAAAACTTTTTGTAAGTCGGCAGCCATGTCGGGCAAGGAAATGAGAGAAAGCATCTCAGAAATAAGGACCTAAACAAAACCAATTTTTTTTGTTTTGTTAGTCATAGATAGTCATAGATATACAAGTTACTTAAAATTATTATTCAGCTTTCTATATTTTTTTCTTGCCCTTCTTTTTTATATTCAAAAAAAGTAAATAATTTAAAAAAAATAGACTAAAAAGATTTCTTTTGAAGTAACGGAAACACAAAACACGATATCAAAATCCCAGCTCGTAAAATGATTTCCACCCACATCTTGAAAGTGGTGCGAAGTAATCGAAATAAAGCAAAAGAGAGAGAGTCAAAGTGCGAGAGAGAGAAAGGAGTCATCGAGTTTAATGTCTGGAACCTTTTGAAATACGATGATAACTTTGAAACAATTACTTGATTGAAATAAAATGGAACTCGGAAAAGGAAAATATGCGGCAAGTCTTCGCTTCAAGAAAAATCGTTCCGACATTGTATTTAATTAATAAAAAAAAAAAAACTTTGGAAAACTCTTTCCCTTATCGCAGCTTTGGTTTGTATTATTCTGGAACAGCGCTTACCATTATTTTCTTTTTGGTTTTTATTCCGAATTCATTTATAAATCTTCCCATCGCTTTCCAAAGCTATCGTCATCATAAAGTATAATTTTTTCTCAAACTTTTTTCCCTTCCACTCTCTTCTTTCCCTCCCTCTTTCTTTTTTTAAGTTTTCGCAAAGCGAAAAAAAATTTCTAAACACGTGCCAACAAGAAAATTGAAAATCGAGGAACACCCTGTGAATGAGTTTTGACGGGGAAAAAAAATATAACAAAGCCATTTTTATATGAAAATGGCAGAGAGAGGTTGTGAAAAGCGAAACCTTTCTAAAATATCGCAACCTGTTGAAGAAAACGGGAAGGGAAATTTCATGAACTTTTCCAACTGTAAAATCTAACCGTTTATCCTAAATAGAAAATCGCGGGAGGAAAAAAAAAAGAAAAAGTTCGTTTTTTCCATATAATCCGTTAAAAATTTAGGGAGAGAAGAATAAAAACCGGAGGGATTGTGGTCGATCAGGTCTGGTGCTTTATTTCGCAGGCTTGTCGTCGAGTGCGGATTTTCACGCACATAGATTTTAACGCATTTCCGGACGAGAAAAGTCACTAACTGACTTTTTTATTTCGAATCGTCTGCACGCTATGTCTCCGGTTGTTCGTTAACTTTCAGTAATGTAACTTGTCTCGACTGGAAACCTTTTAAAAGAAGGATTTACTTTGTTTTATTATTTTAAACCTTCAAATCTAATCTTAGGAGAAATTCCCGAATGGGAAGCGAATTCGAATTAGATTTTCTTTATTGAATTGTCATAAATAAGATTTCCTCATTTATTATTTATAAAGTCATTCGTTTTGTGTGGACGATTACTTCCTATCATTAAAGAGAATTGGAATCGATAAAATTTCTTTTAAGATCCACTCAGCAGATAACACAGATCAGCGAATAAAAAAGCACTGGACTAGGGTTTGACTAAAACTTTGGGTACTTCAGGTTCAGCTTACTTGATGGACCCCTGTTCATTCTGACCTAGAAAATAGGTCCTAGGCAAGGGTTCTGTCTATTCTGTAATCGGCAGCAGCTGTAATAGGAAGCTCATAAAAAGCCATCATGTGATAGGAGGCTACTGAAGACCGCTGCAGCATTTTTCCTAATTTTAGGCTAAACGGAAATCCATTTTTAAGCGCTAATTGATCATTTGTCCGTGAACAGCGCTAGTGTCAAACTCTATAGTGCAATCGTGCCTTTTCCAGTTGGCCAATATTAGGTAAACGATGAAAGAGCATATTTCTCGGGTTTAATGTCTCGTGAAATATTTTATATTTTTTATATTAAAATAAACCCTATCATTCGGGGAAAGCGTGGCATGGAAAAGTGTTTTCCACTGCATTTCTCTGGAAGAAGAGAGAAAGAAAGATTATAATCAGATGAATTAATATTCACAT
The DNA here is from genome assembly GCA_023512825.1 of Liposcelis brunnea. NCBI lineage: Eukaryota > Metazoa > Arthropoda > Insecta > Psocodea > Liposcelididae > Liposcelis > Liposcelis brunnea. The sequence goes on from CM042073.1 coordinate 23,851,005, forward strand.
CCGGATCCAGCAGTCATTTTACTTTTCTTCTCCTCTTTGAATTTCAAAACGGTCTCGTCGCCCCTCAAGAAATGATGATCGTACTTAAGATACTCGCCCCCTCTGCCTCTCTCCTTCAATACATCTTTTTTTCTCGAAACTTTTCACTTCTTCACATTTTCTATTCAATAAAATTCATTTTCAAGTATAAAATCATTAACTGAAAAATGGAATCTTTTTTTCCTTTTTTATTTTCATTCTTTCCTTTAATTTCCTTTTTCCTTTTTACATCATCATAATAGTCATAATCATGTTGTTTATTCTCATTTCAATAATGGGACCGGGGGAATCGAAGCTTTCGATTAATTTATTCGATTTCGTTTTCTTCAATTTTAACGTCGCTGACGATTGTTTGTCGTTTTAACGGATTACCGTCCCGCCCTCCCACTGTACTTTTATTGCTTTTTCAGCGAAGCGAGGCATTTTCCGATTACTTACACGAGGATTAAGCTCGGCGAAAAAGCCCAGGCGTTAAGATAACTTTCACTTAATGACGCGTTACGTTTTTCGAAAGCCGGCTTTATTTTACCTCGATGACTTTACCGATTGCTTGCTTAAGCAATTGACGCTTTATTTTTTCTTTTTTTTAGAAAAACTTTCCCTTTTTTAAAAAATGGTAATGAGATGAATCGAAATAAAAAACCAGTAATTAGCAATCAAATCAATTCGAGAAAAAAAAATTAAGATCAATGGAAAAACAATGGATTTTCCTCATAAATTTAATTTTTTTCCCTCTTTCTCTTTTTTCGTTTAAAGGGTTTGTAAACAAGAATGCTCTTCTCCATTAATTAAAAAAACTCTACAGAATGTTTTTTATCTGTTTTAGAAAAAAAGGAAAATCGATTGACGGGTTTTGATTTTAAACGACCGTTCCGTTTAAAAGGGGACCATATTTCCCGTTACCCGAAGATGGGGAAAATAAAAATAAAAGGAAAAGGATACAAATACACCCGAGTTTGAAAGTTATCCGAGTATTGGTTGATTCTTTGAATTCCCCGAGGAATTTCAGGCTCAATACTTTCTTTAACTTTCACGTCTAAGAAAAACGGAAGAACAAGTAGTAGATGTACAAGGAGAAAAAAAAGTAAAAGAAAAACGTTTGCACGGTATGTCCACAAAGTGTCAAATAAATGTTCTCCAGATTTTACTTTAACTTTACCCTTAGAAAGGAATTTCTTGCTACCCTTGTTAAGTTTAGCGTTCCAAAAAAATCAAACGATTTAGTGCTTAATTAATAGGAGTCAAAGTAATTTCTCGTCTCCTGTTAGATTCGATTTCTCGAGTTCTGACCCCTTAAAGATAGTACAAAGAGATATAATCCGAAGACTTTACTACCCTTCCTTGACTGTAGTTTTGATGTTCGAACCTAGTTTTATTTTCCTCCACTTTAAAATTTTGAAAATCAAACAAAGCATTCGCTTTATTTTTTTAAACGACGATGCCACGCGAACTTAATTTTTCACTCTTTTTCCGTTTGAGCTGCAAGGAAGAAAAAAATTAGGTAAATAAGAAGAAAAACAAAAAAGAGAAAAACGCCATAAACTTCACCTTAAATTTTCAAAGCCGGCAATAAAAATGAATCGTTAAAAAATTAAGGCTCGTGGGGAAAAAATGAAAGGATTAATAATGCAGGTTTTCCGTCAAGGGCGATGAAGAAATGTGGTGCTCGTTTGGAATTCTCTACAGCTTTTTAGGTAAGAAGGAAAATAAGGAAACATTCGAAAGGGAGTAAAAACGAAAAAGGGGGCGATTTCGGAGTTTTATTGGATTTTCTCGGAGGTCAGGGATTTTATTGTCCTTGCTATGCGGGATGTTTCTTTTATAAACTCGAATTCTGAATCCTTCACTGTTTTTTCTCCAATTAGATAAGATTTACCCCTTTCGTCGAGTGACGAACGGATTGACAAAAATTTACTTTCTTGAATATAACAAATTATCTCTTAAAGTAATTTCTTTATGACGAAAATTAAACGAACGAAATTTGATATTTAGCTTACACGAAATGCGGTGAAGGAAGGAAACGCCGGGAGAAGTATATGCGAACGGGCTTCCTTTCGTTGGAAAAGCTTGAGGCTGTACGTCTGCCTCTACTAATTTATTTAGGCCCTATTTTCAGCTTCTTACAAGTTTCCCCCAACATGTTTCCGAGGCTTGGAGGAGTTAAAATTTCATGAACGCGCAGAGCATGAATAAAATAATAACTCTTCGTTCAATTTCAAATATGTAGCTTGGCTCATATATTCCGGGATGTTTTTTCATAAATGAATCCTCTTGCTGGAACAAAACAACTTTTTCGATTACGGTATTTTTTTCTGAGTTTTTTCCAGTTTTTTTTTTCAAGTGACCTAAAAAACGGATGGAGCAAGAAAAAAAAAAGAAGATAAAGGAAACATTGTAGTTGTTTTTGAGTACTTACCGTTTGATATTTGTAAAATAATAAAACTTCCATCCTTTATTTTTTTAAAAAATAGAAACTTTATAAGACCAAAGTGACCGCATGCTCACTCTGTTTTTCTGCAAATCTATCCGTATTTCAAGATAAAGGAACTTTTCCTATCCAATTTCTGAGACATTCTGAAACCACAATTGACCAATTAATTACCGTTCTCTTGTTTCTTAAATTTTTTTGACATCCTGACATTATTAATCATCCGTAAAAAGTAAAGGAAATACCTGTGTAATTTTTTGTTTTCGTCCTGTATTCGTTTCTGCAAAAACTTGATAGCTGAAAAATCTTGTTTTATATTTTTATATAGAATCCTCTTAAAGTTACAATATAATGTACAGCAATATTAATAGTAATGTTTTTTCTCTTTTAGGTAAGTTTTATGAGTCATTTACAAGCCATCTCGTTGGAGACAATAAACCGTAAGTGGAAAATCGATGCAGAGACCCATTTAAAGATCTCTTGACAGTATCTCAAGCAAGGCTAAAAGCAATCGTTAGATTGTGAAATGTGTACTTCCGTTTCATTTCCATTTATTGCTTACACGACGAGAGAGTTTGCTAGATCGTTACCTTTGTTCGCCTTTGAAGTGCATTTGATTATATAGTTTGCAGAGTCCAATTATCGGTTTAATGAACAATCCGGTCAGTAATGATATCTCTGCCCATAGTTATCACATTCTAGGGAAATAATTAGTTAAACTTTCCCCTTCTCGCTACTAAAATAGGATCTATTACAAATTCTAGGGTAAATACACCTCTTAGAAACTTCTCTTTAGTGAAAGGGATCCCTTTTTCGCTCGGTTATTATTGAAGTCGCTCATACAATGTCCATTACTTTAATCAAATATTCACGTAAGATTAACTCGCGGTGCGTTATTTTAAGCTATACACGGAACACATTGTCAAGAAATAATGACTAATAACCCTTCAAGAATTTATAAAATTAATTTTTTAAAAAAAATTCGTCGATTTCTGGATTTTTTTTTTGCGATGAAATCTTTTTTAAATCTCAAACTAAGCTACCGTTCACGTTTTCTCTTTTCTTTTTTTTTTTTTTCTTCTTAACGATACCGACTTTGTCATTCTAAAGATCGGATATTTGGAAGAAAAAAAGGTTGTATTATAGTGGAAATGAGACGAGGATAAAGCCCGAAGACAGAAAAGTTTGCGGACGAATCGGTGGAAGAGACGTAAAAGAGGGGAGAGGGAGGGGGGTGGTAAACGATCCATCAAGTGGCCGCAGAAATCCTCGGTCCACCAAGTCGAGGTCAAACCCCATTCATTAATCACGGCTCGTTCATTCAGCTCAGCCTACCAGTCAGCGAGTTATCTAAACTTTATTTTCTATTCATGAAAGTCTGAAGGCTTGACAGGAAATCTTTTCCTAGGTTTATAACGATCCAACTCTAAAATTATCAGACTAGTTCGCCAGGCATTGAGGTTTCCTCCTCGAATGCCTGACACTCGGATGCGAACCGAGATCAAAGGTTCGACCTATGCCGAGATCACGGTAGAGAAACTCGTGTGCGGTCGGAGCCACGGCATTACCCTCCCCTTTTGTATTCTCTTTATAGTCGAATTGAGTCGTCTTGTTATTCGAATACACAACACTCGGTTCCCTATTAAAAAAAGTTGCAAGGAAAACAGTTGAACTGCTAAGTTTGTAAGAGGAAGAAAAAAAATTTCGTTGCCTATCGGAGGTTTCTCTTTAGGCCTGGAAATCAGATCAGCCAATCCTAATTCTAAATAATCTCGGATTTCGCATGAAAGAGGAAAATCCGAGGGAGGGAAAAGGAAAAAAAACTCGCATCGAATTTCGAGACCGTTTTAGCTGAAAGTCGTCATTTTTCTTGAATGCTTTTCATTATAAATTCAAACATCGTAAAATCTGTCATTTTCTTCGAATGCTGCCTGCTTTGAAATCCATCAACACGACAAAGGTAGGCGAAACGATGCTCGAGCTTTCCAGCTAGGCAAAATGCAAACTCAAAATCGAAAGTCATATTTTTCAGCTCTAAAAATCATTTCCTGAAAATGTTACATTTTTCATCTGCCTCCCAAAGAAAAGAGAAAAAAAAAGTTTTCCCAATATTGATTGCTTTTAACTTGATGGCCGATCGTTTACGTCATCAAACGTAATGTCTCTCCTGTTTGTTGTGTTTGTGAAAGTGTTTTTCATTTTTTTTTTTCGAGAATCAATTCTCTCGGTTAGATAAAAATCCCCGAGTTGTCAGGAAAGCGTTAAAGTATAAAAAAAGAAGCATGTTAACATAGTTAACAATTGGAAGGGACCACTCCTACCCTGCCCTGCGAGAGCCGCTCGGAATAAGAATAGATAGGAAGTTGAAAGGCCTCACAGAAGAAATATATAGGGAAGAATGGTCCTCGTCCGATGAAATATCCACCCCACAGTCGATGCTGTGAGGGTTGAAGGCGTCTCTTCGGAGAGACGCCGACAGACGCTTCTTGGCTAGCTTCGGGACAAGTTCTACACTTGTACAGCGCTCCCCGATTTCCCTTTCTTTTGACCACCCTTAAGTTTTGGCTAGCCAAGTATTCATATTCAGTAAAATCTCCACTTATAATTACATCCCCCCTTAAGAGTAGTGATCAAGTGATTACCGGTAACCGATTCAACTAATATAATTAATGGTAAGTAGATTACTCAAGTTTAATTATTTTACGTTTCTTCACTCCCTCATATATCCTTATCCTCAAATCCCCTTAAAAGGTTCGCGGGTTCCCCTGACCAAGCGCTTATTAACGCGGAGGAATCAGGAAGGAAAGGTGGGCCCGCTAACAATTGGCGCAGTCGGTAGGATCCACAGTTAGCTGCTGGATCCGACTTACGCTTTCCTCTTAGACCTAAAATTCCTTTAGTGAAATTAAGATGGAAGGTGATATTAACTTTTTATTATATCCTTGGCAGAGAATTAAAACTCTGCGATCGAAAAAAAAAAAAAATGTATCTTTTAATAGTTGAAGGGAAAGCAAGTAAATCGAAAAGTATTGATTTGTATTAGAATCGTATCGCCCATCACCCTTCTCATTTCTCGTTATGGGTGCTTTATTCTTAGGGTTAACAATAAGGGGTGCATGAAGCTTATCAAAGAGTGTCGTCACCCTCGTTTTCTTTTTAATATGGCAAGAAAACATTTCGCAATGGCAGAATCAGTAATGCCAGTCAAATATAGTTGGGAATACCCATGGAACCTTTAAAAATTGGTATAGAGTAAATATAAGTATTTAAATGTGCTTTAAAAATTGCTTGGATCGGCGTTGTCCCCTATAATGTCCGCTGGAAAACCCAGCATATTGCCTATGGCTACTTCCCCTCGTCCCTGTCCCCTTGGCTTTTATCTCCCCTATGAATTAGGATCAGCATGCTTATGATCCTTTAAGTTGTCCCTTAGACCGCCCAAGCTAATGCACATTGAGTGTTCCCTTTTGCTCAACCTCATTTTAATCAGGTCAATGAGCCAGGTTCCTTCCTAGAGGCCAAAGGCCCCCCCGCTAATAAAAAAATAAAAGAAAAACTATTATTGTCATAACAAGTGTATGACTTTATATTTTTGATATTCCCGACGACCACCCTTATGAAAAAAAAATCAATTAATGTAGACGACCCTCTTATACACTAACCCTATACCCGGAAAACATCCCCCTTTGAAGTTCGAAATGTAATCCTCAAAGAGTAATAATAATAAAAAAAAAAAAAAAAAAAAAATCAGTACTTACAAAAGAAGAAAAAAAAAAAAAATCGCTTGATTCTATTCTTTAAGATTACGCAGGAATGATGATATTGTCATCCACATCACCTTTTAACTTTTTCTCACCCAAATAATTAACACGATATAATTTTTCCTACAGGAAATAATCTTCTGCATGACTTTAATTTCCCATTCACATACATTATTTTATTTAGAACATAATTTTAATAAATATTATTCATCCTTAGATAGATCATATAAAACCTCATCCTACTAACACCGCAGTAGTGCTAACAATTGCGTATTCAATTGCGAAAATACCCCTTAAATAGTTAGTAGTTATAATTTATACTTGATTATGCCTCTCCTATCTTCTATTGGCATGACACTCTTCCAATGAGTAGTAGTGATGTAGTGCATGGCATGCTAACTTAAACGAAACCCCTTTACTAATCGTGCCTCTTATGATTTTAGCATCATGCCCGACCATTCGTTCCCCGAAGTCATGGGACATTAAGCGATGATAATATTTGCCAGCAATTTTGCTGGTGACAACAAAAAAAAAAAAAGGAAATTTTTATTCCACTCACTACCACTCAAGTCTCCAAATCGAGATGAAATCCTTGCAATTGGAAATAGCAAGGTCTACAAGCCTCTCAACGATTTTGTGGAGGCAACTAAATGCCCTTCCAGCTGTCGCCGCAGCGACTACCTCAATAAAACTAGCAGCAGGAACAGTCGCCGCCGTAACGATGTCACAACCACAAGGAAACACCCGAGACCTAACTAGGAACACTATCGTATCTGCAGATATAAGGATCAACGAGTCGCCGACGTTAAATTCAACGAGCATCACTAACCCGTGCGAAGTCGGTAATCCAAATATAATTTACCTTCACCCAACGGCTTTTATTGAGGAACACTACCCCCTATCCTTCTTTCCAATTACATTCCTTTCCCAGTGTTCATGGCTAAAACGGACAAGTAGGACTTGTGTGGCATGGGCACAATGGCCAAAGCTCCACAATGACGGATGTTTGCAAACTCATTACGATTTCGGACGACATCAACGGCAACCTCAATGATAACTCCCGCTACACCGCAATATTACATGGCTACTAAGCTACGAGTAAAATACCGGTTCTCTGCAATTCGGGTTACCGCTAATCTGCGAGCTCCAGATGTCATAGTCCAGATCAGACAACGTTTGATGTCCGAAAATCATCAATAAAAATTGACAAACTAGTAGGGCCATCAACCGAAAATAAAATGAGCCATCATCTACGAAAGGAGCAGTCGCGCCTACAACGAAGCAGCAGCAGTAAACTTCGTCGCTCAAGCAACGCCACCATTCACTGAACGACCACGAGCAACGCCAGCAACACTTTTCCCAGCCCAAATAATCCCAACCCCAAAACATCCTAGTCATGTTTTAATAAAATTTTTCCATCAATCTTTTTGTAAATTCCACGCAACCACAACACATTTTAACAAGATTTCCTCAAAATTAGCCAATAATCTACTCCTTCTCTTTAACAACATTTATTACTACCCTAATAAAACCTCCTATCCATATTTTCCTAGTTAAACCCAAAATTGTTTCCAAAATATTTTTCATTGCTAAATTTTTCCCATTTCCTTTACCGTACTAACACGGCACCGAATATTATGAACTGCTTTTGACAAAAACCGGCAAGTGAAGTGTGACCACAAGCCAAAGGGCATTAATTCATAGAATAAAATAAAATAAAATAAAATAAATTTAGCATAAAATAAACATTTAGGAACAAGTAACTTTCTGTAGGTTAATTCTAAATTAGTATCAACTCGCGCTACATGGCTCTGACAATTAGACATATGGGCTGCTAAAATTTTAAAAGAAACATAAACCCCAACGTAACTTCCCTAACCCCCTTGTCCCATTATCCCCTTTATACTTGTATACACAACAAGTGTTTTGCAATAAAGAATTTAGCACCCCATTCTCAAGTTGGTCACAGGATGACAAAAAATTTTTTTGTGATGTCACTAGGCCATTTTCTTTAACACTCATTAACATATTAGGGAACAATTTGTATTCCCTCTGTCTTAGTTTTAAGTTAGTCTAGCATTTTAGTAAATGCACTGTGGATCAATCCTCTTATACTAATAATGTGACCATATGAATTGTATCTGACTTAAAATCTGATAAACACATCTATTGAGAGTTACACAGTTACACAAATGGACTGCTAAACGTTTGATACAAATAATTTCCCCACATAAATGTCCATTGGCCTTAAGTCCCCTGTCCCTAGTGCACTAATGCACAACAAATGCGGTTGTAATAAAAAGTTTAGCATTCCATCTTATGATAAAGAATTGTGCTCTTTTTATAATAACGATTTGATCTTTTAATTCGAATGTAACTCAATTTACCGAAATGTTCAGAAGGCTATCATATCCAAACAATTTTACCCCACTTGAAATCTTTAGCATCGTCCTTAGCCCCTGCCCCCTTCTTAATGTATTCGAGGACCCAATGGGTTACTCAAATATTTTGGATCTGGTAGCCACTTGGTAATTCGGGAGATTGTCACTGATGTATCTTGATTATGTTCTAAATCGTTTGATCACTGCCTCCCACTCTAAGATTATATTTTTATCCCTGGTGCGCCCCCTCAAAAGAGAAGGGGGGGAACATGTTAACATAGTTAACAATTGGAAGGGACCACTCCTACCCTGCCCTGCGAGAGCCGCTCGGAATAAGAATAGATAGGAAGTTGAAAGGCCTCACAGAAGAAATATATAGGGAAGAATGGTCCTCGTCCGATGAAATATCCACCCCACAGTCGATGCTGTGAGGGTTGAAGGCGTCTCTTCGGAGAGACGCCGACAGACGCTTCTTGGCTAGCTTCGGGACAAGTTCTACACTTGTACAGCGCTCCCCGATTTCCCTTTCTTTTGACCACCCTTAAGTTTTGGCTAGCCAAGTATTCATATTCAGTAAAATCTCCACTTATAATTACATCCCCCCTTAAGAGTAGTGATCAAGTGATTACCGGTAACCGATTCAACTAATATAATTAATGGTAAGTAGATTACTCAAGTTTAATTATTTTACGTTTCTTCACTCCCTCATATATCCTTATCCTCAAATCCCCTTAAAAGGTTCGCGGGTTCCCCTGACCAAGCGCTTATTAACGCGGAGGAATCAGGAAGGAAAGGTGGGCCCGTTAACAAGCACGCAAAGTGCAAACAGTCGGGAAAATCGTTCCAGAGAAAAAAGAAAGAGGAAAAATTTTTTCTCTCGTCGGAAGAGGTTATATACGTGGAGGGAACCGTGCCCGGAGAAGATGATAGTGAATTAGCGCTTGGAAGTCACTCATCCATCTCGAGACGCTAATGTGAGAGGTTGGGAATGTGTTTCAGTTACAGTAAGGTTGCCTTGAAACTTGTCAGTGAAAACTGAGCAAATTACGATGTAAGCAAAGCTTACAAAGCTGAGCAAATGGGAATTACATAGTCGTTACCGAACCCACGCTCTGTTTCCTCATAGCTGTCAGTTACAATTATCTCATCAAATATTGTCAAATTGCCAGGGGCGAATGCAAGCTTTTTGAGTTAATGCACCGTTACCGAAGAAATTGACTGAGTTGGATAACTATTGTGTTTACAGTGAAAATTGAAATTTTAGGATTAGTTACGTTACCCTTTGGCAAATTATATCGGCGAAGTGCTTCAACAATATTAGTTGTGTTAATGGATGAAAAAGTTTAAGTTTTCAGGGAAAACGCTCTAGCGATGGTGAGATGTTTCCAAATATCGGAGGAAGCTTATAGTGTTACGCACTGGTCGAATATGAACGCTTCCGTAAATTTTTTCTTTTAAAATGGAGCTTCGTGTTTTGTCATCATAAACTATATACAATTCCTAAATTAAAGTAGTAATCACATGAACTGCAGGTGCGAAGAAAACCCGTCAGACTAACGGAATGGTCACCAAAGTCAGAAAATCGACTTTAAAACTAGAAATGGACGCTAAAACTAAAAATGGACGCTGAAGCTAAAAATGGACGCTGAAGCTGAAAATGGACGCTGAAGCTGAAAATGGACGCTGAAGCTGAAAATGGACGCTGATGCTAAAAATGGACGCTGATGCTAAAAATGGACGCTGAAGCTTAAAATGGACGCTGAAGCTGAAAATGGACGCTGAAGCTGAAAATGGACGCTGATGCTAAAAATGGACGCTGAAGCTTAAAATGGACGCTGAAGCTTAAAATGGACGCTGAAGCTGAAAATGGACGCTGAAGCTGAAAACGGACGCTGAAGCTTAAAAGGGACGCTGATGCTAAAAATGGACGCTGAAGCTTAAAATGGACGCTGAAGCTGAAAATGGACGCTGAAGCTAAAAATGGACGCTGAAGCTGAAAATGGACGCTGAAGCTAAAAATGGACGCTGAAGTTAAAAATGTGCTAAAGCTAAAAATAGACGCTAATGTCAGAAAGTGGTGGACGCTTAAATTATGAATGGCCCCTAAAATGGATTCAAAAATCAGAAAATGGATATTTTTTCAACAGATTCCTTATATTGTCCGACTTTAAAAAATAATCATGGACAACAGGACTAATGTGTAAGAGTAATCCTTTGATAGTACCACACTTAAAAAATCATGGTCAAACTACTCAATCATTGAATGATCCAACTTTAAAGTTTCGTTCGACCTGAAAGCAAAAAAAAAAAGCTTAATTTGTATTAGGAAAGGGAAACTCGAAATTATTGTGATGGCAGCGCTCATCTGGAACTTGCTTTTCTATTTCAAATGAAGATGAAATGAAGTTGTCCAGAAACTGACGTGGTTTACAAAATGTTGACAGATGTCAAATAAATTCCGACAGCTACTCTAAAACGCGAAATGCAAACATCTCTACGACGTTGCTTATCCTTCAATCTTGTTACCTTTTCCGTATCCGACTTTCTAGGAAACGAACCTGGTTCCTCATCGTCAAAGACATGTTTAAGATAAGTTAGGAGAGATTAATATAAAGGATCTTAACTATAGTTACTGTCGAACAAACGATCAGGAAGGGTGAAAACACATTTTACAATAGCCAGATGAAAATGGGAAAGTGCTGTTTAGCGGTCACGTGGTTTGAAAACCTCCTTGCCCCCTGGCCTGTGTGTATGATCATTTCTACCCACTTCCCGCTTTTCCCCCTTTTTTCCATTTGAATTCGTACCTTCCTGTTTTGCAACTAAATGCTTCCCCGACACATTCACATCGGGCGGTTATTCTGGTTTTTCAAAAAAGGGTATTTTCCTCTATTTTTTCCCTTTTTTTCCGCCTCGATCAAGAATTCCGAATGCGAAGTCGAAAATATCTAATAGAAGGTGAAATCTAACGTTGGTCGGCGAAAATAATCCTTTAAAATCTGGAGTATCAGAGGTTGGAAGATTCAATTATAACAATACAATTACCAACGTCTGTGCTTTTGTGTCGAATCTCGACCGGGTTTTCCCTTTTAACCGATTCGATAATGCATTGATTAAATATCTATACTCTTTCCTGTCCTTTCTTTTGTGTCTTTTTCTATATTGTGTTGATGTAGGTTAAGAGAAAATTCGAGTTATTAGAGCGACGATAAATTTCAAAGGTTTCCTTTTCAAGAAAAGTTTATCGATTAAATGGTTGTTTGTTGTCATCGTTATACGTTTTAGATATTTAAGGAGAGGTTTGAATGGATTTCCCGAAACTTCTTGCATTTTTCACGCGTGCTCTTGCATTTTATGGTGCCATCAAATTTTGAAGGGAATTGTTAAATGAATAATAAAGCACTTTAACACCTAAGTTTTAATGAAAGTTTGAGATACTTGAGTTTGGTTGAACCGAATAGGATATGATTCATTTATTAGATGCTGACTTTTAGTGTAAGACGTGTGATTTACTCGTTTCAAAATCCGCCTATTCCATTACATGTGGGGAACGGTCAAGAGGAAACTACATCCCGTATTCGGAGAGAAAAGGGGTGTAAATTTCTATAACCCGGGGGTATAGATCAGAGACATGGAGGCTTCCTGTAAAGCCCGTAGGAAAATTGAATTTATAGCCGGAGGGTAAGAGCGTGAGAAGGGCGCATTTAAATAGTCAAAGTTTTGCACCAAGTTTATAAGGTTGACTTTATTTATGTCTGCTACATTAGTGTTGAAAAATGTGTTTGCCTTTTAGTTTATTGTAATGATTATCAACTCTTTCCCTTTGGGTTTCCCGTCCGGGGTTTTCCTTTCGCCTATTTTTTCCCCCCGGTCCCCCCTCGCGCACGAAAAAGAGAAATGGGAAACGTTTAAAACGCGAGAGAAAGGATGTCTCTCTGCGGAGTCTCATAAGCTTCCTAATACCGGATTAACAATAATATAGACTAATTTTCCCTTTTCATAGAAAACCCCTTGCATAAATAAATTACAACGTGAATGAAATTTTGAGCCACGAGAGTGAAAGGCTTTCTCTTCAGGTTTCGAACCTTGTTTACATCAAAACAAAAGTACGTGTCCGACTCGGCAAAACTTTTGATACAATACAAATTTTGTATGATTAATATTGTACGGCAGTTAGTTTGGAATGTTTTGTGTTCGAAAACATTAATCAGAAGATGAAAAGGGAAAAGCAAACGGAGGAAAGAGGAGGTTGGAAAGGGGTCGGAGGTTGAAGCTTCAGATTTTCGACTTAATTCCAACTGTGAATCTATTACTAAAGCGAAATCGCGTTTTCATAACTTGAGGGATCGTCTGTTTGATTGTTTATGTTTTCGTTTTATAGACTCGTGTCTTTTTACGGGTGCGAGGATTCCTTTTCGGGTAAAGTAAATAAAATCGAAGGACGTCTCGGGGTAAATCAAACATGCAAAAGTGTCGGGAAAAAGGAAACAGCCTCGGGGAGTATTAACGCGGGACAAAATCATCGATTGTTTTGAGAATAAGAGAAACCGAGCACCCTGTATTCTGCAAACAGGAGAGAAGTTTGGGATAAAGTCAATATTTGGTTTTGTAATCTCCATCAGTATTTCTGCATAATAACTCAGCGGGGGTCTAAACTCTACAACATACTCTCTTCACAATGAGACGTCTTACAAGGAGTTCAATCTTTGTGCTCGTCCAAGTGGTACTAATTAGACCTCACCTAAATATCGGCTTATTAACACCCTAGAAACGTAATTCAAATGAGAATATCTTATTATTAGTCTGCGATGCGTTACGGTCTTCGGATTTATTAAGAATCCGACGGTTTAATAACCACTAATGGATGGTTTCGGGATGTGCCGGTTTTCGACGGGCCTTTCCAAAATTTCACGGGTAAATTAAATTGTTGAGTGAGCTATCGAACGGTAATTATATAGATTGATACCAATGTTCTATTTATTATGGTAAACATCCTTTAAAATATTGACACGTGAAGGGAAGCCTAGACAGATAAAGTTTTAATCATTCCTGGAGGAAGTAACAACATTATCTATTTTAACTTACGATTGTATTCAGTGTTAAAAAGTCAGACTGAAGACTGATCGGCGGACGTTCCAAATACTTAGATGGGAGTGTGGTTTTACTCAGTGGCGTTCCAACCTTTTTTGCCACCGTGTGCAAAAAGCTTTAGCTCGGCTAAATAAGTTAGTGATCAACAGTGTCTATCGCTGCGAGTGCTGAATGTGACAGGACTGAGAAGTTGAAACTAGTTTATGCAAAGGAAATAATGTTTAAACATAACGATACGGTGAATGAAAGTAAGCGAACTCTCGCAAGGCTCTTTTCTGTTGATGTTAATATTTTGGACGCATGAGGATATTTTTTGTAATGCGGGGGAGGATTGTGGGATAAAGTATCAGTTTACAAAACTAAAGATAAGAATTATTTTCCACTTTCGTGACTAGATATACAAAAGTTTTAGCGAAGCGTATTATACGCAGCTATCTCTCATTAATATATGGCCGCGAGGCGTGGAAACTAGAGGAAGGTACGAAAAATTAAAATCCTCCAGTAAGCATACTCCTATAAATTTCCGAAGACTGACTACTGTTTCTTTTCCTGGTAACACAAAGCTCCCTTTCGGACCGTGATGACTATACATTGGCTTTATTTCAGGATTACCCACAACCCGTATCCATACTTTTTAAACTTCATATTACCAATGACTGGTCTTCTTAGCGTTTTTAAATTTACTATATTAAGACACTCACACCGAGATCGTCTGATCCGTACTTTTCTATAGTTCCATATCAAATATCATTTTTTTTCTAATTTTATTGAGGCGTCAATCTATTTGTATGCAAATATAAAAGATTCTATAGAAAAGAAAATATGAGAGCACGAAAAAATTAAATTATAAGGTCATTCAAACAAATGCAAACTTATAATTGATGAATAAGATTCAATTACACCCGAAGGGAGAAAGGAGCGGGTTGAAAGTAAGACGGAAAAGTATAGCGGAGGTTTTTATTGGGATCTTGTAACAAGAGATGTCATATTCTTAATGGATTTTTAAAATTTTTAAAAGTAGATAACAAAATTTTATTTTTTTGTATCAAGGGTCTTTGCCTTTTCGTTTTCCTTTAAAGTAGATCAAAAGATCTCATTTTAAGATGATTATGATTTTGTATTCAAAAACAATAACGAAAGATAGAAAATTAAGAAAGAAATAGTCGCCTAAAGGTTAATTTTCCTTGGGAAGCGTCCCGAAAAAAAAAAAACTCGACACCTCCCCCAACATCGAACCTAATGACGTAATCCTCTTCGAAATCCACTTTGCCTTAGAACTCATTTTTTTCTCCCCCCGTTATTTCATTTTAGGATTAAGCGGCTGCGGTTTTGTTTCGAAGCAAAACGTTTCCCGTCAAATCTTTTCAGTTTAAGATTTTTTTTCCCTCCCTCCTCGTCTGAATGGAACTTAATGGAAGTCTCGGATTCCCGACCCTTCCTCTTCGACTTTTTTTCCTCGCCCCTAATTTTAATGCCCTCTGAATTTTTAAGACCCCAGGACAATTTTGAATTTTTTATTTTACTTTTTTTTCCTCTGTTATCGGAAACTTTCCTTACTTTTTTCTTGGTTTTCGGGTTGATAAAATATTCATTGTGTAAGGGAAGGTACAACCCGAATACAAAGATGGATCATTGCATTAATCATTCATTGTAAACTTTTTTTTAGTCATGAATCCCAAAATAGTTGCCTTTAAAGTATTAATTAGTTCAAATCAGACGCGAAACTTTGCATTCCTTACTCGGGAAGGAAAGTTGGGAATAGTTTTCTATTTAGAAACGGATGTTCGGGTTTTGTGGGATCTGAAATCGGTTTCCTTTTTTAAAAACATATTTCTAAAGAGACTCTTCCTTATTCGCGAATAAGTTTTTTATGTAGGAAGCTGAGATTAAGCGGGAGTTCGCACCAAAGGAGGAAATGACACGCACTCGAATGCGAGTCCCCAGATAAAGTTTTACACCTCATTACTGTTTAAATACTCAAAAACAATTTTGAAAACGAAATCTTGCTTTGCTGCTTTTATTTAAGGCAGATTAATTCTTTTGAGTATCTCAGCTTCGTAATTCTATTTGCAATCCTCTTCAACTTCCTTTTTTAGGAAAGAGTTAAATACTCGAGTTGGATTAATGTAAACTTTTGATATGCGACATTTTCGAACATTGAAATCAGTAACTTTAATTTAGAACTTGATACTTACTTTTTCTTCCACTTTATTTTGTCTTACTTTTAATTAGTGAGTGAACGTTTTGAAAGTTGCCCATTAATGGTCGGTCGACTCTGAGTTTCAGCTGGTTAGACCTGTACCGAAAATCTTTAGAATCCTTAACCGGCCAAAATTCGGACGGCTCCGACTGCGCTCGGTTCGTTTAACTCAAACTTTGCGAGCTCGACCTGATTTAAACTAAACTGCTTGTTTTGCTTCTGTTTGAGCACATGATAAGCTTCCGAGAATTGTGCAGTGACCTAAAAGCTTGAAATTTCACCTTTGATCCTTGTCTGCTTTAGGAAATATGACACCCGAAAATGCCTTAGCTTATTCCCACTACAGGTTTCTACCATTTGAAATCCGGGTAGCAAGGGAAACCCGCAAAGTTGTTTTATCCTTTCCTTCAAGACGGAATAAGACAAGCACTGGAAAACCGAAAGGTTGCGTTTAAATCAATCTCTCTTTCAGTTAACCGTTTTGATGTGGTCACGTGGTTTGACTTTCTAAATTCAAATAACAGAATCCCTGTCCTTTTCCTCCATTTGTCTCAACTTTCTTCAGGTTATCCTTTATTTACACAACGTTATTTTACTTTCCAATAAAGTCCTTCCCGGTTCAGCAATGTTTAAGTTCGGGGAACGGGCTCGTGCTTTTAGCTTAACATATTAACCGAACCCTCGTCGGAATCTGTCCCGTTTGTTCGGTATCGATGTACGGAAATCATCTTGGCAAACAAATCATACTCCCCGCTTATCGTTATTATTTAAACCTAGAAAGGATACACTCAGTTTCGGTTCGCGTATGCGTTTCCTCCTTTAAAAAAAAAAACTCCCTCTTTTATCTGAAACCCCTTGGCATAATCACGTTCTGAGAATCGACGTCAAAAAACGTGAATCAGCGAATTTTCCTTAGACTTACGACTAGTCAGCTTTTGGGAGAAGAGAAAGCTAGACAATAGTTCTTTAATGATAAACGTCTATTGTGTTCCGGAGGGATTCGATAGGATTAACTTAACACTGCATCTAATTAGTAACCTTAAAGAAAATACGGAGGGGATCGTAGGAGGGGTTTAATCAGTCATCCAGAACTTTCGAATCGAAAAAAAAAAAAATGATTTCGGCCATTTTATAATTTCTAATCCTACCGATTAATCATTTTAATTGAAATATTTAAACGAACGAACGTTTGGGGATTTTACGGATTGGAAAATATGAAAAACTTGTTTTGCGATTAATCTTTTGATGTTATTCGAAAAGGATTGAGGGACGGACGCATTGCGGAGCAAACTTTTTTCTTTTTGGAAAAGTTTAGAAGACATAAACAAAAATCTCGTCGTTTATGTTAGGATAAAACGTCACTTGTAATCGTAATAAAACTCGACTTAATTGCGACTGAAAATCTTGACTTTCTAACTCATTTAATGCGTTCAACTCGGCTTTCATTCACCATTTCCATTTCAAATTAAAGACCTCTTTTAGCGAAGAATCGAACAGAATATATTATTCTTTCTCGTTAGCCATTAATCTAAGATTACAATTTTATTATCAAAGGAGTGAATCGAATAATGCTTTGCGGGACGGCGTTTGTCGGGGAATTTTGGGAAGAGAGAACGGTTGGGGGGGTGAAAGTGAAAGAGTCAAGCTTTAAAATGATTTGAGGATTTAATGCTTTCCTAATGCAATAAGTTGCAATTTCTTACTAAAAGGAAAAGATTGCTTTTGAAAAATTCTTATTTTTTTACTGTCGTGCAAAAATTCTGAAAGATCCATCGAGTCATCAAATTCCCGTCAAAATAGCGATATTTATTCTAAGCTCTTTCTTTAACATTCCTGTATGGAAAAGATTTGCACGGTTCGCTTAGCACGCATCAATTTCCTCGGTGCATTACATCTCCAAAGACAAAAAACTCAAAGACACAATTCCAAGAATTACCCGGAGAATACGCTTTAAATAGCCATCTTCCAAACATTCGACATATAAAACAGAAAAGGAAGGTTTTACTTCAACCCTTTACGGGATCCTTTTTTTTTTTTAAGAAAGAAAAAGAAGAGATAATTTATTAATACGAGAGACACGGTACACGTTTGATATAGTGTATTTTATATTAAAACCATAAATGAAAGAGCCTCAAACGGTAAAAGAAGAGCGCGGTATAAATGAACCCTCATGAGAGATTACAAGAAGAAACCTTTTCATTTTCAAGATAAAAAAGAAAGAAACTTTGTATTATTTTTTGAATCCCTCGAGTCGAGTTACCTGAATCGAATATTCCGTAACTTTGAAAGAACTCCATCAGTCAATAACGAAAATCACGTATTTTTTAACTTTTTCGTTAGGATTACGGGAAGCCGGAAACGGAATCGTGCCAAGAAGGAAAAAAAAATCAACAGGTTCAATGGGGTCCGAACGCGAAACGCGGGGCCCCCTTTTAATTCTGTTAAAGTAATCGCATTTCCTTGAAATCAAAGCGTATCAAATTTCCGGTGTTTCAATTAGTTCGTCTTTAATAATTCAGTTTACACATGGCCATTGTCCTGTAAAATTATCAACCCTCCCCGAATCTCCCTCCATCGTTTTCCTTTCCTCTTTCCTCTCCATCTTCTGCCACACTTAATCCATTAACAAAGCTGCTTCGTAATCCCTGACTTATCTTGACGTTCATTCGACTCTACTTTCATCTCTTGTAACTCTTCTCAAATTTTATATTTTCAACAACTTATTAACTCTTGTAGAGATTTTCCTCTAATTGCTTTTTACTGCGATTTCGATCGAGTGGGCGCATGCGTTAAATTACTCAAAGAATGATTGTAAAATCACATTTGGGAAATTCGGCGGCAAGTTCTTGAGATTTGCTTTTTTTCCCTTTTATTTTTTTTTTTTGATTAGATATTTCTTACGATTACATTTCGGATAATATTCATCCTTCTTTTACAAAAATAAACTCTTTAAAGTTATTTTCTTGAAAGGTCGTTACTTATGTCGAGATTTTCTTCCTTTTTAATAAAACATTCCCGAGAATCGTTTGCGATAAAATATAAAAGAAGTTTTTCCTATTCGAGTTCGCAAAAAGTAATGAGCCTGTCAGTTAGTTAGCAGATGGAAAATTCAATGTGGCGCCCTTTCAATTATTTACTAGTATTTACAGCTTCGATTTTTTTTCTCTCTCTCTCGCTCAACTTTTTCCAACGAGAATTTCTCAAGAGATTCTCCTATGGGAAAAATATAGCTCGGCCTTTAGCCGCTTCTATATATTGAACGATATCTAGAACCTTCTTCAATTTTTTTAAAAGTTTTCCCTGTTTCGATGGAGGAATGTTCAATCAATCCAAATTAAAAATATTAGTGGAATAAAAAAAAAAACTGTTTTGCTACGATTTGCTGACTGCCTTAGTTTCGTCCACAAACGTTTTAAATCAAGTCTTGCTTTGGAAATGGAATATTAATGTCGACGGTGACGATCCAAGTGATAAAGGAGCGTTCCAAAGGGAAGAAGCATGTCTCGCATCGGTCGGTTTAACTCGGTCCTTAGAGTATCCTATGCTGTCCCTTCGTTTAAACCTCCACATAATAGCCTGGGATTTTGCCTGGCTGCATAATATTATTAATAAATATTACAACCTGGTAATATCAGGCTTCAAAAATTGATTACATTTTGTCCGCGACCAGAGAAACAGCCTACGTAAAATTTATATTGCCATTTGTATTCAAAATATTTTTCCTTTAAAGGAAAGTGAATCAGGAACAGGATGGAAATCTTGAATTCAGCTTATTTTTTTCATCTGCCCACGCATTTTCTATTATTGCAAAATTTTTATATTTTTAACATTATTGCTTACTACAACGTCGGAGCAACATGAAATTTTATTTCAATTTAAATTAATTTGAATGCGCTCAACTTTTTTTTTATATCGTCGAATTTTGTAGATAGGTATAAATCCCACATCGGTAATTACAATTTTATTTTAATTTCATAAATCGATGCGAAACACCGTTTCATTACGGATCACATAAACATTTTAACTATAGGGCGTGCCAAAAGGCAAGAAATCCGTTATTATTTCGCAGTATTATATTAATTATTCCTTTCTTTGCTATTAATATTCATTCCGAAATATTAGTTCCCCCCGGGGATTTTTTCGGGCTTCCTCGAGGGCGTCGTTTTAAAAAAAAAATTAAGAAAAGAGGGACAGTTGATGGGTCAGACGAAACGAAGGAAGAGCCCAGCTGTACTTTCAGAATCTCCAATCCTTCAAGGCTTAAGTTAATTGAAATCATGTAAAGCGGTTTTAAGCCCCCAAGCTCAGGGAAGGGAACATCCGAGTTTGTAAAATTTTCAGCTGTCTGCAGGTTGTTGAAATGCTTTGTTAGAATATTAGGGAAATGTCGACGGTGAAAATTTTGTAATTCACGATTTTACATGTTTCGTTAACATGTAGGAAGTTAATAAATGGCCTCACCCTTTTTTACCCTCTTCCTTCTTCTTATTTTTTTTAAAGAAACAAGGCACATTGCTGACCAAAACTGAAATTTATTAAAGATAATGGGGTAATAAAAAAGAGGTACTCGGGACTTTACGGGCGATAAACCACCGACCTGCAACTACAACTCAACGTTCTTTTTTATTTTTTCAAAAAAAAAAATTCGATGCCCTGGATTCCGAGCACCGACGTCTGACGAGTAAATTGCTTACCCCGTTATATTGATGGATATCCCAATTAAATTTTTTTCATTCTTGTTTCCTCCTCTCTTTTTTTAGAAGTCGAGATTGCTTCTTAGCTTTCTAAAATTGCTTTTTTAGGTTTCTTTGTGTTCGAAAAAAAAAGGATGGAAGTTTTTATTACGTAACGACCCGACGTACCTCGCAAAAACATTTGGATAAAATTTAACCGATAACATTGCCGGTCGGCCGAATAAAGTGATAAGATTGTGAGATTGTCGAAGGGAGACAGGAGGTGGAAAAGGAGGAAGAAGGAGGGGGGAAAAGGCAACTCGGAGTTTCAGTTTGAATGCCAATTAAACAGTTTTCCCACAATGCTGCTGAACCTTTCTTCGGTTGCGTGCGGTCGAATATCGGGATCTCTGGGTTTTGTTTTGAAGCCCTACGGGTTCATCATGAATCCAAAATATCGTATTCTTCTTTCTCTCCTTCTCTCTTCCTCGACCGAAAATTTTCGCTCGTGTCACAATAAACAAAAGACCCTTTTATTATCGGCAGCGGGGAATTTAATTAACGTCTTCACGATTTTTGAAGAAAAGAAACTTTCGGGCGCAAAATGGATTTTTTTTTTTGAAAACTGAAAGAGAGAAAAGGCGAAAAGTTCAAAATGTGTAGCGAAGGCTCAGTCAGAGATAGAAAAACCAATAATGCTAGACAGGAAATTGCTTGGGAAATTCGGAACAACACACGATTCCAAACGGACTATTTCTCTCCTGTTTTTCACGTGGTGGGAAGAGGGTGAGGAAGGTTATGATGAAAACGTTTTCTATATCGATTTTAGAATTGAAGCAACCATATAAAACCGTGAAGTCATCATGAGGTTCGATTGTTCGAATCCAAGTTAGATTAATCGTTTTTTCAAACTAATTCCGAGATTGATAACTTCGAATCGGCTCACGGCATTTTCGAGAATGCTGGCAACGTAGAAATGAGGAACTAGACGACGGAAAACGTGTCAAAAGTAATTCAAGTAAGTTCTATCGGAGACCTTCCATTCAGTAGAAGAAAACAAGAAGTCGATATGATTGTGGGTCTCTAATATTCATTGACCTGTAAATATGAGAAAAAACAGCGATCATCTGAGCGATATTCCCAATCGAAGCTACCACAAGAAATGGGTCACTGAATCGATATAAAATGACCCGCAAATTTTTTTGACACATAATTCTTTACGAAGCAGGCTTTGCTGTCGCCGAGACGAAGCATTATGAAAAAAGCTTTAGCAAGATTTTTTTCAAGTTGGCGAAACTATTCTACTGTTTTTCTTTATATTTTTCATGCTTTTTAACGAAATGAAATCGGCAGCAAAAAATCTCCATTATAATTTGGTTCTCACACGACCCTTCACAAAAAATTCGTCAACGCCTTTCTGACTCTTGTTACCGCTAACAAGGGTTAAAAATCAAAGTTTTTAACTTGTTGACGCATAAAAAAATAGATAAAGATCATGAATTACGGACTTTTAAAATGCACCCTTGTCTTGTAATTTGGGGGTAATTTACAAGATTTTGATCGTCATTTGTTTAGAAATTTACAGCCTTCTGCTCAGGGTAGACAACGTCGTAAAAATAGTTATTTTCAAAGATTTTTTTTTTATCTAATTTCGATTTAGGCAGGCAATACCGACGCCAACTTTTTTCACTAAATTTCAATAAACCTCTATTTACAATGACTAAAAATATGTATAAAGTCACGTTGTTAGCTTACGACGCGGGTTTGTTTGTTTTCGTGCCATCAAATTATTTTTTTATTTATTAATCACGGGTCGAAAAAAGATAATCGGTCTCAGGTAGCGAGTTGTTGTAGATGTATCGATTGCTATCGAAATAATTTATCGACTCAGTCCGACCGCTTTCGTTTTGATTGATAATAAAAAAAATTTTTAATGATTATTTAAAATCGTTGTATGTCGTCAAGTTCCCGCGGGTTTATCTTAATTTAGGATCTTTTAAAGTTTCGAAAAATATAGGGTCAGGACGGATGAAAACGATCGGAAGAGAGAAATCATATGGAAAAAAAGTTCGTCTTTCTCTCTCGGTTTTCGGAAAAGTTATCAGCTTTAAAGGGCAGGCAGGGGAAAAATGGTTGTTATATGTCAGCTGAGGATTTACAAGGAAATCTACGTCAGTTCCGGTTGTTTCACTCGGGATTTAGGGAAGGATTAACTTAAATTCAACTTGAGTTCGCTGCTACCCGGCCCCATAGTTCTTGTTAAATGAATGCTCACTTTAAAACAAGAAAAAGAAAAGGAAAAAAAAGAGACTTTCAAGGACGATGAATTTCTTTATCTTTTCCGAAAGTCGGAGGGAAAAAAAGGAAAGGATTCAAGGTGTAGTTTGGCGGGAGATTAACTACGGCTGATTTAGAGTTTTATAAAGCCTAGTTCGGGTTTTCGAAATTAAGTTTTAAAAATAGCAGGAAATGTATTTTATAGATTACATCATTTTTTGCGGGCTCAGAGTTAAATATAAATGGCATTGTTAACTCTTCGCGCGGACCGAAAAAAAATTATACGTTTAGGCCACGAATTTAAGGTGCATTTCTCATTCCAGATAGACAGGACGCGGAATTTAATGTATTATTCAAATTTTTTAACTTTACTTACGTTATTCTGCCAAGTAATTCTGTTTCACACATATTCATTTTCTTCTTTTTTATCAACGATTCACGGATGACTTCTTTACTTGAACTTTTACTGGCAACAAGGGCGATCGTCGACCGATTGATCTATTTCTCGCTGATCCTCAACAAAAGAGGTTTTGAATAAAAACCTGTTGGTCAAATTAACAGAATGCTGTATTATCCATAAAACTCTTTGATAAACTAGTGCAGCCGTTCCCTTTGACCCTCTTAGTAAGTATTCCACCTAACCTAACCTAACCTATTCCACCATTTTGAATGTTCACGTAAAAATTTAATGCACTAAGGTATACAGTATAAGAGGGAATTACCACTCCGGTACATTTTTCCTCGAGAAAATGGTTAAGCAATATTTTGAAAGTATATGTACACGGGCAGGGATATAAAAAACTGAATTTTACGATCGAAATAAAAAGGCAGATAAGTATTTTCCTATACCGGGAGTTTATTTCACGGTCTACGGTATATCTGGTTTTCCGTGGGAGCGGATAAACCTTTACAATATAATACATGTCAATTTAAAGAAACATGCTTAGAATTAGGAATCGTACCTTTAATTTTATTCGTTCGAAAGACTCACCCACCTCGAAAGAAATAAAGAAGAGGAAAGGAAAAAAAGAATGGGAAATCTCTGTGCTCCCCCCTTATTAGCATCATCTGAAACTATATGGGAAAGTCTTGAAAATCTAATTCCACTCAAAAGACAAAAGTTACAAAGAGAAGTGATTCCTAAAAGCTGAGAAATAGGAAAATGCGAAGACGAGGGGAGCATTAGTCCTTATAAAATGAAATAAGGAAATATAATATTCAAGAAAGTATTATTAACGTATACACGGTCTTCCTTCCCGTTTTGTAGTTTGCTTTTCCACGAAAAATAATTTACGAATAATATAAATAAATAAAAACACATTTAAATGTACACATTTTCTTTGGGGGAATTTCATCCGGACTCGATCGCGGGGAAACGCGAGCAAAAAAATCTTTTTTGACGATTTTCTTCTCTTTCTTTCCGACTTAATTTTCACATCTTTTAACAACTTTTCTTCTCTTTTATGATTCTTACGAAATATAAATGCCGAGATCGAGCTAAAGCGACAAATCGTAGTTGGAAAATTCGTTTTTCTCCCGCATCGATATTTCGATTTATCTTAAGAAATTATATCGGCTCTGTTTCGAACGAGAGCGTACTCTTCTTTTTACCCGAGCGCATCGATTTCGATTTCATTATAGTCATTTATTTTAAAAAAGCGGAGAATTATTTGGATGCTTCCTTCTTTTGGGCGTAACTCGAAGTTAATGGGTGATGTACTTGCTCCGGTCTTACCGAGTTACCAATTATGTAAATATTTAGCCTCCGTCATATTTTTATTATTATAATAATCCATTTTTAAAGTCCGATAAATTTTTTTTAGAGTAGTATTTCCGGTCGGTCGGTGAAATGTTTAACTTGCATGATTTTGATTGAAAAGGAAAGTTTTCAAAACCCCTGGACCGTAATTATTTTCTATATAGTGAATTACTCGTCAACATCTTTAGATAATTGATTTATATCTGGCATGCGTCGTCTTTCTAACATCTGGTGACGATCGTTAAAAGCTCTGAAATGAGTTAACATCTGTAACCACGTCGTAACCTTTCCGTAATGGCTCCTTTTTTCTCTCTTTTTAAGATTATCCTACGTCAGCAAGATTTCATTTCCTTTTCCCGGTGTTTTTATTTGCCTCGCGCAATTTTAAATTGGGCAATCACATTATTTAATTGTATGAGCGAATGGAAAAAAAAATCTCTCGGATAAGTTAATACAATCATTTTTGTAATTTACTTAATAAGAGACCAGGAACAATTGTAATCTGCAGCCAGCACAATGCGAGCGAGTGACGAAGATCTTGAAAAGTATCATGAAGCAAACGGTTTCTTTTTAACTTTCGTTAGTCGATAAGATCTTTGTTTCTAATATTTTTTGGGCTGTAACGCTTTTTAGTTAACCTCTTGTTAAAGCTTTTCGGGTACTTAGAAGTATTTTTATCTTAAACGGTCCATGTAAATTCGATCTGATTTTTATTTCAGCCAAGCAGAAAATACCGTTAAGACTAATTCATGCAACCTTTTTCCTCCCTCCTCGTTGTATTCCCCTTTCTCCCCGTTTCGAGTTAATTTTAGGAAATGGAAACAAAATAAAAAAAAAAGTTTTGCAATTTCGTTTTGAATGTATATATCCATCGAAATAAGAGCATGAAACTTGGACCAATTTACGAATATCACATTTCCGATTCTAATTTAATTTTTACTTCCGTCAATTTTCCTGAAACGGTTCGAAATATATGCGGATGCGAGTGAGTGAGGTAAAATGCGCGGAGGAAAAAAATTTAGTTTTGAAAAGAAATTAAATTTGAAATGAAAAATACTTCCCGAGGGGCTCTTTTTTTGTTCTTCATTGTTCTTCGTTTGAAACTTCGCTAAGCAAACGATTTCGACAGCGGAAAGTAAATTGCTCATCGGTTTCGGATATTTACAATAACTCCCCGTGTATATATCCTGATTCAAACTTGTTGCTGCGTAATCGATCGTTTTAATTTTGACTTGTTTTTTTTTATATTTACAGGGAAACCGAAACCGAGAGCCGGGCTGCAATCATGAGAAGGAGAAACGGAATCCGATCGGGAAGTCTCAGATAGACGGGAGCAGAAGAAACTCGAATCTTGAAATAAAAATCCGATCAGGACAAAAAGAAAAATGGAGAGAAAAATTTGATAGTCGGTTATTTTAACGGATATAGCGTCGAGGCAGAAACTCGGTCTTGGGAACGATGTCGTCCATCATACATTTTTTCATTGTTATGGGAGTCGTAGCTCTTTCAAATGTATGCACTGCGTATTCCGGTAAGTTTATTTTTATTTTTTCGGAATCTTTTTTTTTTTCGTGGTCAGACATCACGTTTACCTTTTTCCCCGACCCCTCGGTCGGGTTATGAGAATATTTTTATTGCTCGGAAAAATAAGGGGTGGCTCGGAAAACAATGCCTTTTGTTTTAAAAGGTAGTTTCTTTATTAGGCAATGAAGAGGAAGAGAGATAGAGTGAGAAGCAAGCACACTTCCCACATTTAACGGGTTGCTGAAGCTGTCTTTTGAGTTTTGGAATGCTAATTATCAAAGGATCAGACTTTGGAGTGTTCTTCAACGGCATTCTGTTCCTCTTAACTCACCCAACACTTTTATTGCTTTTGTTTTTCGATCTCAGTCTCTTGTTTCTTTTAACTTCTCAAACGTTCTTTTGTCATTTTCAACGACTCCGAGAGTCTTTTTAACGCTTTCTATTTGCATCTCATAGATAGAGTATCAAGTTTGGAAGGTAGATTCTTCTGGGTGCTTTCAAAAAGTGCCATCTTTATCGTGACTTTATTAAAATGTTTCGTCATGGTGTTTAAAAATCCTGGATGTTCTAGAAAGAAATCCTCTTGTGTAGTTATATAGAATACTTCGAGGAATCTTATATCTGTCCTCAATAGTTTTTTATCTATGTGGGACTATTTTCGCACCCTTAATTTTATTTGAAAGAGAAGTAAAATCCATGTAAAAGTTGGTCTCTTTTATTCTTTGTTAGCAGAATTTTAATGGATGTTTTTGCTTGTGAATTTTAACAAATACTAATCGCTTAGAACCCAGATTTTAAATCTGATTGCGCAAAAAACTAATCTACAGCTTTCCTTATTTTTGGTATTACGATTTTCGGTAAACTAGGGAAACTCTCATCTTTTTTTGCGAATTCCCAGTTTCTTTTCTTTCTTGTTTTGACTTCTTCAGTGTCCATCATCACGATCTCACTCGCTTCACAATCTTTTATAAACAACGTTTACTGATCTGCAAGAATCGCATAAACCTAATTCACTTAAAAAGAGCAGGGAACAATTTATTAAATAAATGAGTAATTATTAAGAAAGAGTTAAATTAAACAAAATGAAACTCTTATTTGTTCCCCCTGAATATTCATACAATTTTCCCCCTTGACGTTTTTCTTATTTCATTTCGCAGAAAAAAAAGTCGAAGACGATTTTCTTGCCGGTTTTTCAATCTCTGCGGTTTTATCCCCATTCTAATGTAAAACCGCAAATTTTATTACAAAGTATAATATTCGATCACAAGCTAAGCAAATGGTTTTTCAATATAAAACACGATTTGATTCGGATGTAAATGTACGTTTTCCCACAAGTTGTTTAAATCACAAAAAGTTTTCGGTTAAGTCTTCCTTTATACTGATTTTAGATTAAGATATGTGCCAGTTGGCAATCTGCCTTCCTCCTTTTTCTCTTTCACCACCGACTCGAAATTTTCCCAAGTTTTTGGAGTGTAAGAAGTCGAAACACCCGGAGAAGTTGGGCCCTTCGAAGGGGACGTCATAAACAAACGGGATTTCAATCGGGACTCATTTCAGACGGATTCGAAGCTTTTCCGCTTGGTAACGTAGATGCATCCGATGAATCTGCGTATTTTCCTGTCATTAACAAAGCCTCAAAGTTTTTGCCGTAACGAGCCGTCTCTGTTGCTCGTTTAAATAAACGATTTTAATCTCGAGAGAAGTAATTTGATCTTGAAGACTGACAAATCATATTCGGGATAAATTTCCCGAGTTTAAAAGGAGAAAATGAAAATCAACATTTGAATGAGTTAATTTAATAAAAATAAGTTTTTGTATTTAGTCCTAACTTAATATTTCTTTATGTTAATCTCAACAGTTGTAAACATTGTTTAAAGATTTTAGTAATAAAATACCGCTTAAGATAATCTTCTTCTAACTTAAAATGTTTTACAACATAAAGCGTTGTCAAACGAATTTAATTTGTAAGGCAAAATCGGATCCTTCACTTATTCGTTCTTTCCCTCCCCTCTTCGGGTTCCGAGAGAAGAGTTTTCAAATGGAGTTTCTTCCGGAGCAGAAACTTTCGGTTTAAAAGCAGATATATATTTTGGAAAGAGTTTCACTCTGGATACGAGTTGACATGACTGGATTTGCCTGCATTATTCATTTTGCTGTGTTTTGCTACTTTCTAATGCGATTAGAATAACCGAAGAGGGTTTTCTTAAACTTGAGGATCTCGTTTCTTTGCTTAGGGGAAACCTTTAAAGGATACTTGTTTTTGCTGTCTAGACGTTTCCAGCTAGTTTTGCGGTTTTAATAGGGGCTTAACTTTGCTTTTCCTCCGATTCATCTTTTTTGCAGATCGTGCCGACGAATACATGATGTTCTGCGTTGGCTCATCCTTGTTTTAGTTTGTAGGATTCTTTGAGAGATTTTAGGGATGAATGTCCGCTTGGTTAAATACTATTTTCAATGCTGTTCGATTGTTGCTTTAGCTATTTTTATCAAAATGACGGATCATTGGAAACATCGCCTTTACCGGACATGAGAAGTAACTGTAAGAAGACCAATAAAGAGTGGAAGCTTCTATGATCTCGAATTAGGTGTCCGCCATTCTCGAATTGAAAAGCGAACATCACGATTAGCAGATTTTTCAATTCGAGAATGGCGGCTTCCAGTTTTTAAAATGGCATACCTTTATTTTTATGTAGCAGACTACTCATTGAAGTGTCCACTTCCTGTTCGGCTCCTTAGAAGTAACAAGCCGTTGATCGTGTCGATTCTGCTGATAGTTGATATCTGAAAAATATCGACGTGACTGATATTGGCTTTACGTAGTGGATCCCACATTCACTGCCTTGTTCATTGTTTTTCTTTTACAACCTTTTTTATGACGACCTGTCGGTCTACAATTTTAGTTTCACACACATTTGATGCATTCATTTTTTTGTCCTTAAGATCGTTCTCCGCAACATTCCTCATTAAATATTCACGTGGCCTTGTTTCCTATTCGTAAGTTAAACATTTCCGCAATTTCAGAACGTGGAACTGAATAATTAACCATCGCCTTTGGTAAATCATAAAAGAAGGGAGAAAAACACGGGGGAATAAAATATAGTAGAAAGAGTTTCCGTAACAGCAGTTGTCATAAATTGCTTTGCTGTCCCATCACGTAGTTTTAGCGTTGCTGACTTGGCCATACAAGTGGACACGTTCAAATGAAACCTATAATGAGGAAATAAAAATGTAGACCATGTGAGATTCTTGACGGACGAAAAAAAACTTATTTTCTACATAAAAGGATATAAATGGTCCACCCGAGTTCTTTGACTAGTCTCCCTCCTGCACAAGGCGATTCGCCTTTTTTAAGGTTCGTATTGACGACACCTTTTTTTCCGAAAACATTCGTATTCGGTTCGCGGTCGACCTCGATTGAAGGAAAATGTAAATCGCCCAAGGCTTTTTTTAACGGAAAGTTGGGTATTAGAAGCGATTTCTATTCAGGATTCGCTTCGGTGGAATGTCCGTTTAATTCCAAATCTCGGAAAATTGCTCCCGATTTCACGCAGTCTCCTTTTTTGCATTTGAAAGAAAAATCCTCCTTTTTAAGAAAAAAAAAGTGTCAATCACGTAGAAAATGGCGCGAAAATTAAACAACTTGAAAATTCTCGAAGGGAAGGAAAAGAAAAAAAATAAGAAAGAAAAGGAATTGAAATTAGAAATATTGCCGCAAAATGTAAATTAGAATTTGAAAACTCATATCACAGGGATTTAAAATCCATATTTTTCAATTTATTTTCTTATTTCCTGAGGCCTGAAGCGTGATAAATGAGATCCCATTATTTCATTTAAGAAACCTTGAAAAAAGAAGAAAAAAGTTGAATTCTTTTCTGTTTTCTTCGTTTTGTATTCATTTCCCTTATATATAGAGCTTGTCAAAATCCTTTTTACAACTGTTAGCAGTTTTTTAAATCCTCGATTTTTTTTTTCCATTCTCTTCCCCCAGTTCCTATCGGATTCCATTACAGCGTACGGAACCTGCCTCAGGTTTCTGCAATTGACAACCTGGAATAGGGCGATATAGGAAATCTGGTTCGTTCGCATTCACATGTCAATTTCCATTCCCCTCCATAAATAAAAAACAAAAAAACGGTGAGAGTAAAAACAAACAAAAAAAAAATGTAAAGTGTGAATGAAAACTGAGAAAAACGAGGAAAATCGAAGGATTGCGTTTGTGAATTTCTTGTTTTCGGAACGCAAGCGCTGTAGTTTTATTTATTTTTTTTAAAGCTTGCTTATGAATACAGATTTTCCTACTGAGCGTTAAAGTTTCGGCTGTTAATCATCTACACTTTGACATTTCAGATGAGCTGGACTTTAAATAAGCGTTTTTGTTTTCCCTTTTTCTTTTAGTTGTAAGGCATCAAACGGAGATGTAAACTTTTGCAATTTCCACGAGTACGACTCCATTAGCATATTGCATTTAATCGAGTAAGCGGTTAAATTTTATAATTTTCAAGCTTTCCACATTTTACATATTTACATCAAGTTCGATTCTCTGTTTTTTTCGCTTTTTTAAATACGTATGATATTTAATGATATTTAATGATACGGTATAAAAAAATGATCAGCTTCACCTAATCACTTTCCTTTTATTTTGAAGTCCTCTTTGTTTAAAGATTTTTAAAAAAATCGATGCGAAATCCGTCATAATTAGATTTTTTATCGCATTGAAATGCTTATACCTAAAGAATGTGTATTTTATTTCAAAAAGCCTCCGCGCCTTTTTCACGTAGCAAACTAATTAAACTGATTACCTTTTTCTCTTTGATAAGATTTCCTTAAACGCGGATTTTAACGAAGACTAGAAAATTTTTAAAATTTTTCCGAGATTTTCAATCCTTTGTTTCGATCTTTATTAAAAATGGCGTCGCGTTCTGCAAACACCCGCCTCAATTATAATTTTGGATTAATATCAATTTACCTGCTGACAAGATGGCGGATTTGACATTTCATATAAAAACTTTTCAAAAACGGAAAATATGGTAAAGTAACAATTTTGCCAGGTAAAACTGTTTTTGACAGATTCACAAAAGTAATTTAACTTCTCCTTTCCGTGAATTGAATTAAAGTAATAATCATTTCCGCTTATGTTTTTTTTTCGATTCGAGCCGAGAAAAAATACCAGGAATCTAGCGCTCATTAGATTTAATGAAAAGAGGACCCCCTTAACTGTTTAACGAATTTACTGGCAACTACGAAAATCGACAAGAGCCGCCCGAAGGAAATCGCGCGGGTAAGATATTTCATTTTTCTTATGGTAGCTCCCCAACCTCTTGACGCTCTCTACGTATAAATTAAGAAAATCAGAGCTTTTATATCCCCGTCCGCCTAAATCCCGATCTTCTTATGATTTACTTTCTTTTAAAAAAAGAAAGTTTACGTGCTTTCTGTGTCAAAATTACAACTCGGAATGTTTCCCTCGCTTTTTTCATCTTTTTTTTTTTTTTTTTTTTTTTTTAAGTATTCCAGTAATAAAAATGAATTTCTCAAGAAGGAAACTGTCATTCTACTTAATTCAATTGAAGTCGGTTTCCTATTCATTTTTTTACTACTAGAAAAGTCAGAAGTTGTGGGTTTGTTTTTTGTGGTTCGTTTGCTTTCGACGTAACTTTTCCGAATTCTTTTCTTCTACGATTGCAAATTAAAAGTTGAAAAGCAGAAGATACCTTGCAGAATGAAACGATGAGATTTGTTAGTTTTTAGAATTAAAAACTTTGCGGCCAACTTAAGAAGACTGATTGGCTTTTAGTTTTCGGTCAAGGATTTAGAGAATGAGATGAGAATCTTCATAATAATTCAATTTAGATTTGCAAAACATGTACTACCAAGAAAACTAAACATTTTATCTGATAAATAAAATTTTTTTAAATTTTTTTTCGACTTCATCTTATTTTATGGTATGGAAAAATTCGGCTGGTCAGTTTTATTTTGTTGCCTTTTTCAGAAGTGTAGCTGTTAGCAGGTTAGCAGTGCCCGTGTAACTGAACCAAGGCGCAGATCTGAATTTTTCCCGACAGGCCTAGATACGAGTATTTTGTTTGTCGAATTTTCGTAGAAGTGTGTTCTGCAAAGTTTTTAGAAATTCTTTGTAAGTGTTATGTGGGCCGTAGAAAATAAGACAAATTCATAAAGTTGCGTAAGTTGTGTATATTTTTTTAAGTTACGATAGGTATTGCCCATTTCATATTTCGGAAGGGGGAACGGTTTTCGCAGTCGACCTCTTGCACCACGGCGTCAGAAAATATAGCTACGCCACTGGTCGCTGTAATTTTTCAATCATAATTTTTAAAAGAATGAATATAAAAAGCCTTTAAAAAAATATTTTATTAAAACAGACATATTTTTACTTAATATAATTTAATCAGATTAATAAAGAGCTTTATTGCGAATTCGAAAGCTAAGGGAAAGTGACACTTACTCAAAACAAGGAAAAAAAACTCGTGAAGTTTTTTCCTCTCGTTTTTTTTCTGCATTCGGAATGGTATATTCCACTTCTTTACTTTAATCAACTCCCTTTACAACCTCAATTTACCAAAAATGTCCCTTTTAAGATGTAATCTCATTTTTTTCCCGTTTTGTTTTGTTTCCCAAGGTTTTTGTTACTTTTGCGAATGAGAGCTTTCTACACAACTTAGGCCGTGTTAATGCTATTAATTCTTACCCTTTTCTAATTGCACCTTTTCCTCTTTTTTTCTTTGGCTCGACTTTAAACTCTTATTTTTTAGGAATTCTGCTGTCGTGTCGTGCGACAGTGTTAAAATATTTTAAGAAGGGCCAGTTTTCCATAGCTCTTCTAGTTAAGCGAACCGAAAACGGCAGGAATGATAAGCTAAATGTGAGCGATCACTATTTTATTCGATTAATCCTAAACAAAGCAAGTGTAACGGGATCTTTCCCATCGAAAGTTTTGGACGGAATCGATGTGTTTAGCTTTCGGTGAATGAGTCTTCGCTCTTTGTAAAGGCGAGGGATGGAGGTTAATGTCATTAGCAATATTGTATTTTATTGAATTTCACGTTTTACCAATCCAACCTACTGGAAATGTCCCGTATAAATGAGTTTGCTAATTTTCACTGTTTTTGCTTTAATCTCGTAAACGAGAAATGTGCTCGTAAATTAATGCGAAATTCCCTTTTTATAAGAAAAACGGCTCTCGACTTCGAAAAAGAAAAAAATAAATCTGGAATTTTTGTTTTTCTTGAAAGGATAAAAATAAATCTTAAACGGAAATAAGTACGGATGGGAAAAAATTGAATAGAACGATTAGTTTGATCTACATGAAATGACTTTTGAATGGAAGCAAACGAGATTTGGTGATCGCATCCCAATAAATTGAGTAACGATAAGTGGCTTCTGGTTTCCCTTGAGCGACGACTCTTTTTTTTTTTTTTTTTTTTTTTCCTCTCTTGCTTGATATCTGTGCCAGCATTTTCTTTTTCTCCAAGTTATCTTCTTTTCCTTATTCCTCATTCAAAAAATTCTTTTGGTTTCGAAATATCTCTTCAATCATAAGGATCAATTTTAAGCGGATTGTATATGAACGTTTCTTTTGATGTAGAAACCAATCAGTTTCTTTATATAGGCCTCTAATGTTTAACCCTTATTCGGCTTTTTTTGAAATCATGCTATGGTTTCTTCTTTTGTTTTTTCTCCTTTGTTCTTTTGTTCCGTTTTAAATCATCCAGTTATTTTTAGAAAAGGATCAGAAATCGTAAGACATATTTTTCAATTTAATTATATGCTTTATTTCAAAAATTTTAAAAATAAGCTTTTCAAATATCGTTTTATTGACTTGATCTTTACTTAATCGTTCGAAACAGGCACTGAACTGTAGGTCTCACATTGCCGTATCAAACTCGTGACACACGAATCAGTTATATACAGAAAAGTCGTCAACTCTCGCATCGAGTTTAGCGCCCAAAGAAAAAGACCTTTATTTCCGATTTTCACTCAAGAGTTTTAATTAAATTGGAACGTCCAAGTGCGAATTTGAGAGAACTAGCTGTGCCTACCAATTGTTGTTTTAACCTATCGTCAAAATTTGTTTTTTGTTAGTGTCAATATCTTTTACGTCCATTCCTTTTGCTGCAGCGTCCATTTCATCAGTTTTAGCCTTCATTGTGTTTATTATTCAGAAATGTAATTGGTGGAGTCTCAAGACTTCCGATTTCCGAAGTTTTATTTTTGTCTTTAATTTTTACCGTAGAGAATAGTATTAGGCCAGTACAATCGAAAAAAAACGATAACACCACCCATACTTCTTTCCTGACGAGTTATGAGATTATGAGGATTTTGCAACTGTATGAAAAGCAAGAAGAGCCCTACAAAAATCGCATTCGTAGAAGCAAGGAATCGAGTTTTATTTAACGTGCAAAAGTTTCCCTACCTTTTGGGAATGAAATAGAGGTAAAGGAGAGTCTGTAAAGGAGCATTTTCCCGGAAAAAGAGATTTATCCCCCTTTCCCTGTTTCTTTCTGTTTCTAATTGATGAACGAGATAAAACTCGAAAATGCTCCGCCATATTGCGATCCTTGACAAATTCACATTCTTTAACATCAGCAGATAGAAAATGAAGGTTTTTAAGCACCCCCTCAGCCCTTCGTCCCCTTCCCTTCCTTCGCATCGTTTCCTGTTTAACTGATAGAACTTCCAAAAATTAACCCCTTTATTTAAATCCTTATAGTGATTAATAATAACGATAATAAATAAGAAGGGTTGATGAGCATAATGTCCTCAGCTGTTTTTACGGGGAATTTCTTCCCCAAGAATTGAAAATGTTTATTTAGGAATTAATGGAAAGAAAATAAGGGAAACGTTCTCAGGTGGTTACGAGGAAAATAAAAAAGAAATAATTAACGGGAACCCGTATTCTCTTTATAAAAACAGAATACTTTTATCAGGTATTTTATAAATGAACAACTCGTTTAATAATAAGATTCTGGGAAGGAAAATTATTTAGAGGATGCTCTTTGCAAAGGAATTTATAAAAGACCTTTTTTTTTATCAAAAAAATCTTTCACAGTTCGTCGTGTTCAGATGTTTTTAATGAAACGAGCCGATCGGTTTGCTACAGTCAAAACTTGAATCAGCCAGTTCATGATAACTGAAATCTAAAATAGGATCAAGCAATCGTTGACTGTACAAAGCTTTTAAAAGCTTGACGCTCATGTCAGTTTTTGTTCAAACCGATGTGGTCTCTGCGTGCCGGCATTTTATTTTTTCTTCTTTTTTTCTTTACAAGCTCAAAGTTCGCGAGTTTAACCAGTCCGTCATTGTCAAAATTCTGTGCTGTAGATAAGCTATAGGCGTTTCATTATATTTTTAAACACTTTCCCTCGGTTAGAAATTAATATTAACCAGGTTTTAATATCCTAAAAACGTTTGAATTCCTTTACGGACAAACCTGTGTAAGAAATTGTTAAAGTTCGTTCTCCTCAACTGCTTTTCAGAGGGTGATGCGGCCCGAAACAATTTAAACCCCGTAAAAGAAAGATTTGTGCTTACCTTTTATCTCGAAAATTCTTCTATTATCTCTTTCGTTTGTTCTCTTTTTCCATAACATTTGATTATAAACCGGTCCTTTGACTCTCTTTTCCCCTCTACTTTTCATCAAAAAGGCTTTTCACCTTTTTATCCCGGATTTTCCTAGTCAGACATCCGCGGCATCCTGTTACCCACAAGGGGGGCGTGAGGGTTAAGCGATGAAACGAAATTAAAAAGGCCGGGTATTGTAACCTGCCTTTTTTTTTTAAAAAAAATTATTCAATCCATGCGTATCGAGCCGGTAAGAAAAAATTGGCGGCATTACTCTTGTATGAAAATGAATAGAAAGCGAATTTATTATAAGGTAAACAATATTCAAAGAATTTAATAAAGACATTTTACTAGGCCGTAAAATAACGAAATGAAAAACAAGAGGTATGAGATTCCGTAAGGCGAGCGCGGATTTAACGATCGCCTCGAAATTTTTTTCGTCCGTTATTCTTTCCTCTTAAACGTTTTCGTAATTATTTCTTTTTGTTTCAGGCGAATGTCGTTCGGCTTTGGGGATGGAAGCCGGTCGGATACCCGACTCTGCCATATCTGCCAGTTCGTCGTACGAAGCGAAATCCGTGGGCCCGCAAAACGCAAGGTGAGTTGCCAATTTTTTTTTAATCCGCTTCTCGACCTAATCTTGTCATTTTGCCAGAATCAGATTTTAATTATGCCCTGGAGCACGATTTTCTTTTCTTTTTAACGGTTTGTTAATGTTTCCCGTGGTTGATGTTCTGGTTTGAAACCGGAAGCTGTTTTCTCTCGTTAATTTTTTTTCCCTTTCCCGTCTTGGAATATTCGTTATTTCGTTTTCGATTCGATCCTTTGTATATTCATGGATAACAAAAAACGAAATGAAATTACACGAGAACAAGAGTGTAAAGTGCCCGCCGACTGGAATAGAGACTAAAAAAAAAGGTTTCATAATAATAATAGTAATAATTATTCATTCGAAATGGTGGAAAAGTCCAAGCTGGGGTACAATAAAAAGTGCTCGACAGATCTCTCTGAAATATTTAACATATACACATTAACAGAGTGCGATCATAAAAAGTCGTCGGATGAGTTTTCCGAAGGCCTTTACATTCCGTTTTGGAAAACGAGACTCGCAAGCCGTGGCAGATTGCACCGCAGCATTATAGGAATATAAGTGAAATGTTTTTATTATAAACATGGGTTACGACAAAACGCATTATTTTTAATGATTTTCAAGATGGAGTTTGTCATGCACACTATTTTTGCTGGGAAAACCGAGCCGTTACGTTTTACGGCGTCGTCAGGAAAAATAATGTACATAAACAAACTTTCACGTAGTCGGTACGCCTTGTCCCTTTTTTCATTAAATGATAATGCATTTCTAGAAAGTTGTAAATCGGTATGGAAAGAAAAAGTCAGGTTCGAGAAAAGTCGGTCTTGAACTGATGAAAAAAACAAACAGGCAAAATCTTTGACTGTCGGTTTTTTAGAGTCGTCAAAATTCGATATGCCGATTGGCCGTAAAAATCTTGGCTCGACCAATGGCATCTTTTCTTCCTCAGTTTGCCTAAAGATAAATCGTCCGTACATCGGATTTTTCTGATGATGAATTGTTCTGTTTCGTTTAACATTTTAGTGCGGAAGCAAACCGCTTGATCCTTTACCAAAAATCAGTTATTAACAGGGAAAGGAAAGGAAATTACAAATGCCAAATTTTATTTATTGCCGACTAAGAATTTTAACGATGATATAAATGATGCCTCACATTCTCGAGTAAAGAACGAAGCTTAAATATTCGCGGTGGGAAACATCTCAGAAGATCAGGGAGGCTTTAAGTAGAAAATTTCAAAACGTCACTCATTTGAATAATTATCATTTTAAGGGCATTAAAAAACCATTTTAATTATAATCGTTTGATGTGTTGTTTTCTTCGTTGCCGGAGGAAAAGTGATCGTTTTAAATTATTTCCTTTTGGCTTCCGTAAGACTTTTACCGCTTTTCCCCCCGCCCGTTACCGCCTCCGCTTTCCTTGGGCTCATTTTCTTAAGTGTCATCAAAACTCTGGCGTTTATTCCTCACATTTTTTTTTTAAAAAAAGGTGAAAATGTTTATCGCCTGAAAAAGTTAAATTATTAAAACACTTTATTCCTTTCGTTTTCGCTCGAAAACCGGAAGCGATCCAGAATTTCGTTTTCCTCGAAACAAAAGGGGGTAGGGTTCAAATCCCGAGCGGCGGATTCCTTGACTTAAACTCGGATCAACTTCCGGTCACTTAATCCGTTTTCGAGAACGATAAGAGAAAATCGTCAAACGGAATTTCGATTCCGATGCACAACTATTAAAATGATTTCCTATTAACAGGAAGTCCAATATCTCGGTTCCAAGTTCAATTATTGTTTCCACGGACTCGATATCGATTGATTACCCCGATTACTCCGGCCGTCATCCTTTTTACTCTGGAATCTGGATTAAACCCAAAACAGGAACGAATAGTAACTAGCACATGGTTTTCAGGCGTCGAATAATAGGACA
The DNA here is from genome assembly GCA_023512825.1 of Liposcelis brunnea. Lineage (NCBI taxonomy): Eukaryota > Metazoa > Arthropoda > Insecta > Psocodea > Liposcelididae > Liposcelis > Liposcelis brunnea. The sequence continues at coordinate 23,889,225 of CM042073.1, forward strand.
TCGATCATTTGTCGCTATAGTTTTGCCATTAAAACTAAACAATAAACTGTGATTCATAGATACAGGAAATTTACGTTGCCGGGACAAAAGAAGAAATGGAAAGGGAAAAGGGCGCTGCGCTTTCAACAGATTCTATTATACAGGATTAAAATTTGTACCCCGGAATGGGAGCTAGTATTGTTTTAGACATTTCAATTGGACCTAAGTACTCTTGTATATGCAATCGTATTCCTCTAATTTGCTACGAATTACTCATCCCATTGCTTTTAGGCACCCAAAATATATTTCGTTATTCCTTTATTTTAGAAATGCGTTACGTAATAAAAATCGTATCGAATCTTTCTTTTTTCTTTCTTTCTTAAATTTTTACATCAAAAAAAGCGGAAAACATTGACTTAATTTACATTGAGTTTGTTGCTGGAGATGGCTAATGGAAAATGAGAAAATCTCGTTTTCAGATGTTTCATCCCCTATTTCCATATGACCGAATGACAAGATGTCAAATCGTAGTTTTCATCGAGAAAATATTGACTACTTTGAATCACAAGTCGCAGAACAAGATGATCCGTTTGTAAAATGCGATAGAAGCAGAAGCATCAGATTTTATCTTATAATGAACTGATGAAGAAAGGCTTGCATTGAATCAACAAGGCAGATGGGCACTGCTGGATGGGTGTGCCAATGTCGTTTTAATTTGTTAAATGCTGTTTAAAGTTACTGAAGTGATGACTATATCTAACTAGCCTGAATTTTTCATTGCACGTACCATAAAATTGCTTATATGAAAACTTGTAATTTTCGATCTGTTCTTGGTTTGTTAACAAATCATCAGCGAATTGATGTCTTTCAACGTTCCCGCTTAATTTCATGCAACTGCTTAGTCATCAAAATCAACCATTCGGCCATCTCACCTTGTCAGACTTGCCATCCTGTTTCACAACAAAATCCGTTCGGATTATCCTGGCTTATGCCGTGTGGTGTTCTAACTTATTCATCTTATCGATGTAGCAGTCCTGGAACTCGGATCATTGTATCGCATGTCTGATTTCGAGAAGGCAAAAGCCGCTGAAATGGTGAAACAACAAAATTTATGATTCGCCTGGCTTGTTATTGATATTTCTTAAACGAATAACACGACCTTTCTTTTCCCTTCTGTTAACCCCTTGTAAGAACGTGTCGTGGTTTGATTTTTGAACGAAAAGAAAAAGCTAAAGTTGGAAAAAGAAAATAATGTTTCATTTCATCTCATATTTCCTCTTTTTGTGTTCCCTAGAGTTAGCCATTCCAGTTTTTCTCTGTAATTAATCTTTTATTATTTTCTTTCGTTTTTCCTTCGGATTCCTTGTATCTTCCTGGAACGAGAGGATTGAGTGGTAATCGCAGGAAAGAGTTCTTTTTCCCCCTTCCTCTTGAGCCCCCGAAGTTAATTGTCATGTTAGGTCGGTAACCCTGGTAACTGTACTACAAGTGCAGACGGGAGAGTTTTGAGGAGGAAACCGCCGCCACTTCCGGTTAAGCCTCTTCCTTCCTTCCTTCCTTTTCCGTTGCTTGTTTTAGAATCACCTCCGGGGATGATCGAAGGAAAAATAATCTCGGATTTTGTGTTGCTACTACTAACCAAGAGGGAAAAAAAATGAATATAGCCGACCGAAGAAAAGTCTTATCTTTACGGTTATTCCCTCAGCAAATATCCTATCATTTGAAAAACATCATTTCCAGAAATCAGTTTTACATAAAAAGAAAAAAAAAATTTTTTCTGGCAAAATAAAATTAGGATGGCCTCGTTGCCTGCACAATTTTACAAAGCGGAGTCTAGAGCTTCGAGATATTTTAAGAACGGTTTATAAAAACTGGAAAACGAATAAACTTTGGTCGCCGGAGGGAGAGGGGCTACACAGAGTAGGGGGATCAGGTCGTTTCATTATCCTCAGATTTTTAACAAAAAAAGGAAAAAAGGAATCTTTAATATAATTTTTAAAAATAAATATGTTGCTTTTCATTCATGAAATAAAAACACGAAAGTTAATTTTTTTTGTTCTGTCGGAGAGTTTCGAAGGGATAAGAAAGAGGGAAAGAATAAGGTGAAGAAAATGGAAATTTTTTTCTTTTTTTTTTATCATTCTTCTTCCCCCCCAAACGAAAAAACACTCATCTTCCTTGGCGTAGTAACGCGAAAACTTTTGTAACCGGGATTAATGGCGTCGAAACTGTGAGAGGATTACCGAACATTCTTCCCCTTCAGTATCTCTCCTGCTGCGAAAAATTTTCTGTCTAATTAAAATAGTCAGGTCAGGTCAGTTTTGTATCAGAGTCAATGTGTTCAATTTCCACAATCCACTGCTCACTTTCTTTCTGAGCTTGAGGAATCGAAGGAAATGGACTCATCAGAAAATGTTTGAAAAAACCTAATATTTACATTTTGAAGACTCCATAATTTTTAGTATCGGTGATATTTCCGTATGTTCACTGTTTTTTATGGGTAAATATCACCTACTTTTGATAATCCCGACAATTTTTTAGAGTGTTAACCTCTTGGAAAATCCGTAAAAAAAATTTTCCCATACACTTCGAACTCGTTTCATTCAAGTGAAAGAATAGATGGTGCGTCCACGTACTTTGATGAGTAGGACTGTAATTCAATTATTTTTACCTAAAATAAAAATTCGCGTATTTTCTCCATTTTTTGTTTTTTCAAAACACAATGATAGGATCTAATCTAATTACAAGACTCTCGATCCTTTGGCAAAGTAAAATAAAAAAAGGAAAGGGGGGGAAAGGATTAGTGGGTAGGCGGGAGACATGATCAATTTTTTTTATTGTCCAGATAGACGACGCTTTCTAAAACAGCACGGACAAGCACCCGCGCGTCGAATCATAAAGCTTGAGAGGCATAAAAAGCTTATCAATTTTGAATGAATTCGGAAACAAAACGAGCACATTGTTTGTAACCTCTTTGAATGCAAAAACTGATTAAATTTTTATGTTTCATATGATAGCTGACATGACAGGGTTGGTAGCTCTTCGTTCGCTTGCTGATAACCCGCTCCGCGGTCTCTCCCAGTTTCCGTTCCGAGTCCTGCCATTAATGATTCATAAAAAACGTTCCTATCCCGGGAATTTTTGTTTTTACGAATATACAACTTTTTCCCCGTTTCTGTCGATTAATTTATCGGCCATCGATTATTAAGCCTACAGAAGCAAAAAAACGAATCTCCCTTTCCTTCGTTTTGCGACGTGAAATAATCGACCCTTTCGGGAGGAGCCTTAAAGGTCGATCTCTTTTGAAAGTTTATTATTAAAATGTTGGCTTTTTAAACATCGTAAAGAAGGAGCTAAGATTTTTGTAATATTCCCTTATCGCCCGACAGGGCATAAAATTTGTTCCTTAAAGGATTAGAGAAGAAGACAAGGAGATATTATTAGCTTATTGGCTTCCGCCGAACGCACCTTGATTAATGCTCCCGTTCCCTTCCTCTCCTTTTATCAGAATGTTTGCGCTTTTTCTTTTACGACCCCAGCCGTTTTTATCGTGAATCCGCCTCTCTTCCGCCATTTTGAATCATGATCCTGTAACCTGTTGACAGCGATAAACGGGAAATGAAACCCCTGACATGTCATTGAAACGTCATTTCGGAGAATGATATATGCCCTTATTAACAGAGAGAGAGAGAGAGAAAGCGAGGGAGAATCAGGGAAAGAGAGATTTTCGCTATTAAACGGGCCTCTGATTACCCGGCTTTGGAAAAAAGAAATTTGGTTATAAAGGGTGAGAACTCAAATAACTAAGCCATAGGTTGTTTGCTCTCGGCCGATGTCGGAATTTAATATATTCCGCATAAACAAACGAGATAAATTAATGGTGCTATTGTTGAAATTCAAGGATGTGAAGTGCAAGGTGGATCCTTTTGAGAGAGGTAAACCGCAGCACGGAATTTATGTTCTTGAATGTTCTTCGATAACGTAGCTTTAGATCGATGATTCATAATATATTAGCCATTATAAAGCGTTAAGAGGTCAGTGGCGGATTTAAGTACGCACGACTTCCTTTTTTTCCCCCAGTAGGAAACTTAATTTTACCCTCCCCCCCTTCTTTTTTAAATGCTTTTTAGAAATATCGCCATCTCTGAAACGTTTTAACCAGCCATACGTCATTCGTAGTGTAAAATAATATACATTAAAAGCCACATGACTTAATTTTTCCTTTCTTTATTCGTTTCTATCCCTTAGCTACAGTATGACAATTATTAGCTACTAATTACGAACCTGCACCAACTTTCATCGGTGGGTTATTGATAGTTTCGATGCGTTTATGATACGTAGTTAGTCCCAAGGTCTAATCCAATTTATGCCGACAGTATCTGCTTTGAGGAATTCGCGTTTTTAAGTCCTTTCACATTTCTCATCTTCGGATAAGAATAATAACGAGATACTTAGCTTCTTTTAAAACTCTTAAATATTGCATAGTGATTTATACTTTTCCCTTTTCGTCTGGCTGTGTGTCTTACAAAACAACAAATTGGACAAATAGCATCAGTGATGCATCATCCGTCTGTCGCATCTTGTTTTTTCAGTACCTTGTATTCATATCAATTGTTCTCTTCTTCTCTCGCAGTCTATGAGTAAAGGTCAAATTTCCGCAGGTTTGAAATAATCCTGATCCCCTTTGGTTTTTGATCTGGTTGATTTCAATGCACGAGCAGCTCTTTTCAATCGTAGTAGCTTCCGAAACAGATTTTTGCTAAAAACGCAGGCGAGGGTGATAATAGTATTAAACCTGAAACTTGCACGTTCCGGTTACAAAATGAAAGCAGCATAAAATAGAGGAAAAAATGTCGCCGGAAAGTTAATGAATAATTAAAAAGTAGGAGGGTTTTTTATTCCGAAACATCTGCAACCGTCATCCATCATTTGTTTTCAATTCAAAGGAAAACTCTCAATATTTTTCAAGCAAAATATTATCGAAAGGTGAGGTGCCATTCAAAGTAAAATGCGTTCTCTTTACGTCAAACGTTAATGAGCCCCTTTTCATTATTTAAAATGTGTATAGTAACCCGTAAATAACTTATTCCTCCTCTCTCTCTTTTTCACTCTCTCTCGTTCTGCTTCTTTAAATGACGGTTAACCTAACTGCTTATTTTTTTTTATCTGGACGATGTTCTCTTATTAACAAAAGGAAAAAAAGGAACTTTTCTAAAAATTGTTTTTGCACAATCCCTGATGCTTTCGTCCGAAAAATATCAAAGTAAAAATTGAAATTTCCGATCCGGCGATTTCATTTGAAAATATTTTCCGAAAAGAACTCGATTAAATGTACTTGATTATCTTTTTCAATGATTTATTTTTAAATTAATTGTTAACGGTTATATCGTTTCGTTCGGTGACCGGATTTTTTCGAAGCGACTGATAATTTACAAAATTGGAAGTTCGGCTTTTAACTGTTTGCTTAAGTTTTTAATTTGTTTCCCTGCGGATGATTAAAATTCCCGATTTCACTTTTTTTTTTACCGTTCTGTATTTTTCATTAATTGGTAAATCATTATTAATTTTTTCGAGCTTTTAAAACACGAATTAGAATTTAATCGAAGTGTTCTGTTGTTTTACAATTTTTCGCACGTTTGAACTCGTCGAATTTTGAACAGTAGAATGTAACATTTAATGATATTTTTTTTAAGTTAAGTTCGAGGAATGACTTTAAGAAATCACATCAAAAATTTTCGTTGTGGAAAATAGATAAAAATAGCCTTTTCGTAAAAGTTATTTAATTGAGCAGTTTCCGTCTCCGGATGAAGCTTTAGGCATCGTTTACAGCGAAAACATTTTTCGTTGGCGTAATTGAAACCTTTAAGAATCTTAAAGTGGTTATACCGGCAAAAAATACGATATTTATATCTTGTAAATCAGCGTTGCTTTACTGCAGCTGTTGAGCTTAAAATTTTCGACATGAAAAATTTGAGTTTGAACAAAAAAAGGGGGGGCAAGGTTACATAAATGACCGGTAGAATAACGATTTCGTAGAACAAACATGAATATCATGCAATCTTGCAGGTGACTACGTTTTTGAATTATAAAACGTGGAACCCGAAAGCGTTCTCTACATGTTTAGACAAGGGACATTTTGTTTGCTTTTGCTCCGGCGATCTCTACCGAGATCAAAGAATAAAATAAAACTCGAATGTGTTTCTTTTAATCAAATAAAATTTTCGTATTTTTTTCCTCTTTTGTTTCTTTCAATTTCGGTCTCTTTTTGCTTTTTCCTGTATATATTTCTCTTTAATAAATGCGATTAACTACGTCCGCATCTGTTACTCTTTTCTTTTCATGGAAATTCGAAATGATGGATAATTATTCCGAGAAAGTTTTTTTGGTGAACGGATGTGAATTTTCTTCTGCGATGACCGCAATTAATTTTCAGTTGATGGGTTCTTTTTTGTTGCGAAATTAAAGCTTTTTTTTGGAAGCTTAAGTTAAAAAATGTTGAGGCAGTTCTTCTGTCGGTTTACCCGACCATTTCCTTATTCATTAGCATTGCCTAATTATCAAAGCGGGCCTCTCATTCATGAAATATCTACAATGTTTTCGTTTGGCGGAAGGTAGGAAGTCTCAGAACGGACACTGTAACAGCAGCCGTTTTCAGAGGGATTTCAGAGGATACCAAGTGGAACGGTATTTACGAGGTTTTTGAGAAGATTCCTTACAGTCGTCCACTAAAAAATTTAGTAACATTCGTCCGGCTTTACATCGGACGCAGAAATCAATCAAGAGCATCGATTCTTCTGAGTCGTGTAACAAGATAATTAAGACCCTTCAGAGTGTTACAAGTTCATACACGCACAAGGACGATTCTCCCACTAAATTTCGTATAAATCAAGACGAGCTTTGTCAAATGGTTGAATAATTAAGCGACCTTCCCCTTAATTTTGTCTACGTATATGTTAGCAAGTTAACTGGAATGTCGAATTTACTCCAGACCAGCAAACGCTTATGTGTTTGCTTACCTCTTCCTTTCCAACTTAATTTTCGTTCCTTTAAGGAAATTCAATTAATCTTGATCTTTTTCGTCATTAGTTCTCTAAAATTCAGAAAATACATGCAACCGGTGGCGATACTTTTTTTTTTTAAATTTAGACTTGAACGCAGAAATTAGAAAAAATTTGAGCCACCTCGTGACATTTCGTGTCACTTTTTTTAGAGACTTCATTTACTTGTAGCCTTTCTTTGCTAGACTGGAAGTTTTCCTACTGGGGATTTCCGTCTTTATAATTAAAAGTTATATCTTTTATTAAATTTTTCTTGTCTCCAGCAGAGTTCTCGTATAACGATATTAAATTCACCATGGCTGACTAGTGGGGTGCGCGTTTTGTGTTTTCCCCTAAAACTTTTCCAAAGTCTTTCACGTATTAAATATTCATTGTCGGAGACGGGCTGTTTAAGGAGTTTCTTTTCTCTCTCTAAAGAGGTCGTGTTTTCTTAACCTTAAAAACAAGAGCTTAAAACCTCTTTGAACATCTTTTTTTAAGGGGCCGTACACATATTACGTAAGCATGTTTAGGGGGGGAGGGGGTCCTCAAAATACTTACGATTTCCGAAAAGGGGGGCGGGGGTTTGAAAATTCTTACTAAAGCATTTAAAAATTAACAGACTGGAAAAAAATTATAAACAAATAAAGAAAAAAAACCTTTAAAAAATATCCAAAAAAATTTTTTTGGAGGGAAATAATTTGAAATATTACTTATATTAGGGGAGGGGGGTTATAAGATTCTTACTAATGTTTACACCCGGGGGGAAAGGGGTCAAAAAAGCCTTACGTTATATGTGTACGCCCCCTAGCTAGAATACTCAATTGCTCGTTTTTAAAAGGTTATCTACGAAAAACGGATTTTTAGAATCCAACTTTGTCGAAAATCTATTTTTACAGAAAAATGATTTTTCCTACGTTCCAGAGCTTCAAACTACATCTTAACAGATGTATTTTGATGCAAGGAATCCGTTGGAATTTACAGAATAAAAAAATTCGGCCGCGTTCTCAAGATATTTGCATTTTTCAGTTTCGATCTAACGAAAAAAATGAGCATTTTTTCGATGTTTAAAAATCGACTATCAATTTTCGATTTATGAATTTTCCGGCGAATTACGGGGCAACATATGGTTGAAATATATACTGGGAGATGCGTTTGAATCTAAGGAATCGATTGAGACTAGGTAGAACACTCAATTTTGTGTTTTCAAAAAGATATTTAGAAAAAACGGATTTTTAGAATCCAACTTTGTCGAAAATCTATTTTTACAGAAAAATGATTTTTCCTACGTTCCAGAGCTTCAAACTACATCTTAACAGATGTATTTTGATGCAAGGAATCCGTTGGAATTTACAGAATATAAAAATTCGGCCGCGTTCTCAAGATATTTGCATTTTTCAGTGTCCATCTAACGAAAAAAATTGGCATTTTTTCGATGTTTAAAAATCGATATTTCAATTTCGATTTATCGATTTTGTAGCTTAAAACGGGCCAAAATATTGATGAACTACATACTGGGAGATGGATTTCAACCTGAGGAATCGATTGTGAATTAAATAGGGTTTGAGGTAGCCGTAACTTATTTTGCGTTGATAAGTTGAAAACATCGTTACACAACACGGTTGTGGTTTTTTTTAGAAAAAGATTATCGGTAAACGAGTCCAACGTAAAAATAAATGGAAAAAAGGTCTATGACGGTTAGTACGTGTTAATTATTTCTCGGTGGAAAACTGCCAGTGTTTAAGTCTTTACTCGGCCACTAGATAACAATTTGCGGGAATAGTTTTTTACCGGTTGTAATTCCTGAGAAGGAGTACAGGAAATGAGGATCCTTAAAAAGATGTTAGACCGATAACCGTGAGTAATGCTTTGTTTTTATCTTTTCATAACTGGTAGGAAACAAATGAATAATGAGACAAGCGATGAACTTTGGCGGTTGCTTTGGGTATTAAGCAACTTTTACTTCCCTATGACAGCATTAATTAAAATATGTACCCCCTCAGTACAGCGATCCCCCCGGTTTTGCATGATAGACGGTTTATGACACATAACTTCTCCATTACTCTGCCCGGGGGTGATTTCGAAAGGTATAAAACCCGGATATTAGGAGAGGGGAGGAGTTGGAGGGAAACGTTTTTCGAAAGGAGATTTCGCACCGTTATGTTGACATTTTGGATATGGCAGGCCCCGGTTGCAACTTGCGGATCTTCATTAAACCGCTCGTTTGATATTCCTTTCGTCATTTTACGAGTCGGCCTAGAAACCCTCGTTCCCATCATCGTAACTCCTCTCCCGTTTTTATTATTGTCTATTACCACTTATATATACGGACACTTGTAGCGAAACGATCGTAAAAAGATAGTAAAACAAGAGCGGTAAGAGTCCATCGTATAGCACGTATAAATATTTTTGCACGAGCACATGATGCTGGAAACGTTTATGTTTTCAAAACAATATTCATCGCCTCTCGAATCACAAAGAGGAAAAACCCTTTTTTGGATTCGACTAAATCGGCACCTCCTGGTTCGTCTCGTTGATTTCCTATCTTCATTATTTCAGTCCTTTACTCTTCAATCGGGTTTAAATATTAACAAAATTTTCTCTTTTCTCATTTTCCGAAATCTCGAATTCATTTTTCCTCTTTTTTTCTCTCTTTCTCTTTCTTCCCTCGGGATATTATGATGTGTTTTATTAGGCCGGATGTTTTCCAGGTTTACATTGCCGTGTTTTTTCTCTTCGTTTTTTTTACGATCGGAGAAGAGGGGAGAAACGATTTTTTTCATTCGAAAATTTTTTAATTTTTTTATTTTATAAAATAATGCACTTATTCTCCTTTAATAACAAAAGCAATTAACCTGTTCCGGTTTCCCGAAAAAGGAATAGAAAAAATAAAGATAAATAGATTTTTGAAGTTTCTCAAAGAGAAAAGAAGAAAGAATCGGTTTTGTTTTTGAAGAAAGCAAATTTACATCTTTTACCGATAAACTTTTTTACGCGAACAAGTTTCTTTAAGCACAAACTTTATATGCATTTCGATATACCAAAATCAAATATCGCGGTGAAAGGATGAAAAGGTTTTATCTGTTTTTAAATTTCCGGCAAAGAATTTCTTTTTCGTTCTTCTTAAAGAAAATAGAGTGTGTCCTTTGTATTTGGATAAAATGTAACCATTTTAGGCTATAAGGCGTCAATAGGCATAAATCGTTCGCTTTTCTTTGATACCGCAATCGGATATAAAAAAAATCTCGATATTTGATCGATTTCATTCTTTATCTTTGTTTCGTCTTACTTGTTCTATATTTGATGCCTTTAAGAATGAATCTAATTTCGAAGCGTCATTTTTCTTTTAAGAAATATTTGTAGAATTAAAATCCATAATCGATAAGAAAAACATTTTTAGGCGAAAAATTCGGTGGAATGTACAGGATTCAAAAAATTTTGCTGAGTTCTTGAGATATCAGGGCTTTAACTTGTCTTTAAGCTAAGGCAGCGAAAACGGTAACCCATTGCCCGATAAGTCAATCCGGTCGACGAGACCAGATATATTTAGTTAATTAAATCGTTGAGGAATTCGTCCATCTTTGATAATTTCAGGATATCTTATAGAACTTGAAGTTTTATTCGACTCGTGAAAAATTCTAATGCTTGTAACGTATGTTTCTTTTTTTTAAGATTAAGAAAAAACGAAGACTGCCTTAAATATCGGATTAAATATGCGAGCTAAAATTTGTATTAAAATAAATAAGGATATCTTTTTCAAGATTCGAAAACTCTGACCCAATATTAGCATTATATCTTCCCGTTTAATTATTTCTTATTTGCCCAGAAACGCTTAAGATTTAATTAATTTTAACTACCCCCTTTAACGTTGTTCCCGATTTCTCCTGTCGACTGTCTTCTTTCCTCATCAAACGTAGAAAGTTTCGAGTTTCCTTCGAAATGCTTGACATACCTGCCATGTAAGAGGAACCTTGGAGAATATCTTTAGACATCGCGATAGTTTGTGCATCTCTAAGACAACTTGAAAACTTTTCGTGATGTTTTCTCAATCTATGTAAGCGAGATTTCTTTGCCGGGATAATCTTGGTTTTATCAAGGTATATCATGATTTTAAACCTAAAAGCACGAAAAGCAGAATGAGGTCGGCGGTGGGTGTAGCAGCTCTTAACACTTCGCCTTCTCGGCTGTGTATAGGATTATACATTTAATAAAACAGAATCGAGATTATTCGTAGCTAGTCGATTTGCTTGTTTGCCTTACGGGGAAACGCATCGACTTAAATTCCCCGAGGATATTTCACCACCCTATAGATTTATTTCTTACTCCTTCCCGTGGAAATCTCGTAATCTCGACGATTCTGTTTACCTTTGGGGTCTAAGCCTTGATGTTCTCAGTGGCTACAAGAATCACTGTTTGAATACCGAGAGGGCGTGCGTTTGATATACCTTTTCCCGGGAGTTTTGCACACATTTGCTTACCGGTTGAATCTCACGAAAAAGTGATTTATTCCTTTAATCATGTGCGCGTAAAAAGAGGAAAAGCATACTGAATGCAGAAAGTTACGATTCTTGAATGAATTTTAAAATAAATAAAAAGAAATCCGTCGCCGAGCGCTTTGCTGGGAGAAAAGAAAAAACAGAAAAAAAAGGAAAGCGGGGGATATGGAAATTGAAATAAGATAAGCAAACAACTCATGATTTCACATAAAACATGGATAACTCATAAGCGCAAGAAACCCAATCAATAACAAGCAGAGAATTCGAATTTTTCACTGAGTGGTTTTTTTCTCCCAAGGTCCTTTTCGAAGAAAGAAAAAACTTTCGAAAAAATGATTTCATCGGAGAAAGAAAAAGCGCAGTTGAACAGCTCTCGAGTGACGTAAGACGAAGGACGCAACTTGACGGTTTTATATTTTCCTTCTTCGAAAACTTTTTCCTCCCTGTATTTATTTTATCGATTGTCTGCGGTGTATCCTCGGGGTTTCCTTGACGTTACGGTATTTGGTACAAGACGAACCTTTGCGAAGGGGAGAAAAAGGAAAGGAAAAAAAACACGAAGGAAAGGTAATATGAAAGTAAATTTCTGGGTTTTACGATTTAGACGGCCATTCCGAGCAATTGCAACATTTTTATTTCCCTCCCATCAAATGCCGGTATGCTGTCTAAATTGAAGAGAAGGAAATACGGATCTTTCGTAGTTGTTTAAGGACCGTTGGAAAGACAGAAAAGAAACGTAAAAAATATATCTCCCAGAGTCCATGACGTATTCATGAAGCCATTTTTTTTCGAGGCTCCTTCCATATTTCATTCGAGTAGTCTATTTCTAATTCGTTTCTGAATCGTTTGGAGGTAATATGTTTTGCATTATGCATGATCAATATACTTAAAAAACTCCCAGACGCGGGAAGGTATGGAAAAGGGATGGGGGCAAATCAACTTCATCAAAATGTTCTACTTTTTTTCCTCCCTTGAAAACCACTTCGCATTTTAGTCGTAAAGTATTTTCCTTTTCGCTAAATAAAAGCTTTTTTAGAAATGGAATGAAAATTCTTTCCGTTTATTCGACTTCTTTTCCGGTATGTTTCTGACTTTTGCAGGCGTGACAAAGGTATAAATTGCTAGAGTAAACCTTATTTTTTTGATGTTGTAGAGTGCACGGGAAGCTTCATGTTCGGGCTCATTAAATGTTAATTTTGAATGGTCAGAGCTTTAAGAATTAGTCGACTGCAGTCAGAAATACTTTCCAAATCAAACCCAGAGCCCATGTGGCATAGGGAATCGAATTTTCAAAAGTTTGACTTCAGAGCTTGTAATCTTAACGATAATCAGAATATTTACTTGCGTCGCAAAAATGTCATGGTAGCCAACTAAACCCAGATCTTTTTGGAATTGGTCTTCGATATCCGGTTTCTCTTTCTTTTTTTTTTTTTTTTTTCAAATAAACAAATTTAAAAGCTGTCATGGGTTTTCCCTTAGAGCATATTTAAAGCATTTCGCCAGACGCCTTAATGAATTCCTGTCCGTGTCGATCCACTAGATTTAATGCATGCTACGATATAGCCATATTTCAAACGCTAGCAACTTCCCCTTGGTTTATTCTAAGAATATAAAGAAACGTGGAAAAGGTTACTTAAACTTTAATAATACGCCTATAGGCTTAAATCTCCGTTCAGCTTCGCTTTCTCCAATCACAACAAAAAAGTTTATTTTCCCCATTATGAAAAGGTTACGAAGATTTCTATGGCGGTATCGCTGCTCAACTATATCCACTTCATTCCTAGAACTTAACTTTGCCTGTTTGCTGCTCCTCTTCCTAACCACCCTTCTCCCCCATTTCGCTTTGTTGTCATTCATCATCACAAGTTGTTATGTCAGTCCCGTCTCAACCATTAACTTATTTTGAGACTTGGCCTCTTTTGTCTTTTCTTTGTTTATATGTCGTCTTCACCTTTATATCGTTAATGTCGTCGGCTACCCCTCTTTTCATTCCACTCAAATTCCTTTTCTCTTATAAAGGAAAAGTCGGCGTTTCCGTCTTGTCCGATGATTCTCTTACCGTTTTTACCGACAGTGGGCGGAGGAATCGTTATAATTAATTATAATTTTTTTAATGACGTTGATTATGAAATCAGACCATTCACAACTTCATCAATCATAGTTCATCATTTTCTCCTACCCCTTCCTTAACTCTTTAGGTTCATCAATACTTCGATTTAACATGAAAGCTCTTATCGAAATTATTAAAGACTACTTGTTAAACAGATTGAAGAATCTCTCTTGACAAGATTAGAAAAGACGAAATTTTTTTCTTCGTTCTTGGAACAAAAGTTAAAAAGCATTCATCACTGCTAAAAAAAAAAGAAAGAAAAATGATTGACTTTTTTATCGCTGCTGTTTATTTCATTTTAGTGGAATCGATATCGGTTCTTGTTGTCAGCAAATAATAAAAGCAAAATGATTGCTCCTGCGGTTTGTTTCTGCGGTCTACGATTTTGTTGATAAAAATAATGGTTAATTATTCTTTAAATCGTGTCGATTTTCATTCGTGACGACCGAATTATGTTTTTTAAAATCATCTTCTTTTCCGACGGAATTTTTTTTTCGGAGATGATTAAAACCCAAAAAACATTGATCAGTTATTCCGCCAACATTCGCCCCCCGACATGTTCCGAGCAGTCGCAGCAGCAATAAGTATTAAATATGCAGTGCCCGACTCAGAAGACGTTTTGCTATTGTTTGCTCAAAGTCTTCCTTTTTTTTCTTCTTTTACCACCCCGAAACAAAATTAAGAGTCTCTTTGCTTGCGTTAAACTGTAAAACGCTCTTGGGAAATCTTGTTTTAAGGACTCTGTACATGTTTACTTTGTTATTAGAATATGAGGGGGATCACTGTTCCAATGCTGGATTTTTCCCAATGATAAAATCCCAAATTAATTTTCCCGCATTGAAAGACAGAATAAAAAAGAGGGGAGGGAAAAAAGGAAAGGATAACGAAAAAATTGGATAAGAAAAGTGACTTAAAGCGTGTCAAAGGTCCGTTGAAACGGTCGCAAATAGATTTTATAGATGAAAATTATTTGACAAGAGGCGAAAGGTGGGAGGGAAAAGAAAAGTAGAGGAGGAGAAGAGGATTCTTGAGATCGGTTTCTGATTTTATCAAACCATTAGAGAAACGATTGAAATGAACCTTTTCAATAGGATTCTCCGGAATAAAAAAACGATTCTTTGATATTTCGAGCCAGGATTTTCGATCGTTTTAAACGTTTTCAGATGCTTCCCAAATATCGGGCCGATTTTCTAGAAAGTTCGGCCCAAAACCATAAAGCAACCGCAATGCTAAGCTTATTTTCGTGGAAGCAGATAACCGTAACGCCAAAACACCGCATTTAAACATAAAACAAAAGGAATGCTCTTTTCGGTTTTGCCAACAAAGCGACACTTAAAACGCAATTAACAGACAATGAAATACGTAATTCAGTTAAATTGGTTAATTCGTTAACGTGGCAGAAGCTTCCTCAGGAAAACTCGCATGAACAAAGATACGTGGACGATTTTTTTTTCTTCCCTTTTTTTTTTTAAATTCGTTGTTCCTCGTTGTAACGATAAAGGGAAAACGTAAAACGGTCGTTCTGTATATTTAACTTTTTTCCTCCTCGATAGAGAAAAAAAGAATTATTAGCCATGATCTCTTACTTAACCGATCGAGTTTGCACAAAGGATCCTCTCATAAATGATTAGAGAGCCTTTCGAAACCTTTCTTTTCCGCCGACTTTTTACATCTTCTTTATTTTTTTTTCTTTTAAGAGGAAACCTTTTTTTCCCGTGTTCGAATATATAGACGAAAATAATCAAACGCTTTTCCGTTAAAAGCCTTAACAGGAGGGACTTAACTTTTTTCTCTTCTTTTTTGTTTCCATTAAACTAGTTTATTATTAGAAATAGAAATCGGTTTAACCGCGTTATTTGGATTCGTTGAATCGGATACCGAAGATAATGTCGCCATTTTATAAGGACAAGGGGGGGGAAAACGGGTTTTGTCTGAAATTTTTATTTTAAATCGGAGGAAAGGTCCGAGAAGGGATTTCGAAAGATTAAAGGTGCTGATAGTGGTCGAATGTACCATAAAAAATTCCTTGCGCAATAGTTTTATCGGGGGCTAAAAAAAACCTTTCATTGAAATGAGAGTCGTTTGAGGATTTCAGCAGAACGATCCCGTGTCAATGAATACGGCTGACTGAGCTCAAAAAGGGCAGTACTAAAAGAAATACTAATATTTGAACTAAATCGAACTAAATTAACGCGGAAACAAAGCAGAAGGACGCTAAGCAAAGTAAATGGACGCTAAAGTTACATGATCTTGTCCTAAAGAAGCGGAATCTTTAATATGGCAAATCACTGAATGCTATACAGTATAATGATCGCTAACGAAATTAAAAGTAGTCCGGCTACTGAGCACGAGCAACATTACACGCATTCATTTTTGTCGCTCTCGAGGCCCTATAAATCTTAAAGGAGAAAAAAAATGCGGACAAAATTTCATCATACTGTATGTAAAATATACCATCGCGTTATATATGACAGAATCATTTTCAAAAGTAATTTCCCGGGAACGTATCTATAAAAAAACACGTATATGTATTTTTTTTCACAGAGAAAAAAAGAGTAGGAACCATATTTATTCAACCTATTTTCCGCAGTATGACTGTCAGGATTTTATATAATTGCCATTATTTTCCATTCCTTTGCAAGCTCAAATTACCTGTCTACATTCATTGTCGTGAGAATTCATGGGGTTTATTTTCACTTTTTCAAATTGAAAAACTTTCCCTTTTTTCCCCTTTTTACTGCATATACGCATCCTCTGGACTTAGTACGACACCTTTCATTCCTATATATAAAGGTAATAGTCCGAAACTCTCTTGTATCTTATATTTGAATTTAGATGTAAATATTTTCACGTGAGGATTTTTCGAGTTTCCCGCGGAATTTTTTCTTTTTCGAAAAAACAGTTGAGGCAACCTTTTTTTCCGTAAAAGTGATTTCGAAAAGACTCGCTGCAGGGATGCCGATAGAGTTTCCTATCATATTGCCTTTCTGCCGACCTGTAAAATTCCTCCCTCTTTACAGTAAACTTTAAATTTTCCGCGTCAGTAAATTTTCATTTGCTGTTACATTATTTCTTTGTTAGTTCGTCCTTCATAGTAAACCGTAATAAAGACCTTTCACCTTCCCTCAAACGTGGAAATTAAAACGAATTTAGGGGGACTTGAAAAAACCTTTTTTTTTAGAAGGGTGAAAATCGTAGGTAGTTTTAAAGTGAAAAAAAAAAAAAACGTTCCTCGATCTGCTCGCTTTTCTTGTGTTTATTATTTTTTAAAAAAAAGGATGGGTCGTTTATGATTATGAATCAGA
This sequence comes from Liposcelis brunnea, assembly GCA_023512825.1. Classification (NCBI taxonomy): domain Eukaryota; kingdom Metazoa; phylum Arthropoda; class Insecta; order Psocodea; family Liposcelididae; genus Liposcelis; species Liposcelis brunnea. Next base: position 23,906,152 of record CM042073.1, read on the forward strand.
GTCTTTAGTTGAATACAAACTGGAATTCCGGAGCGTAACGGATGACGGTTGTTTTCCGGTTTGGGAGTCGACTACAATAAGGAACCCGTAATTTTCCTAATGGACTGTTTGTACGGTGCACTTTTCCTTTGATCTACTCGGCTGTATTTGTTTCAAATTATATAAGGATAAGATGACGAAACGAGAGGGGAGTATTCTTATGAAAAAGACTTGCCGAATTCAAAAAAGGGGGATATTTGGTTTGCCATCTGCGCGTCGAATGCTTTTATACTAGCCATTTTTTAATTTGTTGTCCATTTAGTGATTGGATGGTGATAGTGAAAGGGAATCATGATTGCACAGTAGTTCACTGTGGGGCCTTTAGTTTGTAATCAAACTATCATGGTGTAAACAAGCTAGATTTCGGAATAAGTATTGCTTTATCGGAGGAAATGCTATGTAAAGAAAAATTACTTCTCGAATAAAGATTATGTAGAGGATAATTTTAAAGCATGAGGATATTTATTGAGTCTTTGAAGGATTTGAAAGTTTGATGTTGACCATTTAATCTGTCGCAAGTGTCGAAGATCAGCTTTTTATCAAAAAAGAGGCCAAGTCTAACGGGCTACAGAGCTCGATCACGTGGCACGCTTTTTTTACCCTGACGTCCAGACATGTACAGGGCAATATTTTCACTGATCAACGCTGTCTGGACCACCCTCTGTGACGATGGGGAAGTAGTTAATGGATGCAAGCGGCCTTTTTGGAATTCCACATTGACTCAGATCTTACCGGGAAAATACCTGTGACTAGCAGTGCTGCTTCAAACCATCCTCTCCATCCAAATCTCTATAATCCGACTTCGTGACACGATTTTTTTGAACATACGAACTACTCTAAAAAAATCTGGAAAGTAGATCCCGCGTGAAATGATAAAAGAGTATTTAAAGAAAAACTTTAGGAAATCGGAGGAAAATACTTCAGGAAAACCGCAAAAAAATACTTTTTTATTTTTATCCGGTTAACGGAAACTCGTTTAAAGTTTTAAAAGTTACACAGCTCGATATGTCCTCTTCCTTAAGGTTTTCGGATTAAGGTTCAATGACTTTTCTCTCGAGGCGAAGGTAATTTAATTCGATTTTCTCGACGTTCGTCATTCGTCTCTCGTTCCGTAACTCGGCGACAGACGAAGAAAGGGAAAACCGGATGAACCTTAACTTTTTTTTATTATTATAATATCATTTTTTATACGACGGGAAAACAACGCCCCTTTTAGATATTCATAATTTCCTTTTCCAAGGAAGAATGATACGGAACTTTGTATGATAATCTGAAATCAATATCCGGTTCGGAATAATAATCATAATAACATTAACCTTAAATCTAAAATGGTAAAAACAATTCCGCTATAAATATTTTATCTTCGTCATTTTCTCCGGATAAATCAGAGAGATGATAAAAAAAAAGAGGAAAAGGAAAAGGGATCGAAAGAGAATGAGAAAAGAGTGAATAATGTTGTGCATTATGTTTTTTTTTTCCTTGTCGGATTTTTAATTTAGTGGCCATGTGAAGAATAGTGGCAAAAGAATTTGTTGTCTTCTCGTAACTAATGAATCTTGAAATCGCGTGCGGTCTCTCATTTTCTTGGGATTTCGTTTTTATATTTAATGTTTAACTTTCCAAGATTTTTCTCTTTTTTTTTTTATGGAATTCAATTTTTTTTCAGCTCCTGTATCGGATGTTGCGTATATTGAAAATTTCAGACCGAGCGATTTAACTCCCTAAAAAAAAGAATTCATCGACCTTAAATATATTCACGTAACCCTCGAGGAAGGGAAAAAAAGAAAAAACTACAAGGCAGATAATCGTCCCTTTTTTTTTTCAAGCGTAGTCGAAAGTAATTTTAACCCTTTGAACTCGAACGTTGTAATTTTGCCAACAAATCCACGTGAGTTCCTGGCTTCGATCCCGAGCCAGGCGATATCTTGGTGATGAAAACGTTGACAAGTTTTAACTTATCACGTATTGCAGCAGCACGGAGGGCAAATCACGCGTCGGAATTTATTTTAGTTTTGTTTGAGATCTGATCATAGTGACTTTTTTAATTGAAATATTTTGCTACTTTTTTAAGAAGATGCTCGTGCAGAAAAAAGTGAATCGACATTAGGGTAAAGTAACGCAGCCCATTTAGTCCGTTAATGTGATTGGACTGACGGAATTTCCTAATTGCACACGATCGACGTAGAATAGCTTTTAAAAAACTAAAAATTTTTTTAAGTGCTAATAGTTGGACTTTCGTTGTTTTAGAATTCGTCAAGAAAAGAACGGCGGAGCATGGTGTCCGAAAGCCCAAATCAGCAGTGAAATACGAGAATACCTGGAAGTCGATTTGGTTCGTAACCATCTGATAACGTGGACGGAAACGCAGGGACGATTCGGAAACGGTCAGGGACAGGAATATACCGAGGCCTTTTTAGTCGAATATTGGAGAAGCTCTTTGGACAGATGGGTCATTTACAAAGACAGCCAACAACGTCAGGTGAGTGATGAGTTTTCCCCTTCTTTTTACCAGGGGTAGAAACGTTTCCGGATCGAGAATTCATTAGCCGGGGCGCTCGTTTAACCGTAAGGGAGGTTAATTTTTTTTACGATCCGAAAAAGACGATTTCGGGAATTCAAGATGGCCGTCTCCCCAGCTTTTTTTTTAAATCGTGTCGTTTCGTTCGGAAAACGAAATAAGAAAAGGTATAGAAAGGAAAACGGGTGGCGTTAAGCGGGAGGAAAAGGGAAGGAAGTCGGAGTTAAAATTGAGAAAACATTGCAAGTGACACGTCTTGAAATGATAAAGTCTAACCTCAAAAAACACGTTTCTTGTTTCATACAGGTTGAATCCATTTATCTTTGAAATCTCTCTTTTTTTTCCTTTTCTTTTCCTTCGGTTTGTTTGGCTCCGCGTCAGGTCTAGGAAAATTGAAAAATGAAAAATAATCTTATGTACAGGTTATACGAAGGAAAGTGAAAAATGATAGAATTTAAACGCTCCCGTGAAAAGTTTATCACGAGTATGAAAAGTTAAAATTTTCCTTGTTGAATGCAAATCTGCAAAGTTTCTTCCGGAGGAAAGATGGAAACTTGAGAGAAGAGAAGTCTATTATATAATTTTGTTTGCCCCCCGTATAACTATAATGGTCCAACTTTTCCTACGCTTATTTTCTTATCCGTGAGTTTTTCTGCTGACATACACTAGAAAGAGAGAGGGAGATTCGATATCAAACCTCCCCAAAGCTGTATTGATAAATTTTGTTATACAAACTTTTCCTTCATAACGCTCGAATACTCTTTTTTTCATTTTTCCTTTCTTTTCGAATTTAAAATCATAACTCTCAAAGATTTCGCCGCTTAAAACTTCAAGGTCAAAAAAGTTATTTTTTCCCCCCGGAAACTTTTTAACATGGCTGATGTTTAGCATAATGGGCAGACTAACCTAAAAATGGGCCGTTTCTCACGGAATTTACCGCATTTTTAAGACAATATGAAAATCGTGCTGGAGAATGTTTTTGAAGAAAAATTTTGAGGGAAAGTAGCGGTAAGCGAAGTTCTTAAATACAACCGGTCTACATAGACAGTGGCGTGAGCACATTTTTCACTAAATCAAGATCACAGTAATTTCACAGCAATTTTCCTCGGTATGCTTTTTAAATGAATTTTCGTTGGTAACCCGTCGTATAAAAAGTGTATGAAGTTTAACAATTTTACGCCTTACACTTGTTGATTAGGCAAACGAGTGCTTGCTTAGTTGCTCCTCGGAAAAGTTTTAAGATAGTCATTGAAACCGTTTCATCAATAAACAATTTTTTTAGAAATAATATTAAATTAATTATTGAAATTTTCTTTTACCTCTAGCTGAATTTTTAAAAGTCTAGATATTTCCAAATAAACCGAGATCAAAACTGTAAACAAACTCGATCCGTTTGACCCTTAAACTGCCAATAATTTTATTCCTCGATGAAAAACAGTCACTCATAGGGTAATAAATTTTAAGAGATTCGAGGCATAAGATTCCGAGAAAAGATAAAGACGGTTTAAAAAGGAAGGAAGATTTCAAAAAGAGGAAGAAAACCAGAGTAAGAGAAAGTGAATTAATCAAAATGATAAATATCCAACACGCAATTTATTGTTTTTCTTCAATCATTTTTTAATTTTTCCTGGAGAAAAGAGCTCGTACCTGGGAAATTTCATCTGGCAAAAGGAGAAATAAATGACTGGGACAAATTGGATGACTAAAACTAGAGACAGGTGTCAGAAATGAATGCTTTTAAAGGTAATGAAACCGACCGAGAGAAAACCGGGGGGCTCGGGAAAAGTAAAACGACTAGAAAATATTTCCTTTTCTTTTTCGTCTCTTTTTTCCCCCCCAATTATAACGCCGGAATAAATTACGTTCGTTACTTTGAATGTAACTTAGGAACGGGTATTCTCAAGAAAATCTTTCGAAAATCCGAGAGGGATAGTGACCCGGTATACTTGTGATTTTCCGAGGTGTGATCCGGGATTTTGAGGAAACCTTATACCGTAAACATAATCTTTAAGGATGACCGAACTTTGCAGATTTATAACTTTCGAATCTTGTACCTAAGAACCTCCCTTCATTAGAATTGCCCTCTAAAATTTTTTAATCCTTAAAAAAAATCCAAGAAAAAAGAATAAAGGTATTTTCTTACATGGAATGTTCGGAAACTGTATAATTATAAAAACTTCCTTTTCTCTGTAATCTTTTTTTTTTCTTTAGTTAAAACGGATTACAATGTAATTTGAATCCGGCTCAAAATTGGTTTTAATTAAATACTTTTTATCCGCTGATTATATTTTAAATTTATTAAACTTTTCCTAATTATTACCAAGGGCATTGTTTGGTTATTCAACTCAAGTCCAAACGTAAATCGAGAAATTCATAATTTTCCCAGGCTTTCTTTTCGCCCGTTAGCATTTTAAAAAAGCTAAGCATAATGTAGTCGGAGCCTTTCATACGGCGTTTAATTTTAACAAAGTAAAAACTCCGGAATAAAATAACTCTTTTATTTTACTGGTACTTTTTTTTTGACAAAGATTTGCAAAAGGGTTTTTTTGTGCTTTGTAATTTTTTTAAAAAATTATTTTTCAATGCTGGTTTTTGTTTCGAGGTGGTCAGTCAGAAGTTAATAGCATGAACTTTACCAGCTGGAAATTTTTAACTCTTCGGGGGCAGAAGGAAAATAAAACCGAATTTTCACAAATTGATGCTTATTATTAAAGTGGGTCTTTTGTCTGCCAAAAAACAGTTTCGGTCGGTTGAAGTCAAAGTAACTAACGACAAACTTTCTTTTATAACTAACATTTTGTTACAATAAGATTTGTATACAAAATTAATGCATGAAATATTATTAATTTTGATTGCTAAACTCCTATTAAAAATTATTTATTCTTCAAATTAATTATTAATAACACCTACACCAGGAAATTTTTCACATGAATAAATTAACGACCGTTTTGTCGATCCTTTAATTTCGAACCTTAACAAAAAACGCTTAAATGTATTTTGGAACTATTTTACGATTTTTCCCTTCATTTTTATAAAATCGGGAACCCTTTTTAAAAAAAAAAAAACATTATTTCGCTTCGGGAGTTTTGTCTTTTTTTAATAAAATGTCAAAGAGCATTTACTTTCTCCCTTGGAGATTCATTATTATTTTTATATATTATTTATTTTTTTTTTTAAATTTTTTTTAAAATTTTGCACAGAATTTAACAATATTCGATTTTTTTTTATTTGCAGATACTTAAAGGAAACACAAATACATATCTAGTCGTCAGACAAGAGCTGGAATTACCATTCGTAGCGAGTAGAGTCCGTTTTATACCGTACAGCGAACATCCTAGAACCGTTTGCATGAGAGTGGAAATATACGGATGCATTTGGGAGCGTAAGTGCCACTTTTCTTTAATTCGTTTATCTGATCCGTTTCCGAAATTTAAAAAAAAAATTTCTCGGGAAAAAAATGATGACGTTTGTTAAAAATAAAAGAATCCCTTTCTTAAACCCTTTTTTATAATCCATTAAAATATTAGCGAACGAACGAACAAAGCTTAAACCTCCCCCCTTTAAAAAAAAAAAAAACTACTTTCGTCTGCGTTGGAGATTGGTTCTACCGGGAACATGAAAGGGAAAAAAGGACTCGGTCGCAAAAAGCTTCTTATAAATCGAAAAGTTTATTGGACTTGAATATAAAATTTAATAAATATTTTTAAATAAAAAGTTAGCACACACTACGGATTAAAATTTTTTAGGCGCACAACATATCCACAAGAGAAAAATAAAGAAGCGGTGTGTCGCTGGAAAATTTTTTGTTCTTGATTTTTTTTTCAATTAAGTTAAAATGAGGGAGGCGTTAAAATGTTCTTTGATTCATTAAATGAGATTATAGGAGATTAGATTATATTTGTAAGCTTTCAGTTGAATTTTTCTACGGGGTTTTACGGATTTTTTTAAAAGGGGATTTCTGGGTCTCGAACCTTTTTTCTAGGCTTTTGATTTTTTTTTTTTTAAAAAGGGATAGCGGTTTTGTGTGTTATTTTCATTTTGCTTTCAGTCTTCGTGGGAAAAATTACGGATGGGTGATGATGAAGCAAAATATTTATTTTTCTTAATTTTTCGTTTGTAATCTCTAAGCGAGTCGTCGAGGTTTAATTAATACCTATTGCCTCATTTCCACTGAAATAATTTCCACGATTTCATAAGTTAAGGTTTTTATTCTGTTCACTTAAAATTTCAATTTACTAACGAGTATAAGTTGAGATTGCAATCTCATATCAAAATTTGACTTTATGGTAAGATATTGAAAAAAAAACATATTTGATTTTTGATACGTTTTAGGGCAACAATTTAACATATTTTTATTTAAATGCAAAAGTATCGAATGAAACTTAGCCCCCTCAACTCCTACATTTATTACTCTCTTTAACAAGTTTTTTTATAACTTTGATAAATTCCCTCGACCCCTGCCATAATGTCCACCCCTGATGGGGAATAATTGACTAGTGCTGAGCTTATGCTTAAGTGAAGTCAGGAATAAAAAATCGTTTTTTTAATGGTTTACAATTAAAGAGTAGAAGAAAATGAAAAGGAAAGCAAATTGACCGCATTTTCTTCATTTGGAAAAGTTAAGAAAAGTAAAATTAAGAAAGATTCCTCTTTACTCGAGGAATTATTCCCTTTTCCTCCCGTTCGACCTCTTTTACCTTCTTTCCTTACCCCTTCCCCGAAAAAAAAAAAAGATAAATTGATGATGTAGTTTTATTTTATCCAAGAAAAGTTTTTATTAAAATAGATTTAATAACTAAAATTAGTTTAAGAAAATAACTTCTCTCTTAAAAAAAATCTCGCCGCGATATTAAATTTAGAAAGTTAGTCTCGACGCTTAGTTTATTTGAAATTCCAGTCATCTTGTCGATTTAATAAAGTGTAAAAGTATTCTCTTCGGTGAAGATCGACAACCTGAATTTTTTTTTACTGTTTGGCGGAAAGATTTCGACTATTTTTGTGAATATCGGAGGAATTGCCCGGCAACGTGGTATCGAAAGGCCATAATAGAATTTCCCCTCGACTTCCTCTTTAAGAAGAAAGTTTCGAGTTGGGAAGTGCCCGGCCTTTTCCTCCTTTCTTTCCCCATCCCTCCTCTCTTTTGCTCTTGAAATGTAATGTCCGGCAAAAGTTTACACTAGTTTATAGTTTATTAAATTCCACATCGGTCTCTTAATAGCTCTTAGTTTTCGTTTAGGTTTAAGAGTTCGAAACGACAGTTTTCGGTGCTTTTGATTTATTTTCAGCGAAGTTTAAGGAGGTACGGAGATCGGGTACATGTTAAAACGGGGGACTTTTCTCGGAAAAGCGATAAAGGAAAATGAAGTCGTAGTTTCGAGTGTAAAACACGTATCAAAACGGATGCGTGAGGGGAAAAATGTCTCCGCTTTGGTGGCCTGCCACGATTCCAACCGTCGACGCTTATTTTTCTTCTTTTTCTTTATAACGTTCCCAATGGTTTTTTATTGTTAAAATGTTTCTCGAATAGCAAGAGAATGTATAATACATTAAAAACTGAGCGTTTTCCATTGAAGCTTCGTACGTATTGAAAATAAGCACTTCAAGTATTGTAATCGTATTCAAAGCTTCGATTAAGTCATTTTCAAGAGGAAAGCACACAATGGAAAACGTTCTCGAGAATCAAGATGTAGATGAGGTCAGCTCTTTTCATAACGGTGTTACTTTGGACCTCTTTTTCTCCGATCCCGTTCCGATGGATTTTTTTTTAAAGAGACGAACGCAGAATCGGATTTAAAATCGATATTGACGCTATGTTGACAGGTCATGTAGAAACGGGGTCAAGAGGAGCAAAAATTAGAAGTAAGTCCGAATGGAAATGTACAATGGTCGCCTAAATTGAAAATTTAGAGACCTAAAGTTTTTCAGCATGATTTCATCCGGTTTAATTTATTTACTGCTTATTGTAAAGCTGCCGACTGCTATTATGAATATTTTTGGACTTTCCTTTATTTATCGAAACTTACCGAATAACAACGTGGGACTTTTAAGCCCGGTAGAGCTGCAATATCGAATGAATGTCTTAAGAGTTTTTTTTTTTTTCGAAAAACACTTGCAGGTACCGGTACTTACTTAGAACAGAGGTTATAAAACCAGTGTTGACGAGGTTTAAAACAAAAATACCATCATTTATGGTCTTTGCAGGCGATTGCGATGAAAAAAATCTTGGGGAGGGGGAAGGGGAGACGTAACCTATGTTGTAAAAGTTCCGTAAACGTGAAAAACAACTATTTTTATAGGTCTGTAAAGCATAAAAAAGTTAATGGTAAAAAAAAATGTAAAGTGTATCGTACTTTCCTGTCGGAAAAAACAAGGAGGGATGCGGATGTTACGATTAAGTAGAGTCGTCATGAAATTCAATCAAATATTTAAAGGGAAACAAAGTGACCCTCGATCCCGTGAGGGATCGAACGAGGTTGACGGGGGAGGAGGGGGGGGCGGGAAAATCCAGGATATTAAAAGCCGTTGTTTGTCTTTACAAATAAATGAAACTAAACTGTCCTCAAAATGATGAAACTAGAACGAAAACCTCTGTATTTTTTCCCTTTTTTTAAAATGTCGACTCATTTTTTTTTCATTTCTTTTCATCCCTTTAATATATTTTAAGGTCCCAGATGTCGAGACAGCTGTGTCAAAAACGCAACCTTCACGCACGCAAAAATCTTCCCCCGATTTTCTTCGTGACTTTTCGTTTTTTCCTCTCTTCCATTTTCCTTCCCCGCTTTTTCTGTCTTCGGCGGTCTCGCGATAATCAGAAAGAAAAGAAATGAACTTCTTTTTTTATTAATGAAGAAATTCCCTTTTTTTTTTAATTGAAAGGTTTTAACTTCTCTCAAAGTGAATTTTTTCCAAGGAGCCAATGTTAAATAAACCCGTAAGGTTTATCCGTCAAGCTAAGAAGGTCTTATCTGACATAATCCGATTTTGTCCCCAGTTGTTATTCACTTGCGACCTCTATACTTTTTCTCAGAAACTTGATACGTTATTTACACAAATCCGGAAGCGGTTAAAGGAAAAAGGGGAAAAAATTTCATCGCTGTAGAAAAGGTAATAAAAAGGATCGCTGAATATTTTTAAAAAGAATTTGCCGAGCTTATTAAAATCGTGCATGTCTTGTCTCTTTATCAACAAGAAATATGGAACCGAATTAAGTGAAGCTAAGACTACAAAAGTAAACTATGTTTACATTTAATTAGCAATAAGAGTGAATGAACGTTTCATTCGAGTTTTAGAGCCGGTTCCCGGTTTCGCTTTCCCTTTCCCTTTTCCACCCCTCCCTTACCACTCTCTCGAAACCGAAGACAAGGTTCGGATACTTAAAATAAAGCAAACTAAAATAACATAAATGAATGACCGACATAGACGCGTTTATTTGACTAGAGACTAGTTTCGTTTGACTCTCGCTTTCCTTATCGAAATTAGAGGCAACGCGGCGAAAATCTTTTCCCGCTCTGTTTTCATCGGGTAGCATTTAATGAACCGTTAAAAATGACAACGGAGGCAAGTTTACGTTAAAGGAAAAGAGATAGAAAGAAGCAAATGTGAAAAGGAGAAACTGAAAGGATGATTATTTTGATACGTGACCTGTGACGTGAACTAAGTGGTAATTCAGACTTACAACTTTTATGGCGTTTTCACTTTATAAATGAAATCTCGAAAACCGATCAATTTTATCGTTTCCTTCGATACATCGAATCACGTATTCGGGATATAAAGTTTTTTGTCGTTTTTTTTTTGTTTCTGAAAAAGCTACTTTTAGGGGGGGAAAACAGATTAAAAAATATGAAAGTAATGCGGTAAAGGAAAAAAACGTCCATCGCCCACGCAGTGAAGAGCAGCATATGAAATTCAAAATGTAAACAAGTGTCGGTTGATAATATTCGGGCCGGAAAATACATTACTCTTAGCTTATTCCATTTCCTGGCGGACCATTCAACGGATTACCCATTTCATTTGTAAATATTAATGCCCTAAAATAAAACAAATCCCGAGAGAAAACAAATGCGAATATAAAAAAAGGGAAAATTGCGGTGAATTTAGAAGCCGACTTTGCAGCGGATACTTTTCGTTGATAACGCTTTTTCTAATTTCTAAAATGTTTCTATTTCGGTTTTCATAATTTTTGTGAGCTTTGAATAGTGGAATTTTAAAATGACAAGTATTGTAGTAGAGTTGTGAACAAAAGTCAGAATGGCGATCATTCCTAACGAAAATTACTGCAGCCCCCTTCATCTCAAATAAGCCACGGTCTTAAAGGACTTGTTGATTATGATGGTAACAATGCCTTTTATCTTGGCTTACTTACTGAGTTACTCGCCGATAAAGGTCTCTCAAAGCAAAAGAATTATAAAGACGGACTCAAATCTAGCCAACATAGTTAATATAATCGATAAATCGCTTTCAGCTGTTTGCATTAGCGATTGATGAACATCAATGTGGGCTCTGTAGGTTTGTTTCTGCTCAATTAGCTTGGTTAGCAGTTTATTTATTTCATTTTCGAAGGCAACTTTGTGTTCATCATTGCCTATGGCTATTCCTGAAGAAGCATCGTGTGCCCTCTTAAATATGCACCATTTAGTTATATGAGCCATAGGCTTTATATTCTTACATTTTCTGAACTTTTCGGTTTCTTTCTGTGTTATGTCTTTAAGAAGATCTTATTTGTTTAGTGGAAGACCTACAAAGTCTTGTTGCTGAAAGTTGTAAATCACATTGTACATGGTATGTTAGATTCTGTAATGTATGCATTTGATATTATGGGCGTATCATGTTCGTGACGTATTTCATCCAGATTTCATACAAAATTAAAGTCGGATCCGGTTAGAAATTTTACTCGATTTATTAATGAGCCAAAAGTTGTAATTCCCACTCCGCTTTCTCTCACTTTATAACCGTCATTTCACTTCTTTACCTTTTTAGTTTCGCCAAGCCTAAAAATATCCCTGCGGTTTTATAGTTTAACCCCTACAACGAAATTCGCTTAGACGAAGAAACGAGTGACGAACGCTATAATGGCGATACGAGAAATATGAATTAAGGCTGACGTGAATAATGCTTATTTTCCCATGATTTCCCATGTGGTACGTATAAATCCCTGCACTCAAGATACAAAACATAAGCCGAGCGACCCCCTTCGGAAATGGTCAAAATAATTCTTTACCTATTTCCCGAGTTCTGAACGGAGCCCGGAAACGTAAACCTCGACGTTAATAGCCTGATAAATTGTTCGCGTATTAATGCAGAGATTTAATATACATTTCGGAATTACTTTATTGTATTTTCTTAATGGTCTTTCCTGGAAGAGCACCTGGTTTCGAACTCGAAAAGGAGAAGGGATTTGTTTGGTTCGATATTTATAAATTACCTGTTTTGTATTTACAGAAAATGTGATCAGTTACACGGCTCCCAGAGGAGAAAGCCAGAGCCTTAACAAGAAACTAGAAGATATTAACTACGACGGAATCATCGAGGAAAGGACGATGAGAGGAGGACTCGGACAGTTGGTCGACGGATTATTCGGCGATGATTTGTTCAATCCAGACGTTAAAGACACATCAGGTGAGTTTTCGATTGCATCCCTTTCCCCTTCGATAAATCATTTCTGAATTTATTTATTTATTTATTTATTTATTTATTCTTCTCCGAGAGAAGAGAGATATGATGAAGGCTTTTGCAAACATTCGAGCCATCGGAGTGTGTCTAACAGATAACGTATGCTTGCCTTGATGACGAGGGTGCGTAAACTTAACACCTGTGATTCGCTGATATGTGTATGCTTATGCTTGTGACATTCCAAACACTTTCCAATATTCGGGGAGTCTTGTGGCGAGGTGAGATAACGACGTTAACGCTCTATCCTTGCTATAATAAAAATAAACAAAAGTGCGCCTTTTTTCCTCCTTGTTTTGCTTCAGGTAGGGAAAACAATGATAAAACTTATACTGGGCTGACTTTTTTTAATCTTGATTTCCCTCCGGGTATTAAGGATTCACATATCTGTTGCTGACACGAGGAAATGTAAAAAACATTTTTTGATGCTGTAACAAAAAGATGGCTGATTATCCTTTCAGCAATATTGTTAATTCGTTATCTGTGCATTGCATTTTTTTAGAAGATGATTGTTTCTTTAGGCATGAGGTCAGTGGCCTAGCGAAATGATTTCCTTTATTTTTTACTGTTGACAGTATTGCTTTCGTATTTCAAACAGCCGAGGTTCCTTTGCCACTGGGGAAAATTAAAAGTTTAATTATATTTTTGTCGATCCCAACTCAAGTTTAAAAATTAACCAAGAAGTTGTTAAAAAAAAAAAAAAATGTAGTGAAATTTTGCCATTGATTGATTCTACACCTTTGTTCTTTAGAAGAAAAATATCACAGAAAGTAGCAGTTTTCCTCGATGGAGTGCAACCAAAAGTTTAACCGAGTTTTCTCTTCGCACGCTAAAATAGTGGTATCGCTTTCGAGAAATGGGCCCTAGGTTTTTTTTGTCGAAAAAAATCTTTTTTCTTTTTCCTTGCAGCTGTTTAAAATTTTCCTGCGATTAATCAAGTCAAGGTCTCTCAAACATTTCTATCGGTTTCAATGAGATTAACTCGTGTTTTCATTTTGATTCGGTGTTGTAGAGCTCTTTATCTTATTTTCCGCTGAAAAAAGCTAAAGTAACGTTGTTTCTTTCAAGGTCGATCGCTACTCACGATTAGCGCTTTATTGCTTCCTTGCGGCGAATTCTCACAAATCCCCAGTCATTAAGTAGGTTTCGTTTCCACATTTGTCTATATCGCCCACTAAATAAACATGAATGCTTTTCCGTGATCGTTATCAAACGAAGTAAAGTTTGTTATTTTCGTAACGTGTTTTCCACCGTGACCGACTCGAATGAGACTCGTAAAAAGAGAAAGTTTACTGCAGGAAACGAAGAGATCCATTACAATAAATCCATTGGTAATAGAGTGAGTAATGGAATTGGTTAGACTCAAAGCTGTTAATCGTGGTAACGAGACCACGAACAGAGTTCGCTCTTCTCTTGGCACACTACACCGGCTTTGTTGTGTGTCTCTTGTATTCGGGGATAGTCATTAGCCGAGAAGTTTGCATATTTTATACGGTTTTAAAGAGAGCGATCCCGAGTTAACGGCGCCCACGTTCACGTTTTTATTTCTTCTTTTTCTGATTGCAGGTAGTCGATGGGTTGGATGGCTCAACGAAACGTTATCGGGGCAACCGCTGGAAATCACGTTCGAGTTTGACGGGCCCAGAGAATTTTCCTCCGTGCACGTTCATTGTAACAACATGTTCACCAGAAGCGTCCAGGTAGGTCCATTTTTTCTCCTTTAAGAATTCTTTGGATCCACATCAAAACCTCAAGACGTTTTTGGGAAAAGTGAAACCCTCATTGTTGCCACATCCTCCTTGCGGTGACGTTAACTGTCGTTCTCTTTTTTGTGAAAGCGTCAAGTTTGAATAAGGGAAAAATTAGAGCATGAAAAGGAGATTGTATTCAGTTTGTTTATGTCGTTTCTCGGTTTTTCTATTCGAAATAAAATCGAATCTTTGGGTTTAGTCAAAGTTAAATCGATGAAAGGAATCATTCAACGTCGTTTCTGGAAGAGATAAAAGGTGCAACGCCGCGGAAGATCGCGAAGCATTCAAATGTGGAGATAATTAAACTCCCCGGCGCAAAACGTTTTTAGACACAGTTCGAATGATTAATTATTTTAACCTAAATCTTCCTTACATAAAGAAAGGAAACTAAAGAGGGAAGTCCCAGATGTAAGTTAAATTGAACCAATATATAAAAGACTTAAAAAAGATATTCAGATAACAAGAAGAGCGAAAATGGAAAGGAAGCAGTAACTCCTTAAAGGGAACTTTGGAAAGGTTGCTTTTACCTTGGATAATGGACCAAATTCTACATAATATAAAATCCGAGATAAAAATGATGTTAGCTAAGAGGAAGAATAGCCTTAAAGGAATACACATACGTGTCCTTTGCAGATTTTGATCGCTTTTCTCTGAGATTTTGATACACCGGAAATTAGAAGATTTTTCTTTTCTGAATAGAAAAAAATTTTCTTCTCAGCGATGAGGGGAATGCAGATTTCGAGTTTTCCCTTTAGAAAAGTTTGATGTCAACTGGAAATGTCACGATAACGATTGCCTAAGAAGAAAACGGGAATTTCGAAGGGAGACTTTAGGCTTTAACTTCTTTCGGCTATTGTAAGGAGTTCCTTTTTTTATTTGAAAAATTAGCAAGAATTTCACTTCAGAATCTTCAACAGCCAAAGTTGGATCTTGTGCAAAATTTTTTTACCCATGCATTTAAAATAAGATTTAGTTCGACAAGAAGTAACACGCAATCTTTTGAAGATATTATTTACGATTTACTAACAAATCTGTAACCGCTATTTTCGACCATCCTTTACATAATTTCTAACTAAATTATAACTTTCTTCGATGATGGTGAAGGAACGCGTTGTCGGAGAAACTTTTTGTTATTTCAACTCTGAAGTCTATCTTTGATCTTTTGAAACTAACAGCTACAGCCTTAGAGTTTTTAATAAGACTTGTTTTTGACAGGAGGAATCACGCCCTAGCTTTCTTTCCCTTTTTGCTCCTTTTACATCTAAAAAAAAAAAAAACTGTTTCGTTAAAGGCTTAAACGGAAGCGTGCGACCCTCCCTCCAATTGTTGAGAAAACAAGCTGATATACAGTATATTACGTCATTAGGTAGGTATGACACGAATTTTCTGCTAAAGTTCCGATTGATTGAAAAGTTTTTTTTCCCCGAATTTTGCGCATGCGCCGGCATCATTCTTACAAATAAAGTTTAGAAAACTCTCCAAACTTGAATTCGTTTTGAATAAGTAATACTGTTTACGCTTCGACAGTAATTTTATTTTTTCGAAGGAAAAAATAAGAAAGAATGACAACGATTACGGAATCGCGTCCTTTATCGCCACATCGGGAAAAGCGTGCACTTCCGGTCGGATGGAAAACTTTTCCCGCTCGCTCTTTTTTTTTATTAATATTTTTCTAATTTTTTCCTCTTGCAGGCTTTTTCTTCGGCGTTGATTTACTTCAGTCTCGACGGGGAAAGATATCAACCGACTCCGGTCCGGATATCCATCAATCCGGATCTAACGAGAGAATCTGCGAGGAACGTGAGCATCCCTCTTCATAATCGCGTAGGACGATTCGTCAGACTTGAGCTAACCTTCGCGGCTCACTGGCTTCTTATAAGCGAAGTCTCATTCGAATCCGGTAAGTCTTTTTCATTCTTTTTTTTTTACTTTTTTTTTTTTTTAAACAGAGCTTGTCATACACTGATTGAGTTTGCGAAGGATATTGATAGTCTACGTTGATATGTCGCATAGTAACCTATCAAACGTCAAATAATACAGAGCTGTCAAAATGGGGGAAAACATTGACAGTTTTCTGGGGGGATAAAAAATGTCAATTTAGCGCTTTTAAGTGTCTTAAAAAATGGAATTTGTCACGGCCAGTTTGTCTTGTCCTTTTTCATTTTGATGGCTTTTAGTATTGATAATTCTTGTAAAATGAAATTGAGAAAAATAGCGAGAGGAAGTAAAATTGATGACCAATATTAGCTGAAGTTGAAGAGCGTGATTGCTGTATAACAGAGATTCTTTCCGATCTCGCACTCAGCGAATAGGTCCAGGTGATTGTTAAGTTCTTCAAGAACATGCAGCCATCTGCCATCAGAATAAGGGAAATAGCATTTAAATATGAGATTTAAAAAACAAGAAATGGTATATTTGAATCAAACTACTACGAAATGTTTCTTAAATTGGTTTGGCAAGAACAGAAACCGCACTCAACGAGTAATTCTTTCCAGTCGTTAATCTTCATGTTGGAAAAGTCAAATCGGGATTCCGATTTAGATTCGGACAGAAGAAAATAATTCCTTTTTAGTTGCAAGCAAAAAAGACTTCACACGTTAATTATTGCTTCCTTTTTTTAAAAGGGTATGTCTGATTTTTCAATGCTTCTACATACTTCGGTTGATTGGTGATCTCGCAATAATCTCAAAATTTATATCGGTGATCTCAATGCTAACGATCTACCGTGTGACATATAGCCTGGAATTCATCAAGGCTTTCTAAAACCTTTGTAGGGAGTACCTAACCAACTTTAAAGTTAGGGGAAGGCTTCTTTTCTCTGTTGCATTTAAGGTCTCTAAGCATTGTCGACAATTTAAGGCAAATTACCGAACTAATGTCAAGCCTTTATTGCTCTTTTTTTCGATTTTCTTCTTGTGCTATTAATAGAGTAACGCATTTTCAAACGATGAAACTGCCATACAAAAAAAAACTCTCTTAGATTCCCAGAAAAAGAGAGAAAAATATTTTTGAAAAAGTAAAAAAGTCATAGAAAATTTTAAATCCTGCTTTCTTTTTTTCTTTTTTCTAAAAATCCTTCTCCGTTGCCATTACCGCAGCCAAGATGAATCCCAATGAGAGCGATTTATCCAACGATATAAAATTCGCTTACTCTTCATAATGGTTAGAAAGTCGTGGAAGAGCAGGTAGAGGGGAAGAAAAACGAGAAGAGCGGCAAGAAGCCCGAACTCTATTTTTCGATATTACTCGCTTAAGCTTTTAAAGTAAAAAATAATCCTCTTATATGATTAACTTTTGCTCCAAGTCTAGAACACACTTAAAAGCTATAGGTAACTTTTAGTTTGGAAAAGTTAACTAAACACATTTAACCGTAGGGGGAGGCTAGGTGGACAAACTTCGACAATACAACTCCCCGGGTCGACTTAACTCTTTCTACCGGATACTTTATCGGTAATATTTATCGTTTGATAATTATTTATTTGTCTAACTATTTCGTTTTGAGGCTTGCGGACGTGCGGTCCGCGGGGAAAAGAGAAGGATCGGCGACGGAATTAAAAAATGTTTTTTAAGTCGAGATCTCTGCAAACAGGAAAATTCTTCCATTGTCATATTAAAAAGATTTTCTGCCTGGAGATTAAAATTTGAAAT
The DNA here is from genome assembly GCA_023512825.1 of Liposcelis brunnea. Taxonomy (NCBI): domain Eukaryota; kingdom Metazoa; phylum Arthropoda; class Insecta; order Psocodea; family Liposcelididae; genus Liposcelis; species Liposcelis brunnea. The sequence goes on from CM042073.1 coordinate 23,923,774, forward strand.
AAAAAATAAAACCTCTATAGGAAGTTGATGCTCGAGCATCTGTCGTTTCCCAGGATCGGCTGCGGTGTTTGGGCACGGGAAACGAAAGCGGGATAATTTCGAAGCGTTAATGTCTTGCCAAGCGAAATCACCGTTTTATTTTTTTCCGAATAACTCCGGACGAACGCCTGAAGGGTATTCAGCGGAAAACTCGTCAGACTTTATGCATCGACGACGAGACGAATCAAAGAACGTCGAACAAATCCTTTTCTCGGAACGTAAGACACGGGTCTTGAAGTTTATTCGCCCGAACATTTATTATCTCGGTAACCTTAATAAGTACAAGAAGCTGTCTGAAACCGAAATTGTAGGAATGCTTTTCGTTTGATGAGGCATTTCCCGAAGTGTTTTCCCTTGCACTCCCCACGTTTTCCCAGATGTTGAATTGAGATTCAAGGCATTCCAACTTTTCTCCCCCATGGAACTCGCGGTCTGAAATGTGGCATTTTCAATATGTTTGAAGATGTCAAAACTTTACAGTACTTCCTTTCATTACATGGTAGAAGGAAAGGAAAATAAAAAAAAGAAGAGAAAAGAAGGGGAAAAAAATCTTTTCGTTTGTATTCGTCCTCGTAAACTTGTCGGTGACGTTCGGGTCATTACTTATGTCATGAGGGTTCAAAGAAAACACAATTTTCATTTTAAAATGCGGCAAGGAAAGAGAAAAAAAAGTGCAGTGAAATTTATACGTTGGGAATTTGTCCTGGGGAATAGCGGATTGATTTCAAATTGACAGATCAATCAATATGTGGGAAAAGCTTTTTATATAAGTCGCATAGCTCGATATCGGGTCGGCCACCCAACGAAATGTAAGTCGAGAAACTTAGAACAAGACTCAGAGCAATACGGTGATGTCAGTAGATATTGTTAAAATAGGTTTTCCATAGCCGTTGAAGTACTACCGTGGGATCCACTTAAATCTGACTTGTTTTTACCTACGGTCATAGTTCTCTCGGTGTAAATTTTTTACACATACAGGCTTAGTAATGCTGGACTTGTCGTCAAGTTAGCTTTTTCAGACGATCATATAAGTTATTGGCTTTAAAAATATTCTCGCATCCTAAAGAAATATCTTTGAAGCTGTGTCAGTCAACGGACTGATCAAACTAGAGATGAAGTATTACCATGCACCGAGAGTTGTGCATGCAATCCAGTTTTAGTCGTCAGATGATCTCTTACAAACGTAGCGTGCCTAGGTTACATCAAAAAAAGAATACTTTTCTCTAAAGTACCTGTAACAATAACTATTGTGCTTCGTTCCCTGCCGATATTTTTACATTTGTCGAATTTCCCATAGACTCGTAAAATCCTGAATTAGATACCACAAGCATGCGATTTAATATCCCTTTTAAAATATCGTTCGTGATGAAGAGCAATATAATATTCCTCCGTAGCTAACTGAAGATCTCTATTGGCATCGTAACGAGTTCTCGATATCCTCGAAGGATTTTCTGCTCGATCGATTCCTTTACAATCAAACAAGCAAGTTTCCCCGAAACAACACTTCACTCTCAATGCAACAAGTACCACCAATTTTAATCGAAAGCATGCGCAGGTGGTAAATTCGCGTTTGATTTTCTCAAACGTGCCCAACGCTCGAAAACCGGGTTACATTTGCTATATTGTTAATCCCACGACTTCTCCGAGCCTTGTTAGAGGAATTGATCATGTAGAAAATGTAGACTGAAAATGGTTGTTATTCACGTTAAGCTTATGCTTTTTTATGCTCTTGAGTTTTCCTCCCCTTTTTCCCTCTCGCTCTCTTTCCGAACCTCCCGTCACATAGTCGTTGTACTGTGAATTTTAAGTTGTTATCTCTTCATAATTGTGTCTTGCCAGTTTCCTGCTTTACGTAAAAACTTCCCCGAATCCTTTTATCGTTTCCTCTCGTTCTTTCCGTTTAATTGTAATTAGGTTTTTTTTAAAACCCGATGAGAATCGAAGGAAAACAAAAATCGTTTTTCGGAAAGCAAAATAATAAAAAAATAAGGAAGGGGGGGGGGGGGAAGCCGAAAATGATAAAGAGAGCAACACATCCCCTACGTTGAGTTCTCCCTAGGGCTCAGGGATTTTCCGAGGCAAGTATATTTGTTCGGCAATATGTGGATGGAGAGCAAGCCGCAGGTGTGTTACAACTTCCATTATACGTTATTCAGCGTTCAACCATTTATCTAACACCGACTAAGTACGGTGAATCACTTTGCTCCGGAGTTTTGGAGATAATGTTTGCCATTATTAATTGCAAAAGGGAAAAAAGAGGTCCACTTTATTGCCTTAAGTGATTTTTTAACCGGCAAAAGTTTGATCTAGGTATCGATTTCGGGCTTAGTCGTAATATCGGAAGGGTTATATATATTCCCTGTCGGAAAGGTTATGGGATTGCTAAAGAAAATTAAATGGATCCCTATCTTTCCTCTTTCTTTATGTAGCAAATATTGATGGGATGATTTTTTGCGGCCGAATTTTCACGATCGCAATGAAACGAACGAATTCTCCGATAAAAAATAATTTATCGGGCTCGATGATTCGTCTTCTCGGCAATAAAAAGGATTCCTTCGTTCCTCCTTGTGCATATGAACATTTTTAATTCATAGACTTGTAATATAAAGTGGCGGAAACAATTAAAACATGATTATTCCGAGTTAAAAGGGAATTCCTGAAGTCGCGGAAACTGTAAAATGATGAGCTTTTGTAATTCGGTTCCCATGCCCTTAGCAAGATGGAATTACATTTCATAACGAGAAATAGTATCACCTTATGAAATCACAACATCGGATATGACATTATGAATTCAAGATTTTCCCTATTAACCGGAAAAGGGGTTTATAACAACCGATCCTCGAGAATGGAAAACGAGACGCCTAATCGCATTTCGTATCGCATCAGGTATCATTACCGTCAAAACTTTTCCTCCCGATTTTCGGAGATTAACCGACTCCTATGCCAGTTTTCCCGTAATTTCCGTTCTCTTGTTTCAAAGGGGGAAAAAAGGCGGCGCTTTATTTAGTCCGCTAGGGTTTTAAAATTCATTACTGATGGCCTTAATCTTTGTATAAATTATATGAGAGAGGCTCGAGGTCCCATTAAAAGCAACAATAGTAAGTCGGTTCGAAGCTAAGTAGCTTCTCTTAATGAGGATCATGCCCCCTCGCAATCAAGTAATTTATAGACGTCATTAATATTCATAACGGCATACGAGAATTCCAGTATTTTGCAACAACTAAATTTTCCTACGGAAGGCGAAAATATGCGTGTTATGCTATGGGGACGTTTTTCAGTTTGTTTCAAGAACTGAGGCCTTTCCCCGCACACGAAAATCTTTTAAAGGGTAGGGAAAATTATATGGTCCGGGACCTCGGATTTCCCGTTTCCGCGTTCCAGACAACAATACGTGTAAACTCGGGGAAAAGTTGAGAATCAAACTTTTCGATTTATATCTAAATTGTGATCGAGGAAAACGGGTTGCCGGTCCGAACTTGTTTAACATTTAGTGAGCTTTACGGAAAAGTTTTGTTATACAGAATTCCTAAATACGTGTTCTTGTGTTTTGAAAATATATAGAGGAAATTTAATGAAATCACGAAATCCTATTCCGAAAGGAAAGATTGATTTAAACCCATCAAAAATTTATTAATTGCCGATTAAAATTAAGAGAAAATCTTTTGTCCTTACTTAACGATTGCAGTAAAAACAGCAATAAGCTGGAAGTTTCCTGATTCAAATTACTGCAACAGTCACTTAATTCGAAATCAAAATAAATCCATTACCTTGAAAACGTCCTTTATTTTAACTATAATAAAAAAAAAGTCAAACTTTAATCCTCTCCGGTATATTCGATAAAGAAAAAAATAATAAAAGAAAAAGCACAGAAATTTCAAAAACCTCAGACGGGGTATCGATTTATGGAAAACGAAGCCTGTAAAACGCTAAAAGGCTTTGAACCCTCATCATTTCCTATGTTAAGACACTCAACCTGAAACTTTGGGGAACTTTGATTTTATGAACATCCTTTTAGAAAAGTTGAATACACAAAATGAACAAGCTTCTTTTGAAAATTTCAATTTCACTGATGGATCAAATTTTCAAAGGACGTCCATCGACTAATTTCTTTAATGAAATCCGTCTTATAGATAAACCCGGCTCTTTTATAAACGACAAATCGTATAAAAAAAAGCCGGGAAAGATTTATGTATTTTAATACGCCCAACATTATGATTGACACGGGTCAGGTTTTTTTCCTCCTTTCCTTTTGATATATTTGTGCCTTTCTACCGGGTAGAATCTTATCAATTACAACTTATTTTTTACGAGGAAAACGTCCTTTGCCAAGTCGAGACACATGTAAACAATTTACAAATGTCATTAGGGAAATCCGATGCTAGTGAGAAAAAAACTCGAGGAAAAAATGGGGTGGAAAATTAAAGAATCAATTTGAAGGAAAAAGTGAGAAAATCGCTAGAATTCTTTTGAAAACTATCAACCAGACAGATAGAAGGAGGTCGAGGGTGGTTAGGAGGATGTATGAGTTCCCCTTACCGGGTTTTGGGGAAAACAGGGAAATCCCCTCTATACGTATTTTCAGTGTTCACCAATGTTCAAGAGAATGTCATCGCATTTTTCAAACCGTTTTTTTCCCTTTCTCCCCGGTAATCATCCAATATTAAAAAGACATCACCGATAAAACTCAACGGGATAATAAATTGTATAATTTGTCGTTGTCACGTGTATAAATAAATACGACAATTACAGGGGCTGTAGTCACGTCGAATATTTTTTAGGTAGGGGCTGTTATAGTAAAGTTAACGCTCGCGCGTGACATTTTAAAAACGAAATTCATTCTTACGAAGCCGCCTAAATAAAGCAGTCGAGTGACTGGGACAGAAAAAGTTTTTAATTACAGAATTATTGAAAAATGTTTTGTGTGGTAAATTTTCCTAGTAAAATCTTTTTTAACGGGAAATACTCGTCGGACACCCTCTGAAGAAACCTCAAATATATCGGCCATTTCAAAACCAAACAAATATTGAATTTAATCTGTTTAGAAATTTTGGAATTTCGAATCTTGTTTCGAATGAGATTGGAAATGTGCTGATAGGCTTTTCTCTTCATTCGTAGAATCGAATTTCCAAAATTCTTAATGAAAAGTTTTCCCAACTCTGCATTCCGTTTAATGTCGATATTCCGGTTATTCAAAAACCTTTAAATCGTTCTCCTTCGTTAAAGCCTAAATCCAATTTTTTTACCCTCGCAATCATCGTCATTATTACCCTAATAATTAAAATTTTTCCCCATAAAACGAGAAGCAAATAAAACCGCATATCGGCTCGCCATAAATAATTATGGGGAAAGAGAGGTTTAAAATATTTTAAACAGATAGATCGTGAAAATATCATATTATGTATTAAGGATTCCTCTGCAGAATATGACAAACACTGAAATAGAAGCAAATATCGGGGAGCTTGTTAAAATGTATTTACAGTACACGGTTCCCCAATTACAATGTTCTCTCTTTTGATCTTGAGGAAAACGTCATCGAAATGAATATTTGTGTATAAAATTTCTACGGTGTAATGCTTAAAAACTTTTTCTTCGACGTAGAAAAACGACCGTATCCTCGTTTTTTCCTCTCTGCTTATGATTAATCTTGTGTTTTTTTTTGTTTTCAGCATCCATCCTGGGGAATATGACCGAGGAAAGTTTGGAGCAATACTTTTTACTGCAGGACAGCGCTCCAGAAACGGCTTCAAAAACTCCAGGCGGAGAAACGACCCATGCTAGGAAAGAAATAACGCCAGGTACGTTTGGGAATTTCAAAAAACCGAATCGAATTGTAGAAACGATAAGTGACGTTTGTATTTTCCGATTGCAGCCAAAAGCCCGACGAGCAACACACAAGCCTACATCGGATTAATAACAGGAGTTTTGGCAATGATAGTTCTGCTGTTAGCTTGCACTATACTATTAATGGTGCGAAGAGGGCGGAAAAAAGTAGCACTTCTTCATAAGCACACTGCACTGGTATCGAGTAGCACGAAACCGGGTGTGACAATCAATATGAAAGACTTAAAAATGAATATGGCTTTGTCCACGCCTATAATAAATAACGGACTAACGCGATCGCGCCTTGCAACGAAATCCAAAAGCAACGGGAAGATAAGTAACGCTAAAAGTAACGGTGACATTTATGGTAACGCAGTGACCGGTGAAGAGTCTGATAGTGAAAATTCTTCAATGTATCATGAACCGTATAAACTTTTGCCATCCGCGAAACAAGAGTACGGGTGTCTTTTAAAGAAAGATGCTCTTTCCTCCAGTAAGAGCGGGGAATATACTGGTAAGTTTTTCATGCCTTATTTTTAACTAAAATAACTTGTTTCTATCGAAAGCTTCAGATACATTAAAAAAGTTTTTTTTCCTGTACTGTTGTAGATAAATCTCAGTGATGTTTTTGTATCGCTGCTATCTTCTGATTTGTTACATTAGTTGACACGTCTTTATCGCGATTCGTAATTAAAACACTGACCAATCCAATTCCGAAAGTGTTGTAAAAAATCAAGTTGACTAAACTAAAAACCGTGACATTCATTTCGTGTCCCCTCTACAAAAACGAAAAAAAAAAAAAAAAAACACGGTTTCATGGGACATTTAACGTCCAAAGGCAAACGAACGTACATTCAAAAAAAAAAAAAAAATTTCATGAATATCTCGCAAACATTGAACACCTGTTCAATGGAAAGCATTTACATGACATTTGCATTCTTTTGACCGTGAGTCAAAGGCATCAAAAAGTGCCCTTTTTTATATTTATATATATTTGTCATTTTTCCATTAGGAAGATGATTTTCAGATGAAAGGCTTTCGGATGAAAAGGAATGCAGAGGAGACTCCTCCGTCCATTTTAAATTCCATTTGTTTTCTTATTCCAAGTAAAATTTATGCTAATTTACACGAATCGATAGCGCTTGTTTTCCCCTTTTGTTGCGCACATAAAAAAAGATTTTAAAAAGCCGAAAGCGTCAGCGTTATTGCTTATTCGGTAATTTCGACGGGATTTTTTATTGCTGACCTAATGTTCTATCGTGGGACGTTTCGCTTTTTTTCTTTTTAAACGTTGCAACATCCCTTTCGACGGGGAAAACACAAATATGGAAATTGAAATAAAGTGGCCACGTGGTTCCTTTAACGTTCAAGATGTTGCCAACTTGAAAAAGTTTTTACTCTCCTGCATTTTATTTTCTTTTGGGAACAAGTTGACTAAATTTGAATAAACCTTGATATAACTTTTCCGTTTTTCCCTCCCTTTCCTTTTTCTTTAACTTTTGCGGTTCGCAGGAAGTTCATTCTTTCCGATGCGACAATATTCAAAAAGGAAGGGAAAAGGGTGGGGAACGCGAAATAATGTCGTGCAGTCTATACAACGTTACCCAATGAAAATAGGTGAAGAGGATGCGAAAAGATCATTATCACGTACTGCATAGGCATTACACTTTGAAGAGAGCACTTACGCACTCGACGAATTTTAGCTTTAAAGCACGAGGTTGCCAAAGTCAAATGCCGAGAAAGGAGGAAACGCGTTCGCTCCTTAAACTCTGAAAAGGATCACTTTACCAGACTAGGCTTTTCGGTATAATCCCGTGATCTTCTTTCCTCTATTCCTTTCCATAGTCTTTTGATTTGATTTACGTCGATTTTCCATTCGTAAGAATCCCTTCTTCTCTGCGTTAAAAGTCTGTTCCACGAACAAAACCTAAATCGATTCTTCGATGTGAAATTAACTCTTTTTTGCTGATTTTCAACCCGAAAAATATAATAGGAACATATAAGGCCATCGATCATTGAAAGTATACACCATCAAGCTCTAGCTGATTTTTTTGTAAAATCTTGAATTCTTTTATTTTCTCTTGTTTTGGAGTTTCCTAAAACGTTATCAAAGGAACCTCGGTTGAGCACATCAAGATTTAATGTAGTTAGCGAAACATTTCAAGTTAATGTTTATCATTCGCACCGCAAGAAACTCATCATTTTATCTCCTGCCGAACTTCTCGTTCCCATTGTTTTTCATATAAAGATTTTCTCGAAACTCGGCAACTTTTCGTTGAACGAGACAACCCGCGGAATAGTTTGGATGCGGTAGCTTATCCCGGAAACTAATAAATCGAATAACTCCCGTATAACAAGACGCGGTAATTGAATATTACATTTTGTGGATTGACTGATTCAAAAGTTAATTATTAATGCTGCGGTTTGTTTCCTATGCATTACATGTTTACAAAAGTGCATTTATCCTCGGGCGGATCGATTATTAATTACTCCGGTAGGGTTGGGACCTTTTTTCTCGGTTGCAAGATGGTGCCAGGAAAACGGGGTTTTATTTATCTCTCCATAAAATAGATTCGAAACGGGAGAGGATATATCGTTTGAAAATTTTAACCTAGGATCTTAGGAGATGTTTTCCGACGCCCAGACATGCAGATCAAAGCCATTATATTCACAAACAACGTTATACAACCCTTGTACTATACATTATTCGTTTGTGAATATAATATTTGTTTTTCGCTTTGTTGATAAAGTTAAAGTGTTTTACAATTAACACGGTGAGATTCTTCTTTACCTTTCCTGATGTTTATGCAAAAGATAAAGCTTTTTTATCTCTTTGCATCCTCTTTTTTTCAAAAAAGGCTCAAATGATCAAAATAATGTTCCCTGTTTATAGTAGAAAGAACTTTTTTTTTATTGCAAAAAACACTTTTTTCTATAAATAAATAAATTATTTAGAAATCCTTAACTTTTGACCTGGTTTGAAGTATAGATCCTGATCGGCATGGCATGATCTCTTGTTTTTATAAGCGTTCAAGAATCGTCAAACTTTTAGTAAATGGCATGCCCTTCGGCTTGGGTAGAGTCATAACTGCCGAGCTTTAGTTTGTTGGGAATTCTTTGGTGACTAAGTCTGGTCGAATTTTACTAGACCAAATTTACTAGAAAAAATTTCTTTACTACAGTGTTACTGTGACATTGTGCTATTTATTTAAAACCGTCATAACGGCGGCAACGTCAATGGCAGATCGACAAAGTGACAAACTTGAGTAATGTTTAATAACATAAATATATAAATGACCGAAAACTACTCCTGACGAAGTAATACAAATGACAAAAAATTATCGTGACAAAGAATTACAAATGATAGAATGTATTAATGAAAAAAATGTTACGACAAAGAATACTTATGACAAAAAACTACCCACGACGAAGACAACCAATGACAAAAAGCTCATGACGCAGGTCGCAAGGAATCATTACAAGAGTTTGTTAACCTAGTTTTTTTGACTTTACAAACAAACACCAAACGATAGCTGTACAAAGATTTTACATCATATTTACTTTTTGCCCACCGCAAAGCTATTTTCTTAAAGCTCTATCGATCTGGAATTCTGGAAAGGAGCATTAGCTGTTCCACCCGAAAAGGAAAATCCAGCTCATTCTGACATTAAATTTAATTTTAAAACCGATATGTAAATCTAAAACAAAACAAAATGGCGTAGAAATAAGAATGGAATAGCGAAAAGCAAACAGCACGCTTTGTTTAATTAGGAAGAGGTAATTAAGTTAATTTTCTTAAGTCGAAGAGAGAGGAACCGGTTACCGGGAAGATTGCTTCGATTATCATACATAATTTGTTATCAAAGAGAGTAATGAACCCTAAAACAGTCCTTTTCCTTTTCTCTCGTCACTGATAATGTCGCGTCAAAACAAGATAGTAAAACTTAAACGTGGAAAATAGGAAGAGACGCCGCGCTCGGTTTGCCTCGGAAAAACCTTTTTACGAACATCTCATATTTTCTCTTGTTTTCTTTTCAGATTTCACAAGTGTCAATAGCTTCCAAGAAGAAGTAAAATTTAGTTCTTCGTTTTATAACTTAGCACCACCGCCGCCGCCTGTATCCAGGCCGCCGCCTTACGAGGTCGGCACTTTTCAAACGCCTACCAAAGGCAACCAAGGGCAACCGCCTTCGGCTCCGCCTGAAAACTATTACGCTGCAACGGATATCGTTAAGGTAAGTGTCCGAAAAACGTTCCGTATCTTTTTTTCTCCAACCCATTAGCAATAAATACTGCTTAAGTATTAATAAGATCGCAAATTTCCATCTTAACATCATTTTTCTTGTTCTTAAGTATATTTTCATACTTCATTCATTTCCTTTTATAAGGTTTTCAGGTACTCATAAATTTTCTAAAATTTGATTAATGGCAAAACTTTTTTTAAAAGTTGTGTAAGTTGCATCCAGTTTCCCCGCTCGTTTTTCAATTTTTTCTTTTTTCATCCTCTTCCATTTTTAAACGCAAAAAAAACACTTGAGAGCCTCTTTCCCTGTTTGTCCGTTTTAACGTATGAATTTTTTTTTTTACGTTGCAGACGGAGAGACGTGAGCAGCATTTTACCCCGGGAAAACTTACGCCGATCAAGATTCCCGAGGGCTCGGCCCCTGAGGATTCCAAAATCGTAGAGTTTCCCAGACATAGACTTAGAGTCGTTGAAAAATTAGGTGAAGGCGCCTTCGGTATGGTAAGCATATTTTTTTTATTAAATCGCCCGAGCGGAAAAAAGGCTAAATCTTCAATTAAAGGCACTCGGTGACAAGAAACTGTCTCTCAAAACATTAGAGAAAGTTTGATCGACCTCAATTCTATTGAACGAAATGAAATCTCAATTCAAGCTTTGATTTAATTAATCCGTGATTTTCATTTTCGGAATCCGAGTTTACCTGTCAACGAAGATCTTATTACCGTTTCTCCTCGATTGATACCGTATCAAAAGTCAAGGGAAAGTCCTTGACCCGACCTCTAGTTTTAGACTTCCGGTCATTTTACACAATCGAAGGTATAAGTTAATTAATCTTCCTTCCCCGTTTTCACCTTCTAAACCTCTAGAGATTTTAGTATTTTATTTATAATTTATAATTTCACGTTTACTCCCCCGTATATACATTAGTTTTCCCCAAAACTTTCGAAATGAAAGAGGGCTACGCCTGTTAAATTTAAAGAATGAATAAAAAGCCCCCGGGGAGGTAGAGGGTTGCTGAGGTAAAACCTTAGTGGCTTCATTTTTCAATAGTGTTTGACAACCCCCTCTTTCTTACCTCAAACCTACACAGTGTATCGATTAATCAAGGCTACATTTCGTTTCTGTTTAAAACAATCGACATCAAATACCGATTCAACTCATTGATCCATAAACTTATTCAATTAAAATAAAAAAGATAATAAGTATTCCACGCAACAAAACTAACGTTGCAGTTCAGCGAAATCACCGTTCTCCTATAATCTTTTTCAATGTTTTCAAATCGATTTGAATTTTCGATTTATGAATTTTCCGGCGAATTACGGGGCAAAATATGGTTGAAATATATACTGGGAGATGCGTTTTAATCTAAGGAATCGATTGAGACTAAGTAGAACACTCAATTTTTCGTTTTCAAAAAGATATTTAGAAAAAACGGATTTTTAGAAACCAACTCTGTCGAAAATCTATTTTCACAGAAAACGTATTTTCCGTACGCTCTAGAGCTTCAAACTACATCCTATCAGATGTATTTTAGTGCAAGGAATCCGTTGGAATTTACAGAATATAAAAATTCGGCCGCGTTCTCAAGATATTTGCATTTTTCAGTTTCCGTTAACCGAAAAAAATGACCGTTTTTTCGATGTTTGAAAATCGATATTTCAATTGCGATTTATTAATTTTCCGGGTAAACGCGGGCCAAAATATTGATGAATTATATACTGGGAGATGTATTTAAATCTGAGGAATCGATTAAGACTAGGTAGAACACTCAGTTTTTCGTTTTTCAAAAGATATTTAGAAAAAACGGATTTTCAGAATCCAACTTTGTCGAAAATCTATTTTTTACAAAAAAATGATTTTTCCCGCGCTCTAGAGCTGCAAACTACATCCTATTAGATGTATTTTGATGCAAGGAATCCGTTGGAATTTACAGAATATAAATATTCGGCCGCGTTCTCAAGATATTTGCATTTTTTAGTTTCCGTTAAACGAAAAAAATCGGCATTTTTTCGATGTTTAAAAATCGACTATCAATTTTCGATTTATGAATTTTCCGGCGAATTACGGTGCAAAATAATGCTGAAATATATACAGGGAGATGCGTTTTAACCTAAGAAATCGATTGAGACTAAGTAGAACACTCAATTTTGTGTTTTAAAAAAGATATTTAGAAAAAACGGATTTTTAGAAACCAACTTTGTCAAAAATCTATTTTTGCAGAAAAATGATTTTCCCTACGCTCTAGAGCTTCAAACTACATCCTATCAGATGTATTTTGATGCAAGGAATCCGTTGGAATTTACACAATTTAAAAATTCGGCCGCGTTCCCAAGATATTTGCATTTTTCAGTTTCGATCTACCGAAAAAAATGGGCATTTTTTCGATGTTTAAAAATCGACTATCAATTTTCGATTTATGAATTTTCCGGCGAATTACGGGGCAAAATATGGTTGAAATATATACTGGGAGATGCGTCTTAATCTAAGGAATCGATTGACACTAGGTAGAACACTCAATTTTGTGTTTTCAAAAAGATATTTAGAAAAAACGGATTTTTAGAATCCAAGTAGTTCGAAAATCTATTTTTACAGAAAAATGATTTTTCCTACGTTCCAGAGCTTCAAACTACACCTTAACAGATGTATTTTGATGCAAGGAATCCGTTGGAATTTACAGAATATAAAAATTCGGCCGCGTTCTCAAGATATTTGCATTTTTCAGTTTCGATCTACCGAAAAAAATGGGCATTTTTTCGATGTTTAAAAATCGACTATCAATTTTCGATTTATGAATTTTCCGGCGAATTACGGTGCAAAATATGGTTGAAATATATACTGGGAGATGCGTTTTAATCTAAGGAATCGATTGAGACTAGGTAGAACACTCAATTTTGTGTTTTCAAAAAGATATTTAGAAAAAACAGATTTTTAGAATCCAACTTCATCGAAAACCTATTTTTACAGAAAAATGATTTTTCCCACGTTCCAGAGCTTCAAACTACATCTTAACAGATGTATTTTGATGCAAGGAATCCGTTGGAATTTACAGAATATAAAAATTCGGCCGCGTTCTCAAGATATTTGCATTTTTCAGTTTCGATCTAAGGAAAAAAATGAGCATTTTTTCGATGTTTAAAAATCGACTATCAATTTTCGATTTATGAATTTTCCGGCTAATTACGGGTCAAAATATGGTTGAAATATATACTGGGAGATGCGTTTTAATCTAAGGAATCGATTGAGACTAAGTAGAACACTCAATTTTGTGTTTTCAAAAAGATATTTAGAAAAAACGGATTTTTAGAAACCAACTCTGTCGAAAATCTATTTTCACAGAAAACGTATTTTCCGTACGCTCTAGAGCTTCAAACTACATCCTATCAGATGTATTTTAGTGCAAGGAATCCGTTGGAATTTACAGAATATAAAAATTCGGCCGCGTTCTCAAGATATTTGCATTTTTCAGTTTCCGTTAACCGAAAAAAATGACCGTTTTTTCGATGTTTGAAAATCGATATTTCAATTGCGATTTATTAATTTTCCGGGTAAACGCGGGCCAAAATATTGATGAATTATATACTGGGAGATGTATTTAAATCTGAGGAATCGATTAAGACTAGGTAGAACACTCAGTTTTTCGTTTTTCAAAAGATATTTAGAAAAAACGGATTTTCAGAATCCAACTTTGTCGAAAATCTATTTTTTACAAAAAAATGATTTTTCCCGCGCTCTAGAGCTGCAAACTACATCCTATTAGATGTATTTTGATGCAAGGAATCCGTTGGAATTTACAGAATATAAATATTCGGCCGCGTTCTCAAGATATTTGCATTTTTTAGTTTCCGTTAAACGAAAAAAATCGGCATTTTTTCGATGTTTAAAAATCGACTATCTATTTTCGATTTATGAATTTTCCGGCGAATTACGGTGCAAAATAATGCTGAAATATATACAGGGAGATGCGTTTTAACCTAAGAAATCGATTGAGACTAAGTAGAACACTCAATTTTGTGTTTTAAAAAAGATATTTAGAAAAAACGGATTTTTAGAAACCAACTTTGTCAAAAATCTATTTTTGCAGAAAAATGATTTTCCCTACGCTCTAGATCTTCAAACTACATCCTATCAGATGTATTTTGATGCAAGGAATCCGTTGGAATTTACACAATTTAAAAATTCGGCCGCGTTCCCAAGATATTTGCATTTTTCAGTTTCGATCTACCGAAAAAAATGGGCATTTTTTCGATGTTTAAAAATCGACTATCAATTTTCGATTTATGAATTTTCCGGCGAATTACGGGGCAAAATATGGTTGAAATATATACTGGGAGATTCATTTTAATCTAAGGAATCGATTGAGACTAGGTAGAACACTCAATTTTGTGTTTTCAAAAAGATATTTAGAAAAAACGGATTTTTAGAATCCAAGTAGTTCGAAAATCTATTTTTACAGAAAAATGATTTTTCCTACGTTCCAGAGCTTCAAACTACACCTTAACAGATGTATTTTGATGCAAGGAATCCGTTGGAATTTACAGAATATAAAAATTCGGCCGCGTTCTCAAGATATTTGCATTTTTCAGTTTCGTTCTAACGAAAAAAATGAGCATTTTTTCGATGTTTAAAAATCGATTATCAATTTTCGATTTATGAATTTTCCGGCGAATTACGGGGCAAAATATGGTTGAAATATACATATACTGGGAGATGGTTTTAAATATCAATCCTTCTTTAAACTATAATAACTCGCATAACAATAATTATGGCATTTTTTTTCGGGAAGTGCCCAGAAGTTATTTTCTTGGTTAAAAGTGGAAATTCCTCGTGCAAAAGACAGGCTTTACGCAAGAGTTGATACCGGAAATGGAAAAGCTTTGATGTTTTGTAGCGAGCGAAGGATCATTGAAACGTTGTTGAGTGGCCAGTTCACTAAGATACATATTTGCAAACCCCTCGAGATCCATATCCGAAAAGCGAAATCCTGTCACACTTGCTTACAAATATTTCTTAAGCTTGAATCGAGCATTCTCTTTTCTCCCAGTTTTTTTATTCATATAAAACGAGGAATTAGAATTAAGTGCTAAATTTAGCCAGACCTGATGAACCAGGCATTATACATATATCTCAAAACTTAGTTTTTTGCGCCGCATCTTATGTAAGAGTTAAACGTAATAACAGGGAAGCATAATTCATAATTTAGTAGTAATTCATGAAAATGATTTTCCCGGGAAAAGTTTAAACGAAATATGCGGGAGCCGCAGTCGCCCCTGTCAATATTGACACTGGAGAGGTTTGTGATTCTTATAGAGCCCTTGGGCTTTTACCCTTCTGGTTTTTGTTTGTGTTCCAGTGTCGAAATAAGAAAGTAAATGTATTTAACGTCAGGTTTATGTACATTTTCCACTTTCTCCTTTGAGAAAATTCTAATAGCCGGTGAGTTCAGCAGATATTAAAACCTGAATTTTATTACTTTTCAGGTACATTTGTGCGAAGCCGAAGGAGTTCTCGATTACAACGGAGTTTCCTCCTTTCATAAGAAGCAATTGGTTGTAGTTAAATCGCTTTGGAGAGGAGTTAATGAGACCACCAAGTAAGCGATCCGATCGTTTGGTTTTACCGTTAAATTCGGCCCTTTCTCGAAACTTTATTTTTTGTTTTTGCTTTTCAGGCAAGATTTTTTAAGGGAATCCAGTTGGTTGGCTAGTTTAAGGGACCCAAATTTAAGCCGCGTAATCGGGGTGTGTAGTCTAGATGAACCTTTATACGTGCTTCAGGAATATTCTGAACTTGGTGAACTTCCACAATTTTTAAGGCTGCAGAGTTCAACGGGGGACGAAGATAATAACGTAGTAAGGTAAGGCTTCTTCGGTTTTTTCTTTTTTTTTCTTTTTCTTCTTTCAGGAAAACTGTCGATTCCGAGAATCTCTTCCCGATTTAACGCAGTCTAACCCGTAAACGAATCTTTCATCCTTCAGATGCACAGAGAAAAGCCTTTCCTTTGTCATGGTTAACGATCAGATAATTGAACAACGTCGCTAGAGTTCAAAGTTCCAAAATACAAAGTTTTTGAAACGCGGTTACGTCATTAAGTTAAACATAATGTGTCTAAGACAGTTTGCTCGTGAAAATGTCTCTTCTCCGCCAACGTTATTATCTGACGTCGTTCTGGTAGCTTTCTCTCGTTATCCTTTTCCCGTTTGCTTTCTCTCTTTCTCCCCGCACTCGAGCCTCGGCTCCCCTCGGGACACGCTACCAGAACCTATCGCCATTAAGTTAACGAAGGAGATTTATTATGAGTGTGCAAAACCTGTAAGAAATTTCGCAAGGTGCAAAGTCGTACTGGCTTCAAAAATTTCAAAGATTTTACGTTATCTATTTCCTTGTCAAGCCTTCGATCCGCGATACTTATGTTAACGAAGTGTCCTTTTAATATTCCGAACCTAAAATTCTTTTGTACATTCTCTCGGTGGTAAAATATCCTTTAAAATCTTTTAATCACTTTCGGTTTTAGATTTCCGGTATCGGTGTTTTATGAAATATTCAACATATTTGCAATTTTTACGTAAAAATAAAACGGGCGGAACAAAAGAATATTTTAATCGGTTTTTTAAGCCCCTCTATTTTCAGCCGAGTAAATAAAAACAGAGGCTTAGGATTTGCCGCCATTTTTGTTTTGGTTTATCTCGTTGCTTTTGCTTTTCTTCTCTCTCCGTCCTTGCAGGTATTAAGATTGTTTTCAGTGAATAACATTTTTTTTTTCCTTTCAGTTATGGATGCCTAATTTTCATTGCTACTCAGGTAGCCTCAGGTATGAAATATCTAGAATCACTCGAACTTATTCACAGAGACTTATCAGCTAGGTAAAGAATTTTTATTGAGAAATCATTTGTAAATTATAAATGATCTCTAACACACTCAATCGTTTTTTTCCAGGAATTGCATAATAGGAAAAAATTACACGGTTAAAGTATCTGATCATGCAATGTATTGCACTAGGTACGAGAATGATTATTATCTCGCAGATACTAAAGCAAGATTGCCAATTAGATGGATGGCTTGGGAAAGTCTGCTATTGGTGAGTTTTTAAAATCAATTTTCCGTTTTTCCTCGCCGCGGTTTTAATCCGCAAGACTTTCAATATTACTCCGGTTAACTATATACTCGTTTTATAAAATTCCATCGTTACGAGCTGCCGTAATTAAATCGTAGACGAAACGTAAATATGAAAAAAAGCTGCGGGCTAATTATTCAGTTATCCCCTTTGAAAACCGTCAGGCAGAGAAATTCGTAATAATTCCCCTCATCTCCCATTGTTTATTTATCACTGGTTCGTCGATGGATGTAACGGCGGCGCTACAGTCTACGGCTCCTTTACGTCAGCACGGTTCCGCGGTTATGTTTGCTCTGCGGTTAAATTAAATATCGCCGGTTGAAAACGACTAGTCGTCCAACCCTGTCGTATTTGCTCGTTTAACCTATAAAAACCTAACTAATTATCTTAGAACAAGTTTTTTTTTTTTTTTTTTTTTTATGAAAGTTAACATACCCGGTAGAAATTCAAACTTTCTTTTCGTTTGATTTTACCGAAATGTTTCTCCTCCGCAGGGTAACTTTTCTTTTTTCCTTTCCTTTTTAATTTTACCCCTATTTTTTTACTCTTTGCAGGGTAAGCAAACATCGAAGAGCGATGTTTGGTCGTTTGCAGTTACGCTCTGGGAAATTTTAATGTATTGCAGTCAACAACCGTTCGCCGAATTAACAAACGAACAAGTCGTCGAAAATAGTAACCATTGGTATCAAAATGACGGGCTGGCGCGATATCTGCCTCGGCCTCCTCCTTGTCCTAGGGAAATATATGACTTAATGGGCGAGTGTTGGAAGAGGCAAGCCAACGATCGACCGCGATTTAGTGAAATTCATTTGTTCTTACAAAGAAAGAATTTGGGTTATGTTCCTGTCACTGGATAGGACGAGGTTTCCTCACAACGAAATTGTGATGACCACGAGATTAAGTCGACTTTCTAAAAAAAAATTAAAGTGAATTCGTGGGAATTACTATTGTGATAAATATTTAATTAATTTTTTAAAAAATTATTAATTTTTTTATATTTACGCGCGATAGCAGAGGTAGAAATTTCTCAAAACGGAAACGAAGAAACGCAAGTCGGAGAAAGCTCGGACATGTTAGGTGAGTCAAAAATTTTTAATCATTTTATTGTTTTCTCTTGACGTTCGTCATAAAATTAATAAACAACGACCGTATTTTATCAAAAGCAGTAAATAACTTTGTGCCAAGCGCTTTTTAATTATCCTTTTTTCTCGATAAAAAGACAACACATACATCCCTTTATAACGATTCGCATACTATTAAAAGAGTCAAGTTTTCGAGAAATTTCTGCGTTCTCTGCTTTTTTGCAAAACAATAAATTTTCTATCTCGTCGATCAAGCAAATGGCACTATCAGTTTATCAATTATAAAACTATTTTAAAAAATTAATAAAAAGATAAGAGTGGGTCCAAAAAAAGACAAATACACCGTTAGTTAATTAGAAAAAGAATATATGTGGCGTGAAAAAAGTGGAAATAAGAAACGAAAGGTGTCATTTTTTTTAAAAAAAAAAAATTAAATTTTCATAGCATAAAGACTGCCGGTCTTCCTGTTGTTCTCAATCTGTATAATTGATATATTTATATTTTAAAAAAAAGAAGAAAAATTTTAAAAAGTCGATTTTACTCTTTTAACGAAAAAAATGTACATAACGTAAATCCATAATTATTTTTAATTTTTTTAGTTGATTTGAATTTGTAATTTTTATATCCTTTGAATGTTCAGAGGTTCATGACAGTAGCTCAAATTATACATAAGATATAAATTTTTAGTGCATAGAACCGTGATCTCTGTAAATAATCTTTTTATCTTAAAAAAAAATTCTTTTTTTAAGAAGAAATACTTATTTTTTGATAATTTCAAAAGAAATTTTTATTTCTTATAAATGCTTTTAATGTTTTGTAGTAAAAATTAAAAATGAAAATGTTTGATATTTCAAATATTAATGAAAATGTTTTATTATAAAACATTAAAGCATTTCATCATTAGTTTGACCTTTTTACAAAGTTATATTTACAAAAAAAAAAAAAAAAAATGGGACAAAATTTTTAAGTTCTAGGGCTTCCGCAAATACATATGAAATTTATCTCATCTAAAAGCATTGCTCGGAAGTTACAGGGGTTGCAGTTTTAGTTAATGAATCTGATAATATCAATCTTTTTTTGTAAAATAAAGAAATGAAATATCAAAAAGAAAACAAAATTTATCATATTTGACATGATTTTTTTCTTCAATTTTATTTTTGATAAAACTTCGGCTAAATAGTAATAATATGACCCGAATAATGATCGGTTTTTTAATATTTTTTCTTTGTTTTGAGAATGGAAAAAAAACAGTTGACGCGATTTGATTGTTTTCTCAAGTGCGAAAAAAAATCAGGGCTAATATAATAGTCACTGCCTTTTTAATTAATACAAATTAATAAGCAACCGTGTTGTTCGATTGTTAAAAATTTGCTCAAAGTATTCTGTAAAATCAAATCTAACCACGTAAAGGTGAGAAAGAAAATTTTAAAGGTTTGACGGTAATTGTCGATTTTGATTTGACTTTAGGTTGGATTTGATAATTAGGAATCAGGAAAACTGACATAATCATTCATTCGCATCGAGAACCAATCAAGAACACACAATTTAAGCTACTTTCGAGACAATTAACCGTCACAAATCCCTTGTGATATTTCGAAAAATAAAAAAAATTACAGTTTATTTAACAAAAGTAAAAAAGAAATACTCAATTCGTAATATTTATTATTTTAGTATTTTGTGATATACGTGATAAATGTGGATTTGTTTTATTCTATGTTTAAAATTCAAAATTGTATAATTTACACAAAACAGATTATGATCAATGCATTCTGTTAGTAAAATTTAATTTTAATACTTCTTTTAAGAAAGAAATCGGAATAGGTTCTTTTAATAAATTAATGGCTACAGCAAATAAGCTCGCTAGTTTTCTTTCCATGTGATGCATAAAAAAATTACATCTCTAAGTCAAAATCTATTGATTGAATAAAGCAATAAGTAAATGAATTCTTTTTTAAATATTTCAGCATCACAAACTCAGGTGTATGTTTTATTCTAAACAAATGATTGAACGAATTTAATTTCAGTATTAAATTTCCTTTTCATTTTCCCTCCCTATTTTACAATAATAAGTTAAACTGAATATTCTAAATCATTCTGTAAAATATGTGTAGTAATAAGAAAATTAAGAACATTCATTAAATAATTTTTTTTTTTTGAACTGCCAGAGGTATAAATGTTTTTGTTTTTTTTTTACTTATGAATCATATATCAATATTTTATTCATTCGAGATTTTTATTTGGCAAAGGAACAAGCTCTAATGAAAAAGGTTTAAATTTTTTATATTAACGGCTAAATAAGAAGATAAAAGAAAATAACTCAACTTACTTTTGTCTTAGATCTTGTTCCCTTCCTTATAAAAATGTTAAAATATCATCTCTAACCAATGATCTTTCTTCTCTAGCCTAAAAAATTAACAGCTTCTTTTGATCTTTTATATTCAGACAAAAAATGATCCTAATCATTTCGAATTTTGACTTGTAAATCATAGTAATTTAATTAAAAATATTAAAGGAAAAACCTTTTTAAAAAAAATGTAAAGAAAATAACTATTTTTCATGATTCTTCCCTTGTATTTCTGTTAATCCTCGAGTTATTTTTAACTTATTCCCGTTGTTGATTGTTGATATGATAATGTTGGACATTTGTAGTTAGAAAAAAAAATCAAATAAAATCTAGATTATAAGTGGTGTGAATAAAAACGAAATCGTGGGGGTTGGATTAAGAAAAAAAAAGTAAAAAAAAAAAAAAACCATAAATCTTATTGTCGTTTACTTGGTGTTTTTTCTCGAAACATTCCAATTTTTTGTTTAAACAGCAAAAATAATTTTTTATCATTATTTTAAATAATTCCTTTTTTTCCTTTTTTAACCTGCATAATAAACATTCCATGTCTGCACTTTATATTTTAACATTTATAAATTAAGAGAGGGATTGAAATTTGCAGAGTGCATGTATATATTTTAAAGATTAAAACTGCACTTTGCTTAAATTTAAAAAGTTGATTATAAAACCCCTCATAAATAAAACAATAAAAACCTGTAATATATTGAGTACATTTTCATAATTAAAAATTTTCATTTATTTACTTAAAATTAGGTATAGTAGTTTTTAATGCCAAGATAAGGTATTTAAGATATTAAGTATTTTAAGTCGAGAGAGAAAGCTGCGTATTAGCTAGCAATACTAGGCTCTCCCATTGCCGCGGGACAATCAGAGTGCAGTGGGCACACACACACACACACACACATATACACACACGAACATAAAAAACACTTGTAGGAGGACCGAAAACGTCTCCTGCAATATATTGTGTCGTTATTTTATATATTTGATTTATTTTTCGTTTTCGAAGCTTCCGTTTGGTTTAAAAGAGTTTCTGGCACTCATATATACCGCCTTTGGTTCAGTTACTCTCGTAGGCTTTGCCTTCGAATCAAAACCGAACCGCAGCATCGAAAACTGCTACAAAAAGTTTTTTTCTCTTCGTACTTTTTTTTTTCTTATAATAAAATCACTTTTTCAATGGCCTTTCGTAGAGTAAAAAAAATTAAAAAATCCATTTAATCATCTACCCCTGTTTTTAAAATTCTTTATTTTTTCGGTGTAAGTGTAAAATAGAATTCGGCTATAATAAAATCACTTTTTTATTTTTTTAATCCGATTTTCTTTAGTTTAATTAAAAGCTCTCTCCCCTTTTTAGACATATCAGTGCTGATAATTTTTTCTTTCAAGAGAGTGAGAAAATTTTATTATAGCCGCGTAATTTTTTTTAATTAAGAAATTAGAAAACAATTTTATGAATGATATCAAAATATGTTGTTTTTTTGTATTCCTAAATGTAGAAATAATAAATGTATTGGCTTCTCTTAATTTTATTTTGCAAACCTTTTTCCTCGTATCAAATATTTGAAAGATAAAAGAGCTAAATAATAAGCCTCATTTTATAATGCACTAGGTACTTCGGGGTCGCTTCACGTTTTGTTAAATTCTTTCCATTGCTGGTCGCCTGCAGAGTGTAACTTTGCGTCTTTTTTTCCATAACGGACCATTTCAAAACATTTTAGAACGTTAAAAAGGAGCAAGTACTTCCTGTCATTCATTTGATTCGCGGTGGCATTATTAAGTAGAGTTTGATGCACTTATGCAGCATGTACTGCAACTTACTCCTATGTTGTAACTTTGTTTCTAATAGACGAAAAAAATTTTCATAGCGTCGACCTCCCTTATTTACGGAAGCCCTGAAGGGTCATGCTAGTTGTACATTGCCCGCTGCTTGTCCCGGAACAAGCACTGCAACTTAATTATCATCAAGCAATCTGGATACGTGAGAATTTCCTGGACAGCTGCTGCGGGACTCCCAGAAAATGGAAAACATAAAAATCTAAGGTGGCATTGAAATTGCACAGCCACAACAATGAAAGGGATTGAATAATAGTAAGACTTAAGGAATTTTAGGGGATTGGAAGAAACTTTCTAATAAATGTAGACACTTTCATAATAATTTTAATAAAATATATTTGTTTTAAAATACTAATTTTTCCACTTTCTTGTGCATCCTTAAATTTTAAAAACTGCTGGCATCGACTTCCTGGCTTTAGTGTCGATGTGCTTGACAGAGATGGCGATGGCTCGGGTGGTGTAGCTGGAATCTCGATTCCTGGAAAAGAAAACATGAAAATTGAAGACCAGTTGCAAAGTTTTTAATCACAAACCAATATTAATAATTATACACAAATTCAACTTTTTATTACAGCTCTTACACATCATATTAAATATACCATGTGGTCCATTTTTTGTGGTTGGTGTTGCTACGGCTACCCATAAGATAAACATATTATATGTCAACACCACCAAAAAAATGGACCACCCGATATTCTGTAGCTTTTGATATTCTAGCTCATTTTCGATAAGACGTAGTCCTACGCAGCCACTTCGCCTGTATAGATATAATGCCTTTGCTTTTTGTTATCGCTGATTGTTTTCTCAAATTTACCAGGGCGCTTGTTCTTTCCTTCAAGTTCGTCTCTTTTATGTAGAATAAAAAAGTAAAAATATCCGCGATTTCGAGTGTTAAGTTTTAAATTATTTGAAATACGTCAGTTAAAATTTCAATTTATCATTGTCATCCCATACCCTTTGCTCGGACTGACGTTAACAATTTCCTCACATTGAATGAAACTCTTTCATATTTCAATCCTTTTCTTTACTTTCCTTCCCCCTTTACTTTCGATTTTTTGGAAAGAGTTTCCAAAAATGACCAAAAAGATTAATATAAATTGGCGTTTTGTTTGATAGTTTAAGAGCTATAAAGAAAAAACATTGAATTCCGGGAAAAAATCTGAACTTAGTTAAGTATCAGACAATTGTTTGCTGAAGTCTTAAAGATTTTACCACTCTTTTTATCATTTCAAAATGGTGAGGAAAGAGAATATCTTTTTGGTTATCCTCGTCTTTAGAAAATTTTTGTTTTTCGATAAGATTCTGACGGAACTGCCAAATACTTCATTCAAGCTTTCTACTCACGATAAGTTTAATCTTAACTTACAAAAATTCTTCGCAGTTATAAAACTTGTGCGGCTCGAATCATTTTTCTCAAACAAACGAAAATTGGATTTAAAAGGGAAAAAAAGTCGATGGAGATGATTAACAAATAAAATGGGAGCTAGGTATATTAATCAACGACTTAAAATCTCGACCGACATATTGCCGCTTACCACAGACTCGTTTATCATTTCCCTAATGTTAAT
The DNA here is from genome assembly GCA_023512825.1 of Liposcelis brunnea. Classification (NCBI taxonomy): domain Eukaryota; kingdom Metazoa; phylum Arthropoda; class Insecta; order Psocodea; family Liposcelididae; genus Liposcelis; species Liposcelis brunnea. The sequence continues at coordinate 23,947,817 of CM042073.1, forward strand.
TTTTCATCGAATCCGATTCCACTGTTGATTTCTGTCACATGGAAATTTTCATTTTCACTAAGATTAATAGCGATCACGTTTTTCCAATTCAACTTTTTTTTCTCTCCGCAAAATTTCTTTCCTCTCCTCGCGCCATCGAAAAGTTTTTAGGTTTCCTCGAATCGGAAGGGTAAAAGTTTTGCAATTAATTCACTCATCAATCATTAAATTTTCTTTTATTTTTTATGCGGAGTCGATTACGTTTTCAATCAAACGGACTCATCCGACACCTCAAACGAAAAGAGCAAAGGGAAAGTAAATAAAAACAAAATACAAAAGGAAATGGATTCCTGTTTCGTTTGCCAAGTGAATCATATTGATTTTGCATCGCGGTGGTTGGTAGATAATTATTCACCGAGACAAGATAATCCTTTGCATGGATGCAGATCCATCATCAAAGACAGCCTGTCCATCTATCAATTCTATCAGGCCCTATTAAAAAATATAAATTCAAATTCGTTTATTCAGTTCGTTATGGATTTTCTTAGTGCCCGACGATTCTTAATCGACTTATGCTCTAACAATACCCATTCTTTAATCCGACCCAGCAGTTTTATTAAATATATATGTAATTCTCTTTTATCGACTTTCAAAGCTTTGTTCCGACCGTTGTTAATCCTTTCATTAAACTAAAAATATCTCTTAGAGTTTGATTACAAATGTGAAACGAGCTTATAGTAGGTAAACTCCAAATTATATAAACGATGTCATCACTGAAAGATTTTTACGAAACCATTTTTTACGTCCTCTGCTCTGAATCGACCGATAAAAATTAAGTATACGATTTAACCTGGCATAGCTAGCATGTACAAACGAAATCAAAGAAAATCTAGCTTAAATTTTGTCGAATTTTCGGTTGTAACGGGATTTCGGAAAATGGCAGAGACCGAAAGCCGGGGAAACAGGAAACGGTCTAACGTTATTTAAACATACGGAAACGATAAAGGGGTCGAAAAAGGGGAAAACCGAACGGAGACTTCGATCGAAACGGAACGTGGGTGCAAAATCGAAGGTTCAGAAATATTTTAAAGGATCTAGATAAGGCTGGCGATTCTCTGAGAATTTCCGGTTCTGTCAGAAGTTTGGAGAACTGGAAATGACATTCAAAGTCCGAAAGTTGATATCCTTTTACCTTCGAAATATCGTACAAAATTTATTGTTCATTTTCTTTGCTAACTTTCCGACGGTTAGAAATTAACCTTTTCAAGATGAATTACCGTCGTCCGAGTCGGTCATTTAAAATCCTTAAACGAGGAAGAATATTTATCGAAAAATAGGGACGGAGCTTGATTTCTTTTTTAAGATTAACAAATCGGTCGTTATTATTCCGAATGCGCGACTAGATCATAAACAAATGGAACAGTGAGGGAAAAAGAGGGAAGTTACATTTCGAAAATTGCGATGTAAATCAAGAGAGAGCAACGCACGTCCGAAACGTGACAGGAAATTGGTTGCATCAAGATTTCTGCCGCTCACAATATCTTTTCTTCATAAGCAGGACGTGCTTAACGAAACTTACTTAAACTTGATTAACCTAAAATAATATGAATATTTATGAAATCGGTTGCTTATTAATCGGAAGTACGAGAAGGGAGAGGTCGGGATAGTTTTCTTCCTCTTTCGGTTCAACGGTTGAAAGTTGATGAAATTACCGATTCAGAATCAAGTACCACTGTCGACCAAATCAATGGCTTATTCCTCTTTTCCTTTGATAGAAACTTTAGCTCTTCACAATAAGCAAGGATGAAGTAAGCTTGAAACGCTTGATTTTGAAATTCCACGGACTATCAGAGATATCGAAGCGGATGTTAAAGGAAACCGTTTATTAAAAAACATGACAAAATAGCAAGATTAAAAAAAGAACGATTAAAAAAAAAAAAATTAAAACTTTTTTTGAGTTTTGATCGACTTCAAAAGCAATAAGAAAATGGCTGCAACAATGTCGACTTGAAATGCTGAATCCGTTTTTCGGGATCGTCATTATTACTCGAAATCCACTAACGAAACTCAAAACGAAGCCAAGGACAGCTTTCGTTAATTTTTTTTAAATCCTCATCCGAAAAACAGCCTTTCAAAATCTCCTTCAACGATCGTAATCATCGAAATCAAATAAACTCGACTGAAAATTCAATTAAGAGTTATTTGTATGAGAAGGGTTGTTAATAATATTGAAAATACTCGAAAAAAATAATAAATGATAATGAAAATTAGGAAACTCTGACGGGTTTAGCGGAACAATCGGATGTCACAGGGGCACCCTACAAACAACAATAAGATACCGGGGAATCCGGATAATTGGATTCAACACGATTTTCATTCGCTTAATCCTTTTGTAACAAGTCCGAGTACTCCCTTACAACAATCATTTTTTTATTTATTTATTTTTCAGCGATGATATCATAACGTCACGAGGAATAATTTTCCATTCTTTCCCAGTCTATTTTGGATTAAAAAGATTTTCTATATCCGCATACGTCCATCACCGGATAAAACTTAGGAAATAGAGAGATAGGGAGAAGCATGTAAAACGAGTTTAGTGTCGAGCGGAAGTCGAAGGAAATCAGAGAAGCTGGCAAACACTTCCGGTTTGTAATGAACGAATGTCAACTCTCTCCACTTGTTGATGATTTATCCACCGTTTCAGGACATCAAAAGTAGACCGGTCATGTTTTCTTTGTCGAAAAAGGCATGTATTTCGTTTTGACGCCTTCTTTTTCTCTAAAACTGCAGAAAACATCGAGAAAATTAAACCATTTTTGATATTTTATATATAAAGTAGACTTTTTTTGTAACGGAAAACCGAAAGGAAGTCGAGGGAATTTCCGTTAGCTTAAAAAAAAAGGGAATCCTCAGATCCATTAACAAAAGAAAAATAAACCTTGGTTTTCTCCCTTATTGATTTTATCCTCCTGCCTGATACAAGAAACTCGAATAAAAAGTTTATCTTTAAGAGTTTCGGATAGAGAAACATATACAAGGTAGTAATTCCTGTACGAATGCGGTCGAGGGCTCATGAATTTTGAAAGAAGCGCCGACCAGGGCGATGCCATGAGGAAGCTCTACAAGCTGCGGTCGCCCTAGCAACAGTAAAATTCCTTTTTTTTCTTCCCAATGATAGAAAATCTCCGTTTTGCTTCTAAACGTTGCGACGTAATTAACGAAATGATTCCGCGAAATCGTCGGAGAAAAACAGGCGATCCAGCGACCGAAGGCAAAAGAAAAAAGCTGAGTCAGAACGTCTCGGCGTGAGATCTGGGAACGGGTTTTCTACCCCCTGGATTAATGTTGCAAGGGACATCGTCATTCTTTCTTTTCCCCCTCCTCGATTTCTGCCCCTTCCACGACGAAAACAAAGTATTATTATAGTGAAATAATGTGTGAAATTCTTATCAAGATTATTAATCCCAAGATGGAATAAGAAAGGGAGGGTAAGAAACGAGTTTTCCATCCATGTGAAAAGATGAAAAGGCATGCACCGGAAATGGAGTGCCAATTTATTTCTTCGATACACTTGTTGCTTTAGAAAACGATGAAATCCGTAATGAAAGTAAACATCTTCAAGGAAAAGAGTATGAAGTCCTCTTATCGATAATAAAAGAAAAGTGTCAAGAGTCTTTTCTTTTATTATTAATGACGGCGAGGAGAATTTTCCTAATTCCATTTCCTGGATAATAGCTTGCATTTTATCTTTTCTGTACGTAAGAGAAATTCCGATAATCGGAGGGGTAAGAACACGGGAAACCTTGTTAAAAATATTTCACTTTCTATTCCGGCTGATGAATTTAATATTTCGCGTCAGGTTTCAGTATTTTCGGGATTCGCTCGTTACCTTCCGTAATGTAAAACCTGAGAGCTCTATTTTCACGATGAAATTATCTAGCGGAAAATGCAAGAGCTTACCGTTCTCAAAAACTTTTAGAATTGGCTTCGTATTTTTGGCTCGAGTAAAAAATATTATCGGTTGTCAGCGGTTCGTGTAGATAATTTGAGGAAAACATAGCTTCCACAATAAGATTCGAAGAAGGAGAGTCGAGCGAATAGGATTTCTTTTTCTGTGACAACTTCCCCTAGGACGCGGTAAGTGGTGGTGGCACCCTGAGAGGACCCCCCTCATGCTCGACATTATGAGAAAGTGGCATGGTTTCAATATCGAGGCTTATGAGGACTCCCCGAGGCGTCCTTGTCAGGCAAACAATTTCATTTTCAATTCATTTTTCTTTTTAGTCTTTACCGTTCGGAATGCTTCGCTTTTTTTATTTAACAGACTTTTATTAAAATTCATTTTTTGTTTTGCAGGGCCGATTTTTGAGGCGCACCAAGGTTTTTTTCCAAGTCTCTCCGTTTCGATTTCATTCGAGGGGAGGGGAATTTTTTTCCCTCTGCGTAGGACGTTTCCTTTGAGATGAAAGGAAACTTCGCAGACCACCTGCCACAATTCCGTGATAGGATTGTCGTGCGTTTTAGATCCTTGCGTCAAAAGAAGGGAATCGATTTTTTCCTTGCACATTATCTAAAAGGAAGTTACCGTCGCCGATTAAATCTAAGGAATCGACGGAGTCAGATATCGAAAACGAAGGAGGCGGGGAAGTGCCGAAGAAAGGCGAGGGGCAAAACCTCCCGTGGTGTTTCGTCACTACACGTTTGTTTCTCTCTCTGGGGAGAAACGGTTTATTCAATTACGACGGCCAAGACTACGCGTCTCGTACCTGTCACCTATAATTCTATTAAGGAACCGACCGGATCCGGTTTCTCTTCACTCGAGCCGGACTCTCTTCGTGAGAGTTAAGTTTTTTTTCTTGCCCTCTGCCCCGTCTCGGATCGGTCCTTCGAGATATTCTAATGCTTTCTAATTCGTTTATGTGCTCGACTGCGACTCGGAAAAAAAATTACTTTGCTTCGTCTATTATTAAGCTCCTCCGAAAAGTCACTAAAAACGTAAAAGTTTATTATACACTTCCGCAGACGTTGCAAAAGTCGCATTATTAATTCAAAGGTTTTTGTGCGGTACGTGTGTGCGTGTGTTTGTGTCCGATGGAGAAAAAATTTTTCCAAGGTTTGATGTAACTCTATTACATCGACGGTTATACGGGAGAGAAGACGTGTGAGAATTCATAATTTAACCTAATGTAATTTGAGTCAACTGCTGACCACCCCAGCATGCGAAAGGTCAATCCATTAAATATTTACGAAATTTCCTCCGACAAGTCAGGCTCCCAATAGAGTATATAAACCTGGTTTACCGCTTCTTCCGTTGACAGGATATTCACGTACTTTATTTTTTGTTATCTCCGACAAAATTCTAAGCTCGTTTTTGGAATACTCGTTCTGAATAATTGACTTCGGTTAACTCAAATTTTTTTCTAGTTTGTCGTATGGAAGTGGCGTTGATGTCGCTCAAACGTTATTTTGAATTATTTCACGATTGCTTTTTTTCCCTCTTGTTTTGACAAAACTTTTTTCTGCCTGTTTCTTTTTTTCCTTTTCCTCTTTTCTCCTCGCTTTTGTATTAATGAATTTTACGATCGTGACAATCTGTCTTCCGGAAATGTCTTTTTTTAAGAGATATTTTTAGATGTCAATCCGACTTTGAAAAGTTTAACTTTTCAACGTCCGCTACTCATTTAAGCTATCTTAAGATGCAAAATTTAAACATTTTTTTTTATTTTTAAATTAGTATTTTGTTCACAGTTTGAATGTTTTCAAAGTTTATTTTCTAGAAGGAAATTTCTTCGTCTGTTGCTGGGATTAGAGCAGCTCAAGAAGACACTGAAAAATATTTTTCGAACATCAGAAAACTCAAAATTGCCGAGGTAAAAACGCACAAAGCAAAACAATAAAACAAGATGTATTGCTGCTGTAAACTTTATCGGATTCTTAGTGATTTCCCTTATTTGTATACATTTGTACACCTAGAAATAAAAATTCACCCTTACAATACCGACTCCCCTTTCTTTGAAATAAAGTGCAAGCGGTGTAAGGGTTTCAAATATCAATTGAATTTTTGACCTTTTAAAATGAACAAGAGAAACAAAATGGCATCTTTTTGAAAAAAAAGTTAAAAATTTCTTTTGTTTTTTCGACAAGAATACGTTTAAAAAAAACCCTTCTCGGCAGTAGAGTTCATTTGTAGAAATTTGAAATAAATATATTGCTGAGTTTTGATGTCGATGTAAAATGCCTCAGAAAAAATCAGTAAAAAGATTCCGAGCACGTTTAGGAAGTCAGGATGGCAGAGAACAAATGAATGCCAACGACAGGGAGCAGGGTCATGTCAGCATTCAGACTTCAGAAATCATTACGAATGTTAATGTTACACTTCTCTCCTTTACTGGTTTTGTTTTTAAAAAAAAATTGTGCATAAACTCTTCTTCCACCCTTCTCTCGTTCTCTAAACGGCTTTTAAAAAATAAAAGAGAAGATTTCCTATTTCGTGAAAAAAGAACCGCAAAAGATCCAAACTGACGAAGTCACGTATACGCAGCTCGTATAACGTGCGTCGGAGACAGCATTTTTAAAAATAAAAAAAAAGAAAAGGAAAAAAAAACATTTTTTTTAAGCAGAAAAAATCGGATTCCAAAAAGCTTTTTTTCGACTAAAATAACATCCCTAATAACAGGTAAAGCTTCGATGGAAACGTCTACAAAATTATCATAATGAATTTCACAAGTTATAGTAAGCATATAATGTAGCTGACTCGTTGCCACGCTTCTTACTATACTTTCACCATCTAATGTTTTATTTATGCTAAATTTTTTTTAACACGTGAGCGTTATGCGCTACCTCTCAAATAATAAAAATTAGTTTTCGTAAACTTCATAAAAAGTTTAGTTTAACAATTAAGGTGAAACTTTATTGCGCAACATTTAAGTGTCGCCCAACGTCCTATTTTACGAGGAAAATTGTTATTAAAGGGAAAGTCGACACCGAAATCTAATATCGAATTCCGAGAAAAAGTGCTAAAATCATCCGATTACCTTGTTTAAAGGGGTTTTTTAATCTTTGAAAAACATTTGATCCATAAAGTTTAGGGGAAAATATCAAATATTAATTAACGAATGCTGTAGGATTCTTTTATGGATTCAAAAGGAAAAATCTGAAAAACGATGTGGAATTTACTTTTTACAAGTAAAAAGTTCCACAGGGAATAATTTAACGTGAAAAAGTCCTACCGACTATATAAAAACTTTTTGAGGGAAAAATAACTTAAGGCTCACGTGTTCGGATCAATGTCAATTGAATTCCCCAACAGCAAAAAACCATGAAGTAACACAATACTAGAAACCAATATTGCATCCAAGTAGGCGACAGTAATGGTATGCACCCCACTGGTTCTAGCTTAGTTTCACTACATAAGCCTCAAGTATTAAATGTTTTTTTTCCTTTCTTCCCATTATGCAAAAATGAAAATCCTTCCTTTCCCCGACCTCGTTTTCTCTTTTTTATTTTTAAGGAGGGGGGGGGGGGGCTTTCTCATCAAATGTATTTCAGATGAAGCTTACTGTCGCCTCTTACGACGTATGAAAAATACGTCGATGAAAAGTCGCAATAAAACATCTTGTGGAAATCCCCGCGGGGGCAGGAAAAAGCAGGGAGGAGGAAGGTTAATGTGATATTTTTTAATATCTTGAGGGGAACTGCCTAATGTCTTAATTTACTTAGTGTTAAAAAATGGGAAAAAGTAAGAAAGGTTTATTACGCACTATTTAAGACATTTAATTTGACGAATTTGTAAATTGCGGTTAAAAAACAAGTATTAATCACAGAATAGAGGCGTCCTATAGAGTCAGTTTATAGTGATTTTAACAGAATTTTATAAGAAAAGCGCCCGGAATTTCTTTTCTTATAAAAGCCGAATTTTTTTTCGAAGAGTAAAGTGGTTCATAATTTTTTTGACCAGTTTCTCATATTTATTTTCCCGTAGACCAATTAGACATTGTCAATTTTGAAATGAAAGAAAATGATTTCGAAGCCAAAAGAAAAATTTGCACTAGTCCTACATCATTTTACTAATTAGGATTTTTCCTTTTCCCCAAAACCATTTAACCTTATTTTAAATAACGGTAAATTTAACAATAACGATAAAACATGTTGCACGAGAATCCGTTAATAAGCGATAATCGTTTTATTCGATTTATGCTCCGATCGATTAATTGAATTAGTTTAATGCCTCCACCTGATCAAATACTAAATAAACTTCGATAAGCTTTTTAGGTAAAGTGCGTTATTTTAAAATTCTTTCCCTTTCTAATGAATAAATTAACATAGGCAGGAGACAACATCATATTATTATACCTCTAATGTAGGTTTTTTTAGAATATCCCTTTAGGGACTGAAACGTATATATTTTCAGTCCAGTGGAAATTCTAGCTAAATTTAGATTTATTCTCATTCTGCTTGCATTAGATTACACGAAAACATCATTAATGTAATTGTTGTTGGGAATTCATTATTATAAAATGTTGATATTGAAATTAGGAATGAATATATATTCTCGCCTCGGTTGACGATTCCCAAAAAACTTTTTATTTTTCCTCTTATAATTATTTTAATTCGAGCATCGATTAAATTCGGTTTGCTGCGCCGAAAAACCCGCTCGATCAAAACTCGAAACAATAAATCGAATCGTGCAAACTGGAATTTTCATTTTGTTTGATCCGATTTGGATGTGTAAAAGTCCTGGAGGAAATGCGTTGCGCACATGCTTAATCTTCTGTTATAACGATCGTAATCGCCTTATATCCCCCGGGCTAATAATAATCCATACATATCGAAATAAATAATAATCCCTTTATATTGGCTAATGAACGGAGCATAATTAAGGGTGAAAAGAAAGTTTTTTTTTCCCGTTTCTACGCCGAGCTTAAATCCGCCATAGGGAGGCTTTTTTCGGAAGAGCGCACAAGCATATCGAAGAATAAAAATAAATCAACAATGGGAAAAAGTGAACATAACAACGATGTTATTAATTTCACTGACGCTGCTCGTAATGATAAATTCCATTTTCATCCCCCCATGTCACTGCAGCCCTTAACGGTACTCAGTAATTGATCGCATTTTTGCACTTAAATTCATTTCCGTTGTTCTCTATGTTTCCATTTTTTTTTTTTTTAAACATGGATTCTTGGTGATTGAACATCGAATTTTTTGACGAACGATGTTTCGATTCAACATTCTCGTTTTCGTTTTTCAAGCAAAGAGAAAATTCATCAAAGTTTGATTTTATAACTCGATTTTTTTGTACATGTTCTCTCCCTCGGTTTTTTATATAATGCGAATGGAATAAAGAAAAGTTTAACCTTATTTTGTTTTTCCCTTAAAAGCGAAAACATCCCTCAGGAGGTAATGTATCATGGAAAACTTCCTCTAAGAATCCATGCCCTCTGCACTCTATCCATCACGTCTGAAATCGATATCTCCTTGCGAGAATTCGGTATTAAAAAATAAAGGAAGAAAGAAAGAGGAAAAGAAAAGAAAAAAGAAAAACCACCGCCTTGTCGGGTTCGAGGGGCACCGAATCGAACGGAAACGTGGATCAGAATTACGGACCGCTTCTCATTAGTTTGATAAATTTCGCGCATGATCATCCGAGTTAACCTCGCAGGAAAGCTCATAATTTTTCTTTATTATAAAAGCCGAAATGCATCTGGTTCCATACAACATCCAACATGATATTAAATAGAGACTACAGCGTATATCTATATTACAAATCGCAAGGGATTCATGCATCTTCATTTCACTCCTCGCAACACAAACTGAGAGTCTCTCCCAGTAGATCTACCCCCGAGTTTTAAGGGAAAGAAACAACTTTAACTTATTTCAGAGGAGGAAACGCGCGATCCGCTTCCAAGCGGTAAAAAGTTTTTTTTCCAATTGGAAAACCCCGACTTGATATAAAAAAAAACGTTTGATTGTGTGGGAATCGGGTGTTAAATACCCAGAAGCATTTCGGTGTCACCGTATTCGTGTCAATCAAATCTTTCAACTGTCTAGGGGAAAAGCCTTGAAATATGTGTCATACATTTTGTATGAATGGGGAAATCGCATGAGATGTCCCACTGAAAACGGGATTTTAACAAAACCCGGGAAAAGATAGTCTATGAAATCATTGAGACATCCTGTATCCGAAGAATAAAAGTTTAATTGTTTCCACATGAAACAGGGTCACGTTTGTATTTATATTTCGATTGACGTGTCGTTTTCATCAAACGGTGTCAATCACAAGAATATGATATCTTGCTTTGTCATTTCCCATGCGTTGTATACGCTCGATAAATTATTAATTAATAATATATTGTGTAGGGGCTAATACTTAGTATATCAATAATTTACAGAGAATATGATGTGTTATATTAGCAGAAGCATGCCTACGGTCGCTTGCAAAGCTGTGCAATAACTTTCATCTTAAAGAAAAGCCGGACTTATTCTTGTCATTTACGATTGCCTTTTCTTCTTCACCTCGGCCAAACGTTTCAGTGCCTTATGTCAGGTCCCAGAATTTAGCAGTGTGTTTGAAAGCTCAAATTGAAATTATTACGTCAGGATTTAGAGCTTTTTTTGAGCTTTCAGAAAAACCTAAGTTCAAAATTTGAGCTTCAAAAATAACAAAGATATAAGCGATATAGCGTTTCCACTGCCTAATGCCCGGGCAGTGCAAAGAAAAGCTCAAATTATTTTCTTTATATAAATAAATTGAGCTAAATTTGAGCTTTCAAAAAAACCAAGTTTCAGATTTCTAGCTTTCAAAAAAACAAAACTAGAGATTTAACATCAAAATTAAGTGCACCGCCAAATTCATACCCAATTTTTAATAGAATTCAGGTTGGAAACTATCACAGTTTTATTCTACAAAATTTGAGCTTTCTAAGAGCATCTCTTTCAGAATTTGAGCTTTATTTTAACCATTTAAAAAAAATTTTTTTTTATTTAAAAAAAGACACTGCCAGATTCACGCTTAATTATTTACGAGCTCTAATAGTAAAAGTTATACTGAGAGGAAAGGCAAAATTTGAGCTTTCAGCAACAGTAAATTTAAAAATTTGAGCTTTCACGCGAGCAAAGTTACGCTGCAAAGAACTTTGTCTTAAAAAAGGAGCACTGCCAGATTCATGTCAACTTTTTTGGCCGCTTTCAGGTCAAATCTCACACAGATTTATTCTAGACAATTTGAGCTTTCACGTACAATAAATTAAAAAATTTGAACTTTTATGTAATGAAAGTTACACTGAAAATAATTTTTTTTAAAAAAAATAGGACACTGCCAGATTCACTGCTATTTTTTAAAAGTTCTATATTTCAAATATATGCTATAATAAAGTTTAGAATTTGAGCTTTCACGAAATTCTAAGTTCAAAATTCGAGCTTCAAAAATAACAAAGATATAAGCGATATAGCGTTTCCACTGCCTAATGCCCGGGCAGTGCAAAGAAAAGCTCAAATTATTTTCATTATATAAATAAATTCAGCTAAATTTGAGCTTTCAAAAAAACCGGACCTTAGGCCCCGGGAGATTCAGGATTTATTTTTTTAACCACGGCAGCGACGTGCGTGCCACCATCCCAGACTGCTGTTTACTCTCCGGAACCTGAGGCCCCAGCCTTGTGTGCACTGAAGGCACCGCTCTCACGACTTATTTTCATTCGGGTCGAGGTGCGAATCCAATTTATAAATCTTTATAAAGAATTATAAATGTTTATAAATAATTATAAAGAATTATAAATGTTTATAAAGGTTTATAAACATTTATAAAGGTTTATAAACATTTATAAAGGTTTATAAACATTTATAAAGGTTTATAAACATTTATAAATGTTTATGAAAAAAGATTGCCGCCATCCCAGACAGCTGTTCACGCGCTCTCGGACTTGAGGCCCCAGATCTTAGGCCCCGGGAGATTCAGGCCCACAGGATTTTTTTTTAGAAGCATCCCAGACCACTGTTCTGTGTTCATGCTCCAGGTCCTTAGGCCCCGGGAGATTCAGGCCCGGAGGAATTTTTTTTTAAACCACGGCAGCGGCGAGCGAAGCGAGGAGCGTGCCGCCATCCCAGGCCACGGTTTACGCTTCCCGACTTTCATCAGCTGACCAAGTTAGGTGAACTTTAGACTGGCTTGGGTTTGGGTTTGGGTTTAGGTTTAGGTTTAGGTTTAGGTTAGGTCTGGGATTTAGGTTCCTTATTCAATACTTCAACGGCATGATTTTTTCATTATCTGCCGCCAACTGTTTTCAGAGGCAAAAAACAACACCTACATTTTCACTCTTAACCCTTGGAGTTACTTGGTTTTTGACCTGGTCCGTGCGTTAACATTTTACTACCTGCGAGTATTCATACTTTACCCTTGTATTCACTATCTTTCGTATTGCTACATTGCAAAGCATCAACTTCACTTTACAATAGGGAAAAAATACGGTTTTTCGAAAAAGTGAAAAATCTACGAAACCGGCCCTTTCCGGGGAAAAAAATTTGAAGAGTCGCCATGTACGTGTTGCCCTCTACATGATGGTGGTGAAAAATCGGGAAAAAGAGTGGAGCCCCGATTGTAAACTGTTACCACGGTATTTATAAAGTGGAAATAATTGACCTTTCTTTACTACTCGGGAATCAGGAAAGGAAAAACCATATCGCATAGGCCTACATATTTTTTATTTTTAAAAATCGCATTTTGATCTGGCTGTGTTATCTTCTTTAAACAATTGGGCAATAATTTGGCGGCGCACTTATTCGATGTTAAATGTCTAGTTTCGATTTTTTGAAAGCTAGAAATCTGAAACTTTGTTTTTTTGACAGCTCTAATTTACCTGAATTTATTTATCTAATGGATATAATTTGAGGTCTTTGCTACACTGCCCGGGAATAAGGCAGTGGAAAAGCTATATGGCTTGCATCTTTGTTATTTAAGAAGCTCAAATTTTGAAGTTACATTTTCCTAAAAGCTCAAATTCTAAACTTTAATATAGCATATATTTAAAATTTTGAGCCTTTAAAAAATAGCAGTGAATCTGGCAGTGTCCTATTTTTTTAAAAAAAAAAATTATTTTCAGTGTAACTTTCATTACTTAAAAGTTCAAATTTTTTAATTTATTGTACGTGAAAGCTCAAATTGTCTAGAATAAATCTGTGTGAGATTTGACCTGAAAGCGACTAAAAAGTTGACATGAATCTGGCAGTGCTCCTTTTTTAAGACAAAGTTCTTTGCAGCGTAACTTTGCTCGCGTGAAAGCTCAAATTTTTAAATTTACTGATGCTGAAAGCTCAAATTTTGCCTTTCCTCTCAGTATAACTTTTACTATTAGAGCTCGTAAATAATTAAGCGTGAATCTGGCAGTGTCTTTTTTTAAATAAAAAAAAATTTTTTTTAAATGGTTAAAATAAAGCTCAAATTTTGAAAGAGATGCTCTTCGAAAGCTCAAATTTTGTAGAATAAAACTGTGATAGTTTCCAACCTGAATTCTTTTAAAAATTGGGTATGAATTTGGCGGTGCACTTAATTTTGATGTTAAATCTCTAGTTTTGTTTTTTGAAAGCTAGAAATCTGAAACTTGGTTTTTTTGAAAGCTCAAATTTAGCTGAATTTATTTATATAATGAAAATAATTTGAGCTTTTCTTTGCACTGCCCGGGTATTAGGCAGTGGAAACGCTACATCGCTTATCTCTTTGTTATTTTTGAAGCTCAAATTTTGAACTTAGGTTTTTCTGAAAGCTCAAAAAAAGCTCTAAATCCTGACGTAATAATTTCAATTTGAGCTTTCAAACACACTGCTAAATTCTGGGACCTCCTTAAGGTCCCCAGAAAAAGTTTTGACAGTTATCGATTTTGGATTGACGATTGCTCGTGTAAAAAAGTTTGCGTGCCGATCCAAGGCCACCATGCCACAAAGATTAAAAAAGAGGAACCCGACGAAACGATAATCTTGATCGTCAACCAACTTATTTCTATTGTTTAAAGGACCAGCGTAAGTCTCGGAAGAAGATCGAACGAGCAACTTAGGAATAACCCAAATTTTTAGCTAGAACTTGACATTCACGTACGTGAGTATTACTACGTCAACATTTAATATTCCTCTTTTGCCTACGTATATGATCCAGTATCAAACGAGGAAACGGAACAATTAATTATGAACATCTCTAGTCTCTGTTGAATCGATTATTAAAGCAAATTCTCGTGGAGTGAAGCGATTTCGTCAAACATAGAAATCAAGATAGATGTATAACTTTATCGTTATTAATAGAGATTCCCAACGTTTCGAGATGAAACGCTCTTCATCACTTTCCCTTAAAGATTTGTAATTTTAGAATAAAGCAAACGAAGTAAGTAAGATAAGTCTCGAGACGGAATCGGATTCGTCGAACTCGTTGAAAAAAAAAGTTCGACGACGAAATGTCCTCTGACGATTTAAAAACTCTGCAAAGACCAGAAGGATCGTCATTAAAACTTTTAAAGTAAAGAATGGAGGATGTAAGCTATTTTATTTGACTTTTGTGTCTTCCACTAATGAGCTGGACATTTATTTTCATTGCAATGATGACGGTAGGAGGAAGAAAGGGGGATAGAAAGGGAGAAGGTGGTCCTTTCCTGCTTTCTTAAACGCAAAAGCTTTCTTCATTTAAATTAATTGCCGAGTAATTTTAATTTCTGGGACTCGAAAAGGGTAAAACGGCGGGAAAGAAGGTTAAGGTTTCCTTTCCTGATTAAATCAGATATCGGCTCGCCGATTTCGAAAGATGCACGGCTTCCTCGTCGAACGAAAATCACAGTTTTTGTTTTTCTAACGACGGGACTAAAATTAGCCGACGCAAGGAAAAAAATCGCTAATAGGATTTGATAGGGTAAACGAAGCAGGAAACGATAAGAGCGTAAGAATGATAGACGAGGTTTGTCTTTCGCCACGTCAATATATATATAGAAAATCTTTTTACTCGTAAAGCGGAAACTCGACTTCCTTCCCCAGAACATACTTTTTTTACCTTCTTTTCTTATTTAAAGTTTCATCTTACACGGTCGAACGCGAAACAACCCTAATCAATCAAGTTTCCTTCTATCAATCGATAGCTCATCAGTTTCTTTAAAACAAATTTAAAGTTTCATGGAGTAATTGTTGACGAAACCTACTAACTGTTTCATGAAGATTAAAGTTAGAAACACAATCAGGCAAAGTAGCCGTACGCTCGGCGGAATCCAACGTGCTAATGCATCGCTTAAATAAATGATGATTTTGATCGGGACAACAAAACCTTTTCCCGACCTCCCCTTTTAAAACCCCCTTCGGCCGGAACGGGAAAACTCGCAACCGGAAGAAAGGAGCAGTAATTTTTCCAGCCCTTTTTCGGGAATAATCTTTAGACTGCAGTTTTAAATTGCCGCCCCGTCTCCCTCGTACCCCTCGATTCCGGTTCCTCATTTTTCCTACCTGCTTTGGGAATGCGAGCTCTGGGATCCCGCATGGTTTTTCCGACTCATCAAATTTTCAATTTTCCATTAGCTTTTCCTGTAATTATCCCACTTGGTAGAGTGTATCATTTGCCTTGTATATAATTACTCTCTTTTTCATATTAAACTTGCGACGAGACTATTATTTTTACTCTTTGATCGTTATTCCCGTGTTTTCTTTCTCTTTCTCATATTTTCTCAGGTATTCTGTTATGGCTCTCTATCTGCAGTTACCTTTTCAAATATATTATGTATTTTAAGTTTTACTTTACGCTTTATTCTCCGTTTTCCTTTATACTGTTTCAAACCGAGTAGCCTCCGAGCTTCTTTACGCTCGCTTCCTTTCATGTAGTAATTAATAATTTCGTTTGTTCAACTTAACAAATATAATGGTTTTTGATAAATTATACATGCAAGGAGGGATTTTGACCAAAATTTAAGGGGAAAGCTAAATCTGTAACGCAGGAAGAGCTCGGGGGAAGTGTTTAATACTGAGGTCTGCCAGAAATAAGGAAAAGTCCTTGTTAAACAAAATATGATGCATTAGGAATCTCAATTCTCTACTACCAGTAGTTTAAAAAAGCGAAAAAAAACTTTGGCATTCAATCATGTAAGACCAATTTAGCTAAGCTCCGGAAACAAATTATTCATCAACATTATGAGATGCGTCTAATAGGAAGCACCTCCATTTAGCAAAATCCGATTATCAAGCTGGATTTATCTATTCTAATCCTACTATATGTAATTGCAACGACAGATCCGAAATCCAGTGGTAACAATATTGTAAGACTATACCTCTCTCTCTCCTTCTCGACAAGTCCTGCAGCCCTTACGGCGCATTACAGGAGGTGATCCTACTGACCGGGCATTTCTAGTGACGGTCGTACGTCGTCAGTCGAGTTATTACTTTGTACTGTCCTCCTCGAGGGAGCCCCAAAGGATAATGAACCTGTGAGGATAACGTCCAGTACCTGTCGATCGACCTTAAAAGCCTCAGGGGCTCCGGGCTTTAATGTGCCCAAAAAAGTTAACGTGATTTTAATATTTCGTAAAAACAATAAAAAATTTTTAAAAAAAGCTGAAAAATGACTTCGTGTTATCCAGCAAAACAAGTATTTAAATCGCTAATTAGTTTGGTATTATTCAGCTTATGATTTAGAATGAGGATTTTCTTGGTTGAAACAAATCTCACAACAAAGAAGATTATCCAAATCTTTCTACTTACAACCGCATACCGCTTAATCTCGGATGATTATTTTTCACCTTAATGTGTTTGATATATAGAAAGTATCAATCAAGAGACTTCAGCGATTAATATAATCCTTGTGTATTAATTGTCTTATCAAGAGAAAATGGCGGATTCAGACTCGCGAATCTTAACTAAAGTCAATAAGAGAAGATCTGTTAATTTTCCCGACCAAAGAAGGGGTAAAGGAAATAAGAGAAAGCAAGAAAGTAAGCAAGAAAGTAAGAGAGCATATTAGCGAAATCACTCATGCAACTTCTACTTAAGCATCAATCAAATTAGATGAGAAATAGCTTTTACTCTCACTTTATAAATCTTTGCGGTGAAGTTTTCAAACCGTTTCAAATTATTCAAACATCTTTCTTGAATATTGTATGAGTTTCTCCTTGGAAACTTTGTAATTATTTTGAATGGTATCCGATGGCGCACCTGATGTTTGGCCGAATTATCTCCTACGTCTGAAACGGAACTTTCCAGTTAAACGCCACTTTGTTCTCAAGCTTTTGTTGTTGCTTTCCGGATCTTTCGAATTCGAATTAATCGGGTCTTTCCAATTGTTCCGTTCCGAGGTTTAAATTTAAAAAAACCAAAAACAAAACATGTTCTGAGGAAGCCCTGAAAGCCCTTATTCCGACACGTTTGACTTTTCAAGGTATCTTGTATTAATGTCGAACTGGTTTTCGATCCTGTCGGTGAAAACTTCCCAACGAATTCGCGATCCGTCGGCAGAAAAGCGCATGAAGCTCTTTCATTTTAAGTGCGTAGAAATTCTGAGTCCGCATCAATAAATCGAGAAAAGTTAATTCAAACGAATATACATTAATTGTAGTGACTTTACCTCTTTGACTATATAAGATTAGAGAAAATTAGTAAGATTATATGAAGAACAAGGATCTACAATAAACACTTTCTGCAGAATAGATTTTACCCCGAAACCCTGTGCATACCCTAAGACAGCCTCGAGTAAACCATTTAAGGTAACACGAGTCTTGGGCTTAGGTTTCATGCATTATCTATCTACTTAACCCTTCGTTATTTCCTTAAGGTAATCGTAAAGATTGACTTTGCTTCGTGTACATATTGCGCAAGATATTTTTAAATAAATCATTTTTTCAAAGATGATCTATTTTCAAAAAGAAGAACAAGTACGATTTCAAGTATAATATTAAACAATTAGTTCGACATTTTATAAGAGGTTATAACTAAAGTTTAGAACAACAGCAAATGTACTACTTATTAGTTTATTACATAAGCAAATTTCTTTTGAAAGTTAAAATTTAGTTCCAGGGAGATTGTAACGGATTGAATAAAATCAAAACGCTCGAGGCGTTCAACAGCGTCAGCTACACTTGAAACGTTTCATCGTTTCCCCGATTCTCGTTTATATTATTCTCTCTTCTCCTCTTTCAGCGTTTCCCTTTTTTCGTGCTCCTTTGTGGTGAAAGAAGCTGGTAAGATTGTTAGTAAAATAAGCCGCATTCATCCTGTGCCTAACAAAAGCACACGAATATTTGAACTTACTAAAAAGTAATTTCAATTTGAAGAGAAAAGGAAGAAGATTTTGCGACCGAGTTGGACATCAGGAATAAACCAAGTTTTATTTGGTTAATTCCGAAAAGACCAAAAAAGATAAATTTTAGAATTGTTAGTATTTCTAAAACGAAAGCATCTATCATCACGTGTGTCGTGAGCAGAGGAATATAAAATTGAGACTGTCCTAAAATAAAAGCATTTAGGAAATATTTTCTCGAGAAACCAACTATCCCCATACGCGAAAGACGTATTAGAGACGTTCACGGTTAAAATATATGTGACGTGTTTCAGACGCCTTTTTTAAGAAATTTTGGGACCATGGATGTCCTCACGCGGACGGGGTACATCTCTGCAAATGATTTTCGGACCGGAAACATGGTGGTCTTTACGCGGTTCACACCATTTTCCTGAAGCCCTGAGGTATTTGTACAAATCGATTTCGAAAATGAATTAATTTTTGAGTTTGAAAGATCGCATCTCAAATTTAATTGAAAATTAAGTTTCATTTTGAGACCTTATTTTGAAGATTTTAGCCAATAAAAGTTAGTTTATGAATTACACCAAAATGAAGCGCAACAGGTTGAAAATTTACCGGATATAATAAAAAAAAAATGGACGTTACTATTCGTAAAAAGCAGAAGAGGGTATCCGTGTAATTACTTCTCATAAAGGCGAAAACGTTGCTACTTAAAAAAAGGATTTTAATGCCGGCATACTAATTTCTTGGGGCATCCTGGAAAACATGAATATATCAAGACTGTTATATTACACGAGTGATCGCGTGGATTAGGAGGAAGAGCAGTCGCAGGTATGGCAGTTAATTAATGAAAGGGTGGGAACGGGAGAAGGAGATCGAGGAAGGGTAGAAAGGTGGTTCGGGGTGAGTGAACGTCAGCCGGATTGGGGATGATTAGTTTGACTGCCGCGTTGTTGATCATATTAATTATTATAAGGTTAAGTTTTTAATTAGTCCTCTTGTCGAGGACACCTGATGTTCTGTCAGCCTGACACCCTAGTTCATCAATATATAAAACCTTCTCGTTCCTCCTTTCATCTTTTCCTCGATTTTCTCTTTTAAACTTTTCGCGACTTTATTTTGAATTTTTTAACCTTTTTTCCTCCGTGCATTTTTTATTTCATAAAAAGAGAAAAAAAAAGATACGATCACGTCATCGTCAGTGGTAACAATTAATTCGGAATCAATTATCGGAAGCATCTGATGCGAAACGTCACGGGCATCGTTAAGAGTAATTGTAAAAGAATGACCGCAAGCTGTTGCCACGAAATAACCCGGAGGAAAAAAAAAGAACTCATTTTTAGAAAAATAAAGTCATTAGTGAAGTCATATATGAAATTGTTTAGGTTTCGGATAATTTGTTTCCATTTTTTCCTTATGTTGTTCCGAAGCGAAATACGAATCGCTTTTCCACGAATATATCAATCATAACGCATTTATCCCTTTTCATCTCTTTCTGCTTTTGATAGAAAGCCCAAGGTCGAAGCAAAAGCGAGGGACCGAAAAGGGAGTTCGGGTTTTCACCCTTTCCTGCAATATGTCGATTTCATAAAAATAATTCGGAATCAGTTTCGTTGAAATGTCACAAATAAACGGTAAATAATGACGAGTGCAATCGTCCGGCAATTATGTAAATGACATCAAGTCGGCGGAAACGTCTATCCCTCACGGCAGACAGGGAGACAGCACATGTTGGCTTTCTATCTAATAAAGGATTCTGCTTTGTGTGCATAAAGGGTTGTTACATTTTTCCTAAGGAGCGTTCAAGTGTGCATCGAAAAAAATACTCGTTATTACATACACTAGACAAAAATATTGTTTCCTAAGATTGGGAATTTAACTCTGCGGAAATTTATGTGTTCACTCATTTGCTAATTCTTCCGAACGAATCAGGGCTTAAACTATACATCTCCATCCATGCATTTTTACACGAGTCCCACGGTAGAATTTACAGAAATAAAAACCATTGCCGCATTGTTGAGATTATTCAAAGAAAAGCTGCTTCATGGCTACGAGAAAATTATTGGCATCCCTTGAAAGTGAAGAAAGTCTAAGTCGAATTACTATCTACGGAAGGTATATCGACAGGAGAAATTAATGGACACCGGTCCCTATAGTACAAATTTTTCCAGTCAGAAGTGGTCGGTATTTTAAAATATGAACATGCGAAAATTTCGGATAGATACCAAAATCGAAAAATACTTCAGCAAACTTTGAGAAAGAAGGGATTTTCAATCCTTATTAAAGCTCCTTAAACTTTTCACGAGCCGCTCTTAAATTAAAATGAGCATATCGTAAAGATTAATGAGAAAATAGGGCCAACGTTGACATTTCGATTTTGAAAATACCAGTATCATAATTCATATACAATAAGCGTGTTTACTGAAACCGCAGTTCGCCGTGGGATATTTGAATTCCATTAACTCCGAATTGATTCACAATAACCCTGGAGTGCGGTGCTCACTTTATGGAATTTCGACTGGGGCATGTTTTCCGTTCGTTAAATCTGGACTCCGTTTTCGTGAAAGGAATAACCTACCCCATTTTGGGTTAAAATATATTCATCACCCGTTAAAGGTAATAAGAAACCGGCCGTCCTTCTCGCCGTAAAACACGCAAACGAGTCGGGTTGCCCTTGTTGAAAAGTCCGTCCTTCCCCTTCTTTAAACGTCGAGGGAAAGGAGAGAGAAAAGATGTATGAAACTAACTCGAGCTGACCCTTATGCTACCTATCTTAATAATTGCTTCAAGCTCGCGAAACTAACGTAATTAATAACGGTTACCCCGTCTCTCTTCGCCGATATGGTCACAACACGATGCCACGTGTAGAAGCAGACCTTTAAGTAGTTTCCCCTGTAATGGACCAAATTTTCCCTTTCCTTGGATCTCGCACTTAGGAAATCATTTCCTTCCTGTGCGTTAACTTGAGGCGTCGGGAAATAAAAAGGGTAATTATTGAAGAAACATAAAAGATTATTTTTTCACACCTCCCTCATCCTTCTTGGATTAAATGGATTGAAAGCCATTAGGTTACTAATTTTGATTGGGTTATGTTCCTCCGACTTTGCACTGGCTGACCCTTCCATTCGCATTCCGAGTACAAAAGAGAAAGGACTCGATAAATCAAACCGCAGAAAAAATCTCTCGTAACTTTTCCAAACTTTTACGAGGACCAAACGATACAAACCAATTTTCATCGTCATCGCACAAAAAAAAAACCAAACGAAAAAGGATTCACATGTCATGTCAGTTTTCGGACATTCTTTCCTAAGCCAAAATATTTTCCATCAAATTTTATACTTGGATGGGACCGATCACTTCAATTAAATTTTAATTTCCAAGTTAGTAAAGCTCCGACTACTTGCTTGAACACCTCTTGTGTCATATAATATTATATCGAGCGTCTCAGGTGTTCGGCAATCCCAAAACCGTATTTTAAAAGCAGTCTGCCAAATAAAGCATCGAGAGTGGAAAGAGGATAATGATAGAATCTAATATCTCCACTTTCATATCCTGGTGACTCTCCCAACTTTTATTAAGGAGAAAGCTTGCGTTTAAATATGAAATTCTCGCCGACCATAAGATTCCTTATCCATCACCATTACTTTGCAAAAGAAAATCACAGTCGGTTCGACTAGTTAGCTGTTAAACTAAAATATTCTTTCATAATTTTAGCTAAACTGTCATTAGAATTAGAATATGTGCCTGTTTCCTAAATGTTAAGGGAATCATGCGTAAAAGTATATGTCCCGAAAGATCTTCAAAACCTTTTCCTCAGTTCCTAACTTTGAAAATGAATTCTCGTTTAATCTCTTCTTAAAAGTTTTTAACTGACTTAAAAACTGCAATGATTTTAAACAATTTTGACATAAACACACGATCGCTACAATCTCCCGACCGCACGCCCAACGAAAAAAAAAATCTTCACTTTGTCAGAAAGATGAAAATATGCAGGGTAGAAAAAAATGAGATTTTTATTAACAACAAAAACAAAGAATGAAAAAAAAGCAGTATAAAGTTTCGCAGGAACATAAAATTCTGTAACATTACATAAAAGTGAAGAGGAGAGATGGCGGGGAAAAATAACTTGAAACTTGGTTGCGGTCCTTTCTTTTTTCTTAGGATTTTTTAAATTCTGACTGTAATTTTTCAAGCCTTCAAGCTACCGCGTTCTGTTTCTTGTTTTGTAAAATAAGGTCAGGCTTTCCCAGTATTTTTATTTCATTTCCTGTCCTTTTTAATGCTTTTTTTGTCAAAAAAAAATCTGCTGCTTTAAAGGGATACGGATCGGAAGAAAATATTTTGACTCGGGATTTATTCCGTTTCGGAACGGAGGGCCTTTTCTAAGAGATAAATTACAACTTGGAGCCAAAAAAAGTCGAGTAGCTAATACCGTCAGGGGTAGAAAACCTCATGTTGTTTATCTAAGCAAACAAAATTTTCATTTTAGACAGTGGTTGGAAAGGATTATAAAAACAAATTAAATCCTTAGATTTTCGTCTCTTAAGAAAGGAGCGGACATTTTTTTTTCTTCCGTGCGATATTTAAACTAGGATCAGGAATTTTCTACTTTTCAGAGAGAAAGTTTCACAATAAATTTGGACGGTTTCAGCCTTAAGGGTTTTCTACGTGTTTCATTTCATTCGACTCATCTATCACATCTCGAAAACCTTTTCCTTTCGATGTTCCTCTTCTGCTTAGCTCACCTATAAATGTTTGAATAATCCCCGACTTTTCTTCAGACTTATGTGCAGCTTTTCAAAGTTCGACGTGTTTTTGAGTAATGTACGGCGGGTTTAAAATAGTACCGGGACGTGAATAAGTGACAAGTGGCGTACACGAATTCCACAGAAACTATTACGAACCAAGAAAATTCCTTCCCGGAGGGTTTAGGAGGGATCTACTTCTTAACTTACGGCAAATACTGCTGGTAAAAGCCTACAATAAGAGATAGAAGTTTAATTGCTACACCGGGAGTTAGCTCACTAGGTCCTGCTGCAGCTACAAAGGAAGGTATCAATTAGAGAACACTAAATTAATTCAATTGCAGCTCATTAACTTTAATCGACAGTTGAAGCGAGGCTAAACAGCCAAAATGAAGAAAATTAGATTTTAACCAGAAGTTAAGGAACTGCAGTGGTTCATTTTCCAAAAAAATGTTTATCTGCATACAAAAGGAGCATGGGAGCAAGCAATTCAATTTTTTACAAATTTGATTTCGACTTCCCTTAATTTCACGACTGAAAGAGAACAATTTTGCAAAGATTCACAGTCGCTTCTTCTCAAGTTTTAATTTTTCAGCAAAGTGTCTAGCAATGCTTTTTCGTTTGATACTCAAAGATTTTACATGGATGCTGTAAACATGGCAGGAATAGGCAGCGATCATTCAGATGTAGCATTTTCTGTGATCTTAAGTCACAGTCGTACATCTTAAGTCTTTTCCCTGTTTTGTGGAAAAATTTCATCATTTCGTTATTAGGTTGCCATTGTTTTAGCACTTTCGAGGTGCTTTTTAATTTTCCCTTCTGCCATATAAGGTATTAAAATTTAGAAGAGGATTAAAAGTGTTCTTGAATATTGATAACGCTATTTTTTAAACGAATAGCGTTCGCAGATCCGCTGGGGAAATTTGCTAAAGTGTACGAAAAAAGTTCAAGCAAAAACGAAGGAAAAGGCATTTAGAGTAAGATGTTGAAGAAGAATATTTACAAAGCTTTTTTTTATTTAATCGATGTTTTTACCATGCCAAGCTGTAATTTCTCAAACAACAGTGACTATCATGCAATAACTATCGAAATCGACGTAATTTTTGATCCTCACTAAAAGATCTACTTTTAAAAGTTCAAGCAAGCTGAAACCGTTTGCAGCAAGCTGTCTTCTCAAAACCAGAGTGAATTCGTAGAACAAGAACAGTCGAATGGCTTCCGACGAAAATAATCATTTTCATTAATAATTCCCCAAGGAGTAACGCAAAGTGTGAGTAAGAAGGAAAAAACTGCGAGAGTAATATTTTACCTAGGCTTAAAACTAAAGAAATGTAAGGAACACCATATGTTTGAATGTGAATCACCTAGGGAAATCATCTTAGCTTTCTTTTTTTTATTTAGGATCGATTAAAGTGCTTGAAAAACTTGAGGGGATTCGGGGAAAAAGGAAGAATTGCTTATTCAACTGAAAGAACATTTCTCGAGGGATGAATTTTGATTCCGACTGATCAAAATTAGCGCCGTTTTTATCTTAACACTTTTCAACTTTCTGATTGATTACGCCTTAATCTCCCTCCTATTAATTTCGCAGATGGCGTTCGTTCCTTTTTTTCGAAAACGCCAAAAACTTCTCTGCCGTTCGCTCCGTCCCTGCGGCAAACGAAAAAAAAAAGACAACGGCAGGAGACAACCAAGGGAAATCCGGTAAGTTTAGAAGTGAGGCATCCCTGACTGAAGAATTCAAGGAATAACTTACTGCCGTGTTTATGCAAGTCTCGTATTCTATTCTTCTGCGTGGTTAATCGTGAAAAAACGTTCAAGTGAATCGAGGATAATTTTACTCTTCACCGAGTTTTAACTTCACTTTATTTTAATTAAATTTTTACAACAGATTCAAAAGAAGACGCTCCCCGTGTATATAGAATAGAAATTGTTTATTTTTCTCATTCTTCATTTAATGCGAGTATTAAAGCTTCTAATGCCACGACTACTAATTATTTTCCTCTTTTCCCCTTCTTTTTTTGTCTCGAATTTTTTTCTCTGACAGATTTTTCTTTTTAGATCGTAGTTACGGCTGCGAACGTTTGAGAAATTCACGTTACGGGTTTGATAAACATTTGTTTTTTAAGTTTTTAATTGATACTGATTTATGATAGTTAACCCGCATGCGCTGCTAATTTAACTAGCGCGTGTAAGTAACGTGATTTATGGCAAAACAAATCTTAATTTAAGAATTTAAAAAAAGTGGACTTTCAGACAGACTTTTCAAATACCGCGACACGTTCCGTTTACTCGAAAATCATTTAAAATGTTTAGCTTAACTGACCTCTTTGTGTATTTCTTGAAATCATTTCAAAAAAAAACGGACTCTTTCAGATCAGACCAAATGGATACGGCATCTCATAAAATTTACCAAGGAAATTGGATTGAAAGCTCAAATTTCGATACGACCTTTTATTTTTTTGGTTGACTTAAAGTCGAC
Source organism: Liposcelis brunnea (assembly GCA_023512825.1). Lineage (NCBI taxonomy): Eukaryota > Metazoa > Arthropoda > Insecta > Psocodea > Liposcelididae > Liposcelis > Liposcelis brunnea. The sequence goes on from CM042073.1 coordinate 23,973,264, forward strand.
AAGAGACACGACGGTTTCTATTCCGCAATTTACATTTTCAAAATAACTGCAACTTTGAAAAGCTTCTCCTCCTAATTTCATCGTAAAAAGTAATATTGTAAACATTGTTTGAACGCGTAAACAAAATGCATGAAGACGAAAATGCGCGGGACTGAAAAGCCGTGGAAACCCGAAGAAAGTTAAACAAGTTTATTCAATCACCCTTCCAGGAAATGGTAACTCGGCAAACAGATATTTAGACGGAAAACCACAATACAGAGGTGTCAGGATTTTCGATTCAGAGAAAGGCCTTCGGTTTCTTAACAAACGCAAGAGTAGGGATTTGAAGGCCATTAATCAGTGTAATTCCCGCTATTAATAACAAGTCTGACAGCTTGCATAACGGCGAAGAGGCAATAACGGATTATTACATTTTACTACACCCCAACAAAACTCCCTTTTAGCCCCCTTCGACGGTCCTACCCCATCGCCTCCCTGTTATTTGAATAATGTCTTAAACAGTAAACAATACCATGGCAAAGGTATAACGTTTCAGATTGGATTTTATGCTTAAACAGACACACAGTCAGCAAAACGAAATCACTTCGCTTGTTCTCGACTTTCCGATCTGACGGTCGGAATATTTTGTGATCAAGCTATATGGCTACATTATTTCTTTAAATTTACTGATAGGGTTTGCTTACAAAATTCGAATTGAAACTTATTGTCATGGAAAAATCTTTAATATCTTTTGAGGATTGCAATAAACCGGAAAACTCATACAGTAAAACCTCTGATAGCGGACCCGCCAATTAACGGACTCCCGCCGTAACGGACTCCCGCCGTAACGGACTCCCGCCGTAACGGACTCCCGCCGTAACGGACTCCCGCCGTAACGGACAAAATTTCCTGGAACGGGTTTTTCCCCATATAACCCCATGTATTTTTTCTTCCTAATACTGTACATTTTATTCCAATTTCATGAAATTCAAATTTTCGAAGGTTATCATTGGCGATATGCTACGTTATATTCCTTTGTAATATATTTTTTCCCCAGTCAAGTTTTCGTAAATTCGTAAAAAATTTTTTCCCCAAAAAAATTAATATATTCAGAAAAGCGGACAAAAATTTCGGTCCCGAGGTGTCCGTTATAGAGGTTTTACTGTACTAAAAGTGCACACTCGAGTAAAGTCTTTTTTCAACTCCCTCGTCTAAAAATTTATACAAAAATGGGAGCGCTAGGAATGTTCGAAATGGGGTAAAGGTTCAAGTTCAGACAAAAGAAAGTCATTCATTTAATAAATTTAATTCCATGACCACCGACGTCAATCGTTAACATTGCGGCAATAAAATTTAATGCATGTCCATACATTGAATTGCCACCCTAACCGTCTAATTTATAAAGAAAATGTGTTATCAATATTTAAACACGCGTGTAATTGTAATGCAGACTCGTCTATTGTCATCGTTGCAAAAATGAGGGTTACGAAGATCATTGTTTTCCAAGAAACTAGGGTTTTCCTTTTTACATTACTTCAATATTTAACTGAAGTAGGTTGTGTGTGTGTCATCCGGTCGGATACAATATCTGATTTGGGGTGGCGGATCATGATACTCGTCCTCATAAAAACGGGGACGAGTGCTATCGTCATGATACGATCCCACTTGTTTGTCTAATCGACCGAGACTTTTTTCTTTTTCGATTAAATCACGAAAAAAAAGATGGTAGGCACAGTTCGTGAAAAGTTAATTACGAAAAACAAGAGGGTTTTATGTTAGACGTTAGAAAAGACCTCCATTGTTCTCTTTTGTTTTTGTTGCAGGGGAAAAAAAGGAAAAAAGTCGTAACACCGTATTGTTAAACTGGCGATTTTGAAAATTAGACAAACAGCGGAAGAAAAAGCCAAACAAAAAATATAATTAATGATAGTGAAATACGGAGTTTGTTTGAACAAACACACACAACACACATCCACTCATACAACAAACAACATATGCCTACCCTGATTAATTTGACTTGCATGCTAACTATACTCCTGTGTTTGCTTTGTATCAAAAACTGCATTGATTCTAAGACCCTTTTTTTCAATAAAATATTAATGGCAAATTTTTAAAACTAACATTAAAAATTTTCTTTTCAATGGGGTATCTGTTAAAGTATCGGATTATCGGCTAATTGGAATGCTGGGGTCGAGTAACTAAACTGAATAATTTTTTTCTTTGTGTGGAAGAGGAGGAAATGCTGGAACATAAAGAAAATTTTTACGCTGTCGAGAGCAGAAAATAAGTACCAATATGTCTAGGCCAAATCAAACAAATCTTAGATCAGAAACCCGATTTCCACTATTTCAAAATAACCGGATTCTCAATAAGGAAGCCAAAGATCTAAGCTCACCGATATCGTTGGTTACTAGCTTTCAATTTTTGACTTCGACCCAATCTTAAAAATCGTCGAGTACGGCAGTAATTAAAACTGGGTGTGCAATCTTTAAACATATGAAAACAAATTTAACGAACGGCCACATACGAAAAGGATTATAATCAAAAGGTACACTAAAGAACCCTTCATCGTAATTAACAACTCGACGGTGCATTCAATTGTAATGCTAATTGTTTTATTTCAGTGTAATAGTTCATGTTTGTTAAGAATTTACCTATTGTCATGTTAAACACGATTCCGAAGTAATAGTTCCGAGTGAAAATACAATAAAATCAACCCCCACGACATGTGGTAAAAGTCCTTTCATTTCATGTCCGAGCGGTCTATTTGATGAAATAAGGGCTCCCAACATTTCAAAAGTGAGAGGGTGACACCCTAAGTATTACCACAGCCCCTTACAGTCGACACTTTTTAAGTTCCTTTGCAGAAAACGGTAGCCAAAGAGAAACTTTTGTTTAACTTATATAAGGATTTTTCCCCGAAATGTCCACCCCCGAATCAAATGATTTACAACCCGAGCTTTTTCATGCTTCATGTATTTAACGAAATTGATATTGTAATTATTAGCTGTTTGATTTACGGTTTTATTTCATTTTTTTCCTCTTTCTTTTTTTCCCCGACGTTGTATTATATTTTATTTTACCGTTTCTATATCGCGAATATTATTCCTAATGTCGACTTCTCGACCCCTTTTTAATTTTGAATAAAGGGTTACTTAATTTTAATTAGCTGCCTCTGAGCTTTCTGAGTTTAGATGCGGGCGATGGCTCTTTGTTCTACAGAAAGTGATTCGAATCGAATACGTGCAGGAAAAGAAAGATAACGGAGTTAAAACCGTGAAACCTGCAATGAGGGTAACGTGAAATTACTCCGATAGATAAACATGCCTATCGCTTGACACGCATCTTCTCGTTTTATCTTACTTCACGTGAAACTTGGAAACCGCAAGCAAACACAGCCTAAATCATGAGAGAACGTAAAAAAATGAACGAACGGGGTTGCGGATCTAAATCCATTAAACGCGAGGGTCGGAGATCATTGTTGCCAATAAACAATTGCGACATTGAAACTTGTCTTGAATAATGAGCAATCCGCAATAAAATCAAAAGCGAATAATATTACACTATATATTTGCGCTCCATGTGAGGAAGCAAGGGGTCGGAAATATTAGAGTTTAAATGTAATATTTATGCATTAAAATGTATTCGCATACCCCGCGAGCTTTCGTGTACTCATTTGCATGGACAACTACCCTTGACTGGAGCAATGATCATTTTTGATGTTATTTCTGTTTTACTTTGAACAGTCACTCGGTGCTGCAATAAAAAAATTAAACAACACTTTTCATGTTTCAGGGGACAAGCTTTGAATTCCACTCGGCCGATCGGGTAAAAGCGATTTGAAACTCGATCTGTTGTATTTAAAAAAACTGACAAGTTTTTTCACAAGTGGGGATAGCTAAAATCCAAAGGTAGGTTGGGAAAACCCTTTTTCCCAATGAAAAGAATGATGAAAAGATCCGGAAACGATAACTGTAATGTGTACTGCCCCGACACATTCGAGGGGTTGAATATTCCAAGGTTGAAAGTTATATTGGTCATTTTCTGATCTGTAGGGTTGACTCGGGGTCATAAATCATGTAACCCTTTTGTTCAACCCCAGTAGGTGTCGCATGGGACTACTGCAGCGGTTCCTAGTTAATATAATATTTATTAATCGGAAAAGGAACCGAAAAAACTGGGAAATATCTCTTTTTTTCACCTTTTCCTTCCCTATCTTTGCCATGCGTGGTTTTTGCACGAAATGTCAATGGACTTTGAAAAAGGGTGAATGGAACAATTATCAAGAGGTATAAACTTTCGCTTTGTGGATTAAAATATAGCTTCGAGAAAATCGCATTGTAGCTAAATTTAATGCATTGAAAAGAATAAAAAAAATTTATCACTAATAATATTAAATTTTGCTTATTTGCTAAATGTCCAGCAATCTTTTCACCAAAATCGTCCCGCAATAATTTTTTAACTTATAATCTACTTTTTAAATGCAAGATACACTTTTTACTTTGCACACTATTCCTTCTGACATTCATGACCCGAGCCGTATTTTACTAGCTACCTGGTCTCATATTTGTCAGCTGTCTTTTCTGTGTACAATAGAGATCTTGTGAGCTTTTTTATTATCTCACTTACAGTTAATTTCTTCTTCCTTTTTATTAACTTTTGGCCATTATTTCCCGACCATATTTTCTATCAATATTTAGCGACCCTTTTGACATAAATTATCATCTTCACCTAATTTTTATCTCATTGATAGATATTAAAACTTATCGTCACAAAATTACAATAGTCCGACTCAGAAAAAATTGAAATAGTTTATTTGTATTTTTGAGAAAAACAACTCATTCTATTTTATCTTCCGAGACTTGCCACGTCTTTAGCCATTGATGCCGAAAAATCTTTTCTCCGGTTTAAACATCAAAAGAACTGTGAGATACAATAAACATGTTTCTTTCCATTCTTTCAAATCTGACAGAGACCAGAACATGAACAGAATTTTTTTTAAAAAAAGGGAAACTCGAAATAAAATTCATTCAGTTTTGTGAATTTCAACCCGCACTATAAAAACCACTGCCCCCTTATTTACATTTCAATCCTCGTCTCATGACAATGATTTCGGATCGAGACTGTCCATTTAAATTCATTTTATGTATCGTTTGTTTTAGACAACCTTTTGAACGATAGCCCGCATCGTTTAAGATCCCGACCGTGAAGAAAATAGCGGTAGCTCAAATAACAAGGTCGTCAAAAGAACCAACCAGTCTTTTCCTTTATAAATAAAAACATTACATTTGCCGTTTTGATTCGACACGTCCGCAGATACGGTTTCCCCTATCAACCATTCGACCGTTTCTGATCGAATCTTACAAAAGTCGAAACTTTCAAAATCAAAAGTCATATATTCCGTTTGTGTTGGAACCGATCAAAGGAAAACCCTCAATAAAATTAGTCACCTTCGATTTTCAGTTTCTTTCTTCTAGGCACAATGATGGCAACAAATGAGACAGACGTTCAACTAAATGACTCTTAAGTTAAATTAAAATAGTCCGAGTTCTCGCTAAAATATCTCGAATACAGCAAAAAGCGTCACTCATGAACCCCGGGCTAATGCAAATAATTGCAGTTTTTCAATCCCCACAAACATTTTTACAAATAAATTTCCTGCGGTAACTGCCACGATTTTAGATTCGAAAATTTTATGAATTAAGAAAGGTTGGGAATGATTAAGCGACGGGAGGGAACGTGCGGCTTTTCTTGTATTTATGCACGGGCGTTGAAATTCATTTATCATGGGAAACAGTCTTTCATTTTGAACCCCCAAGATGTTCTTCTTCATGTTTTGTTTTTCACCCTTTTCTTCTACGTTTAACCTTGCCCTGACTCGTTAATCACCTGACGAATGAAGCTTATATCACGATATTCTTTTCCTCTCAGGCATCGCTTTCAAATCCCACGACTGACATTTTCCCGAAATGTGTTATAGCAAAGAACTGTGAGGGAGCACATTTTTCGCGAATGCTTATCAACTTAAAAAAAAGTTTTCGAAAAGAATCGAGATTGTTAGAATATCAACAGTTCATGAATTTATATGAGCTTTTTCTCCAAAACGTTCTCTTGTGTATTATCCAAAAAAAAGATGATTGACTCGCTCGAAATAGGAAACTTTTTATAGCGATAATCTCATTCCCGCAATTTCACGTTTCCAAGTTTATGAAAAAAAAAAAAAAATAAATAAATATTGCAATATAAAGATTGAACTTTGGGTGCAAGATTTTACCTGAAACTGACAGAAAGAATTCATTAACCTTCTAAGTGAATAATTAATGGCTTGTTTGAAAAATGATTCTTCATAATTCTCTGAGGAAATTAGTAATGATGAAGCTTATATTCCCGTTCCGCCCCTAACTTATTCTTAATTATACCAGCCAATTTACCTTCCCCCTTCCGATATAAACAAGAACGTAAAAAATATACAATAAAGCTTTATTTACCTGCTTCATTGTCTTTCACTCTCTACATTTAAAAAATTGATTTGAAAAGCATAAGCATTCATTTAAAATTTTGCACTACCAATATTAATTATTTAAAAATAAAAGCCAAAAAGATGCAACTACACAACAGTGTTAAAAAATATCAGAAATTGATTTTTTAGGCTATACAAAAACAAAACTACTGAAAAAATATATAATACGAAATGAATTTTGATATAGAAAATCGAATAACTAAAAACCTTAATTTTTCGATTATAGAAAAAAACCTGTTTCACAAAAACCAAGTTGATGTTTCAAAATCGATATTTACTTATATTAAAAATAATTCCCCAAGTTATTAAATAAAAAATTTAAATCTCATCATAAGTATTTCTTATACGATTTCTTAGTAATTACCAAATTCAAAGATTTGCCCGCTAACTCAAGAACTCAGCAAATTCTTATTCCGGAAGATCGAAAAAACTCAGACGTTTTTCAGTGTTTTTCAATAGATGTTAAAAAAAAATTGGGAATTCCCTACCTTCAAACAAACCCAAAAACAATTACAACGAAAACTGGCAGTTACATTTTAATCAAAGTAATAAATTAAGACTAAATATTCTGTCACATTTACAAGATATCAAAAAATTTGAGTTTCTGTGAAACGAAAAAAATGGGCATTTTTTCGATGTTTCCAAATGGATATTTATATTTCGATTTATAAATTTTCCGGCGAATTACGGGTCAAAATATTGATGAATTATATACTGGGAGATGTATTTCAATCTGAGGAATCGATTGAGACTAGGTAGAAATTTCAATTTTTCGTTTTTAAAAAGTTATTGACGAAAAACCTATTTTCAGAAACCAAGTAGTTCGAAAATCTATTTTTACAGAAAAATTATTTTCCATACGATCTAGAGCTACAAACTACATCTTAACAGATGTATTTTGATACAAGGAATCCGTTGGAATTTACAAAATGTAAAAATTCGGCCGCGTTCTCAAGATATTTGCATTTTTCAGTTTCGATCTAACGAAAAAAATGGGCATTTTTTTGATGTTTAAAAATCGACTATCAATTTTCGATTTATGAATTTTCCGGCGAATTACGGGGCAAAATATGGTTGAAATATATACTGGGAGATGCGTTTTAATCTAAGGAATCGATTGAGACTAGGTAGAACACTCAATTTTGTGTTTTCAAAAAGATATTTAGAAAAAACGGATTTTGAGAATCCAAGTAGTTCGAAAATCTATTTTTACAGAAAAATGATTTTTCCTACGTTCGAGAGCTTCAAACTACATCTTAACAGATGTATTTTGATGCAAGGAATCCGTTGGAATTTACAGAATATAAAAATTCGGCCCCGTTCTCAAGATATTTGCATTTTTCAGTTTCGATCTAACGAAAAAAATGAGCATTTTTTCGATGTTTAAAAATCGACTATCAATTTTCGATTTATGAATTTTCCGGCGAATTACGGGGCAAAATATGGTTGAAATATATACTGGGAGATGCGTTTTAATCTAAGGAATCGATTGCGACTAGGTAGAACACTCAATTTTGTGTTTTCAAAAAGATATTTAGAAAAAACGGATTTTGAGAATCCAAGTAGTTCAAAAATCTATTTTTACAGAAAAATGATTTTTCCTACGTTCCAGAGCTTCAAGCAACATCCTATCAGATGTATTTTGATGCAAGGAATCCGTTGGAATTTACAGAATATAAAAATTCGGCCGCGTTCTCAAGATATTTCCATTTTTAAGTTTCGATCTAACGAAAAAAATGAGCATTTTTTTGATGTTTAAAAATCGACTATCAATTTTCGATTTATGAATTTTCCGGCGAATTACGGGGCAAAATATGGTTGAAATATATACTGGGAGATGCGTTTTAATCTAAGGAATCGATTGAGATTAGGTAGAACACTCAATTTTGTGTTTTCAAAAAGATATTTAGAAAAAACGGATTTTGAGAATCCAAGTAGTTCGAAAATCTATTTTTACAGAAAAATGATTTTTCCTACGTTCGAGAGCTTCAAACTACATCTTAACAGATGTATTTTGATGCAAGGAATCCGTTGGAATTTACAGAATATAAAAATTCGGCCCCGTTCTCAAGATATTTGCATTTTTCAGTTTCGATCTAACGAAAAAAATGAGCATTTTTTCGATGTTTAAAAATCGACTATCAATTTTCGATTTATGAATTTTCCGGCGAATTACGGGGCAAAATATGGTTGAAATATATACTGGGAGATGCGTTTTAATCTAAGGAATCGATTGAGACTAGGTAGAAGTCTTTATTTTTGATTTTCAAAGAGTAATCTACGAACAACCGATTTTCAGAAACCAAGTAGTTCAAAAATCTATTTTTACAGAAAAATGATTTTTCCTACGTTCCAGAGCTTCAAGCAACATCCTATCAGATGTATTTTGATGCAAGGAATCCGTTGGAATTTACAGAATATAAAAATTCGGCCGCGTTCTCAAGATATTTCCATTTTTTAGTTTCGATCTAACGAAAAAAATGGGCATTTTTTTGATGTTTAAAAATCGACTATCAATTTTCGATTTATGAATTTTCCGGCGAATTACGGGGCAAAATATGGTTGAAATATATACTGGGAGATGCGTTTTAATCTAAGGAATCGATTGAGACTAGGTAGAACACTCAATTTTGTGTTTTCAAAAAGATATTTAGAAAAAACGGATTTTGAGAATCCAAGTAGTTCGAAAATCTATTTTTACAGAAAAATGATTTTTCCTACGTTCGAGAGCTTCAAACTACATCTTAACAGATGTATTTTGATGCAAGGAATCCGTTGGAATTTACAGAATATAAAAATTCGGCCCCGTTCTCAAGATATTTGCATTTTTCAGTTTCGATCTAACGAAAAAAATGAGCATTTTTTCGATGTTTAAAAATCGACTATCAATTTTCGATTTATGAATTTTCCGGCGAATTACGGGGCAAAATATGGTTGAAATATATACTGGGAGATGCGTTTTAATCTAAGGAATCGATTGAGACTAGGTAGAACACTCAATTTTGTGTTTTAAAAAAGATATTTAGAAAAAACGGATTTTGAGAATCCAAGTAGTTCAAAAATCTATTTTTACAGAAAAATGATTTTTCCTACGTTCCAGAGCTTCAAGCAACATCCTATCAGATGTATTTTGATGCAAGGAATCCGTTGGAATTTACAGAATATAAAAATTCGGCCCCGTTCTCAAGATATTTGCATTTTTCAGTTTCGATCTAACGAAAAAAATGAGCATTTTTTTGATGTTTAAAAATCGACTATCAATTTTCGATTTATGAATTTTCCGGCGAATTACGGGGCAAAATATGGTTGAAATATATACTGGGAGATGCGTTTTAATCTAAGGAATCGATTGAGACTAGGTAGAACACTCAATTTTGTGTTTTCAAAAAGATATTTAGAAAAAACGGATTTTGAGAATCCAAGTAGTTCGAAAATCTATTTTTACAGAAAAATGATTTTTCCTACGTTCGAGAGCTTCAAACTACATCTTAACAGATGTATTTTGATGCAAGGAATCCGTTGGAATTTACAGAATATAAAAATTCGGCCCCGTTCTCAAGATATTTGCATTTTTCAGTTTCGATCTAACGAAAAAAATGAGCATTTTTTCGATGTTTAAAAATCGACTATCAATTTTCGATTTATGAATTTTCCGGCGAATTACGGGGCAAAATATGGTTGAAATATATACTGGGAGATGCGTTTTAATCTAAGGAATCGATTGAGACTAGGTAGAAGTCTTTATTTTTGATTTTCAAAGAGTAATCTACGAACAACCGATTTTCAGAAACCAAGTAGTTCAAAAATCTATTTTTACAGAAAAATGATTTTTCCTACGTTCCAGAGCTTCAAGCAACATCCTATCAGATGTATTTTGATGCAAGGAATCCGTTGGAATTTACAGAATATAAAAATTCGGCCGCGTTCTCAAGATATTTCCATTTTTTAGTTTCGATCTAACGAAAAAAATGGGCATTTTTTTGATGTTTAAAAATCGACTATCAATTTTCGATTTATGAATTTTCCGGCGAATTACGGGGCAAAATATGGTTGAAATATATACTGGGAGATGCGTTTTAATCTAAGGAATCGATTGAGACTAGGTAGAACACTCAATTTTGTGTTTTCAAAAAGATATTTAGAAAAAACGGATTTTGAGAATCCAAGTAGTTCGAAAATCTATTTTTACAGAAAAATGATTTTTCCTACGTTCGAGAGCTTCAAACTACATCTTAACAGATGTATTTTGATGCAAGGAATCCGTTGGAATTTACAGAATATAAAAATTCGGCCCCGTTCTCAAGATATTTGCATTTTTCAGTTTCGATCTAACGAAAAAAATGAGCATTTTTTCGATGTTTAAAAATCGACTATCAATTTTCGATTTATGAATTTTCCGGCGAATTACGGGGCAAAATATGGTTGAAATATATACTGGGAGATGCGTTTTAATCTAAGGAATCGATTGAGACTAGGTAGAACACTCAATTTTGTGTTTTAAAAAAGATATTTAGAAAAAACGGATTTTGAGAATCCAAGTAGTTCAAAAATCTATTTTTACAGAAAAATGATTTTTCCTACGTTCCAGAGCTTCAAGCAACATCCTATCAGATGTATTTTGATGCAAGGAATCCGTTGGAATTTACAGAATATAAAAATTCGGCCCCGTTCTCAAGATATTTGCATTTTTCAGTTTCGATCTAACGAAAAAAATGAGCATTTTTTTGATGTTTAAAAATCGACTATCAATTTTCGATTTATGAATTTTCCGGCGAATTACGGGGCAAAATATGGTTGAAATATATACTGGGAGATGCGTTTTAATCTAAGGAATCGATTGAGACTAGGTAGAACACTCAATTTTGTGTTTTCAAAAAGATATTTAGAAAAAACGGATTTTGAGAATCCAAGTAGTTCGAAAATCTATTTTTACAGAAAAATGATTTTTCCTACGTTCGAGAGCTTCAAACTACATCTTAACAGATGTATTTTGATGCAAGGAATCCGTTGGAATTTACAGAATATAAAAATTCGGCCCCGTTCTCAAGATATTTGCATTTTTCAGTTTCGATCTAACGAAAAAAATGAGCATTTTTTCGATGTTTAAAAATCGACTATCAATTTTCGATTTATGAATTTTCCGGCGAATTACGGGGCAAAATATGGTTGAAATATATACTGGGAGATGCGTTTTAATCTAAGGAATCGATTGAGACTAGGTAGAAGTCTTTATTTTTGATTTTCAAAGAGTAATCTACGAACAACCGATTTTCAGAAACCAAGTAGTTCAAAAATCTATTTTTACAGAAAAATGATTTTTCCTACGTTCCAGAGCTTCAAGCAACATCCTATCAGATGTATTTTGATGCAAGGAATCCGTTGGAATTTACAGAATATAAAAATTCGGCCGCGTTCTCAAGATATTTCCATTTTTTAGTTTCGATCTAACGAAAAAAATGGGCATTTTTTTGATGTTTAAAAATCGACTATCAATTTTCGATTTATGAATTTTCCGGCGAATTACGGGGCAAAATATGGTTGAAATATATACTGGGAGATGCGTTTTAATCTAAGGAATCGATTGAGACTAGGTAGAACACTCAATTTTGGGTTTTCAAAAAGATATTTAGAAAAAACGGATTTTGAGAATCCAACTTTGTCAAAGATCTATTTTTACAGAAAAATGATTTTTCCTACGTTCGAGAGCTTCAAACTACATCTTAACAGATGTATTTTGATGCAAGGAATCCGTTGGAATTTACAGAATATAAAAATTCGGCCGCGTTCTCAAGATATTTGCATTTTTTAGTTTCGATCTAACGAAAAAAATGGGCATTTTTTCTATGTTTAAAAATCGACTATCAATTTTCGATTTATGAATTTTCCGGCGAATTACGGGGCAAAATATGGTTGAAATATATACTGGGAGATGCGTTTTAATCTAAGGAATCGATTGAGACTAGGTAGAAGTCTTTATTTTTGATTTTCAAAGAGTAATCTACGAACAACCGATTTTCAGAAACCAAGTTGTTTGGAAATTTTAATTTGGGATATCGAAAAAACCTGACGTTTTTTTTTAGCCTTTTTAATGGATGTGGAAAAATCGATACATGAATTTCTAGCTTGCAATGAAGGAATTATTGACCAAGTTTGTCCTTAGAGATCTGTTTTGACCTGATCAATTGATTAAGACATGCTAGAAAGCCTTTCATTTTTCGTGGATGAAATAACAACTCAAAAATTGAATGTGATAGTTAATATAAAAAAAATTATACGAGATCTTATACCATGAAGTGGTTTACCTATTATGAAAACGTATCGCTGGCGATTTATTTATAATTTTTTGTAATTACTCACCGACACTCTATAAAATACTTCCACAAAACTGTGTGAAGATGAAAAAGTGGATAGGAACATGCTAAAATGCAAGTGTAATTTAAAAGCGGGTGTAAATTGTAAAATTGAAATAAATTTTTTTTGATAAAATAAAAACAATCATCATAGATAAGATTCATTGGGAAGGTGAATAACCAATGAATAGAAAACACGAAGGAAAAATGAAATACGAAGGTAAGATTGATTTTGATCATTGGGACAAAACTATCAGATTTAATTGAAAGCAACAAACTAACACAAAGAAACGAATAAAATAACTAAGAAGCAAAAGGTTTTTGAAAAAGGCGGGACTTTCTTAAATTAAGTACATGAATGGTTTTTTAAAAATTCGTTCATTTAAAAATATTTTGTTTCATCATCACTGCCCAGGTTCGCGCTCTATGCCCGCAAAACAAGCATACGGAACTGGCGTCAATCTATGCAATACAGATGAAGTAAAATATTTTTTTATATGAATGAATTGTGAACAATTGAACTAAATCTTCTGCAATATAAAACACAGTTTATTGTCTTACTAAATTACTAAAGCACCTGGCTTATCAGTCTGAAATTTATCACAACTGAGACCAATCTATTAGATCCCATTAATTTTGAGCTAACCAATTGCCTATAATCTCTTCAATTTGATTCCTGGCATCTACTAATTGCGGAGGATCGTCAGGGGAACTCGGATACATTTCGGCACAATGCGCGGTACCTTCAATATAAATGGCAGGAGCGTCTTCCCTTAAAGTTTTCGTTATACCTAAAGCGTGCCAAGGATCGATAGATCCGTGAACGTATACCACATTGCCAACGTGATTATCGAACGCACCGTAAATAACATTCGTCTGAAGTATCCCTTGTTCCAATAAATCTCTATTAAAATTATCCCCGTAAATATCCGCACATTGTTTTATAAAAAATTCAACGGGGAATTTATCGCCGAAAAGAGACTGGGTTACATTTAAAGCGGACGTTTGGAAAAATCCAAATTCTGTACAAGTCTGATAAGTCCATTGCCTACCTCCTTCGGCTTGTTCACTCTCCCAGCTAAAATTTCTGAGTGAGGCAATCATTTTATCATATTTGTAATCTAAGCAAGTTTGATTGTATTCGTTTAATAACAATGAGTTAAATGCTGCTAATCTGTCGAGTTCGACTCCTATAGTATCGTTTTTCATAATTTGACAGATGGTATCAATAGTTATCGGACTTTTCCTCTCCGAACTGCCAAAATTACGATTATCTTTGTTGTATTGTACTATACCTGCAAAATTATCGGCGATGCTTTCGTATAAATTAGAGATGTCCTCTGACGGGGCTCCTTCAATTGAATCGCAGAGTTGAAATAATCCTGTGATCGATCGTTGACCAGTTCGTCGAGTTATCATTTGAGAAAATTGATCGTTTGCATTCTGGACAGCTTCTACGCATTCCTGGCTGTCCGTCAATAAAGCTTCTTCGACTACTTTAAAGTAATCTATAAAAAAATTACATAAATGTTGATTCCTTTACAAGGTAAATTTTTTGAATTTTTGCTTGATATAAACACCTTTAAAATCCGATATAGCTAATAATGGTCCACTCGTAGAAACAGCAGCATGAACTAAGTGAGGGTATTTCATTCTCATCCAAGCTGACAATGAACCAGGATAAGAGCCACCAAAAGTGATCCATTTGGTTCCTTGTGGTAAACCGTAATTAGATGAAAATGTGGTTATAAAAAGAGCTAAATCTGCTAAGGCTTGTTGGCTTGTTAAGTAGGCTAAGTTTTTTGTACTGATATCTCTAAAAAAAGTCGATTATTATTAGAATAGTCGAATACTTTGTCACTGTTACCTCTTTAAATTTTTTTAAAATTTTTATTGTCAGTAGATAATGCTTCAGCATACAAATGCCTGTTAAAAATTTTATAAAAAATATCCTTACTCTGTAGGATGGCTTTTGCCATAGAAACGATGTTCAACTGAGACACAAAGGGCTTTGTACTTTTTGGCATATCTCAACCAAGTTCCAGCAACCATCCATTTCGAACTCAGAGCTCCTTCACCTCCAATCATAAGAAAGACAGGTCCTCCATTTTCATACATGGTGTCATTAACATAATATTTCTGTGGGAAAAATAATTAAATTATTTTATGAATTCTCCCAAAAAAAATTGTTCAAGTATAATAAGATGATCAAACAGGGCAAGACTAATTCTTAGGTAAAACTAATTATTTCTCTTGATTTTTTTTTGTAATAAGAACTAAAAAACTCTTAGATTTAGACCTAATTGTTATAAACCAAAACATTTTGGGGAAAATGAATATTTGAAACAAAAAATTCTCTTGCCATAAAGACAAGTGAAAACAATGACTTAACAGTGACTAATCATTTTATTGTAATCTATCTATCAATATTTAGACAATGAACAATGATAAACAATGTCCACAAGAGATAAATCAAGGCATTCAAAAAGTATAATTCATTTAAACAATGTAAAAATCTCACTTGCTGCCAAGTATTTAAAAATAAGAGTTTAAAAAAAAATTTTAAAAATTTACCTGTTTCCATGAATTCAGATTGGAATGATCAAAATGGTCCAGCTTTTGCTCAAACCATAATTCTTGAGGTTCATCTTTATGAGAAGATGAGGGTTCTCCCAAGTTGCCATGCCTTTCCCTTCCTCGATGGAAAATCTTCCAACCCGATGCACTGCATACGAAAAATAAAATCAGAAAGCTACAGATTTGATTCATTATTTACCGTTTTTCAATACAGCGTAACAGTTAATATGCAAATTCATCATCAACAATATATATACACAAACCTTTCCTTTGTAGGAAGCACGTGCTCTAGTTCTAGATAAGAATCTTAAACAAAGGAAACACATGAATATGAATTCGTTTCAAATGATTCCCAATTTATACTAAAACCCTTTTAAAAAATTTCTTTTAATTCATCTTGCTTCTCTCGCATGATGAAAACAATGCCTACTAATTTTTTTTTTTTTAAAACTTGAAATTTTTATTTAGATCAGGGAAATTTTCCTTTGAGGGAAAAAATTCCCTGCAAAATAAAAAGCAAGATGGCTCCGAAATAATATCAAAATAATAATGTTTGTATAATATTGTGTATAAAGATATTCTTATAAATTCAGTTACGTATTGTCGTTGAAAAAATAACCATTTTGAATGGGAACTTCAGGCTCTAGAAGGATGGACGATAGCGATGCTAGGTCTAGATCAGAGGACAGTTCTGATCCAGATTCAGATTTAGCAACAATATTACAATATCTTATTAGAAGGTATGACCTTAAGGAATTTTTTAAAGGATTTACATATCAAAATGATCCCTTTGCCCATGTTGACATTATGTCATATGGATTGTGGTGAATTACTTCTAAGTTGAAATTAGACAGATCATGAGGTGTGTGCACAATGTCAACTGGAAACTGCTGTCCTTGCTAGAAAAAAAAAACAGTGTCATGCAGTGACATCACCTTGACATTGAATGTTTTTTTTTTCAAATTTTTGAAGCAGCTTTTTTTTAATTTTAGTGGTCAAGTTCACATAATTTCATCTGACAGGGATGATAGTGATGATGACGGATTCACAGCAATTGCAAGCCCCCCAACTAGGACTGCAAACCCGAATACTGAAATATTAGATGTATGTATTTAACTGGTTTTGAAATTGTGGATGTTATGCTTGCAACCATAATAAATATTTGTATCTGCATTTCTAGAAAAGTGAAATTAGTGTATTTACAAAGCAATCATCAGGCTTGATTCAAAAAAGAGGGCAAGAAAGGCCAAAGTCAATAGCTGCAATGGTTTGCGCAAGGGAGGTAAGTAAAAATTTAAGATAAGATATTAGCAAAACATTATTCTTATTATTAAATCGGCAAATTTCTTTACAGAGAGGAATGTCTGGTAGTACTGCATTTACTAAAGGGGACTGCACTAAAATGTACAACACATTTTTGCCAAATAAAAATACAACTGTTGGATCATTTCAAACAAAAATTTTTTGTGGAACATATTCAAAAGATGGAAACACGTTTTTAAGTGCAAGTCAAGACAGAATGATAAGATTATTTGACACCAGCGCAGAAAATTTTAAATTAGTAAAAACCATTGCTGCTCGTGATGTTGGATGGAGTATACTAGACACAGCATTCAGTCCGGATGGCAATTACATTGCTTATTCTAGTTGGTCAGAATGTTGTAAGTCAATATTTTTTGTAACAGGCCATTTTTTTTTTAAAGACTCAAATTTCACTTATAAAAAAGACTTGATTAAGGCTTAGGAAAAAATAAAATGGTCTGGGAGTTTTAACAAAAATTTGAATTAAATTAAAAGTATAAATCATATCAATAAGTTGTAAGTTCATTTTAATGTTGTTTCTAGTGCATTTGTGCAAACTCTGGGGTGACACTGAAAATCAACAGGCCTTGCTTCTGTGTCCAGATGAAAGAAGATTTTGTATTTTTTCCTTGACATTTTCATCTGATGGCAGAGAAATTTTATGCGGAGCAAACGATGGTTACATTTATGTATATGATAGGGAATGCAATCAACGAGCCCTAGGGGTAAGTTGCAAAATCAGGAAGTTTTACTTATGTGTCTGAGTACCTTTATGTAGGAATTTATCCTTTTTTGAGGAGAAAAATCACTTATTCTTAAGAAACCAATAAGGAAATTGATAAGGTTCTTAGAATATGCAACCTAAGCAAGATAAGAGTAATACTGATGGATCAAATCTTACGCAATTGGATTTAGGCGTAACGGCTAATATAATTTTCTGTAATTTCAGATAGACGGGCATGAAGACGATGTAAACACTGTAGCGTTTGCTGATGGCACATCACAGATTTTGTATAGCGGAGGAGATGATGGGATTTGTAAAGTTTGGGACCGTCGAACACTTACTGAATCCCATCCTAAACCTGTTGGAAGTTTAGCAGGTTTGTATTATTTAAATTTTTTCTCGAAATCTTTTTCAAAATGAGCCTTTTTGTGGTTTCCACTATGCGATACTTTTATTAAAAACTAAGGCTCTTGCATTTTGTAGCATTTAAGGGCTTAAGGTTGAACTCTTGTATTTTACAAAATGTTTTTTTTATTTTAGGTCACATGGATGGCATTACGTTCGTCGAACCTCGAGGGGATGGGAGACATTTGTTAACGAATAGTAAAGATCAAAGCATTAAACTGTGGGACGTGAGAAAATTTTCAAACAGCATCGGGTTGAAAAATACGAAAAAGGCTGTGTCTAGTCAGAATTGGGATTATCGATGGCAAAAAGTTCCTAAAGCTTTAACGAATCCCAAAAAGCATGTGGAAGGTGATACTTCCATAATGACTTACAATGGTCATTCCGTTTTGCAAACGTTATGTAGGTGTCATTTTTCTCCTGTTGAAACGACAGGTCAAAGATATATTTACGCTGGTTGTGCAGCAGGAAGGGTAGTAGGTGAGTATTTTTTCCACGTTTTGTCTTAATAGTAAATACTATACATTTTAAAGTTCTTTTTTAATTTCCGTTTCTTTTTTCAGTTTATGATGTTTTAACTGGTAAAATAGAAAAGGAATTAACTGGACATAGAGCATGTGTTAGGGACGCTGCTTGGCATCCATATCGATCAGAAATCATTAGCACATCTGTAAGATTTTTTTTTTAAATTTAATATTAAAAATCAAATTTTGATCGTGATTTTTTTATTTTAGTGGGATGGGAATATTATTCGATGGACGTATAGTGGTAAAAAATATTTAGATTCGGATGATGAAGAAGACGAAATAAATAGTAAACAAGAATTAAATGGTGACGGAGACGAAGTGAATAACAGAACTATTGGTAAAAGAAAACGCAACGAACCCAGAAGGCGGAGTCAGAGAATAGCGGAACGAAGAGCAAAATTAGAAGAAAGACTAGAAAATTCTGATCTGGACTTGTGATGAATTCAAATGGTGCTTTCGTGATTTTTATAAGTGCTTGCAATAATCGATTTGATAATATGAAACTCATGAAAAGATCAGATAAATATTTGAAAATTATTTTTTGGCAAATCACAGTATTTTCAACAATCAAAAACCTACTGGCCAGAAATGATTTACTTACGTTTTTCTATTTTTCATTTAATAATTGTTAAACAGTTTAGTATTCTTGTATATCAAATTAAAAGCCTAATTAAAATGGTATTTACGTGAACGTTATTTGTATGAAAAAATAATTTCCTTCACAGAATTTTTTGATAAGCAAAAATAGAAGCGAAGCTTTGCAATTTAGATGCTAACAAAATTATCAGAAAAAAATTATTTTTTTATAATAATGACAACTTATTTAAGATATTCATAACGGATATTAGAGTTGTTCAAATTGTGATTTTCTTTGTAAATGAAGAGTGAATGAAAAATTATTTGCTGATTACATTGATTTAAAATGTCTAGAACATGATTTTAAATGTAAGATCCAATCATGTTAATACCTAAAGTAAAAATTTTATCTTCTATTATCTGTGCTTTTGTTCTGTTTTGTAAATAAATTAGTTTCTTTGTATATTTTGTGTGTTTTATTTAAATAGAAAATGACCTTCCACTTATTTTATAATAGAAGCAGTTGGCCAATGTCATTGTCAGTAGCTACTGAAAATGTAAAAATGTCATTTTTGTGGGAATAATCTACTTCAGAAATATAAAACCTGTGACCCTTAATCATCCTGTGACTCTTAAAAAAGTACTTAAAAATATTAACTAAAGCGCACTTGTGAGCATGTTTTTTTAAAAATATGTGTTTCAGGCCTAAGTGAAAAGTCTGACATTCTATGCAGATGAGTATCTTCGATCGTTATGTCGATTAGTTTTACAGGTTGATATTTTTTCTTTTTGAGTTACATTTATTCGATTTGGATTCAAAACCATTATCCACCAGTACCATTCATAGTTGGATATAATAATTTTTACCTCAAACACTTCCCAATAATAAGTTTTGGTTTGGAAGGATAATTAAAATACAATGTTTCTAGTTTACTTACCAAAAATGACGTTTAAATCAAATAAATAAATAAATTCACTTCCATCCACTTTTCAAACCCCTAATTCCAAAAAACTAAAATACTAGTAATTATAAGTGGCTGGCTAACTCAATCACACTTTTTGAAATAAAAAATGTAAACAAAGGAATTTTTTTCCGCCAAATTAAGGAAAATCTGCTTTATAATGTTGGCCCCACTGAGTGTCATATGTTGCACAATCAGTTGAAATGACAACAAATTTCAAAATGGGAAAGAAATTTACCGACTTTAAGGCATTCGATGATGATGCGGATGGTACGGAAGAAGACTTCGAGGGGAAAAAATTCCGTGTTAAAACCAACGCAACTTTATATCTAATCGATGCTGGAAAGAAAATGTTTTTTACTCCGAACAACGCCGATGAAAGTCCGTTTGTACAGTCGTTAATGGTAACTTAAAAACACTGTTTTCTTGCAAGTAAAATTCAAACTTAACAAGATATGTCGTTTTAGTGTGTCCGGACTGCAATCAGGAATAAGATTCATTCTTCTGAAAAATGTATGTGCGGTATTTTACTTTTGGGCACAAAAGATACATATAATGGTTTAAACTTGCAGCATATTACTGTCCTACTACCTTTAACAAAACTAGGTGCTGATCATGTTAAGGAAATCGATAGCATTATTAAAGGTAAGATTTATAGTATCTTTTATATTGTTTCTACACTACAGACTTGATATGTAGCGCATTTTTTTTAAAGCTTTGGAGGAATCAACATATGAGAATAAATACGGATTTGGAAGGTATAACTTAGCAGAGGCATTCTGGGTTGCTGCTAAAATCTTCACTGATCAGTGAGTACTATTGATGTTAAGAGTATTAGGAAAAACACTTTGGTAAAGTAATTTAAAAATCTGCAGGACTGTTGATATCAATAAATCCATTTTGTTATTTACAAATGAGGATTATCCAATTCAAGATCAAAATGAGCATCAGAGAGTTATTAGCAGTGCAACAGACATGGCACAAAACTATATCATCTTTGATTTGATTCATTTAGGAGAAAATTTTGATGTTAATAAATTTTATAAGGTAAATGCTGTAGGCAAAAAAAATATAATCGAAATCATGTATTAAAAATAATGCTTGTTGATAGGAAATTGTTCAGCTTGCCAGGAGGGATCTTAATTATAAGTTGCCTGATCCAGCAACTAAAATGGAGGAATTGGTAAAAAGGGCTAATAAAATTGATTATAGGCATGTCATGATGGCTAAAATTCCCTTTTTTATATCTGATGATTTTGTTTGTGGAGTTTCTGTTCGCCCAGTTACAAAGTTTGTATAAGAGTTCCTTTTCTTCTTTTTATTTAATTTTTTTATCTTATTATAAAAGTTATTTTTTTAGAAAAGTGAAAGTGCCACTTAAAGTAAAGTTAAGTTCAGCAACAAATGAGAAAGTGGTCAGTAAAATTCAGTTGTTCGAATCAGAAACTGGAGAAGTAGTTGATGATGACCATTTAATCAAATCACAGCATGTTGGGCAAAAAGATATTTCATTTAAAAAGGTATTAAGAGTTGAAGTTTAATCCAGCCTTTTATCATTATTAAGTAAAACCTATTTTTTAGGCTGAACTGGATGAAATGGTGCAATTTGGTGAAAGGGGATTAAGATTGATGGGTTTTAAACCTGCTTCAGTCATAAATTATGAACATTACGTGAAACCTTTTGCTTTTATTTATCCAGACGAATCTGAATATAAAGGCAAGTGAAATAATTTTTAAACTATTAAACTCAAGCAACTTTACAAGCAATTTAACTCTCACATGTTTTTTTCTACAGGCAGCACATCCTTTTTCACGGCATTATTAAAACGCTGTATAGCTAAGCAGAAAATTGTAATATGTACGTATTATCCAAGAAGCACTGCATCGGTCCGTTTTGTAGCATTGATAGCTCAAGACGAAGCGTTAGCAGACGACAACACTCAAAAAACACCCCCTGGATTTCTGGTCTTTTCTTTGCCGTTTGCCGAAGAAGTCAGAGATACGGACGAGAAATGTACCGGGAGAAAACGGGCAGCACCCGAGCAGGTGGAAGTTGCAAAGAAACTAATAAAAAAATTAAAATTTAATTATCAGCCGGATAGCTTTCCTAATCCAAAATTAAGAGCGCATTGGGCTGCGGTAGAAGCTTTGGCATTGGATTTAAGCGAGCCCGAAAAAGTTCCAGATTTAACAAGTAAGTTTTTAAATGACACGTTGTTTTATTGCATATTTGAAACTTACTGAGGCGCTTGCTTCCAGTTCCAGATTACGAAAGAATTAGTAAGAGGACTCACGAATTCGCCGAGAAGTTTAAAAGTGAAATTTATTCACCGGATTATGTACCTCAAGATGAAGTAAGGGCTAAAAAGAATTATCCTGCCAAAGATCCCTCAGACGTTGAAAAAATTGTGAGAGAAGGAAATGTTGAAAAATTAACAAATGACGTTTTGAAAAATTATCTACGAAACATCGGAGAAGGAAAAGGATTATCAAACTTGAAAAAAGTTGATTTGATTAAAAAAGTGTGTGATAGTCTTAAAGTACCAGTACCATAAATAAACGTCTTAAGCTTGTATTGATTATCTGTTAAAATAAAGTTGAAAGTTAATAATTAAAGGCATTTTTTTAATTTAAGAACATTTTATTTTTTATTGCTTTTTACAGAATTTACAAAGGAAACTAGGCCTAAACGAAATTGACAGTTTTAGGTAACAATATATTTATCGCTCGAATTCGTAAAAAAAATTATCAGCATATTACTTTAAAGAGCGAGTAAAAACAAAAAAATTCCTTGCGCTTTATTTTACTTATGGCTAAAATGACTAGGTTGAAAATATTATACGACAAGCCGAAAAAAATAACTACTCATAAATGCAAAAGAAGGAATACACAGAAAATAAGTTTTCAATTTCAGTTTTTAAAAGAAAAAGGTAGATTTTACATAATACAAAAAAAAATAATAATAACTCTGAATGTTTATGATTCATGTTATTGAAGTTTTCAAGTCAAAAAAATTTAAGCCTGGTTTAAGATTTTTTTTCCTTAGAAAACTTTCCTTAATAAAAGTTGAAAAACTGGAGATATGCAGTTTGTTGTAGAACTTACAAAATTTTAGGAATTTATCATAGGATGGTGCAATAAAATCATCCTAAAAGTCATCCTCATTATTTAGTAAGAAGTTGTTTGCATAATAAAAGTTAAAAAAATAAAATTTTGTACGGAAAATGTTTTATATATAGGAAGAACAATTTGAAAGGTTAAAAAAACCACTTTGTAAATTAGAAAAAACAAAACAGGAAAATTTTAAATTCAAATTAAATTAATTGTCATGTAAGAAATCATTCGAAAGACATCAAATTTGCCGGCAATGGTTTTTCTTGAACTCCCGAAGCTATCCTATGCAACTGTCTACACCACTGCAGTGTCGACGATTTGCTCCCTGCTCTGAATTTATAAACATTTCCTGTGGAACAATAAAATCCTGTTAATACTCCAAAAGATGACAAATAATATTATACCTAAAGTAAAGTATTTTAAATAAAGTTTTACCTCTCTGATGATCCGCTAATTGAAAGAGATCAGGTTGAAATGGATTGTCAGTAAGACAAACAGTCCAACCCACGATAGGGACCATTTTACAAGCTTCTCTTTTAAAATCGTTTCTATCAGTCCCCTTGAAACTTTTCGGAGAGAAATAGACCATAGAAGTTCCCCACAACTGAACCCAGTATCTCTGCCAAGAAGTTACAGCCGGTTTCCTGCCATCTTTGAGGATAGTTTTCCGTCGCAGGCAGCCCTGCATTATGCATTCCGATCCTAATTCATTGTTAAATTCATCCGAGTCGGCAGAAAGGGATGAACTGTCGACACGAAACGATTTGATCAAAATAATTTTATTCGAAAAGAAGAAGAGAATCGGCTCTGACTTACCCTCTTCGAGCGAGAAGTGTTCTTCCCTCTTCTCCGACTTTGCTTTCATTTTTATCTACATTTAATTTTTCTTTTTCCCCTGGTGGGCTATGACTACTCAGTCTTAGTGTGTATTGCTCTTCTAAAACGGAATCGTCAAGAAGATGTCTTGGTGTCGAAGGTAATTTATCTTGTCCGCAAGGTGTCACCTGGACGCATTTATTAAATATGCTGAAAGAGGGGGAAAAATATACATTACTTTTATATTTCCAGCAGAAGAAAAAGTCGGGAAGAAGGTTTAACATGCCGAGGTAAAGATTTTTAAACAAGAGATTTTAATTTCTTCCAGCCTTTTGATATTTTGTTTCCAGTTCTTGATGTTAATTATTTTTCGGCTGAAAAAAATCTTTTTTTTAAAAGAAACTATTCTAATGCCAGAAGGGATGTTTGCCACGAGGAACCTACAAAAGCGATGTAAATACAATAAAGTGCTCTACCCTGAAAAGGGACCGAAAATTCGGGATTATTTTACAAAATGCCGAGCCGTGGACATGCACGATTGGAGGAGGATCAAAGCCGCTGGGGGAGGATAAGGGACAGCCAGCAACTCCCGCAAGAACTCACCCCATGGAGCCTCCAGATCGGCAATGGTGATGTCCGAGAGCGTGGTTATATAAGTTACGAGGTAGGCTTGTACTACGAAATCTGGGGAACACACGAATCATAAATCAATCACCGAAAATTTTTTTCAAGTGATCATTTAGGGCCGAGTTTTTCAAGCCGTTTCCGACGATACTTACTTTGAACCCAAGCTTCTTGATTTCCTGTGGCCAGGTACGAATTTGCTACCGCCGTTCAACGCGGCTTGCAGTCTTAACGAGCCGGAGCTTAAACCACCCTTCGCCGGTGATAAATTCAGCGAAGCGACCGTCATCATCGTTTCGCTAACGGATTCTTTCGAACTGGAGGAGCTGGGAGCTGGTGACGGCGGTTCTAATTTTAAGGATAATCTAAAAATAAAAAGAAAAAATTAGATATTGTGATAAAAATACCTCAAGGCACAAATTACATGTTACAGATATGATTTGACGCAAAGAAATTTGGCGGACCTAATATATTTTAATAATTTTGGCTCCATTTAGACATAAAACACTTGGATCTAACAAAAAAATTGCACGTCGTTTCTTCCCTTCTTCGAATTTTTTTTTTTTTGAGAATAAACAAACGTTAAATACTAAAGAAGCGTTTTGAGCTAAGGAATCCAATTAAGATCACGTCTGTCTTAAATGTTTTGATTTTCAAAAGCTACTAGTCAAAAAACCTTTTTTAAGCTGCATAAATACAAAAATTTCCCATTTTTATTTCGTTCTAATAAATAAAGTAAAAAAATACAGAAATGGACTTACTTGTACTGATCGTCCTCGACGAATTTCTGAAGTTCTTCTATATACCTAACAGAATTAAGATAATGCTGAATATGCGGGAGAAGTGTAAGATGACTATAATCGGACTGCTGAAGACTCGAAATGATTCGTAAAATATTATTCATTTTTAATCGTCGTTGTTCTGACTCTAGGCCTCCAGAGTGAGGATGTGCCATGTCGATGTAAACGAGATCGGTTAAAAACAAACCTGAAAATGTTTTAAGAAAATACTTAAGTCTCGTTTCCGCGATTTTAATAAAAATCCAAATCATTACTCACCTAAATAAGGAATGCAAGGCAGTTTTAAAGAATCCATATGTTCTCTTAAATTCTGCCAATTATTGGTATCGGCAAAGACTTCGGCTAATTTGTCAAACGTCTGCCTTTCTTTTTTAGAGAGATGAGCCCAAGTTTTGCTTAACCTGCAAAGAATATATTACGAGTTCAAAGGAAGCGAGGACTAAAAATTTTGAAAATACATAAACTAAAAAAATATCTTACCTATATACAGATGCACTTTGAAGAGCAGATACGATCGCAAATAACGAATGCAAATTATTAAGTTCGTACATTTTCTTTGCAATTTTAATAAAATGTCCTAAAATTTCGGTTCTCCTTTTCAAAATAGGAGCATTGAGTATTTCTTGAACGGTCCAAAAGCTGACGTGATTAAACCTTCTCGTAAAAGCGACCACGTTAGGCGCGATGACTAGCTTATTTTTCTTGTTCCAACCGCAACTTTCGAGTTCTTCCGGGGTGATGCCACGGAACGCAGGGAGATCCAACAGAGTTAATTGACTAGCGAAATCTTCGGGCGGGACTCGAAGCACGTCGTAAACTATCGATTCGTAAGATTTGATTCCCGTCGCCGAGCTCGGAAGGCTTTGAGATTTATTTTGAGCCGCGACCGAAGGCCTGAAACAAAAATCAATTTCTTTAAAAATTCTGATTTTATCAAATAACGACAACTTTTTAATTTCATTTTAAAAAAAGATTTCTACGACGAAAAATGAATAAATATCCCTTTCTCATGAATAAATTTAGTTTTTTTTCCCCATTCTGTAATGACTAAGCCAAGTTAAAAACTTATCGGAATAAATTTTACGGTGTAAATCATTTAATTTTTTTTAAAAAAAATGTTACTGCGGCGTACTTTGCGCAAACAGAGAAAGTCAAATCCATTATTTCAAGAAACAAAGTTTTAAGTACAAATTAAATTACTTTTTCTTTATAAAAATGCGTATGTTGTTAGGAAAAAAATCGTCATTCGATTCGACTCACTTTCTTAGACAGGTTCTTATAAAAACCTGTAATAGTGCATTAAACCGACTTTTTATCGTTCGAACAGGCTTTCGACTCGATTCATATCTTGAAATCGATAAAAGGTCTCTTTACATATTTTTGAAAAAAAATAGAAACATTAGACTTGTTTTTAATTATTCATTGAGAAACAAGAAATGAATCAGTATAAATGGAAATTAATTTCTAAAGGGGACAAAATCCAAAAAGCACAAAAAATGCTATTTAAAAGTAAAAAAAGGCCAGATCTGCAGCCAGGCTAGCTTCTTGTTAAAAGAAAAAACCATTTAACTCTTAAGATTTGTTTGGGTTCCTCATTACAGTTTCTTTAGAATTTTAAGTGCCGCTTTGTCAATAAGGGTTCAATTTCTTGACTTATTTTTTGGCCAGATGCTCTCACACAGTTAAGGCTACTGGTTACAACTCGATCTTGGCGCTAAAAATTGATTTAGCCTAATGTTGGAAAAATTCCTTATCTGAAAAACTTTTCCAGGATTTCTTTTGACAATAAAAAGTTTTTTAAAATAGCCCTTCATTGTAAAAATTTTATAAAGGTGTTTCTCGTCTAAATATATTGCTCTAATATTGCAAATAAAACTTTGAAAGTAAAAATTTGCCCAGTTTTAATAGTAATTACTGAGCCCTGCTTACAAAGTGGCCAAGTTTTTCAGATATGGACTCTTGGGGCCGTGTCTAAAATTGTTTTAGTATAAAACTAATTGAAATTTTACGAACGGTAATAACATGATTAATATCTGAAGTATTTTTTTTTTTTTTTTTTTTTTTTAGATAAAACTCGTGTTTGACTGTCGGGAGCCTGGTAAACACGTTATCAATTTCTTATCCAGATATCGTTAAGACCATCGTAAAAGCTAACGGATCACGATCTGATTCATATCCCGTTTATTTGGGTTTAGCACGAGGTTTCGATGAAAACTTACCCTAAATTATCGAAATTGGTCCTCTGAGCTCCGGTCAGAACCGTCGGGGCCGAACTTTTCTTATGATATTCGGAAGCGACGGAAGGCGATCGGGTAATACTGCTTATACTTTTCAAGTAGCTTCTCCCGCTCGTTTCCTTACCGTCTTTCATAAGATTAAAGCCCATTTTTTCTGGCGATCTCGGGCTGTTCGTTTTGACTTTACAAGGTTTAATTTTCCGGGACGAGTCCTCATCGGATTCCTCTTGAATTTTAAATTCCAAACAGAGATTCGGCCCGTCTCCGTTTTGATATGATTTTTCGGTGATGCGAAGTGTCGATAAACTATCGCAGGATACGTCGCGAGGCATTTCTGCATAACGCATTTTGGCCATGGAATTAAGGTCGAGCGTGCGGGCAAAGAGCAGGTCGTATTAACACAACACCACCTGCCGAGTTCGACGCCAGGTGTCATGAAAACCCCATCTGGAACAAATATAAACAACAAATTATTTCAAATTTTAAAAAACAGGATTCAGGGGTGGAAAGGTGGGAACGATAGAGAATCCAAACTGCAAAACTAATCGCTATTCTAACGCACTATTTTTAATCCTTTTTCGAAGGATTTTTCCTTATCTGCAAAAGTGCATCTTTTAGCCTTTCCACGAGTTTTTTGCCGACTAAAAATAAATTGTCCAAAACGATTTCTCCTCGAGAAAGAAAGATGGTCGATTAAATCAAATCGAATGCAACGGGGGCTTGCTTCTAAACGTTTGCCAAATAATTCGGCGACATTGGCAGGTGTAGTTTTTCTCGATTTTGCCCGCTGCTCTTACAAAACAAACTTTTTTTCGCCATTCTTTCGACGCATCGTTACTCCGATGTATCTCTTTCAAAACTTAGTTGTAAATAAAAGCTTGGGATATTTTTAATTGCGATCGACCTCGATTTCGTTCCGTTTGCAAAATCTCTCTTACACAAATTTTAAAAAAAAGGGTAAAATAAACCCGCATGGTTTCAAATAGACAAAACACCTGCACACGATGCATTTTAAATCCTCTTGCTCGTAATTAAACTTTGAGGAACTCCCACTCGAAATAAATCTTTATAAGCAGCAACGAAGGCTTCGTCACCGGACGGGCCAATTTGATAAATTAAGGAACAAAACGGATCGAAAAACGGCTTTGTCATAGAGACGTTAAGAAAATAGAAAGTAAAATTTGTTAACTGAATTCAACCGAGCATGCCAGTTATGTTTCAGTTCGTATCATAATGATTGCAATAATAAAAATGCACGGGTTTTTAATTAAATCGAATTAATTAGAAACGGTCATATAAGTAATGGCACGCGTCTTATCGTGACTGCCGTGACACCTTCAACTAATTCCATCTTTAGACTAGTCGATGAAATAATAAAGAGACGATCAGGATCAGGAACGAACGAAAATTTAAAACATCTCGGCCGAGTAGGAAGTATGCAAGATAATAAACATATACGGTTGACATTGGCAAAACTTTTTTTTAAAGTGAAATTTAAATTTTCCAGATTTATGAATGCGCACTCGTACGAATCCTCGTTTCCTGTGTATAATATCCATACTAATATTTAAGTATTAACCACATAGACAATTTTTATTCTAAATCTGTCAGTGTTACCGACTGTTGAAAAGGCACAAAAAAAAAATGTGTCAACGTTTCATGGCAAACGGAAACTGCTTTATTAATGTCTCACGTTCGATTTACGAAAGCAAATTGACAAAATAATCAATTTTACTGAATATCTTCGGTCTGGAATAATGACGTCATTACTTGACAGGAAGATCGTCAAGGTTCCTTTTGCATAGTCTTCTGCTTACTAACTTTAATCCTTTGACATTTGTTTCCGTCGATGCTTTAGTTTTAAATAAGGTGAATTTTTTTTTCACAAAAAAATATCTACTTATATTACTCAAAAGCAAAATCAAGAATTTTCGCAACCAAAAAAAAAAAAAAAAAATGAACACGACTGGCTTTGAAACGCTTTGAAATTAATTTTCTCGATGATAAATCCGAGCAAAGTCGTTAAACCTCGGTTTAAACATCTTTAAAAAATTCGATCGAGGTCAAAAGCTTTCGATTAATTAAAGCGAAAGTATTTAAAAATAAGCAATGGGATGCAAATTAAAACGGGAGAATTTGAAAAATTCGGACGTAATTAATCAAGGCTTTTTCGATATCGAATCTGCTGGACGGTGAAAAGGTTTCGTCCTTGATTTCGAAGGCCCCTTTTCACTTTCGACGGTCTGCCGCTCGTTTAACCGGAAAGTAATTAATTTTAAGGACACCTCAGAAGTCAAGGATTTTGAAAAAAGCTCTATTTATCTAGGGCCATTAATTATTTTGTTTAACGTGAAATACCTTTGCAAGAATTGTTAACAAGTTGGACTTGGAAAACAAAGGCACCATGCCAAGTGGTAATTACTGTAGTAGGGTCAAGATTTTGTCATTAAGAACGCGTCGCCGAGTCCTTCTCATTATTTAATTTAAGTCTCCTTCGCTGTTAAACCGTTCTTCTTCACTTAACCCTAAGGTTTTTTTAGCTAATTTTAATGGCTCATTATTCGAAATCTCGAGGATCCGCCACTGATACCTAGCAGCGAGTAGTCGCCTAGTCACCGGAAGTCACGTGACAAATAAAAGCGAGCTAGTCAACCTGCAGGTTTCGGATAAATGAAATGATCCCAGTTTTTTTTTCTCATTTCACGCTTCGACGAATTACAATGTGTTCATTAGTCATCAAAAGAAAAACGCCGTTCAGTGTTTTATAGTAAAAAAACCGAATTCGTTAAAATTTTAATTCTTGGGACGCACGAATCGTAGACGATGTTAGAAAATTTAGATGCAAGACAAAGTAAAACAGCCTTTCGACTTAACCTCGATTTTTTCCTTTTTTTTAAAAAAAAAAATTAATTTCTTCTTTCTGGGACTGGTTTTCCACGATCTCGTTTGGCGGCTTCTTCCGTTAATTCGACAGACACTGCATCCTGTTAATTATTCCTTTAAGACTCGTTCTGCATAATCTGCATTTTATTTATAATCTGATCGATTTGATAATTATTACTTAGCTCTGATTTAAATGCGTCTGGCAGTCTTTATAACAAGAAGATCAAGTAAAATGTAAAAAATCTTAGCAGGATTGGCCGAATCAATTCGAATCATCCTATGCGAGAAAAAAAACAAACGGTTTTTCCAATTTTTTTCAAAAAATACTAAATTAATTTAAATTTTCGCGATTTTGCATAATTTTTAGATAGGTAACTTGTTTGATCAAGGAAAAAAGCTTTAAAAAAATTTTGATAAATTTTGATATCGAAAAATTTTTATCGATACAGTTTTGAATTTACATGAGTCCCGATTTTTAAATTTAAATTTAAATTTTTTTATTTTTAAATTTTACACTAAACGAATATCTAACGCTCGATTTTTTTCAATTTTTCCTAATTTCTAAAAATTTCACGCTTTATCAAACAAAAATGCATACGAGCAGTATCCGTGCGAATAAAATATAATCGAATGCATTTAGAAATTAATTATAAAATTGCACGAAGAATAATAACTCAAATTAATTATTTAATAAAATCGGTTACGAGAAAGAAAAGAATGTCCGTGGAACATTTTAAAATCCTGAACACGATTTAAAATTAAGCGGGAAGATTTGGTTTATTCAAATGAGATGTATGAAAAAACTAAACATTTTGTAAATAAAATGACTTTGGAAAATGACTTGTATTGACCCATTTGCCCTGCAGCAATATTTCAGCCCGTGAACTTTAACACGAGCTAATTATTTCCAAGATTAATTTTCTTTCGTTTTAACTTTTATTATTCGACACGAATTAAAACTCGCAGGCAAAAATGATTTTCCACGGGATCGACGGGTACGCTCACAACTTTTTTCTTGATTCGATTCCTAGCTATATACAAAAGGCACAAGGAAAAGCTTAAAAATAAAAGAAACCGCGAGTCCATTTTGAAATATACAGGAGCTTGCGTGACTTTCCATCAAAGTTACGCCATTAAAAAATCCCCCAAGGAAACACATTTATAAGATATCCGGGCTCAAAAACTTATATTTTCATGTATTCAAAATTCCACGAGGCCAAAAACGATTATATTGAATTATCGTAGTGCAAAAAACATGAGCGACAGATTTTTTTTAAAAAAAAAAAGAAAAAATTGCTTGTCATCGGTTTGACGACATTATTACGTAACCAATGTCCCGAAATATTTAAAGATTGTCAGAAACGTCTAGAAAGCTATTTTCTGTTTTCTCTTTATTCGAAACCACATATTCAATGGGAAGTTGCGTAAGAGAACCGGATTCGCCTTAAAGAGGATCGAGTTTTCGATTTTGATAAAAGTGCGACGCAGCCGGAAAGCTCCCACACTTTTTCATCGAGAGGAAAAAAAAAGATTTAAATAGAATTTGTTTATACGCTTGTTTTCGCGTTTCGCTTACTAATAAACGAGCATCTTCTTAATCGTTAATTTCCCTACGGAGAAAACCCACATAATTTGGGATTTATTACACGAGGAAAATTAAATTTCTGTTGACGGGTTTTAATGCCGTTTCCTTTGGAAAACCCAAAAGGCGCCCGAAATATGATTCATCCGTCACATATTAATAGCGGACTTGACAGTGAAAAAAATTTCGTACAAGAGCTTTAAATCGGGGCCAAAAAAACGTCGACCTACGAAAATAATTTTAAATATTTTCAATTTTCCTTGATTCACAGAAATAAAAACTAATTAAGTTAAGGGAAGGCATCTTTAGTCCTAATTTTTCTTATTATTATTTGATTGATTGTCGAAACGAAACGAGGAAAATCTTTAAAATATAATTTTAAATTTGAAAAAAATTCAAAGAAAATTTAATTAACCTCGGGCGAGAAAAATGTTTACCCTCTTTTTTACAAAATCCTTGAGAAGGCCGAGATTTTAAATTGTTTAGCTGAAAGGATTAGGGAAAAAAGGCATCGAAACGAAGTTTGCAAAGGACGCAAGCGACATAATTTCATTTTTTCTTGTTACGCTCGTCTTCACTAGGTAAAAGTTAATAAGGAAAGTTTTTCTTAGATGTGATTTATGTAGGTTGCGATCCCGATCCCGCTCCCGCATTTCTGTGCCTCCAGTTCCTTGTATTAATGGTAACCCGATACTGATTATTGAAAAGATATCAACCGAGAAAAGAAAACACAAGGGAATATAAAAACTGAATGAATGAAAATCACGACTCATCGACTCTTGCCCTTGCTTAGAACTTTTTCTCTTAAAATATCATCATTACGTAAAATTTACCGATTCGTTCGCAGATCAGGCCGCGGCATAAAGGACAGACATTTAAAGGGCTTTAAGGTTTAGACCGAACTTAACTTTAGTTGGGCGAATTGAGGAACGACCAGAGATTTAGCACATAATTTGTAATACTTTTTCGAAAATAAAATCTTTCTAGTTTTGAGCTATTACAGGCTACGTTAATTTAAGACGACTTGTTTGTAAATCCTCACGGATTACTTCTTGTTTAAATTAAAAATGGAAATCAACAATCTCTAGATAAAAAAACTTTTCGACCATCTGATAATCTTCGTTCCTCTTATTCCGCATTATCTTTTTCTCGTAAACAAACTTTATCGCTAAATAAACGTAATTATAATCGATTCGGCCGTTAAAATCTCTTTTTTTCCCTTCGACGGATTCCATAAAATGGATCGTAATGTCATCGACTAATTCGATTGATTAAACGATTCTGCAAACATTTTGGATCGCGTCATACTCGAATTGAAATAGACAAAACGGGCGTTGCCGTCCTTGATTCTCGGAAGCAAACACTTGAATTTTGCCAAGCACCGACAGGGTAAAAAAAATGTATTAAATCATTTCACGGGGCCTAAATACATTTGTCATTAATTAAAAAGATTAAAAATTCTACGAAATTTTTTCTAGCTCTAATTTCTATCTATTAGCACGTCCGTTATTTATGTTCGAGCTTGGCCACGCCACGCATCAGGAAGAATTATTTAAGCTAGAAAAACAAATCTTCCCTTGGCCTCTTTCTAAATTTTTTCATTGCTTCTGGATGTTTATTAAATTTTTAGCTTTGCAAACTGAAATGGCCGTAAACAGATTTATTCTCTCTGTTCTAATAAAGAATCCAATCATTTTTAAAATTATTCGGCCGGTCTGCCATTCTTCCGACAATAAGATGTTGAAACGTTGACCCGAAGGCTCGGCATTGGATTCGACTCAAATCGGTCAAGATGAGTCAAAGTTGAAATTTTTTTCGTAGGCTGTCGGAAACGCAAGGCAATTTCATTCAACTCTTTTTCCTCGCCCCTTTTCCCTTCATGAGTCACACACGCTTTCCCTTGTCTGTGATGACGCGTTATTAGATCGATTCCTGGAATCCTCCCCCCAGAGAGTAAAAAAAAAAGAGTAGGCAATACGGCTTAATTCTTTCCTATTCATCTTCGATTGTTAAAAAAACCGATGACAAACACTTTTAAAGTACTTCAAGTGCCCCGGTACGAATTCAAGGACTTCGTAACTCGGTTTTGATTGATCTTCATTTCCTCTTTTGTAACGGTTTTAACTATCCTTTAATTTAGGTCATCAAATTATGATTCTTTGTCGAAAAAGATAAAGTTTTATGTTTGACTTAAGCCTAAAATAAAAACGGGACGTCCTGTGCGAAATTATAAAAATCTTTGACAATACAAAATCTGAATTAGCCCTTTAAGGTAGATTTGCGAAAAATAAGTAGAATAGACTCAAGAAGCTGGCAACATCGATTCCGATTGTCTCCAGGAGCAGAACAATTATTGGCTTCTTATTAAAGGACAGGCCCTTATCATTGGCGCGATCAAGTCAAAAAGGTTCCACAAAGAAGGAAACGGGTGCGCGGGTCGGACTTGGGGGGTACCTGGTCAAAAATTAGGAACATCTTTTTATAAATTAAATATTTCACAACAAAAATAACCCTGACATTGTTGTTGACGTCAAATTTAGCCCCTTTCGGTCAGTTACCTTCTCAAATATCCGATTTGTTATCTCGTGACAAGCACATAGTGCCGCATCAGAAAAAAGCTCTCTGTGGGGCGAATCGAAACGAATTCATTTCATTAGATATTTCCTATTATAAATAAATACTCGTCGAATTGTTGCTCAAAAGAGAAGGACGTGTCGTGACCGAGTTACGAATAAAAAAGGATGTAACTAAATAATATCGTTTCGAGTCTCGTTAGCCTAATAAATGGGTCCTCATAACATACCATAATAATCTTCAATATTTAAATTTTCCACGGTTCACTGACGAATAGCCAACTGGCAACAACGAATATTAAAAATCGTTACCTTGCCAAAACACAACTTTTTAATTCATATTTTTAAAAAAAACATCTGAAATCTTACCACGAAAAAGCGGCTATCCCAATAAATAAAATAGCAAGCTCGAATAAAATTTAATTTAAACACGCATGGTTATTTTAATTTGAAAATAAAAACACAACGTAAATAAATAATTCCCGACGAGGACCGCAACAGAACCGAACCGAAAGAAATTAAACAACCGACTGAGTCACATTTCAACTCTTAGAAACGAGTCCCCCACCACAATATCTATCGATTCTTCCGATATTTCACATTTCATGAAAAGGCACAACTTTTAAACCCTTAACACGGGACGTTAAGCATCGTCTCGAAAATTTTTTTTAATTACATCACTTAGCGCAATTAAAACGAAATGATCGTGGGAAGTAAAGTTGGGCCCAGCGACCCTGACCACTCTAAAATTCCCATCGAGGTCATCCACATCGAGTTCGCTCTCATCCCGTAAGAAATTTAGGGATGATTCTTGGTCTTTCATTATTTTTCTAAAAGACAAGACCTTCGTACATCGTTTAAATGTCATATTTAAATTTACAATTAATAAACAAGGATCAATTGATTATTAACAACCAATAATTAGAAATGATTAAACAGGAATGAAAGTCGTAAATATTTCCATTATGAATATTTTTTTTTTCTATGTTATCTAATTATTTCATCCTTTTTCGACATGCACCGTATCGTGCTGCCGTCAAAAATGTCAAACGGGAAAACAGTTACTCGAAATTTTAATTTCGCGAAGGTTAGAATAGAATATAAAAAGCTGCTCTTCGTGCCCCGATGTCAACTTTCACGATAATGCATCATCGTAAAAAATACGCTTTCTACTGCCCATAAAAATGCAACCGTATGAATATGAGGATACATTAATTAACTACCTCGAGATGTCCATGCTTCAAATCTTCATTTATCACTTCGAAAAATGAGAAAGTTGTCGACTTACTTGTAAAATTCTTATGGACCGCATCCAAAATTAGTCATATTAAATGCATTTTCATATAATGCTCGATTACAAGCAATTTCGATAGGAAATTTAAAATACGATTTTTGAACAGCTGCCCCAAAAGAAAATCAAGATGTTAACAAGGGAGACCACAGGTATAATTTTTTTTTAAAAATGAGGCAAATGAATTTTCAGAGCTGAATGATCCAAAAGTGAGTAAAAATTTAGAAGCCCTCACCAATCCGAATAACAACCAAAAAATAATCAGACTGCTAAGTTTTTAATCTTGAAGGCTAGTACCGTTCGTGATTTAAAACATACAAAGTATTTATCACTTTGCAGCATTATTTGGCTAAAGCAATTTTACAACTTGCTACAGCAACAACTTTAAAGTTAGACTTATACATATCGTAGCAAAAAAACAGCAATACTGAAATTCTAAATAATCAGAGCCTCAATTTTTGCTAATAGTCAATTACAATTTAAATAAATAAACGTACTTAAAAAATCCAGTGCATGGTAAATAAATATTTTTAAATCATCACTAGCAATAAGCTTACATTTGATCCGTAGCTTATAAAATTTAAAAAATGCATTAAAATACAGACTTGAGGAAAAAAATGAAGCAATGTATGCTGATAGTATTTTTTTTTTTGTTTTGTTTCTAGAGTCAATACTAGCTCTCATATAAACACAAAAAAAAATTTCAAATTAAATGCAGCATAATAATAACTGAATAGAAACTTTCATTATTTCATACACAATAAAGCTTAATGAGCATAACCATCAAATATCCTTCTTCCTACAGGTGTGGACACATCCGTTAATACTTTTTCAATGTGGAATAAAAATAGATCATTTTATTAAATTTTAATTAGCATTAACACACTGGCCTTTAACCTCTTAAGCATGCAACAGTAAATAATTGGTGGATAAAAATAACTAATTTTTTTTCTACAAAATTCAACCCTTTTGATTCACTTGGAAGAACTGTTCCGGTTTTCTCATTCTAAAGTTGAAATGTGTTTTCGGCAATCGGATTTAAAAGATTAATAAATAAAAAATAATAAATTTATCCTACCTTAACAAAAAAATAGTTGTAGAGACCCGCCAGCAAGTTTAAATGAACGACACGTAAATTAATCCGATTTATTCATATCAAAAAATGAGATTTATCCGAAAAGTACTACCGATTTACGAAATAGAGAAGAAAACGAAATTAAAAAACCGATAATTCAATAGATGTACACATACCGCGGGTGTTATTAACGAAATTAAAAGACTGAAATGTAAACAAAATGAGATCGGCTTTGCAACCCCATGGATATCACCGCCTTCCCGAACTAAGGTAAGGAACTTTAGAGATTTAAAGCATCACTAGAGGCGCTGCTATCAGCATTTAAAACCGCGCTTTTTGACGACATCAGTTGAATTTTTTGCCAGTAGAGCACGCAAGCTTACAGTTTAAGAAATTAGCGGGGATTTAAAAGTTTTCTTACTAAAACAAAATTAATTAAAAACAAATTTCTTATAAACGATTTTCACTAAACACGAATTAAATTTAAAAATCATAAATTTTCCTAAACCTAAAAGCAAAAGCCGGGAACAAAAATGCAAAATTAAGGATTTTAATTTTTTATTCCTGGTCATGAGTTTCATGCAGTGTTCAAATAGATGTTTTGCTTTAGGGAGACTTTTACAGTAAAGGAAATAAAATTTAAAAAAAAATACGGTATTGAATGTTCGTTTATTTTTAAATATTTATATTAGTTGATGTGCTTAAAATAATTAATTAATAAATAAATAATTCTCAAATGATTTTAAAAAATTGAAAAAAGCCAGATTAAATAAAATACAACTGGTTGAACTACCAAAAATCAAAGTCCTTTTCTTTAAGAATATTACAAGTAATTCATATCTTCATAAACTATATATGAAAAAATAACAGTATAATTTCAATATTTATACATCATGCCGATAAAAATGAAAATGTGATGTAATATTAAAAATTAAAAGTAGTGAAGCAATTAAATAAAATTTGTTTTTAAAAATCCCGCTTTTTCACAATTTTTTTCTTACTAGTGATATTGCCATCGTCGATGTATAGAAATCCTCCACTTTTACAATAAAAATCAAGATGGCACGATCAACTAATAAGGGACTAAACCGGAAACCATTTCATTTAACTGGCAAACTAGTAATTCATCATAAACTCTTTACATTTATTCGACTCACCTTTAAAAAAATATATAATATTCAAACAAAAATTGGACGATTTTCTTCATTCTTATTAAATATACAACGACGGATCGTGGAAGTATAAAATAATTTAATCAAAAATAATCAAACTGAAACGAAAGAAAAATTCGATATTAAGTTTAGGCCTTTTAAAATACTTTGAGGAACTGCGCAAGCTATCGTTTGAGATCTCAATAGTTTTTTTCTTTTTTAAGCTATGGCTTAATAAAATGTCAACCGCCAGCTTTCGATGATTGTATGAAAAAAATTAAAAAAATTTTAGGTTAGCAGTAGTATTTTTTTTTTTTTAAGAAGAAAATTGACTGTTTTACCTATTATGATTTGTTTTAACGCTTAGGTCAACACATGGGGACTTTTACAAATTACACATTTTAGGTAAATATTGAAAAACGATTAGAATTTCTAAAATTCATTGTTGACAATCAAAGCCTATAACCCCATTTCGATTTTACTTAAAAAAAGAAAGACTAATCGTTTTGGTTTGCTTTTACTACACAATAATGGGATGGCATTTGGTGGCACGATTCCCTAGTAAAATTGTGATTCATATTGGTAAATAATTTTACACGAATGTCGAGTTTTTTAAATGAAAGAATAATAATTCTTTATTCTCCCATTTCATATGTTCTGCAAGAGCCAACTTTAACTGATATGTCGATCACGTATTAAATTGCCAAAAAAAACTTTAAAGGTTTAATTAACTTTGTCCTGAATCAAGTTGACTCTTGAGGAAAAAAATTAGATTTGAGCTCTCGAAAAAAAAGGTATTTATTAAAGGATCGGAGCTCAAGTCCAAAAGTTGAAACCCTTTTTAATTAATCACGAGAGAAAATTAATTCAAAAAAAATGTTCGCTTGCTAATGATTAACTCTCGTTTCTCTTAATTATAACCTTATTGGAATCGATATCGTTAAATTGCTCGAAACAATTAAAAGGAAAACAATAAAGAATGAGATGCTTCGTTATGTATTCGTATCGAAAAAAGCTAAGCCGAACTTTTATTTAAAATTAGAGTTCGAATTTTAATGAAATTCAAACAAATAATAAAAAAAGAAGTATTAAAATTTTATA
The DNA here is from genome assembly GCA_023512825.1 of Liposcelis brunnea. Classification (NCBI taxonomy): domain Eukaryota; kingdom Metazoa; phylum Arthropoda; class Insecta; order Psocodea; family Liposcelididae; genus Liposcelis; species Liposcelis brunnea. Next base: position 24,012,433 of record CM042073.1, read on the forward strand.
ACCTAATTTCGAGAAACGAAAGTTGGTTATTTTAAAAGCTAACATTCTTTTTAAAAAAAGATATCTCTTAGCCGTCACTTTTGATTAACTATGACAGTTTGTTCTTTAATTACATTCGGGTGTTTTATATTTCCCTTTGGAATAAAAAAAGAAAGAACCCGGAAAACTTAGTTTACCAGTATAGACAGTTTAAAAAAATAGTAACCGTAAAAACTTGTGATAGTAATTTTCTGATTTCAAACCTGAAGTAAAAGTTTTACATTTAAGTTTTAAAGAGTAGAAAATATTTTCGACTATTACGAGGCTTTGAGCTTTCAGACCTGATAGGCCAAAGTATTACCGTTAAAGCTTTTTCAAATAGGCCGATTTGTATTTTTCAAAAAATACTAAAAGATCATTCTTATAAAAAATAATCTACGAGATTATGACAGTTATTACATACAACAATGGCACAATGCCAGCGCTAGGATTTTTTAAACTAACTTTCCTCTATAAACTTCACGACAGATATTTTTACCATATTATAGACTATTACAGCTTTCATGCAATGCAGTTTGCATCATTGAAACTTATTTTATCTGCATTAAGCATTTCATTTTCGCCAGAAAGCCAACTAGGATTTTTCGTTGTTAAATTAGCAAACAATATCAATATTTGCTCTTCCAAACAGTAAGTAGTTGCCTAAGCCAATCGGACTTGAAGACTTTGATTCATTTTTGCACTCCTTTCTGCTACAATTTAGATTATTTACTTAAATGCAACCAAAGTTCAGATTTGAAATCATAGATTTCTTGAACATTTTACATGATCAAAGTGCAACTAGCCACCGTTTTCTGACTGGTAAATTACCATTTTAATAAGGCTATAACTAGGAGCTGCTGAATTGTCACAAGTTTAAAAAGTAAATGAAATACTACATCTTTTTTGTTGTAAAAGAGACAAACGCTCTCTGTTTCTTACTGAATAATGTTAAATTTAACTGAATCATTTTTCGCCTCGCTAAACTTTCTTCCGTCAGGCTAAGAAATTACAATGTAGGCAGATTTCATTGTTTCGCTAATGTTAAATTTAACTTCCTTTTATACTGTATAGTTCCCTTTTGTAAGGGGTGAACAATACTCAAAATTAATCAAAAGTGACCCAGGAATAAAAATTTAGTTTATAAATAGAAGGTTGCTGCGTTACTTAGGAAGCTCCTTGGTTTTTTCGGTCGATGAATCCATAGGTTGCTTAGCGGGGGATGCAGGCGTCGGATCATCTTGGAAAAGAGGGTTTTTTACTTCCATTTCTCCGGTCTGAAAATTAATAAAGTAAATTGTTAATTCGAAATAAACTTTTTTACGATTTTTTTTTTAACTTACCGAAGCCAGACCAGGGCATTCGTACACGGTGTAATCTCCTTCTTCGTTTTCTTCGTCACTTTCGGCATCGGATATAGAGCCGTGACGCTCGTTGGTTGCCCTGCTAAAAAGAAAAGTAAGTCTTAAAAAATCAAAGTATTCCCAGAAGATTCGAGTCCCCGTTTAGAGAGACAAGATAATTGAAAAGAAAAGAGAAAAGAAAAGAAAAGAAAGTCTTCGCCGAAATTTATTTCCCAACGATCGTTTCTCGTTTATTATTTATCTAAAAAGCTTCTAAATAATTTCAGGGATAAATTTCACCGTTCAACATGGAGGCTAAAACTATGTAAATAATTGATAAACCCTAATTATATCCGAGACACAGACGAGTCATTTTTAATTCTTAGAAGGATTAAAGTCGCTTCGAGGATCGAGTGGGAAGCTCGTCGATAGTGCTCAGGAAATAAAATATACGACTACCCAGAGACACATTATGGAATAGGAGAAATGTGTTTAAAATGATAATAAATAATGTCATGGCCGCGAATGAAGATCGTAAGTTTTATCTCGAAACGTTGAGGGATGGATGGATAGACGTCCCAGTTATACAGGGTGGAACAAATTTTGTGGTTTTTTTTTTTACTCCACTATCACGTATCGGATCGGATTTTCGATTGCGGCATTTTTAATGGCTTTTATAGGGCTAGGGCCTGGGGATATCGAAAATCCGATAACATGATTGATGCGCTTGCGCACTAGATAAACGTGCTTTTATTTGCTGTAAACCGGTCTCTTTTAATTTTTTTTGAATTTCTCATTAAATTTAGAGTACCCCTGAGCTTTTCAAAATTTTTTTACTCCCCTTAAAACCTTTTTAAATGAGGGTTGAAAAATCGTTAATTTTGTCGTGTTTAGAAACAATCTTAGGAAGGAGTTTTGTCGCGTTATTTCAAATGTTTGTAAAGTTTTTCCTTTGAACATGGCGGCCGGCCAGTGTTGTTATTGTCATTGAGTTGTAAACAACTCAATGAGATTGAAAATTTAAAAAATACACGAATTAATTAATGTCCTTTCCTTTCCTTCCCTTCCCATCTCATTCCATCTCGTATGTGGGTGAAACGTTTGAAGTGATAAAGGTCTGAATATGGTGACAAGTTAAGAATTGATTAACTTGTCACCGACAATCAAAATTAGTTTAAATGAAAAAAACTGATACCTGCTTGGTACAAGACCTGATGCAGCTCAACTAATTTTGATTATCGGTGACAAGTTAAGAACTGAGCTGCATCAATTAAAATGCAACCAGCTATTGCTTGATATCAAACTTAAGAGTGGTTGCATTCCATACGTTTCATTAATGCAGTTTTCAGTATTCAGTGAGAGTGAGTGTGATATCAAGTAATAGCTGGTTGCATTTTAATTGATGCAGCTCACTTCACCGATGATCAAAATTGGTTCATCTCAATCAAGGCTTGTCATTTTTTTTATTTGAACTGATTTCCAGTTCTAACCTCAATTGTGTCACCAAGTGTGTCACTCAATTGAGACACCAAGTCAGGATAAAAAAAAAATGCAGCACTCGGTTTTTAACAAATAAAACTTGCTGCTATGTACAAGTTCCAGTTGCAATTGAGGTTAGGAATAAAAAAAATGATAGCTGCTCGGTACAAGTCCTGATGCAGCCAAACCAATTTTGATTATCGGTGACAAGTTAATTAATGCAGCTTAATTATTAACTTGTCATTGATAATCAAAATTGGTTTGGCTGCATCAGGACTTGTACCGAGCAGCTATCAGTTTTTTTATTCCTAACCTCAATTGCAACTGCAACTTGTACATAGCAGCAAGTTTTATTTCTTAAAAACGGAGTGCTGCATTTTTTTTTATCCTGACTTGGTGTCTACTCAATTGTTTAATCACACAATTGAGGTTAGGACTGGAAATCAGTTTAAATAAAAAAAACTGATAGCTGCTCGGTACAAGCCCTGATGCAGCTCAACCAATTTTGATTATCGGTGAAATGAGCTGCATCAATTAAAATGCAACCAGCTATTCCTCGATATCACACTCACTGACAAGTCAGCTGCATTAATTAATTGTATCCTGGTACGGAATGCAACCACCCCCAAGTTTGATATCGAGTAATATCTGGTTGCATTTTAATTGATGCAGCTCAGTTCTTAACTTGTCACCGATTATCAAAGTTGGTTTGGCTGCATTACATAATGGGATGTGTGGTGAACTCACCGAGCACCTATCAGTTATCCTGGGCATAACTGGATTAAAAAAAGGGGGGAAAAAGGAGCACCTCTGTGGACTTTGCCGCTATGCTATTACCTCAAGTATCATATTTAATAGCAAGCAGCTATCAGTTTTTTTGCATTTAAACTTTGTGTCTCCTCAATTGTGTAATCACACATTTGAGGTTAGGTTAGCCCTGATGCAGCTCAATTAATTTTGACTATCGGTGACAAGTCAAGAACTGAGCTGCATCAATTAAAATGTAACCAGCTATTACTCGATATCAAACTTGGGGGTGGTTGCATTCTGTACCAGGATACATTCAGTGAGTGTGATATCGAGTGATGGCAGGTAACATTTCATTAATGCATCTCAGTTCTTAACTTTTCACCGATTATCAAAATTGGTTTGGCTGCATAATGGGATGTATGGTGTACTCACCGAGCACCTATCAGTTATCCTGGGCATAATTGGATTAAAAAGGGGGGAAAAAAAGAGCACCTTTGTGGACTTTGTCGCTATGCTATTATCTCAAGTGTCATATTTGATAACAAGTTTAACTGTATGGTGAACATGTAATGTAAGAGCATATTCATTTTTTGCTTTTAGATTTAGCCATTTGGATTATGATTCAATCACTGTAGAAATGCGCTCCTTCATTTCATTTTCAGCATCCAGTTAAAATTGTCACCAAATATGAAATTTGAGATAATGGCAGCAACAGGTCCACAGGGGAGCTCATTTTTTTTGGATTTTTTTCCCAAATCCAACAATACCGAAGAAAACTGGTAGGTGCTCGGCTTCTTCATCTACACTTTTTAGTATTGAAGTTAACAACACAGTTGAAAATATTTGAGAAAATTTGAAACTTGTAGGTTTCACTGGGGGATGAAACCTTTTCGGTTTCAAATGATACTTTCCTGAAACTATGTACACAAAAAGTTTTAATTTGCAGTCAAAAAAGTTTCAAAATGGAAACTTTTAGGCTGAAACTATTTTTTTTTCTCAAATGAGAATATTATTTTGAACTGTGAATCAATCAAAAGGGGAAAATTTAACAAATCTAGAAAAATTTACATAAAATCGTGTAATAAATTTGAAATTTGGAAAGAATTAGTTTCTTTTGTTTTAAAAATAGCCTGTAATTCGTCGTCCCATATCACCCGGTCTATTTCTTTTAATAATCTTCTTTCGTCAATGAGCTGCCATAGTTTTTCCACCACCTCGGTTTTCCTACAGTCTTTTTCCAAGTTTAAAATTTTGGCCAAGTCATTGTTTAAGTGGTTCGCAAATGCACTTGGCTTCTTTTTAGCCTATGAAAAAAATTGAAACATTTTGGAAAATTTTAATTTTAATTAAAAAAAAGTTAACCTTATCTTTTTTGGATACTGACCTTACGAACTTTTCTTTCTTTTTTTGCTTTTGGTAAATTTTTATTTTTTGAATTCTTTTTGTTCGCCATTTTGAAGGACAATGCCAAAAGAGTTTTACACAACAAAGAAAAATGGGGAAAATTGGAGCATTTGAAAACGTTATGGATGGAATCGAAAGAACTTAACAAGTAGAAGCCAAGATGAGAGCGCGAAAGTATCCAGCGTTACACTTGCAATATTTTCACGGGATCTTTTTTGGTTTTTTTAGTTTCGAGCTTCCTAGAGTGAGGAAGTATTGCGGTCGTGTCAAAATTGAAATTTCGCCAAACTGCGTATTTTGCCGTGAAATGGCGAGAAATAACCGTAAAAATGATTTTTGGGCTGAAGTCCGTCCGTTCATCTGTTCGTGCACTTTCGTCTTTCGCCTGTTTCCGAAACCGAAAAAGATAGCGCAACGAAAATTGGCAACCGCATTCCTCAGGAAGAAGAAAAACTTTTGTTCCATCATCAAGGCCATCCGGCCAAATTTACGGCTATGGCAGGGCCAAATAAGGCCAAATTTAGAGTTTTCGGGAATTTTCTCGAAAACGGCTCTAATGATTTTTTTCATTTTTTGTGTAAAATACCTGACCCTATAACGAACAACTTTTCCCTTTGGCATTTTTCCGTGAAAAATCGCACTCCCCGGAAAAACCGAAAATTTTTAAGTTTTACCGATAGGGCTCACATGGGACTCGATTTCGGCTGAAGAACGGTCGGGGATTTCAAATTTTCGGTCCGTTTTGTAATTTGAAGGCAACTCTGCCAAGTTTAGAACTTTGGCGGGGCGAAAATAGGCCAAACGATGAATTTTCAAAGATTTTCTTGAAAACGGCTCTAACGATTTTTCTAATTTTTTGTGTGGAAATGCCTGACCCTATAAGGAACAACTTTATCCTTTGGCAATTTTTCGTGAAAATTCGGCCTTTCCGAAAAATCCTAAAAAACCGGAAATTTGGAAGTTTTACAAATAGCGGTGATATGGGACTCGATTTCGACTAATTAATAGTTAGGGATTTTAAATTTTCGGTCCATTTCCTGATTTAAAACCACCCCCCGACCTCCGTAGTCCCCAGTGGTGCCTTAATCGAATGAAGCTATATTCCGACTGAGCGAGAACGTGAGTAGTCCTTCCCGGACTGCTATTCCCCTAGTTTAAAGTAAGAAAAGATAGAAATGACCCAAACTTGTATTTTAATGTTCCGACGAACTACCAAATTATCGAAGAAAAGAACCTAAAGTCGAAAATAACATTTTATTCTAAAAAAACCTTTGCTTTAGCATAAAACATAGTTCCTTTGCAACCACTGCTAAATGTTGCTACGGGCTAAAATGGTTCTAGTCCTTACACTTTCACCCTGGCAAAGATCATAAAGCTCATTTCGATTTTTTTATGAGCCTGTTAAAAATTAAAAATTCTTAAAAATGTTGCAATTTTTTAAGATTTTTTAGCTACATGCCAAAAAAGATTTACTATTTCCAAGTTTCGCTCGAAATGGCATTAGTCATAACACTTACACCCTGGCAAAGGTTATCATACATTTATAATTTTCTTATACCTGAAAAGATCGTAAAAAATCAAAAATTTATCAATCTTTTGAAATAGAGACTAGCTGAAAGCACAAAATGACTTACTATCGTCAAGATTCGCCTTAAAATGACTTTAGTTCTAAAACCTAGACCTTAGCAAAGGTCAAAAGGTTTATTTGGAATTTTTTTTACGTCTTAAGGTTGTGAAAAATCAAATATTCCTAGAAATGTTACATTTTTTAAGATTTTTCAGCTTGAACCAAAAAATGACTTACTATAGTGAAGATTTGCCCTGAAATGGCTTTTATTCTGGCACTGAAACCCTACCAAAGATTGTCAGGCTTGTTTAAAATTTTCTTATACCTGTAAAAATTGTAATAGTTAAAAAATTTTTCAAACTTTTAAAATCTTTCAAGATCATTTAGCTAAAGACTATACTGACCTACTATCGTGAAGATTCGCTGTACAATGGCTTCAGCCCTAGGTTTGACACGCTGGCAACAATCATAAAGCTCATTGACAATTTTTTCATACCTCTGCAGATTGCGGGAAGTCCTTAATTCTTAAAAATGTTAAAAATTTCTCACGATTTTTTAGTTAGGCCAGAAATGATTTAGTATCGTCAAGATTCGTTCTAAAATAGCTTTATTCAATGGCGTTATTGGGGGGGGGGGGGGGGGATTTTTCGTTCCATAAGCTAAGCATTGCGTGATGCTTTTGCCAGCCCTAAAGTTTAAAAGTTGCGAAATTTGGAAGTTCAAAGTTGCCATGATGAATCGTCTGGAAGCGTTTGAGATGTGGTGCTACAGGAAAATCCTTGGAATATCCTGGACCCAACATATGACCAACGAGGAGGTATTGCGACCATAAAGCGCAGGAAGGTTGAGTACCTTGGGCATATGTTGCGGGGACCCAAGTACAGGCTGCTGCAGACCATCTTGCAGGGCAAAGTCGAGGGTAAAAGAAGACTTGGTCGTAAGAATCTCTCCTGGCTGCGGAATATCCGGAATTAAACCGGGTTAACCGTAGAGGAGCCATTGAAAATTTCCGCATCGCCGCCGATCGTGAAAGATTTAAGGAGCTCGTCGTATCGATCGTTTAAGCTCGTGTGCGAGCAGGGCACCCAAAGAAGAAACATTAAAAATGTTTGCTCCTCCCCCCCGCACCTCCCAGGTTTCGGTAAAATTGCACCGGCGGCTTTATTCCTAACACCTAGACCCTGGCCAAGGGCACAAGGTTTGGTTGGAATTTTTTTGTAGGTCTGCAGGTATTTAAAAATCAAAAGTTCATTACAAATGCCAAAATTTTCAAGATTTTTCAGCTTGAGGCCAAAAACCATTTACTTTCGTTAAGATTCGCCCTATAATGGCTTTAATCGTAGCACTTACATCTCGGCAAACATATTAAAACTCATTAAATATTTTTTCATACCTCCGACGGTTATAAAAAGTCGCAATAAGCTCTTAAAAATGTTTACATTTTTCACGATTTTTTAGCTAAAGTGCAAACATGAGGTACTACCGTGAAGATTGGATCTAAAAAGGTCTAAGTCGTAGCACCTACACCCTGGCAAAAGTTAACAGGATTATTTAAAATTTTTTAATACCTTTAAAAGTTGTCAGAAGTCGAGAATTTTTCAATAAAAATCTTTCAAAATAATTTACTTAAATACCCTAAATGATCTACTATAGTGATAATTCGTCCTGAAACTGCTTGAGTCTTAGATTTTACACCCTGGCAAGAATGATTAAACTCATAAATAATATTTTCATACCCCTGAATGTTGTGTAAAGTCACTAACCTAACAAGTCGCACATTCTTGAAAAGGTTGGAATTTTTCACAATTTTTTCGCTAAAGGCCAAAAATTACTTACTGTAGTAAGGATTTGCCTTAAAATGGATCTAGTCCTTACAGTTACACCCTAGCAAAGGTCACGAGGTTCAGTTAAAATTTTTTTATGCAGCGTATCTGACGTCTAAAGGTTGTCAAAAGTCGAAAATTCTTGAAAATGTTGACATTTTCTACGATTTTTAAGCTAAAATCAAAAAACCAGTCACTTTCGTAAGGAATCGGCCTAAAAAGGCCTAAGTCCTAGCACTTACATCTGGGCAAAGATTTTAAAATTCATCAACAATTTCTTTTTACCTCCGACGGTTATGAAAAATCAAAAGTTCTTCAAAATCAAAAGACAGTGAGTGCGGCCTTCTTGGCCTCAAAATAAATGTTCACTATCCACTTCAAATCCCATTTCATGCCTCATGCTTTTCAAGCTTCACTTGAAACACCGTGATTACCAGGAGGTGAAGAAAATCCGGGACACGAGAAAATTTAGCATCAGTTTTATCTCTCCTGTAACACTTATAGACTAGCCCGCAAAATAATAGAATCATTCTTCAGTTCTCATTGGGGGGGGGTTCAGTCTTCTTGGGTGTGCTCTCTATCAGAGCCAATTTCCAACACTTGTGACCGCAATTCGTCCCTATTAAGTCCCAAGAACCTGCCCAAAGCTTCTTTAACACCACACTGTAAAATTTCTTTTATTAGCCGCAAGAATCAATAGTTAGTATGCTGTGGTTGCTGCGGTATGCCACATGTAGCTTATAAGAATGAGCAATCGTTTTTGGCTTTCCGCTCAGGCTGAAGAAGCTTTGAAAGAGTCCATGGTTAATACTATTGCGTACTTTTTTTTTTTTTTTTTTTTTTTTTTTTTTGGATTTAACAAAAGCATTAGAGACTGCTATTGCAGGTTTTAGTTAGGGGTTTTATTTACAAATTAAATGGGGAAAAAAATTAAAAACGAGGTGATTACAGAAGTATTATTGTTGTTTTAAAAAAACCGAGGTAGAAGACCTTTCAAAAAAAATTTAGAGGTTTCCTTTTTTACGGGCATTATAATCGTGCGTTCACTTACCTACAAATAGGAGCTATGTTCTTGCACTCACCAAAAAATAAAGCTATCTTTCACACTTACCTGAAAAAAAAATGAAATAAAATTAAGCTAAAAAAATTGGAATCAAAGATTTGAGCTTTAGCGCCAGCCTCGTTTCAAGCTTTATATTTTTTTTAAAAATCGATTGATTAATTATTTCAAAGCGTTCACCACGTTTAAACGGATTACCGTAATGAACACGGGTAAGCTTCTGATTGACTCTGGTCAGTGCGCCAGTCACGAGGTAAAAGTTTACAATCAAAAAATAGTGGCGAAAATAAATGGGTTTTATGAAGAGCTTTTAGGGTAACCGGTGAAACATGTTTTGTCTTGCTCAAGGAATGGCGTCCTTGCCCTGTGGTGAGCTCCCTTCTCAGGGTTATGAGTTAGTGGAGGGCAGCAGCTTTGCTAATACTGACCTAGGGCTGACGATTGTAGTAATCGGCAAGGCCTAGACTCAGATACCGGGAGGCAGAGTTGGATTAATGGGTATGGCTCCCGTACTGCGATGTAAAACATTATGGAAAGTTATCGCATTATTTAATATTCATAGTAAATCATCAATAGTTGGCCATGATGATCGCCAATCTCCCACGAGGAGCAGGCCTTTAAACGAAAAAAAAGATGAAGAGCTTTACGGTAAACTAAGTAAAAGCTTGAAATTCGGGAAAACAAAATAGTTAGATTTTCTCATGATTTCAAAGCTTTAGCGTTCCCGTAGGACGGCGCTTAGGCATAAAGTGTACAGTTTTCACATTAACTGAGAGTTTTATGTGGGGTTTTACTGTGAACTTTTATGTTCCTCAGTGACAATCATGAAAGAAAATTATAAGCATAAGTTTAAAAAGGATAGGAACAAAATGAATTGAAGAAGGAATTAAAAGTTGTTTACTCAGTAAACTCTACCTGCTTATTAAACATGGTTAGGTAGATTGTTCAGTTTACAATATTTAGGTAATTTTTCCGTTAATGGCCAATTAAAATCTTTTTAAATGAAAACAATTAACATGCGGAAGCAACATTTACAATATTTAGTTAATCATGAAAGACAATTATAAGCATAAGTTTAAAAAGGATAAAAACAAAATGAATTGAAGAAGGAATTAAAAGTTGTTTACTCAGTAAACTCTACCTGCTTATTAAACATGGTTAGGTAGATTGTTCAGTTTACAATATTTAGTTAATTTTTCCGTTAATGGCCAATTAAAATCTTTTTAAATGAAAACAATTAACATGCGGAAGCAACATTTACAATATTTAGTTAATCATGAAAGACAATTATAAGCATAAGTTTAAAAAGGATAAAAACAAAATGAATTGAAGAAGGAATTAAAAGTTGTTTACTCAGTAAACTCTACCTGCTTATTAAACATGGTTAGGTAGATTGTTCAGTTTACAATATTTAGGTAATTTTTCCGTTAATGGCCAAGTAAAATCTTTTTAAATGAAAACAATTAACATGCGGAAGCAACATTTACAATATTTAGTTAATCATGAAAGACAATTATAAGCATAAGTTTAAAAAGGATAAAAACAAAATGAATTGAAGAAGGAATTAAAAGTTGTTTACTCAGTAAACTCTACCTGCTTATTAAACATGGTTAGGTAGATTGTTCAGTTTACAATATTTAGTTAATTTTTCCGTTAATGGTCGAGTAAAATCTTTTAAAATAAATACGATTAACATGCAAGCAACATTTAAATTTGATATTAAGGAGCTTACATTTAATAACAAAAACAGCAAAATGGGGGTTTTTAAAAAAACCGAATAATGACATCTTTAAAGAAATTAAAATCTTTATCTAAAAAATTGCTCGAAATTCCCTCCCCTTTGTTCAATACACAACTGAAGGCGCATCCTTAAATTGTCCATCACCTTTCCGGGACCGTTTGAGTTTCGTATTTCATCAAAGGCTACTCTTATCCTTTCTTTCATGTCGTCCAGCGTGGTTGGAGATCGGCGCTTGACTTTTTCTGCAACTGCACCCCACACATAAAAATCCAAAGGTGTTAAATCAGGGCTTCGAGCTGGCCACGGACGAGGTCCGGCTCTCCCTATCCAGTTAGGGTAATGACGGTCAAGATGTGTCCTAACAGTGACCGCGTAGTGAGGCGGTGCCCCATCCTGCTGGAAAATTATCCTCCTCCTTACCTCAGGGGGCAAAACCTGAAGAAGCCGCGGTAGATCATGTTCCAAGAAATCTAGATACATTTCTGAATTTAAAGGCCTGTCAAAGAAGTGAGGTCCGATTAAGGTGCCGTTTATAAATCCTGCCCACACGTACACTGTCCATTTGTACTGCGTTTTGTCACTCCGGGTAAATCGCGGATTGACCGGAGCCCACATATGAAGGTTATGAAGATTTAGGTTGCCGTCGTTTTGGATATTACACTCATCGGTCCATAAAATGTTTTCTAAAAATCCAGGCGGCGTGTGTGAAAGTGCTCGACAAAAGTTCATCCTCCGGAACGCATCCTCTGCTTCTAATGATTGGACAACGGTAACATGATAAGCATGAAACTTGAATTTTCTCAATGCTCGTAAAATTCGCGTATGGTTGGTCTCTAGTTCGCGCGAAATGGGACGAGAGGAAGCTTGATCTCCTTCGGTTTGCTTATCGATGACAAGATTTAAGATCCGATGGTCAAAATCAGTTGGCTCTGGCTCCCTTTTTTCTCTTGGGGGGTTGGCAGATCCGGTTTCCCTAAAAGTTTGGAATGTTCGGACAAACGTACGAAAATCGGGAAGTGGTTCATCTGGCCGTAATGCTTCATATCTGGAAAAATAAGGATTTAAGGAAAAGGTTAAAATAAGGATGATGGACTTTGCTGGCACAAACGACTCGGAAAAATGCGGCAGGTAAATCTGTTCAAAGCATTATTGACTTTCTTGTTTGGGTGATTATAATTTTCATAATATTTAAATAAGAGAAAAAGTGGTCAGTGGGTGTATTAGATACACCAGTACGTAGAACTACGTAGTGACTTTAACTTTAAAAATTTTTTAAAATTCGAAATTTGACGTTAATTTCAAAAATTAAAAAAAATAAAAAATTTTAAAACTTGAGTCATTAAATGTGAGGGTTCATAATTAAAAATAAAAACGAGACATTTTCACTATGATTCACCCTAAAAGATTTAGTCGGAGCACTTACGTCCTGGTTACGATTTCTAAGCTCATAAAATTTTTTTCATACTTCTAAAGGTTGCAGAGAGGCGAAAATTCTTGAAAATATTTAATTTTCTTAAGATACTGTAGATGAAGGAAAAAAAATTGTTGAATATCGTTATGATTCGCCCTTAACAAGATTTAATCCTAGATCTTACAACCTGGTTAAGATTTCTAAGCTCATAAAAACTTTCTCATACTTCTAAAGGTTTCCAAAAGTCGAAAATTCTTAAAAATATTAAAATTATTCAAGATTTATTAGCTGAAGGCGAAAAATTTTTGAATATCGTTAGGAATCGGCCTAAAAATTATTTCGTCCTAGAACTTACAACCTGGCTAAGATCTCTACGCTCATAAAAATTTGTTCACGGTTCTAAAGGTTGCGAAAAGTCTAAAATTCTTGAGAATATTACAATTTTTCAAGATAAGCGTAAATAGCACTTACATCCTGGTTAAGATTTCTAAGCTGAAAAATTTTTTTTTACTTCTGAAGGCTGAAAAGTCGGGATTTCTTAAAAAGCATGACGACCGTATTTATTAACTTTCATCAACTATCGCCCCCCACATCGCTTCACTAAAACCTTTTACGTTCTGACAAACGGCAAATAGCTTGTTTCGAATAGTTTATACCTCATAAAGTAGTAAAAAACCAAAAAATCCAGGGAATCATTGAAAATTTTATAGATTTATTAATTTGAGTGCCGAAATTATTTACCACCATGAAAATGCGCCATATAATAGCTTATGTGCTTACACCACCATCCTGGCAAATGTACTAACGCTTATTCAAATTTTTATTTACACCCCCCTAAGGTTACAAAAAGTGAATAATTAATAAAAATTTTAATACTACTTAAAACTTTTTACTTTGAGGGGTTAAATCATTTACCTTCGTGAATATTCGTCGTTAAGAGGCTTTACAATAGGCACTTGCGTCCTAAAAAAGGCTACAAGGCCTAATTAGAATTGTATTATCACCAAAAAAGTTGTTGAAAATGAATTTTTCCTACAAACATTACGTTTTTCCAAATTTTTCAGTTAGAGGTTAAAAATTATTTCCAACCGTAAAAATCCGCCCCAGAATGACTCAAGTGCGAACACTTGTATTGTAAAAAGAAGCTAACCTCGTGTACAATTTTTTTTCAATTTCTAAAGGTTTTGAACACAAGAATAAATCTTTTTACTCTTGAAATTTTCAAGTTAAAGAGCAAAAAAAATCTCCTATCAAGAATATTAATATTAAATCCAAAGAATTGATCAGAAAATTCCATACCTATTTCAGCGACCTTCCAAAAAAATTTCATGGGCTCCTGGGGCATTAAATATTACCTCTAGCTAGAATCAAGCTGTAGAATAGACCTTTTTTGCGCTAGAGTGTTAAAAATAGCCTAAATCGATAAAGTTGGTCATAAAAGTCGACACCTATTTCTAGAATTTTCAAAAAAAAATTCCATGGGCTTCTGGTGGCTTTAAGTCTTACTTATAGCTAGAATCCAGTTCCAGGATAGACCATTTTTGGGCTACATTGTAAAAATTAGCCTAAATCGATAAAGTTGGTCATAAAAGTCGACACCTATTTCAGGAATTTTGTAAAAAAAAATTTCATGACTTTCTGAAGGCTTGAAATCTTATTTATAGCTAGAATCCACTTCTAGGATAGACCGTTTTCGGGCTACAGTGTTAAATTTAGCCTAAATCGATAGAGTTAGTCATAAAAGTCGACACCTATTTCAGGAATTTTTAAAAAAAAAATTATATGGCTTTCTTGGGGCTTTAAATCTTAGTTATAACTAGAATCCAGTTCTAGGATAGACCGTTTTTGGGCTACATAGTTAAATTTAGCCTAAATCGATAGTGTTGGTCATAAAAGTCGACACCTATTTCAGGAATTTTCAAAAAAAAATTATATGGCTTTCTGGGGGCTTTAAATCGTACTTATAGCTAGAATCCACTTGTAGGATAGACCGGTTTTGGGCTACATTAATAAAAATAGCCTAAATCGATAAAGTTGGTCATAAAAGTCGACACCTATTTCAGGAATTTTCTAAAAAAAATTTCATGGCTTTCTGGGGGCTTTAAATCTTATTTATAGCTAGAATCCACTTGTAGGATAGACCGTTTTTGGGCTAAAAATTTAAAATTAGCCTAAATCGATAAAGTTGGTCATAAAAGTCGACACCTATTTCAGGAATCTTCAAAAAAAAAATTATATGGCTTTCTTGGGGCCTTAAATCTATTTTATAGCTAGAATCCACTTGTAGGATAGACCGTTTTTGGGCTTCAGTGTTAAAATTAGCCTAAATCGATAAAGTTGTTCATAAAAGTCGACACCTATTTCAGTAATTTTCTAAAAAAAATTATATGGCTTTCTGGGGGCTTTAAATCGTACTTATAGCTAGAATCCACTTGTAGGATAGACCGGTTTTGGGCTACATTAATAGAAATAGCCTAAATCGATAAAGTTGGTCATAAAAGTCGACACCTATTTCAGGAATTTTCAAAAAAAAATTATATGGCTTTGTGGGGGCTTTAAATCTTATTTATAGCTAGAATCCACTTGTAGGATAGACCGTTTTTGGGCTACATTGTTAAAAATAGCCTAAATCGATAAAGTTGGTCATAAAACTCGACACCTATTTCAGGAATTTTCAAAAAAAAAATTATATGGCTTTCTGGGGGCTTTAAATCGTACTTTTAGCTAGAATCCACTTGTAGGATAGACCGTTTTTGGGCTACAGTGTTAAATTTAGCCTAAATCGATAAAGTTGGTCATAAAAGTCGATACCTATTTCAGGAATTTTCTAAAAAAAAATTTCATGGCTTTCTGGGGGCTTTAAATCTTATTTATAGCTAGAATCCACTTGTAGGATAGACCGTTTTTGGGCTAAAAATTTAAAATTAGCCTAAATCGATAGTGTTGGTCATAAAAGTCGACACCTATTTCAGGAATCTTCAAAAAAAAAATTATATGGCTTTCTTGGGGCCTTAAATCTATTTTATAGCTAGAATCCACTTGTAAGATAGACCGTTTTTGGGCTTCAGTGTTAAAAATAGCCTAAATCGATAAAGTTGGTCATAAAAGTCGACACCTATTTAAGGAATTTTCTAAAAAAACATTTCATGGGCTTCTGGTGGCTTTAAGTCTTACTTATAGCTAGAATCCACTTGTAGGATAGACCGTTTTTGGGCTACAGATTTAAATTTAGCCTAAATCGATAAAGTTGGTCATAAAAGTCGACACCTATTTCAGGAATTTTCTAAAAAAAAATTTCATGGCTTTCTGGGGGCTTTAAATCTTATTTATAGCTAGAATCCACTTGTAGGATAGACCGTTTTTGGGCTACAGTGTTAAATTTAGCCTAAATCGATAAAGTTGGTCATAAAAAACGACACCTATTTCAGGAATTTTGTAAAAAAAAATTTCATGGGCTTCTGGGGGCTTTAAGTCTTATTTATAGCTAGAATCCAGTTCTAGGATAGACCGGTTTTGGGCTACATTGTTAAAAATAGCCTAAATCGATAAAGTTGGTCATAAAAGTCGACACCTATTTCAGGAATTTTCTAAAAAAAATTTCATGGCTTTCTGGGGGCTTTAAATCTTATTTATAGCTAGAATCCACTTGTAGGATAGACCGTTTTTGGGCTAAAAATTTAAAATTAGCCTAAATCGATAGTGTTGGTCATAAAAGTCGACACCTATTTCAGGAATTTTCAAAAAAAAAATTATATGGCTTTCTTGGGGCCTTAAATCTATTTTATAGCTAGAATCCACTTGTAAGATAGACCGTTTTTGGGCTTCAGTGTTAAAAATAGCCTAAATCGATAAAGTTGGTCATAAAAGTCGACACCTATTTCAGGAATTTTCTAAAAAAACATTTCATGGGCTTCTGGTGGCTTTAAGTCTTACTTATAGCTAGAATCCACTTGTAGGATAGACCGTTTTTGGGCTACAGATTTAAATTTAGCCTAAATCGATAAAGTTGGTCATAAAAGTCGACACCTATTTCAGTAATTTTCAAAAAAAAAATTATATGGCTTTCTGGGGGCTTTAAATCGTACTTTTAGCTAGAATCCACTTGTAGGATAGACCGTTTTTGGGCTACAGTGTTAAATTTAGCCTAAATCGATAAAGTTGGTCATAAAAGTCGACACCTATTTCAGGAATTTTCAAAAAAAATATTTCATGGGTTTCTGGTGGCTTTAAGTCTTACTTATAGCTAGAATCCAGTTCTAGGATAGACCGGTTTTGGGCTACATTGTTAAAAATAGCCTAAATCGATAAAGTTGGTCATAAAAGTCGACACCTATTTCAGGAATTTTCAAAAAAAAATTATATGGCTTTGTGGGGGCTTTAAATCTTACTTATAGCTAGAATCCACTTGTAGGATAGACCGTTTTTGGGCTACAAATTCAAAATTAGCCTAAATCGATAGTGTTGGTCATAAAAGTCGACACCTATTTCAGGAATTTTTTAAAAAAAAATTTCATGGCTTTCTGGGGGCTTTAAATCTTATTTATAGCTAGAATCCACTTGTAGGATAGACCGTTTTTGGGCTACAAATTCAAAATTAGCCTAAATCGATAGTGTTGGTCATAAAAGTCGACACCTATTTCAGGAATCTTCAAAAAAAAAATTATATGGCTTTCTTGGGGCCTTAAATCTTTTTTATAGCTAGAATCCACTTGTAGGATAGACCGTTTTATGGCTACAGTGTTAAATTTAGCCTAAATCGATAAAGTTGGTCATAAAAGTCGACACCTATTTCAGTAATTTTCAAAAAAAAAATTATATGGCTTTCTGGGGGCTTTAAATCGTACTTATAGCTAGAATCCACTTGTAGGATAGACCGTTTTTGGGCTACATTGTTAAAAATAGCCTAAATCGATAAAGTTGGTCATAAAAGTCGATACCTATTTCAGGAATTTTCTAAAAAAAAATTTCATGGCTTTCTGGGGGCTTTAAATCTTATTTATAGCTAGAATCCACTTGTAGGATAGACCGTTTTTGGGCTAAAAATTTAAAATTAACCTAAATCGATAGTGTTGGTCATAAAAGTCGACACCTATTTCAGGAATTTTCAAAAAAAAAATTATATGGCTTTCTGGGGGCTTTAAATCGTACTTTTAGCTAGAATCCACTTGTAGGATAGACCGTTTTTGGGCTACAGTGTTAAATTTAGCCTAAATCGATAAAGTTGGTCATAAAACTCGACACCTATTTCAGGAATTTTCTAAAAAAATATTTCATGGGCTTCTGGTGGCTTTAAGTCTTACTTATAGCTAGAATCCAGTTCTAGGATAGACCGGTTTTGGGCTACATTGTTAAAAATAGCCTAAATCGATAAAGTTGGTCATAAAAGTCGACACCTATTTCAGGAATTTTCAAAAAAAGAATTATATGGCTTTCTGGGGGCTTTAAATCGTACTTTTAGCTAGAATCCACTTGTAGGATAGACCGTTTTTGGGCTAAAAATTTAAAATTAGCCTAAATCGATAGTGTTGGTCATAAAAGTCGACACCTATTTCAGGAATCTTCAAAAAAAAAATTATATGGCTTTCTTGGGGCCTTAAATCTATTTTATAGCTAGAATCCACTTGTAAGATAGACCGTTTTTGGGCTTCAGTGTTAAAAATAGCCTAAATCGATAAAGTTGGTCATAAAAGTCGACACCTATTTAAGGAATTTTCTAAAAAAACATTTCATGGGCTTCTGGTGGCTTTAAGTCTTACTTATAGCTAGAATCCACTTGTAGGATAGACCGTTTTTGGGCTACAGATTTAAATTTAGCCTAAATCGATAAAGTTGGTCATAAAAGTCGACACCTATTTCAGGAATTTTCTAAAAAAAAATTTCATGGCTTTCTGGGGGCTTTAAATCTTATTTATAGCTAGAATCCACTTGTAGGATAGACCGTTTTATGGCTACAGTGTTAAATTTAGCCTAAATCGATAAAGTTGGTCATAAAAGTCGACACCTATTTCAGTAATTTTCAAAAAAAAAATTATATGGCTTTCTGGGGGCTTTAAATCGTACTTATAGCTAGAATCCACTTGTAGGATAGACCGTTTTTGGGCTACATTGTTAAAAATAGCCTAAATCGATAAAGTTGGTCATAAAAGTCGATACCTATTTCAGGAATTTTCTAAAAAAAAATTTCATGGCTTTCTGGGGGCTTTAAATCTTATTTATAGCTAGAATCCACTTGTAGGATAGACCGTTTTTGGGCTAAAAATTTAAAATTAACCTAAATCGATAGTGTTGGTCATAAAAGTCGACACCTATTTCAGGAATTTTCAAAAAAAAAATTATATGGCTTTCTGGGGGCTTTAAATCGTACTTTTAGCTAGAATCCACTTGTAGGATAGACCGTTTTTGGGCTACAGTGTTAAATTTAGCCTAAATCGATAAAGTTGGTCATAAAACTCGACACCTATTTCAGGAATTTTCTAAAAAAATATTTCATGGGCTTCTGGTGGCTTTAAGTCTTACTTATAGCTAGAATCCAGTTCTAGGATAGACCGGTTTTGGGCTACATTGTTAAAAATAGCCTAAATCGATAAAGTTGGTCATAAAAGTCGATACCTATTTCAGGAATTTTCTAAAAAAAAATTTCATGGCTTTCTGGGGGCTTTAAATCTTATTTATAGCTAGAATCCACTTGTAGGATAGACCGTTTTTGGGCTAAAAATTTAAAATTAGCCTAAATCGATAGTGTTGGTCATAAAAGTCGACACCTATTTCAGGAATTTTCAAAAAAAAAATTATATGGCTTTCTGGGGGCTTTAAATCGTACTTTTAGCTAGAATCCACTTGTAGGATAGACCGTTTTTGGGCTACAGTGTTAAAAATAGCCTAAATCGATAAAGTTGGTCATAAAAGTCGACACCTATTTCAGGAATTTTCTAAAAAAACATTTCATGGGCTTCTGGTGGCTTTAAGTCTTACTTATAGCTAGAATCCACTTGTAGGATAGACCGTTTTTGGGCTACAGATTTAAATTTAGCCTAAATCGATAAAGTTGGTCATAAAAGTCGACACCTATTTCAGGAATTTTCAAAAAAAAAATTATATGGCTTTCTTGGGGCCTTAAATCTTTTTTATAGCTAGAATCCACTTGTAGGATAGACCGTTTTTGGGCTACAGTGTTAAATTTAGCCTAAATCGATAAAGTTCGTCATAAAAAACGACACCTATTTCAGGAATTTTGTAAAAAAAAATTTCATGGGCTTCTGGGGGCTTTAAGTCTTATTTATAGCTAGAATCCAGTTCTAGGATAGACCGGTTTTGGGCTACATTGTTAAAAATAGCCTAAATCGATAAAGTTGGTCATAAAAGTCGATACCTATTTCAGGAATTTTCTAAAAAAAAATTTCATGGCTTTCTGGGGGCTTTAAATCTTATTTATAGCTAGAATCCACTTGTAGGATAGACCGTTTTTGGGCTAAAAATTTAAAATTAGCCTAAATCGATAGTGTTGGTCATAAAAGTCGACACCTATTTCAGGAATTTTCAAAAAAAAAATTATATGGCTTTCTGAGGGCTTTAAATCGTACTTTTAGCTACAATCCACTTGTAGGATAGACCGTTTTTGGGCTACAGTGTTAAATTTAGCCTAAATCGATAAAGTTGGTCATAAAAGTCGACACCTATTTCAGGAATTTTCTAAAAAAACATTTCATGGGCTTCTGGTGGCTTTAAGTCTTACTTATAGCTAGAATCCACTTGTAGGATAGACCGTTTTTGGGCTACAGATTTAAATTTAGCCTAAATCGATAAAGTTGGTCATAAAAGTCGACACCTATTTCAGTAATTTTCAAAAAAAAAATTATATGGCTTTCTGGGGGCTTTAAATCGTACTTTTAGCTAGAATCCACTTGTAGGATAGACCGTTTTTGGGCTACAGTGTTAAATTTAGCCTAAATCGATAAAGTTGGTCATAAAAGTCGACACCTATTTCAGGAATTTTCAAAAAAAATATTTCATGGGTTTCTGGTGGCTTTAAGTCTTACTTATAGCTAGAATCCAGTTCTAGGATAGACCGGTTTTGGGCTACATTGTTAAAAATAGCCTAAATCGATAAAGTTGGTCATAAAAGTCGACACCTATTTCAGGAATTTTCAAAAAAAAATTATATGGCTTTGTGGGGGCTTTAAATCTTACTTATAGCTAGAATCCACTTGTAGGATAGACCGTTTTTGGGCTACAAATTCAAAATTAGCCTAAATCGATAGTGTTGGTCATAAAAGTCGACACCTATTTCAGGAATTTTTTAAAAAAAAATTTCATGGCTTTCTGGGGGCTTTAAATCTTATTTATAGCTAGAATCCACTTGTAGGATAGACCGTTTTTGGGCTACAAATTCAAAATTAGCCTAAATCGATAGTGTTGGTCATAAAAGTCGACACCTATTTCAGGAATCTTCAAAAAAAAAATTATATGGCTTTCTTGGGGCCTTAAATCTTTTTTATATTATTATTAATTAATTCTTTATTATGCCAAACTTTGGCTTATAGAATTTTATAATAAGATTCCTAATTTATATTTTTGTTTTTTTATACTAACTTATTAACTTATTAAGTAAGGCCGATATGATAGACAAGGTAGGAGTTTACAATTTTTCGTATTTAACACATCTTTTAGTTCTTTCCGTGGGAGCTAGGTCAAAAACAATTTTTACTGACAAAACTATTGTTAATGTTAAATCCTCATTATTTTACAAATTTCCCCCCTTAATTTTCTTGTCTTTATCAGAAATGTAGCAAGCTTCTTTTTTATTCTTAAGTCCCTAATTTTAAATATATTTTTAATTTCCCAAACCTCTATTAAATCTTTTTTATAGCTAGAATCCACTTGTAGGATAGACCGTTTTATGGCTACAGTGTTAAATTTAGCCTAAATCGATAAAGTTGGTCATAAAAGTCGACACCTATTTCAGTAATTTTCAAAAAAAAAATTATATGGCTTTCTGGGGGCTTTAAATCGTACTTATAGCTAGAATCCACTTGTAGGATAGACCGTTTTTGGGCTACATTGTTAAAAATAGCCTAAATCGATAAAGTTGGTCATAAAAGTCGATCCCTATTTCAGGAATTTTCTAAAAAAAAATTTCATGGCTTTCTGGGGGCTTTAAATCTTATTTATAGCTAGAATCCACTTGTAGGATAGACCGTTTTTGGGCTAAAAATTTAAAATTAACCTAAATCGATAGTGTTGGTCATAAAAGTCGACACCTATTTCAGGAATTTTCAAAAAAAAAATTATATGGCTTTCTGGGGGCTTTAAATCGTACTTTTAGCTAGAATCCACTTGTAGGATAGACCGTTTTTGGGCTACAGTGTTAAATTTAGCCTAAATCGATAAAGTTGGTCATAAAACTCGACACCTATTTCAGGAATTTTCTAAAAAAATATTTCATGGGCTTCTGGTGGCTTTAAGTCTTACTTATAGCTAGAATCCAGTTCTAGGATAGACCGGTTTTGGGCTACATTGTTAAAAATAGCCTAAATCGATAAAGTTGGTCATAAAAGTCGACACCTATTTCAGGAATTTTCAAAAAAAAAATTATATGGCTTTCTGGGGGCTTTAAATCGTACTTTTAGCTAGAATCCACTTGTAGGATAGACCGTTTTTGGGCTAAAAATTTAAAATTAGCCTAAATCGATAGTGTTGGTCATAAAAGTCGACACCTATTTCAGGAATCTTCAAAAAAAAAATTATATGGCTTTCTTGGGGCCTTAAATCTATTTTATAGCTAGAATCCACTTGTAAGATAGACCGTTTTTGGGCTTCAGTGTTAAAAATAGCCTAAATCGATAAAGTTGGTCATAAAAGTCGACACCTATTTAAGGAATTTTCTAAAAAAACATTTCATGGGCTTCTGGTGGCTTTAAGTCTTACTTATAGCTAGAATCCACTTGTAGGATAGACCGTTTTTGGGCTACAGATTTAAATTTAGCCTAAATCGATAAAGTTGGTCATAAAAGTCGACACCTATTTCAGGAATTTTCTAAAAAAAAATTTCATGGCTTTCTGGGGGCTTTAAATCTTATTTATAGCTAGAATCCACTTGTAGGATAGACCGTTTTATGGCTACAGTGTTAAATTTAGCCTAAATCGATAAAGTTGGTCATAAAAGTCGACACCTATTTCAGTAATTTTCAAAAAAAAAATTATATGGCTTTCTGGGGGCTTTAAATCGTACTTATAGCTAGAATCCACTTGTAGGATAGACCGTTTTTGGGCTACATTGTTAAAAATAGCCTAAATCGATAAAGTTGGTCATAAAAGTCGATACCTATTTCAGGAATTTTCTAAAAAAAAATTTCATGGCTTTCTGGGGGCTTTAAATCTTATTTATAGCTAGAATCCACTTGTAGGATAGACCGTTTTTGGGCTAAAAATTTAAAATTAACCTAAATCGATAGTGTTGGTCATAAAAGTCGACACCTATTTCAGGAATTTTCAAAAAAAAAATTATATGGCTTTCTGGGGGCTTTAAATCGTACTTTTAGCTAGAATCCACTTGTAGGATAGACCGTTTTTGGGCTACAGTGTTAAATTTAGCCTAAATCGATAAAGTTGGTCATAAAACTCGACACCTATTTCAGGAATTTTCTAAAAAAATATTTCATGGGCTTCTGGTGGCTTTAAGTCTTACTTATAGCTAGAATCCAGTTCTAGGATAGACCGGTTTTGGGCTACATTGTTAAAAATAGCCTAAATCGATAAAGTTGGTCATAAAAGTCGATACCTATTTCAGGAATTTTCTAAAAAAAAATTTCATGGCTTTCTGGGGGCTTTAAATCTTATTTATAGCTAGAATCCACTTGTAGGATAGACCGTTTTTGGGCTAAAAATTTAAAATTAGCCTAAATCGATAGTGTTGGTCATAAAAGTCGACACCTATTTCAGGAATTTTCAAAAAAAAAATTATATGGCTTTCTGGGGGCTTTAAATCGTACTTTTAGCTAGAATCCACTTGTAGGATAGACCGTTTTTGGGCTACAGTGTTAAAAATAGCCTAAATCGATAAAGTTGGTCATAAAAGTCGACACCTATTTCAGGAATTTTCTAAAAAAACATTTCATGGGCTTCTGGTGGCTTTAAGTCTTACTTATAGCTAGAATCCACTTGTAGGATAGACCGTTTTTGGGCTACAGATTTAAATTTAGCCTAAATCGATAAAGTTGGTCATAAAAGTCGACACCTATTTCAGGAATTTTCAAAAAAAAAATTATATGGCTTTCTTGGGGCCTTAAATCTTTTTTATAGCTAGAATCCACTTGTAGGATAGACCGTTTTTGGGCTACAGTGTTAAATTTAGCCTAAATCGATAAAGTTCGTCATAAAAAACGACACCTATTTCAGGAATTTTGTAAAAAAAAATTTCATGGGCTTCTGGGGGCTTTAAGTCTTATTTATAGCTAGAATCCAGTTCTAGGATAGACCGGTTTTGGGCTACATTGTTAAAAATAGCCTAAATCGATAAAGTTGGTCATAAAAGTCGATACCTATTTCAGGAATTTTCTAAAAAAAAATTTCATGGCTTTCTGGGGGCTTTAAATCTTATTTATAGCTAGAATCCACTTGTAGGATAGACCGTTTTTGGGCTAAAAATTTAAAATTAGCCTAAATCGATAGTGTTGGTCATAAAAGTCGACACCTATTTCAGGAATTTTCAAAAAAAAAATTATATGGCTTTCTGAGGGCTTTAAATCGTACTTTTAGCTACAATCCACTTGTAGGATAGACCGTTTTTGGGCTACAGTGTTAAATTTAGCCTAAATCGATAAAGTTGGTCATAAAAGTCGACACCTATTTCAGGAATTTTCAAAAAAAATATTTCATGGGCTTCTGGTGGCTTTAAGTCTTACTTATAGCTAGAATCCAGTTCTAGGATAGACCGGTTTTGGGCTACATTAATAAAAATAGCCTAAATCGATAAAGTTGGTCATAAAACTCGACACCTATTTCAGGAATTTTCAAAAAAAAAATTATATGGCTTTCTGGGGGCTTTAAATCGTACTTATAGCTCGAATCCACTTGTACGATAGACCGTTTTTGGGCTACAGTGTTAAATTTAGCCTAAATCGATAAAGTTGGTCATAAAACTCGACACCTATTTCAGGAATTTTCAAAAAAAAAATTATATGGCTTTCTTGGGGCCTTAAATCTTTTTTATAGCTAGAATCCACTTGTAGGATAGACCGTTTTTGGGCTACAGTGTTAAATTTAGCCTAAATCGATGGAGTTAGTCATGAAAGTCGACACCTATTTCAGGTATTTTTAAAAAAAAATTATATGGCTTTCTTGGGGCTGTAAATCTTAGTTATAACTAGAATCCAGTTCTAGGATAGACCGTTTTTGGGCTACATAATTAAATTTAGCCTAAATCGATAGTGTTGGTCATAAAAGTCGACACCTATTTCAGGAATTTTCTAAAAAAATATTTCATGGGCTTCTGGTGGCTTTAAGTCTTACTTATAGCTAGAATCCACTTGTAGGATAGACCGTTTTTGGGCTACATTGTTAAAAATAGCCTAAATCGATAAAGTTGGTCATAAAAGTCGACACCTATTTCAGGAATTTTGTAAAAAAAAATTTCATGGGCTTCTGGGGGCTTTAAGTCTTATTTATAGCTAGAATCCAGTTCTAGGATAGACCGGTTTTGGGCTACATTGTTAAAAATAGCCTAAATCGATAAAGTTAGTCATAAAAGTCGACACCTATTTCAGGAATTTTCAAAAAAAAATTATATGGCTTTGTGGGGGCTTTAAATCTTACTTATAGCTAGAATCCAGTTCTAGGATAGACCATTTTTGGGCTACATTGTAAAAATTAGCCTAAATCGATAAAGTTGGTCATAAAAGTCGACACCTATTTCAGGAATTTTTTAAAAAAAAATTTCATGGCTTTCTGGGGGCTTTAAATCTTATTTATAGCTAGAATCCACTTGTAGGATAGACCGTTTTTGGGCTACAGTGTTAAATTTAGCCTAAATCGATAAAGTTGGTCATAAAAGTCGACACCTATTTCAGGAATTTTCAAAAAAAAATTATATGGCTTTGTGGGGGCTTTAAATCTTACTTATAGCTAGAATCCAGTTCTAGGATAGACCATTTTTGGGCTACATTGTAAAAATTAGCCTAAATCGATAAAGTTGGTCATAAAAGTCGACACCTATTTCAGGAATTTTTTAAAAAAAAATTTCATGGCTTTCTGGGGGCTTTAAATCTTATTTATAGCTAGAATCCACTTGTAGGATAGACCGTTTTTGGGCTAAAAATTTAAAATTAGCCTAAATCGATAGTGTTGGTCATAAAAGTCGACACCTATTTCAGGAATCTTCAAAACAAAAATTATATGGCTTTCTTGGGGCCTTAAATCTATTTTATAGCTAGAATCCACTTGTAAGATAGACCGTTTTTGGGCTTCAGTGTTAAAATTAGCCTAAATCGATAAAGTTGTTCATAAAAGTCGACACCTATTTCAGTAATTTTCTAAAAAAAATTATATGGCTTTCTGGGGGCTTTAAATCGTACTTATAGCTACAATCCACTTGTAGGATAGACCGTTTTTGGGCTACAGTGTTAAATTTAGCCTAAATCGATAAAGTTGGTCATAAAACTCGACACCTATTTCAGGAATTTTCAAAAAAAAAATTATATGGCTTTCTTGGGGCCTTAAATCTTTTTTATAGCTAGAATCCACTTGTAGGATAGACCGTTTTTGGGCTACAGTGTTAAATTTAGCCTAAATCGATAAAGTTGGTCATAAAAGTCGACACCTATTTCAGGAATTTTCTAAAAAAACATTTCATGGGCTTCTGGTGGCTTTAAGTCTTACTTATAGCTAGAATCCACTTGTAGGATAGACCGTTTTTGGGCTACAGATTTAAATTTAGCCTAAATCGATAAAGTTGGTCATAAAAGTCGATACCTATTTCAGGAATTTTCTAAAAAAAAATTTCATGGCTTTCTGGGGGCTTTAAATCTTATTTATAGCTAGAATCCACTTGTAGGATAGACCGTTTTTGGGCTAAAAATTTAAAATTAACCTAAATCGATAGTGTTGGTCATAAAAGTCGACACCTATTTCAGGAATTTTCAAAAAAAAAATTATATGGCTTTCTGGGGGCTTTAAATCGTACTTTTAGCTAGAATCCACTTGTAGGATAGACCGTTTTTGGGCTACAGTGTTAAATTTAGCCTAAATCGATAAAGTTGGTCATAAAACTCGACACCTATTTCAGGAATTTTCTAAAAAAATATTTCATGGGCTTCTGGTGGCTTTAAGTCTTACTTATAGCTAGAATCCAGTTCTAGGATAGACCGGTTTTGGGCTACATTGTTAAAAATAGCCTAAATCGATAAAGTTGGTCATAAAAGTCGATACCTATTTCAGGAATTTTCTAAAAAAAAATTTCATGGCTTTCTGGGGGCTTTAAATCTTATTTATAGCTAGAATCCACTTGTAGGATAGACCGTTTTTGGGCTAAAAATTTAAAATTAGCCTAAATCGATAGTGTTGGTCATAAAAGTCGACACCTATTTCAGGAATTTTCAAAAAAAAAATTATATGGCTTTCTGGGGGCTTTAAATCGTACTTTTAGCTAGAATCCACTTGTAGGATAGACCGTTTTTGGGCTACAGTGTTAAAAATAGCCTAAATCGATAAAGTTGGTCATAAAAGTCGACACCTATTTCAGGAATTTTCTAAAAAAACATTTCATGGGCTTCTGGTGGCTTTAAGTCTTACTTATAGCTAGAATCCACTTGTAGGATAGACCGTTTTTGGGCTACAGATTTAAATTTAGCCTAAATCGATAAAGTTGGTCATAAAAGTCGACACCTATTTCAGGAATTTTCAAAAAAAAAATTATATGGCTTTCTTGGGGCCTTAAATCTTTTTTATAGCTAGAATCCACTTGTAGGATAGACCGTTTTTGGGCTACAGTGTTAAATTTAGCCTAAATCGATAAAGTTCGTCATAAAAAACGACACCTATTTCAGGAATTTTGTAAAAAAAAATTTCATGGGCTTCTGGGGGCTTTAAGTCTTATTTATAGCTAGAATCCAGTTCTAGGATAGACCGGTTTTGGGCTACATTGTTAAAAATAGCCTAAATCGATAAAGTTGGTCATAAAAGTCGATACCTATTTCAGGAATTTTCTAAAAAAAAATTTCATGGCTTTCTGGGGGCTTTAAATCTTATTTATAGCTAGAATCCACTTGTAGGATAGACCGTTTTTGGGCTAAAAATTTAAAATTAGCCTAAATCGATAGTGTTGGTCATAAAAGTCGACACCTATTTCAGGAATTTTCAAAAAAAAAATTATATGGCTTTCTGAGGGCTTTAAATCGTACTTTTAGCTACAATCCACTTGTAGGATAGACCGTTTTTGGGCTACAGTGTTAAATTTAGCCTAAATCGATAAAGTTGGTCATAAAAGTCGACACCTATTTCAGGAATTTTCAAAAAAAATATTTCATGGGCTTCTGGTGGCTTTAAGTCTTACTTATAGCTAGAATCCAGTTCTAGGATAGACCGGTTTTGGGCTACATTAATAAAAATAGCCTAAATCGATAAAGTTGGTCATAAAACTCGACACCTATTTCAGGAATTTTCAAAAAAAAAATTATATGGCTTTCTGGGGGCTTTAAATCGTACTTATAGCTCGAATCCACTTGTACGATAGACCGTTTTTGGGCTACAGTGTTAAATTTAGCCTAAATCGATAAAGTTGGTCATAAAACTCGACACCTATTTCAGGAATTTTCAAAAAAAAAATTATATGGCTTTCTTGGGGCCTTAAATCTTTTTTATAGCTAGAATCCACTTGTAGGATAGACCGTTTTTGGGCTACAGTGTTAAATTTAGCCTAAATCGATGGAGTTAGTCATGAAAGTCGACACCTATTTCAGGTATTTTTAAAAAAAAATTATATGGCTTTCTTGGGGCTGTAAATCTTAGTTATAACTAGAATCCAGTTCTAGGATAGACCGTTTTTGGGCTACATAATTAAATTTAGCCTAAATCGATAGTGTTGGTCATAAAAGTCGACACCTATTTCAGGAATTTTCTAAAAAAATATTTCATGGGCTTCTGGTGGCTTTAAGTCTTACTTATAGCTAGAATCCACTTGTAGGATAGACCGTTTTTGGGCTACATTGTTAAAAATAGCCTAAATCGATAAAGTTGGTCATAAAAGTCGACACCTATTTCAGGAATTTTGTAAAAAAAAATTTCATGGGCTTCTGGGGGCTTTAAGTCTTATTTATAGCTAGAATCCAGTTCTAGGATAGACCGGTTTTGGGCTACATTGTTAAAAATAGCCTAAATCGATAAAGTTAGTCATAAAAGTCGACACCTATTTCAGGAATTTTCAAAAAAAAATTATATGGCTTTGTGGGGGCTTTAAATCTTACTTATTGCTAGAATCCAGTTCTAGGATAGACCATTTTTGGGCTACATTGTAAAAATTAGCCTAAATCGATAAAGTTGGTCATAAAAGTCGACACCTATTTCAGGAATTTTTTAAAAAAAAATTTCATGGCTTTCTGGGGGCTTTAAATCTTATTTATAGCTAGAATCCACTTGTAGGATAGACCGTTTTTGGGCTACAGTGTTAAATTTAGCCTAAATCGATAAAGTTGGTCATAAAAGTCGACACCTATTTCAGGAATTTTCAAAAAAAAATTATATGGCTTTGTGGGGGCTTTAAATCTTACTTATAGCTAGAATCCAGTTCTAGGATAGACCATTTTTGGGCTACATTGTAAAAATTAGCCTAAATCGATAAAGTTGGTCATAAAAGTCGACACCTATTTCAGGAATTTTTTAAAAAAAAATTTCATGGCTTTCTGGGGGCTTTAAATCTTATTTATAGCTAGAATCCACTTGTAGGATAGACCGTTTTTGGGCTAAAAATTTAAAATTAGCCTAAATCGATAGTGTTGGTCATAAAAGTCGACACCTATTTCAGGAATCTTCAAAACAAAAATTATATGGCTTTCTTGGGGCCTTAAATCTATTTTATAGCTAGAATCCACTTGTAAGATAGACCGTTTTTGGGCTTCAGTGTTAAAATTAGCCTAAATCGATAAAGTTGTTCATAAAAGTCGACACCTATTTCAGTAATTTTCTAAAAAAAATTATATGGCTTTCTGGGGGCTTTAAATCGTACTTATAGCTACAATCCACTTGTAGGATAGACCGTTTTTGGGCTACAGTGTTAAATTTAGCCTAAATCGATAAAGTTGGTCATAAAACTCGACACCTATTTCAGGAATTTTCAAAAAAAAAATTATATGGCTTTCTTGGGGCCTTAAATCTTTTTTATAGCTAGAATCCACTTGTAGGATAGACCGTTTTTGGGCTACAGTGTTAAATTTAGCCTAAATCGATAAAGTTGGTCATAAAAGTCGACACCTATTTCAGGAATTTTGTAAAAAAAAATTTCATGGGCTTCTGGGGGCTTTAAGTCTTATTTATAGCTAGAATCCAGTTCTAGGATAGACCGGTTTTGGGCTACATTGTTAAAAATAGCCTAAATCGATAAAGTTGGTCATAAAAGTCGACACCTATTTCAGGAATTTTCAAAAAAAAATTATATGGCTTTGTGGGGGCTTTAAATCTTACTTATAGCTAGAATCCAGTTCTAGGATAGACCGGTTTTGGGCTACATTGTTAAAAATAGCCTAAATCGATAAAGTTGGTCATAAAAGTCGATACCTATTTCAGGAATTTTCTAAAAAAAAATTTCATGGCTTTCTGGGGGCTTTAAATCTTATTTATAGCTAGAATCCACTTGTAGGATAGACCGTTTTTGGGCTAAAAATTTAAAATTAACCTAAATCGATAGTGTTGGTCATAAAAGTCGACACCTATTTCAGGAATTTTCAAAAAAAAAATTATATGGCTTTCTGGGGGCTTTAAATCGTACTTTTAGCTAGAATCCACTTGTAGGATAGACCGTTTTTGGGCTACAGTGTTAAATTTAGCCTAAATCGATAAAGTTGGTCATAAAACTCGACACCTATTTCAGGAATTTTCTAAAAAAATATTTCATGGGCTTCTGGTGGCTTTAAGTCTTACTTATAGCTAGAATCCAGTTCTAGGATAGACCGGTTTTGGGCTACATTGTTAAAAATAGCCTAAATCGATAAAGTTGGTCATAAAAGTCGATACCTATTTCAGGAATTTTCTAAAAAAAAATTTCATGGCTTTCTGGGGGCTTTAAATCTTATTTATAGCTAGAATCCACTTGTAGGATAGACCGTTTTTGGGCTAAAAATTTAAAATTAGCCTAAATCGATAGTGTTGGTCATAAAAGTCGACACCTATTTCAGGAATCTTCAAAAAAAAAATTATATGGCTTTCTTGGGGCCTTAAATCTTTTTTATAGCTAGAATCCACTTGTAGGATAGACCGTTTTTGGGCTACAGTGTTAAATTTAGCCTAAATCGATAAAGTTGGTCATAAAAAACGACACCTATTTCAGGAATTTTGTAAAAAAAAATTTCATGGGCTTCTGGGGGCTTTAAGTCTTATTTATAGCTAGAATCCAGTTCTAGGATAGACCGGTTTTGGGCTACATGGTTAAAAATAGCCTAAATCGATAAAGTTGGTCATAAAAGTCGACACCTATTTCAGGAATTTTCTAAAAAAAAATTTCATGGCTTTCTGGGGGCTTTAAATCTTATTTATAGCTAGAATCCACTTGTAGGATAGACCGTTTTTGGGCTAAAAATTTAAAATTAGCCTAAATCGATAGTGTTGGTCATAAAAGTCGACACCTATTTCAGGAATCTTCAAAAAAAAAATTATATGGCTTTCTTGGGGCCTTAAATCTTTTTTATAGCTAGAATCCACTTGTAGGATAGACCGTTTTTGGGCTACAGTGTTAAATTTAGCCTAAATCGATAAAGTTGGTCATAAAAAACGACACCTATTTCAGGAATTTTGTAAAAAAAAATTTCATGGGCTTCTGGGGGCTTTAAGTCTTATTTATAGCTAGAATCCAGTTCTAGGATAGACCGGTTTTGGGCTACATTGTTAAAAATAGCCTAAATCGATAAAGTTGGTCATAAAAGTCGACACCTATTTCAGGAATTTTCTAAAAAAAAATTTCATGGCTTTCTGGGGGCTTTAAATCTTATTTATAGCTAGAATCCACTTGTAGGATAGACCGTTTTTGGGCTAAAAATTTAAAATTAACCTAAATCGATAGTGTTGGTCATAAAAGTCGACACCTATTTCAGGAATTTTCAAAAAAAACATTATATGGCTTTCTGGGGGCTTTAAATCGTACTTATAGCTCGAATCCACTTGTAGGATAGACCGTTTTTGGGCTACAGTGTTAAATTTAGCCTAAATCGATAAAGTTGGTCATAAAACTCGACACCTATTTCAGGAATTTTCAAAAAAAAAATTATATGGCTTTCTTGGGGCCTTAAATCTTTTTTATAGCTAGAATCCAGTTGTAGGATAGACCGTTTTTGGGCTACAGTGTTAAATTTAGCCTAAATCGATAAAGTTGGTCATAGAAGTCGACACCTATTTCAGGAATTTTGTAAAATAAAATTTCATGGGCTTCTGGGGGCTTTAGGTTTTATTTATAGCTAGAATCCAGTTCTAGGATAGACCGGTTTTGGGCTACATTGTTAAAAATAGCCTAAATCGATAAAGTTGGTCATAAAAGTCGACACCTATTTCAGGAATTTTCAAAAAAAAAATTATATGGCTTTCTGGGGGCTTTAAATCGTACTTATAGCTAGAATCCACTTGTAGGATAGACCGTTTTTGGGCTTCAGTGTTAAAATTAGCCTAAATCGATAAAGTTGTTCATAAAAGTCGACACCTATTTCAGTAATTTTCTAAAAAAAAATTATATGGCTTTCTGGGGGCTTTAAATCGTACTTATAGCTAGAATCCACTTGTAGGATAGACCGTTTTTGGGCTACATTGTTAAAAATAGCCTAAATCGATAAAGTTGGTCATAAAAGTCGACACCTATTTCAGGAATTTTGTAAAAAAAAATTTCATGGGCTTCTGGGGGCTTTAAGTCTTATTTATAGCTAGAATCCAGTTGTAGGATATACCGGTTTTGGGCTACATTAATAAAAATAGCCTAAATCGATAAAGTTGGTCATAAAACTCGACACCTATTTCAGGAATTTTCTAAAAAAATATTTCATGGGCTTCTGGTGGCTTTAAGTCTTACTTATAGCTAGAATCCAGTTCTAGGATAGACCGTTTTTGGGCTACATTGTGAAAATTAGCCTAAATCGATAAAGTTGTTCATAAAAGTCGACACCTATTTCAGGAATTTAGTAAAAAAAAATTTTATGGCTTTCTGGGGGGTTTTAATCGTACTCAAAGCTAGAATCTAGTTGTAGCAGAGACTGTTTTTGGGCTACAGTGTTAAAATTAGCCTAAATCGATAGTGTTGGTCGTAAAAGTCGACACTTATTTCATGGATTTTTCAAAAAAAAATTTCATGGGCTTCTGGGGGCTTTAAATCGTACTTATAGGTAGAATCCAGCGTTAGGATAGACCGTGTTTGCGCTAGAGTTTTAAAAATAGGCTAAAAAAAATAGTGCTGATCATAAAAGTTGACACCTATTTCGGGAATTTCCCAAAAAAAATTTCATTGGCTTCTGTGGGCTTTAAATCGTACTTATAGCTAGAATCCATCTGTAGGATAGAACGTTTTTGGGCTAGCGTGTCGAAAATAGCGGAGATGCGTTTTCCCCATGATTTTACAGTTCAAGGCGAAAAATATTAAATATTATAAGGACTCGCTTTGAATCGGCCTAATTCGTAGCACTAACAACCTAGCAATGATCTCTAGGTTTAATAAAAATTTATTTTTTATCTCATAAAGGTTGCGAAAATTCGCCAATTCTTGAAATAGTAAATTTTTAAGTTTTTTCAGCTCATAACGAAAAATTGATGAAATATCATAAGGCTTCGCCTGAAAATGGCCATAGTCGTAGCATGCAACACAAAACATTGATCTCTATGTTTGTCAAAATTTTTTCTTAACTTCTTAAAGTGGAAAGTGTCGCCAATTATTAAAAAGGTTGATTTTTTCATGATTTTTAAGCTCATGACGAAAAATTTATTAAATAGTCTAAGGATTAGCCCTAAAATGGCGTCAGTTGTAGCATGAACAACTTAGTAAAGATTTTTAAGCTTAATGTACATTTTTTCTTACCTTTCAAGGTTGGGAAAAGTCTTTGTTCTCAAAAATGATATTATTTTTAAAGTTTTTTTAGCTAATAGCGAAACATGTATTAAATAGCGTAAGGATTCGCCCTAACATGGAGTAATTTTTAGGATTTAAACCCCAGAAATGATTGTAGAGCTCATTAACTATTTCTTTTACATCTTTTTATGTGGAAAGAGTCGCAAATTCTAAAATAGTCGGCAATTTTTTACCATTTTTTCAATAAAGGCTCAAAATTATGAAAAACCCATAGGATTAGCCCTGAAATGGCTTTATTCCTAGCTTACACAACCTGGTAATGATCTGTAAGCTTTTTAAAAATGTTTCCTACACCTCAAGCTTGCGAAAAGTGGCCATTTTTTAAAAATGATAGTTTTCTTCAAGATTTTTCAGCTAATGGCGAAAAATGTATTAAATATCATAAGGATTTGCCCGAAAAAGGCTTCTGTTGTAGCACCACCTAGTAATGATCGGTAATCTGATTAAAAAATTTTTTGTAGCTATTAAGGTTGCGCAAAGTCGCCAATTCTTAAAAATGTTAATTGTTTTCAAGATTTTTTAGCTAAAGGCTAAAAAATTATTTAATATCGCTAGGATTCACCATAAAATGGCTTCAATCCTACCTTTTACTCCTTGGCGAAGATTAAATTGTTATTTAGAATTCTTCCATATTCCATACTTATTAAGATTGTGAAAAGTAGCTAATTCCAAAAAATGTGTAACGTTTTAAAGTTTTATGAGCTAAAGGCCACAAACTATGTAATATCGTTAGGATCCGCCCTAAAATGGCTTTGGTCTTAGCACTTACAACCTGATAATGATTTCTTATCTTATTAAAA
Organism: Liposcelis brunnea; assembly: GCA_023512825.1. Taxonomy (NCBI): domain Eukaryota; kingdom Metazoa; phylum Arthropoda; class Insecta; order Psocodea; family Liposcelididae; genus Liposcelis; species Liposcelis brunnea. Next base: position 24,047,127 of record CM042073.1, read on the forward strand.
AATTTTTCATACGTCTGAAGGTGTCGAGAAGTCGATAATTCTTGAAAATGTTAATTTTTTCAAATGATTTTTCAGCTAAAGGCTACCAATTATTTAATATCGCTAAGATTTGCCATAAAATGGCTTCATTCTTGGCTTTAGTCCTTGAGGTCAAACCCTAGCTACTATCGTAAAGCTCATTAGCTATTTTTTTGATATGTTTCATAAAGGTGCAAATTTAGAAAAATCCTAAAATTTTTGATTATTTTTTAGCTGAAGGCTAAAAATGATTTGTAATGCAAGGCTTCGCGCTAAAATGGTTTTAGATCTACTTTTTATAACATTGCCTAAGATCACAAGGTTCATTAAGAATTTTTTCATAACACCATAGGTTGCGAAAAATCTGGAATTCTTACAAAGGTTGCAAGTGTTCACGATTGTTTCTGTAAAGGCCAAAAATTATTTAACATCCTAATGATTCGCCCAAAAATGGTTTCAGTTCTAGCTCTTACACTATGGCAAATATCATAAGGTTCGTTTAGAATTTTTTTACACGTCTCAAGATTGTGAAAAGTAGCAAATTCTTAAAAATAGTGAAATACTAAGAACAGTGAAATACGATTTTTTAGCTAAAGGCCGAAATTATTTAACATTAAGATTCGCCCATAAATGGCTTTAGTCTACTGCTTTACTCAATTCTACTGTATTTAAGCCGACGTTCGATTCGTTCTGCAGTGTTTTTAAAAAGAAAACATTAAACCTTTGTTTACAACCAGTTTTAACTAGCGTTGGAATTTCGTGAAATCGTTATGGCCAAAGAATTTATTAAAAGTGAGTAAAAAAGACAATAAATTAATCATTAAAAAATGAAATTTGGTTCTGAAAGTCATTTTCGATTTATAAAAATTGCAGCAAATACGGTGCCATCTATTACTAAGGAAATGGATGAGTTGATGCATGAGGAAGGTATGGAAGACATATTTAAAAATCTGACAAGATCAAGAGACTTTTTCTTCGGTTTTAAAGTAGGAGCATTTTTGTCAGAATTAAGAGAAGAAGAAGAAGAAGAAATGATGGAAGAAATAGCGTCGATTTTAAAGAGGAAAGTAATTGAAAAACAATTGGAGAACAGGGCTACAGAAGAAGAAGAAGACAAAGAAAAAGGAAAAGAAGATGAAAGAATAAAGTGCACACATGAAGATGACGAGCAAGATGAATACCAAGTTCTTGAAAGAGGAAGTTCTCCTAGTTTAATATCCGGTTATTGCTACCAAAAATGATTTTAAAAAAACAGCATTACATTGATTTCTTAATTTGCTTTACGTTTGCTTTCGTTTTTATAATATTCACCCAACCTTAAAAATAAAAAGTTTCATATCCTGTTCAATACAATCACTGGGGACTTGGGAGGTCGAGGGGTGGCTTGAAATCAGGAAATAAACCGAATATTTAAAATCCGTAACTAATAATTAGTCGAAATTGAGTCCCATATAACACCGCTATTTGTAAAACTTCAAAATGTTCGGTTTTTCCGGATTTTCCGGGGAGGGCGATTTTTCACGGAAAAATGTTAAAGGCAAAAATTGTTCCTTATGAGGTAAGGTATCTCCACACAAAAAATGAAAAAATCGTTAGAGCCGTTTTCGAGAAAATCATTCATGAATTTCATGAGTCGTTTGTGCCATATTATTACAAAACAAATAGAGAATGAAGAATTTACCTCTGAATCGTTTGTACATCACCAAAATGGCCCCAAATATAACTTTCAACCATGTCCCGCTTCTGCTCCCACGAATACGTAAATGGCATTATGATATACGAATAATAAATATTAGAGTAAATTAAAAACTAAAATCACAACATTTTAAACCAAATTTACGACAACATCAACTAAATGGAATACAAAACTGATTGTCTTTTATTTATTGCGCTTTTTTTTTCAAACTGAAGAACAGAATTTAAAAAATTACAGTAATGGCGGGTAAAGTGTATCATGTTTAAATTTTTTTCGCATACAACCACTACAGGTTTTTTTTTTAAATAATTATTTTAATTTTTCTACTTTTACTTAATTTCCGGTAATTTGAAAAAATCGTTAGAGCCGTTTTCGAGAAAATCTTCGAAAATTCATTGTTTGGCCTTATTTGACCCTGCCAAATCCGTAAATTTGGCCGGATAGTCTTGATGATGGAAAAACGGTTTTCCCTCTTCCTGAGGAAGGCGGTTGCCAATTTTCGTTGCGCTGGTTCTTTCGGCTTCGGAAACACAGGCGTGTTTTATTTCTCGCCATTTCACGGCAAAATACGCAGTTTGGCGAAATTTCATTTTTTACACGACCGCAATACTTCCTCACTCTAGGGAGCTCGAAAGTAAAAAGTGTAGATGAAGAAGCCGAGCACCTACCAGTTTTCTTCGGTATTGTTGGATTTGGAAAAAAAATCCAAAAAAAATGAGCTCCCCTGTGGACCTGTTGCTGCCATTATCTCAAATTTCATGTTTGGTGACAATTTTAACTGGATGCTGAAAATGAAATGAAGGAGCGCATTTCTACAGTGATTGAATCATAATCCAAATGGCTAAATCTAAAAGCAAAAAATGAATATGCTCTTACATTACATGTTCACCATACAGTTAAACTTGTTATCAAATATGACACTTGAGATAATAGCATAGCGACAAAGTCCACAAAGGTGCTCTTTTTTTCCCCCCTTTTTAATCCAATTATGCCCAGGATAACTGATAGGTGCTCGGTGAGTACACCATACATCCCATTATGCAGCCAAACCAATTTTGATAATCGGTGAAAAGTTAAGAACTGAGATGCATTAATGAAATGTTACCTGCCATTACTCGATATCACACTCACTGAATGTATCCTGGTACAGAATGCAACCACCCCCAAGTTTGATATCGAGTAATAGCTGGTTACATTTTAATTGATGCAGCTCAGTTCTTGACTTGTCACCGATAGTCAAAATTAATTGAGCTGCATCAGGGCTAACCTAACCTCAAATGTGTGATTACACAATTGAGGAGACACAAAGTTTAAATGCAAAAAAACTGATAGCTGCTTGCTATTAAATATGATACTTGAGGTAATAGCATAGCGGCAAAGTCCACAGAGGTGCTCCTTTTTCCCCCCTTTTTTTAATCCAGTTATGCCCAGGATAACTGATAGGTGCTCGGTGAGTTCACCACACATCCCATTATGTAATGCAGCCAAACCAACTTTGATAATCGGTGACAAGTTAAGAACTGAGCTGCATCAATTAAAATGCAACCAGATATTACTCGATATCAAACTTGGGGGTGGTTGCATTCCGTACCAGGATACATTTAATTAATGCAGCTGACTTGTCAGTGAGTGTGATATCGAGGAATAGCTGGTTGCATTTTAATTGATGCAGCTCAGTTCACCGATAATCAAAGTTGGTTCAGCTGCATCAGGGCTTGTACCGAGGAGCTATCAGTTTTTTTTATTTAAACTGATTTCCAGTCCTAACCTCAATTGTGTGATTACACGATTGAAGAGACACCAAGTCAGGATAAAAAAAAATGCAGCACTCGGTTTTCAAAAAATAAAACTTGCTGCTATGTACAAGTTCCAGTTACAATTGAGGTTAGAAATGAAAAAAACTGATAGCTGCTCGGTACAAGTCCTGATGCAGCCAAACCAATTTTGATTATCGGTGACAAGTTAATTAATGCAACTTGATTATTAACTGGTCACAGATAATCAAAATTGGTTTGGCTGCATCAGGACTTGTACCGAGCAGCTATCAGTTTTTTTCATTTCTAACCTCAATTGTAACTGGAACTTGTACATAGCAGCAAGTTTTATTTTTTGAAAACCGAGTGCTGCATTTTTTTTTTATCCTGACTTGGTGTCTCTTCAATCGTGTAATCACACAATTGAGGTTAGGACTGGAAATCAGTTTAAATAAAAAAAACTGATAGCTCCTCGGTACAAGCCCTGATGCAGCTGAACCAACTTTGATTATCGGTGAACTGAGCTGCATCAATTAAAATGCAACCAGCTATTACTTGATATCACACTCACTGAATACTGAACTGCATTAATTAAATGTATCCTGGTACGGAATGCAACCACCCTTAAGTTTGATATCGAGCAATAGCTGGTTGCATTTTAATTGATGCAGCTCAGTTCTTAACTTGCTTGTCACCGATAATCAAAATTGGTTGAGCTGCTTCAGGTCTTGTACCGAGCAGCTATCAGTTTTTTTCATTTAAACTTGGTGTCTTGGTGTCATTACAATGTCATTACTTGGTGTCATTGAGATTCAGATCAGTTTAAATGAAAAAAACTGACAGCTGCTCGGTACAAGTCCTGACGCAGCCAAACTAATTTTGATTGTCGGTGACAAGTTAATCAATTCTTAACTTGTCACCATATTCAGACCTTTATCACTTCAAACGTTTCACCCACATACGAGATGGAATGAGATGGGAAGGGAAGGAAAGGAAAGGACATTAATTAATTCGTGTATTTTTTAAATTTTCAATCTCATTGAGTTGTTTACAACTCAATGACAATAACAACACTGGCCGGCCGCCATGTTCAAAGGAAAAACTTTACAAACATTTGAAATAACGCGACAAAACTCCTTCCTAAGATTGTTTCTAAACACGACAAAATTAACGATTTTTCAACCCTCATTTAAAAAGGTTTTAAGGGGAGTAAAAAAATTTTGAAAAGCTCAGGGGTACTCTAAATTTAATGAGAAATTCAAAAAAAATTAAAAGAGACCGGTTTACAGCAAATAAAAGCACGTTTATCTAGTGCGCAAGCGCATCAATCATGTTATCGGATTTTCGATATCCCCAGGCCCTAGCCCTATAAAAGCCATTAAAAATGCCGCAATCGAAAATCCGATCCGATACGTGATAGTGGAGTAAAAAAAAAAACCACAAAATTTGTTCCACCCTGTATAAATTTTTTAACTTTAGATTCGGCTACTTAATTTATATGGAGCATCTGGACGAGTACAAACCGAAATGGCAATTTGGGCAAAGACCAAAGGTGCCGAAATCCAAGGGGGCGCCGGATAAATTAGAAGAGGAAAAGAAATCAGGATTCAGTTTAGCCGGGGGGGCGCAAGAATAAAAAATTCTTAAGACGGCTCTGAGCATTAAGTTTTCGGTGATGATTGTAGATAATAACCACTTTTTTCCTTTTTTAAAAATAGTCGGAGGCTTAAAACAAGAAACCGACTTTGAGTTATTATGAATTTATGAAGCATTGTTGATGAAAACAAGGGACTAATTCGAATTTCGTGAACAGTTTCCTGGAGCTATCGAAAACGGTATCTAGCTTCTTGAACTGGAATCTTCCCTAATGAATGAGTTTGTAATACTGGATTTGGTTCCATTTTGATTCTATCCAGATGTCCCGTCGAATATACCCTTTTGAAAGAGCGCTTGCTGAGCGCGCATTTTCGAGTTCGAAATTTCAATCTGATCGCGTTACTTCCTACTCGTAAGTTTCCTTGAAAATGTAGGGCTGATAAAATCATATTGATAGTCGTGAAACTTTATAAGGTAATACTACACCAATAGGAAATTCTATAATCTTATTCCGATTACAAATATCCCTGATAGCAATTCGAAACTTAATTGAAATCGCGTATCCAAAGCGAACCCAATTAACGGTTATGCAAAACATCTGCGGTATGCCATCGTATCGATTTGTTCTTCCTCAAACGAAAAAGAAATAATCTAACGAACGAATTAAGCAAATGCGAAATTTTTAATAGTAATTTTATATTAGATAATTAAGGAACAGAAATCAAAATTCGCCGCTACTTCTACACACGGACCTTATGTTGTATTGATTTTTGACGGAGAATCCTTTTATTTTCAAAGAAGACAAAGAAGTGTGAAAGGATTTCCATAGATAACGTAGATTGAAAGGGTGTTTCTCTTCCAATAATTAAGTATTGTTTAATCAAACATCTCAGTGTCACATTATTACTGCACGTGCATTAGTCAATCAGAGCATTGCATTAAGAATCCTCTTACACTTTGTCTCAAGGTGACAGCCCGACCGATGGTTTGAATCCTGTTCAGAAAACATCTTTTAGGTGGAAATAATTGTAATTAAATGAAGTTATGAATGAATGAATGAACTGATGTAGCGAATGATAAATTGACAGAGCGAGCAAGCGAGTAAAAGGCTAAAAGAATAGTTGTTAATTCACATTGCTCGCGAGTAAATTATGCGATGGCGAAACAAAATGTTAGCTCAAAAATTCTTAAAGGAGGAAAAAGATAAGAAAAAAGCTTTCCGCGAAAGTAAAAAAAAAAGGAAATTTAACATTTCTCGCAGACTAACAATCGACTTTTATCTTCGGTTCTTCGGATGATACAATGCGAATCGCTAACTTAGCTAATTCCATACTGGGAAATGACAGGAGCGTACTGGAAAATCAGGAAAGAATTTTCCTGAGATAAAGATCTCATACAAACTTTTACATTTTGGTAAAACAGATGTCGCCGAGCGAAAGTACAAATCGAAATTTCGTGAGACGTGTTTTTTATCGATATCGACAGCTTTTTTTAGTTTCCTTGCGTAAGAATAAGTAACCATTGATTCTATAGAATTTCTGAAATTCCGAACTTGAAATGCTTTCATTACGTAATCGATTCTCGCCAAAATGTTTGTAACATAAAACTATTGCCTTGAGTATTAGATTTACCTCTCCATTGCTATTATCTGCTGCTTTTGATGTTGATAATGATACATCTGCGCGGATTGCGCTAATCTTCGGTCGCCAGACGTCGGGGAAATATCTTTATTAGGTCCTGTCACGCCGTATGCTGGATATTCCACATCTGCCGCCGCTTTCGCATTTTTGTGAAGTCTGAAAAGAGAAATTAACAAAAGTTTAAAAATTTAAAAAAAAATCCTTTGATATCGACATCGGTATAGTTCTCCGTTAATTGTCTCCCGGAAAAATCGTTAGTGACGTCACTAGTCAATTAAAGTATTTAAATAAATTACGATCGCATCGCATTTCGCTTTAACGCCAGACATCGAATAATCCACCTCGAAATAAATGAAACTTTTTTTTTAAAATAGATATTAGAATCGATCGGGATATTTTCCCGATGGCCTCCAGGTAAAAGCGTTTCCTGGATCTCGAGGGAAAACCGTTTAGAAACCAAGACAAAATTGAGAATCAATAAAACTTGATCAAGTCCTTATGCGGACGTATAATATCAATATCAATTTTTTCAATCTCTTCTTCGGCGTAAATTACACTCATCAGGTTCGTAAACTGGAAACTGGGACAGATTTTATACGAGTCCAAAGTTTCTATTCGGAAAAGGAGAAATCAAAGCCGAGAGAAATCTTTAAACCTAACGAGGATCAAAAACGGAATACCACGAAACTCGAAATCGATACGGACGGTCAAGTTGTAAATTTATAGTCGGAACAAAGTTAGTTCTCGATATAATTGATCTAATCAATTTAGAACCTTATCATTTTGTCATGCGTTTATCCCGATGGAATAAAAGGGAATTTTCGCCTCCGCTTCCGTTTTAACTTAAAATAAACACGGGAATGGTTCATATACGGGGAAAACATTTGCTCTCTGTGCGAAATAACTTGTGCATGGTTAAACACGCTGTTTCCGATGAGGGAAATTAAAGTTTGTAAAACAATTGCAAAACTTAACCGCACCACAATCCCAGTTCTAAATCATTTTTGTTGTTTTGAATCAAAATATTAAATTTACATGAAGGTTGTCCCTCAAATGCAATGTTTCTGCAAAACTCCAAAAATATTTTCAAGCAACATTTAAGTGCTAAACTAGAGATGTTTCTTAAACTACAACTTTTAAATGACGCATTTTTTCTGTGAAAGTTATTACAAGATAAAAGCGTAGGTATTTTTTGTGCCAGTAGAATTTATGATAAAACTCTTCGAGTTACTTACAAATCATCTTTGAAGGTGTCCAAACTTCCTTTCAAACTTTCTAAACAGTCTTTTAAATTATTAAACATTAGCCCCGAAAACGCCAGGCAGCTTAAGATTGGGTAACCGGAACCGCACTTTCCGTCACACGTTAAAGTTCATCATTTGCTTTATATTAATCTCTTTCGACTTAAATTAAACTCAGTAAAATGATCCATCATTTAGCGGTTTATCTAATATTTAAAGACGAACATTTATTTAAGAATTAAATCTTAATTAAATTATTTTTAAAAGAGGAAGGTAATGTCGTCTTACGATATAGCAAAGATTTGATTATCATTTGCAGCAATATTAATTTTGGCTTGCAAAACGAAAACATTTTTTATAAGGGGGAAAAATAAAATCTTTAATAGAACAGAGCTCTTTCCAGCTACGGGTCTGAATATTTAAAAAAAATTATTTTGAGAGCATAAAAATATTTGCATCAGTTGCCTACGGCCGAAAGCTCTCATCTTTTATTATTAAGACCCGAAACGATCTCATCCGAGAAAGAAATTTTCCAACCGCATATTAATCGCGGTCGGACACGCAATATTTTTTTCAAAGCGTCTTCGATTAAACTGAAAAGGAAAAAAAAACACAAGAAAGGCATTTTTCTTCCGGAAACTCGGCATTTAACCGGAAGTTATTGCTTTCCCAACAGTTCGATGTAATAAGACATAAATCACTTGATTCATCGCCGCAGAATTAACCGTCGACGGGAGAACGAAGTATAAATTTCTAAACCGAATCGGAAAAGAAGAAAAAACGATAACGCAAGCAAAAGGGCCGCGGACCAAGAGGGGGAAAAACCATTTCATCCGGAATCAAAACCGACGGGGAAAAAAGGGACAGAGGGATCAAATGACATTTTTTTTCCGAGATTCTGTCATGTTCCTGTCGAGAAAAAAAGACATTTTTAAACAAGGATCATCGAGAACATGCTGAAACGTATAAAGTTCGGCGTTTAAATATTTGAAAGGATTCGAGTGGCTGTAAATCGTTCCCAAACAAAAATTCGTGGCCAGATGTAAAATTTGATTTCGAACAATCCAAACGGGAGCGAAAGATTCATCGAAACCAGATATACAAGACTTAACTAATTAATTAATTATAAAATAAATTATTCCGAGTAATTAATATGAATGGTTTTCAGCGGGATTAAAGGAAAAAGGGAACGGCCAAGATTAGATAGAGAAAATAGGGTCCTGTTTACTCATTAATCACGCCGCGTTAGTTTACGGCTACCTCATCCTCTATTAAAAACTAAACGTTTTCAAAAAGGGAGACGGTTCGGGATGCCGCGATTGAAAAACGAGGTCTTCCGTTTGCGTTCCATCGAACCGTCCTAATTTAATTATAGGTGCTAAAACTGGCCGCAGACGGCGTTTCTTGTGGAAGGCATCGAAACAGCAAAATATAACAAGGAAAATCTTTCTTAGTTTCGCACAAACTTATGCTAAATATGGTTTGAGTGAAAAAGCAAAAGCTTTGAAAGTTTGTTGACTGCCGGCAAACGATTCCAAGAACTTCGATACTTATTTATAAACGTAATAAGCGCGAGAATCTTCATTTCACTCATCGCGTACTTTTCCAACTTTCCACATGATGTTATGAAGTTATCGCAAAATATTTTCTTGCTTAAGCTTTATTGCCAAAGCTGAGCCCATACGTAAATAGTTATTTCCAAGCTATTTGTAAATCGTAGGGTTAAACCGAAAGCCTTTAGTTTACAACCGGGGCCGATCGCCAAATTTTTCTTAGACATTAAAAGTTTATTCGGTTAAACTTCTTAACTGATTCAATCAGGAAAAAAAATTTGAAGGATTTGGAATTAGGATTTTCGAGGGATTTTCAATCAAGCCTCCGATAGCATTTTCATTCATCGAGGCAACCAATACTAATTTCTTATCGTCTTTGTTCTTATGCCCGAAGGGGACGATATAAACAATTGAAAAGTTATTTCGTGGGATCGCTCCGTTTCTTGTTTCAATTAAGTTTTCACTCATATTTTCTCCTAAATTTAGCCGGCGGTATTAAACGGATCCGAAAGACCGAGAAGGCAAAAAAAGGCTCTGCTTTTCTGGTCGAGAGCTCCTGGGCAAGATACGTGGCTGAATATTGTTGAGAACGACGGTTTTAACGATTAATTCCAAGTCCTCCTGCTTAGCGGCCACTCTAAAAATATTTTACAAAAAATTACAACTGCGGGTTTAATTATAAAAATCTCTACAGTGATTTCGTGCAAAATCTTTTCCATGCGCCCTCTTTCTTTATAAAAACGAACGTTGCAGGAGTATTCGAGGGGGTTATTACACAATAATTTTTAACTCAAAAAAGTTGAAGCGAGGAGTGTTCAACAAGATTTCTCCACTGGTACTTGACCCTATTCGTGTTGTGCATTGAAAAAATGTTCTGATCTCGTCGTTCAAACGGCTTGCGAAAAAATCAAAATTCTAAAGCCACATAAATTTAAACATTCGCACAGAATTTACTTTTTTAGAATGGAAGGATTTTATTTGAAAATAACACAATTTTTTTTTCTCTTCTTGGAATTTGGAATCTTAACATTTATATGAAGTATATGCTTTAGAATCAAAGATTGTTTTCGGGGATCGGGCACCACTAAATAGGTTATCTCCCCGTCATCAATGAGTTGCCTAGTTATACGAACTTTCTAAAATAACTACATTTTTTATTGCTAGATAAAATAAAACTGTAAGTTTACCCTAAAATATCCTTCAACAAATAGAATTATTGATATACTTTAAGTGAATACTTGTTAAAACATCGAAAAAATTTTCTGACTTACGAATAGAAATCCCGTAAGATCTTTTTTAATTTTGAAGTGCCTGAAAGGCTATTTTCATAACAAATTACGGATAAAAACCTAAGGCTGCATAATATGCTTCAAGCAAAAAGAAAGCTTTTTATTTCGACTATTTTTTCTCGGAATCGTGTAAATATTGTTTTTCATGTAAAACCGTGATATCAGACGTCTTATTATGAAAAAATTTTTACGAACATGAGAAACACTTTAGCAAAGTATACAAAAGCGAGATCACGCTTGAGTAACATTATATATTCTTTATTCAAAGCCAGCCTTGAAGCTTCTTCCAGCTTAAGCTTTGACAGATATGAAAATGAAGGATACAATTCTTTTTTTACAAAATTAACCAGAACGTGAAAATATCGCGAGCGAATTAAATCTGGATTAATAAACTGCAGGTTTGTTTTTGAGAAAATCAGGGAAATCTTGTGAATCGCATACGCCCAAGAAACCGTTCGGATTTTGTAATTAAGACTGGTCGGGCTTAATTCCAAACTCCGTTCGGTTGAATCGAATCATTTATTAAGTTGCTACTGCGAATTAAAACTAATTAGACTGTTTCTGATCCGGTTTCGAATTTTCTCCCAGTTTAATTTCTGACTTTAAACTTTTCGGGAACGAAATTGCGAGAAGGTAAATTAATGTTTAATGCATGTAACTTGGCACCGAGCTCTAAATCTCGTATTACTTTTCGAAGGGATGATGAATAGTTTGGAAATCGTGAGATTTGCCAAAGTAAAATCAGTCTTTGAAATGATTCATTTTAATCAAAATAACATACAAAAGAGAAACTTGGGCATCCCTATCAGTTTAAAGATCGAGTTCATTTAAAATCAAAGAGCTTTTGCTGAGTTGGTCTCGAGTTTATTTACAAGGGGTTTCTCGAAAATTTTACAAAACTTGATAACTAATAAAATCTTGAAATTGATACGCATTCGTAAACTTAACTTGGTCAAAGAAAACGAATACAAGTACTTTCGACAAAGAAGTTGAAAATTAGAAAAATTTTAAGAAACATAATATTGCGGAGTTTTAGAATTCTAAGAAACTCCGAGTTCTCACATTTACGGAAAATTTAGAAACCAAGAACTTCAAATTTGCCATTTTTTTCCTTAAAAAAATTTTTTCCGACCTTTTGGCAGTCAGACAACTCTTCTTGACTTCTCAATATTATCAGAAACCCAAGCAAAAATCACTCGTTTCTTTTACAGCCCAGATCAAAAATCTCGATATCAGATTTCAATAAAAAAAAATATTCCTTGACTAACTTCAAGAAACGGAATTTCTTAAGATCGTTGAAAAATTCGATTTTGAGGGATCAATCTGGCTCGGTCACGGCCTTGGCCTTAATTGGCCAAGTAGTTTGAACGAGCCCACGTTCGGGCGTTCGGGATTGAAAAACGCTTTTTAAACGGGAAAAACCGTCGACTGGTCAAAAATAAATTCATGTGTGCCTGTTAAAATTAAATTATAATAAAGTGCTTGTGGAAAAAGATGATGACATTATCATAAAGATTTCGATCGGCATGACTCAATAACAGAAGTAGACTAATGCCCGTATCAATGAATTGATCCTGACTTTGACGATTATTATTATTATTATTATTATTATGGGATTTGGAAAGCGATAGGATCACTTCGTTTCACTAACTAGATGCAACCATCCCGATAAGTGATTCACCAATTCCATCAAAAATATATTTTAAATGTATTCATCGAGAAAATATCTGAAAATCTGAATAGAAAGCACGTGGTTTCAAGTTTGATATCCCGCACGAGACTGTTCGAAGGTTGTATTGTATAGGGAAGGCAATATACCGCTTAAATAACGGCTCATGCGCTTCCATGATATTTCCACCACGTGATTGGTCAAATCGAAACAATGAAATTATCTCCGTCACCCTTTCCTTTCTTTTTGGAAATTTTAACAAAAACAAAAGCGGCCACGTTCGTCTAAGCTTAATCAGGTCTAAAATGAAAATTCGTAGCCCTAGTCAAGAAACAAATTCCCAATTACAAGAGTAAGAAGTTTTAGGGACTCTCGCCTTTTTTTCTTTTCATCCTTTTTTTTTTTCCTCCGGAAATACTCGGAGCCATTGTATTCGGTTTCATTGTGTCGAGGGGGATCATCACGCAAGTTACCGTGACGAACAATACACCGAACGTCCTCTTACTGTACGACCGAGACGGATTTTATAAACATGCTTGCCTTTTCCACTTTCACGTTGTAATATTCGAGCAGCAACAAAAAAAGGTATGTATTAGCATCGACTCGATTTTCGACTTCCATGTTTTTTGTTCCCTCGGAAAAAGTTTAAGGGAACACGAGGAATAACCATTTTTTATAGGCAAAGTTTTCCCGGATCCGAAAGAAAATCTCTCCGGAGGATATTTAATGCAACGACCAAAATTTCGAAAGCGCTCGAAAAAATCTAAACAAAAAAACCAGTCGAGATTTAGGTTTGAAGAGGGGAAAAATGGAAGAAAGCGAAAAGTATAAAATTGACGGATGAAACGCTATATTTTAATGTGTGTACATTTGGTCAATGCCAAGGTCTGCATTAAAAGCTTTTTGCTGTCGACGAAACAACCAAGGGTGAATCGATAAATTCAATTTGTATCTAATTGACTATTTTCTCATGACATTTGCTGCTTTTGCGGCGCGGTAATTTTTTTTTTTTTTTTAGCAAGGTTAAACAAGTAATAAAATACCTTTCCTGGGTCTTACAAAATCACACCGTTTTTTCTTAATGCGAATTTTACGTTCACAAGAATTGATGTGGTTTTGATTTGTAGAACGAAGAATAAATCCAGATTTCTCTGAACGATTAAGTCATTTAAAAGAACGCTAGATAAATGCATGGCATATCACTGTCGTTTAACGAATTCCATAATTTTGCGAAAAGAAATCAGAAATGAAATTTCGAAGAAATAATGAGATGAAAATGTTTTTTATTCTCTACATGAAAGAAGAAAAGTGCAGGAATACAAGTATTACATAATAATAAATGTGATATGAAGCAAAAGTAATACATTTGTATTCAAATATTGCAATCATAAATTTAATTTCGAAGCTGAAAAATGACTTGGTAATCCTTTTAAGTACATACATTATTTAAGACTTAATACTAAAGCTTAAGTAATAAGCAGCAACATCAATCTTTCGTAGCACTAGTCACGTGCGACAAATTAATCACGAACAAGTATTCGATTGAAAAATCTATTTTGATTGCTACTCTTTTAAGGTAATAGGCCTAATTATAAATAAATAATTATCTAAAATGGCCTCTACGAGATCTATGCTTCTTAAACCGGCTACGTCGATTAAAATCTTATAACTTTGAAGCTCAAAAAATTTAACTATTCAAAAAAACTATGTGTGTTAGTTGATTGAATTTCCTTTTCAAAAATGCTAAAAAGCTAAGCTATAAGGACGGTCCGAGCAATAAAAATCGTTCAATCTACCAACGGCTTTACAGAGCCTGAAGCTCTATCGCCGCATCGCAGATTCCCTTTCAGGCGGCAACAATCCTGGCGGGCCACCTGCCATCATAGTTATAAGAAATCCTTCGCTCAACCATTATTCCAAACGTCCGTCTTGACTTTCACCACAACAAATAATTTTCTAGAAAAAGATTTGTACTTAGCAAAATGTTCTTAAACACATGACAAAATGGTGGGGATTAATTTTTAATGTACATGCAAGAGGAAATATATTGTTGTTTTAATACGGTATTAACAAACAGAACATTATTATTATCATCATCTTAAACGTTGGTTGAAAATTAAATTAACAACGCATTGTTAGAGGTTCATATAATCTCGCTTAATTCTCGAAAAAGCATTTCCTCTTCGAGTTTAAATGGAAAAAACTCTTTAACTAAAATGTTTTTTTTTTTTTTTTTTTTTTTTTTAGAATTTCACATCAGAGTTTTATAAGAGAAGTGAAACTCCGGGTTGAAAGCTAACAAAATGCAAGTGAACTTGATTGATGTTGCTTTCTCGCTTTCCTTCTATTTCATTTATTCTTCTCCCTAACGCTAAAATGTTTCCTTTTGTGTTTCTCGAAATTCTTAATGTCGTCTTCAATGATGCTTAGTTATTTGCGGACTTGTTGGATTATATTCACACTTTTCGTTTAATTCGCTTTTCCACAAACTCTCTCAGATTTCAAGATGAGGCACGCGCTGTTTTCCTCGTTAGAAATTTACTTCTAATTTTAATCATAGAGTAAGGTTGCTGTTATCATTTCACTGTTTATTTTATCCGTTTCCTCAAAACTTTGTTTATCCTGCCCTAATTTTCGCCAGGTCCACGGCCAGAAAATTTCTTCCTTATCAATTGAAGATTTCATTCATTTCCTTCTGTTACGAAGCTAAAATTCCAAGGCTCTTCTGTTTTAATAAAGTCCGTTATTAATTCGGTATTAAGACTAACTTGTTAATTCGCTGGATGCGAACGTACAAAAGAATACTTTTGCTTTCGAAATTCTAGAATTCGTGCTTTATTTCGTAGAAAAGTCTTCGATAAACAAACCCCTTTCTTATAAAATAGAAATATTCAGCAAATATCTTTTACATTTTTGAAATGGTTCTTATCTCTTTGTATACGGATTTGAAAAAGGATCCTTCTTATCTCCCGCCTCGCCGGTGTTTAAGATATTTCTTGCACAGCTTTTTGCCGAGAGCTTTGAAACATTTTTTTCCAAGCCATTAGACGAAGGTCGTGCGAGTTCGATCACACGAAAAGAAATCTAATAAGTTGTATTAGATGGCAAACGGCCAAGGAGTCGAAAATTGTTTAAGGATCTAGTTTGCGGTTTTCTCCAAGCAACTGATCCTTGGAATCAAAGACAATAAAATTGGATGAGGTTTTTAATCGGCAACTTCTATACATGATGCCATATCTATGGAAGCAAGAGATTTAAAGGATATTAGTAAAGTTTGTCTGAAACATTACTGCAGCTACTGCAAGTTGCTTCTCTCCCAAAAATCTTTTTTAATCCCACAAAAATGCCTTGCAATAACGTTTTCATTTACCTTAAAACTAGAAAAACTTTTTTTTAAGGGGAGAGAAGAGAAAGTAACTGCTGCGTGATAGGAAACCTTTGAGAACATGTTCGAATTCCCTTGGAAAAAGTTTTTGCAATCACTTAATTTCGCTAAGGGAAACCGACATTCAATCAATTAGAGGAAGGGAGTTTCATGTCAGACATTTATTCCGAACAATGATTCGCATTTTTCATTATGTTTTCTCCGGTACCATGGAAATGATCAAACAACAAACTCTTCACGTGAATAATTCATTAAAGCAATGAGAACTGGAAAAAGTTGGTAGGATTGATTCCCGTAGCATGAAGCACTTTCAATTTCCAAGTAGAAAAGAAACGTAAAAAATAAAGAAAAGAAAAGAAAAGGATGAGGAGAGTAAAACGATGGAAGATGGAATTATTTAGGACACGTTTTTCCCCTTCTGATGTCATTAATTCTCTTCTCCGCGAAAGAAGCAAAGAAGAGAAGAGTCCCAGGTGGCTCTTTTACGGTGCAATCTTTATTGCATGACGAGTTTGGGAACCTCGGGCTTTCCGGACGGTTATTATGATCGTTCCCTCTGTTTTTGGCAAAATTAAAGGGAAAATGTTGTTTTAACTTGTTTTCTAACAATATGGTGAATCTCTCAAGGAATTTCCGCTTCAAAATATTAGCAAAGCCAATAAAATAGGATTATCGCAGAAAATGGTAATTCATGAAGGAAAGTCAAAAACCCGTCCTGACTTAGGTATTACTTTGAAGCATAACTATCAAGGAAATGTTTGCAAGTAAATTAAACATTATTGGGACCAGATTTAAATTTTAAGAGGTCTGATAAAAACAAACAATCTTTAATAGATTTGCCTCCATCGACAATAACGATTTTTCTCTCTCTGCTTTTTTCGCTAACTTTTTTTGGTTGTAGTTGAAAAGGAACTTAAAATTTAGTCCCATTTTTTAATATCTATTCATTCTAAAACGCCGATGGGGGGGTTGAAATTTTTTCGCAATTTTCATTAAAATAGTCTAAAATTTTAAGCTGTGCGAGCTGAAATGTAAAAGTTTAATTTAAATCGATGGTGATATTTAGAATCAAAAACAATTCCAGCTTAACGAGCGCAATGGGGAACGGCCCTATTTTTCTCCTTTTTATATTCCGGATAGATCTGTATCGTTGGAATTGACCCGAATCGAAATATACGGGCTTGTTGGCAATCTAAAAAAAACTAGACAAGTTAGCTGTGCCGCTTGGATATTTTGTTTTTCCCATTCTTCGCTTTACTTTCTTTTCTTCCTCATAAAAATCATCAGTTCACCGAATCTTTTTGATTTTTTTCTTTTATGGATTTCAATTTTATTTATATATACTTTTTATATTAGGTCGACATCGTTCTCTTAAAGGAAAAATTTAATATAAAAGTAAAAAATATCCCCTTGTTTTTTCCTCTTTTCTTTTCTCTTGAATCAAATTTAAATTTTTTTCATCAAAAAACTAAAATATCTCTTTAAAAAGGCTTTGCAGGCATACTGCATAAAGGAAATCAAAATTTAATTCTGCCAATAAGAATTCTATGCAAGTGCATCTAATTAATAAATCTAACCAAGTATCTAAGCAAAGAAAATAAGCGTAGTGCGAGATCAGCTATAGGTAATTATTAATAAGACAAGAAATAATAGTACGATGAAAGCAGTTCCAACTATTTAATCACTTACAAATTAGAATAGACGTATGTTTATACACCAAGATCGTTTCTTAGCCTTGTTAATATTCAAAATGGGTTTGTGATACGGAATTGCATTTTCGAAAAAAAATTTTTGTTTGAAAAGTTTTTTGCTTTGATGCAGAAAGCATAAGGGAAACCGTAACCACATGTCTGGAGATTCGAAATAAAATATTAAAATGATATGTAGTCACGTATGGCATATTTATCATTCAAGTAGAAACTTTAAAAAAAAGAAATATTTTACAGGCTTTACGGAATACATTCGCGGAATTGTTTTTTTTTATTCGCAATTGAATTATTGGTTTTGCAAGAACGGGAGAAACCGAGTAGACTATTTTAGGAACGCCATGTAAATGACATCACCGCCGTTAATGGAATTAAATAAGTAACATGTGAAGAAAGGAAAGCTGATTTCCAACGTCTGCGAGACTTGTTAAGAAAACTTTGAATTAAGATTTACTTAAGTTTTTTATGTTTATTTTTCATTTCCCTTTAAAGCTTTGAAACCTACTTTATTTCATTTTTAAGATATAACGAACTCAAATTGAAAATCATGCTTTTCTCTTTATTTTGTTTTTAATAACATAGTCGAGCTGTCTCTAAAACTCAGTTACCAACTTCTCATTTTTTGCCCTAATTGCATCTTGAAAATGTGGATTTTCAAAATGTTTTCGTAAATAAAAGCCTTTCCATAGCTTCGGGGCGCCTCATCTAAACCCTTTAAGGGTGAATATTTTATTAGCCTTGATAATCTATCTGGATAAATATTGGGAATCGATAATAAAGAATAATGGAGAATCTCGATAAGGTATTTTATTAGAAAAGAAAAATGAATTACAAAGATAAGTTTACTTGGCAGAAGTAAGTTTTTGGCGAAACCATTTTTTACTACACTTTCTCTAGTTTCTTTTCTTGACAAGCAATATTTAAAAATTTTAGGTTTTTTAAAAACTGCTCGTATATTTTTAGATTTTACAGTTGGCAGCTGTTTGTGCCTCATACTGTATATTTTAAAAGAAATCTTCTACTAGGAGTTCTATCTTGTTTGCCATTTTCTCCCACATCTGGGTGTCCAATGGAAAATGAACGCTAAAATATTTAACAAAAAAATTACTTATCAAATGCTCAAAAAAAAAAAAATTGATAAAAGATCTGGAAACGACTTTTCAGCTGTTAGCGAAATATCAAAGGAGAATATTAAAAATTTTCTCTGGGATTTTTCGAATATTTGGTTGTTAGAATGCACGGTACAAACTCCATTTAATACCGTTTGACCTGGAATGCTGATTCAGTGATGGAGATGAAACGTGATTGGCGGGTTAATGCCTTCAAGTCGGTCGGAAAAACATCTTTTTCTCCCTTTTCCCTTATAAGCGATATAGTCGAGAAAAAAACAGAGACGGAAAAAATCAAAAGTCGGAAAAAGAAACTGAAACGTCACAACGTAAGAGGATCTCATTAGATCGATCTTTGTGAGTGTGCGACGATGATAAAGAGAACAATTTGCCTATCTAGTTGATTTTCTCAAACTCGTTACCCCGCTCGTTCTCCAAATTGTAATAAGGCCTTTATAGTTTATAGACCTTCGCGATTCGAATATTCGAGAGCTTAAATTTGAATTTTTAGTTAATTGCCCAAGGAACCTTTTCCTTCCACTTAAGCACGAAAACGTGCTTAAAATTCATCCTTTTTCCGATTGAGTTGTTCCAGAATGTCAAATCGATAGGAATAGACTGGATGGACGAAAGAATCTATAAGTGTGAGGAAAAATTCCTAAATTTTAACTCCGGTACTATAGCGAATATTCCAGTTGAATAAGTTTTCGAAATGTACGGCTTCTATAAAAAGAAAGATATCCTTTGCGAGAACGGTAAATTTGAGCTAAAAAAGTTACTTTTCGAGTGATCTAAGATCTTATTCAAGAAATATGTGACGCAAACAGACCGGGAGGAGATAAAAAAATCCGCTTAAAAATATAAGAAAGAAAAAAAAAAGGCAAACGAATTCTTCATTTGCTGAGAAGCTTAGATTTCTTTCAATGTAACATAACGTAATGTAGCATGACGTAAAATAATGCCTGCTGAAATTAGCTTCGTATTTACGATAGCTAACTTTTCTCTTTCGACTAAGATTATTTAGGTTTTATCCTTTGGCCTGTCAGCACTTTATATAAAATAATAAGATGCATAATTTACAATCGTTGGGATAACAGCCTCATTTGCCGAAATAATCGTTACTGAAAATCAGCCTAAGAGCATCATATACTGTCCTTTAAGCAGAAATTTGGTATCACAGAAAAACAACAAATTCATTAGTCCTACTTTTATTTTAATAACGAGCCTAAAACGGGCCAAAATATTGATGAATTATATACTGGGAGATGTATTTCAATCTGAGGAATCGATTGAGACTAGGTAGAACACTTAATTTTTCGTTTTCAAAAAGATATTTAAAAAAAACGGATTTTTAGAATCCAACTTTGTCGAAAATCTATTTTTACAGAAAACGTTTTTTTACTACGCTCTAGAGCTGCAAACTACATCTTATCAGATGTAATTTGATGCAAGGAATCCGTTGGAATTTACAGAATTTAAAAATTCGGCCGCGTTCTCGAGATATTAGCAAATATTAGTTTCCGTTAAACGAAAAAAATGGCCAGTTTTTCGATGTTTGCAAATCGATATTTCAATTTCGATATATGAATTTTTTAGCTTAAAACGGGCCAAAATATTGATGAATTATATACTGGGAGATGTATTTAAATCTGAGGAATCGATTGAGACTAGGTAGAACACTTAATTTTTCGTTTTCAAAAAGATATTTAGAAAAAACGGATTTTTAGAATCCAACTTTGTCGAAAATCTATTTTTACAGAAAACGTTTTTTTACTACGCTCTAGAGCTGCAAACTACATCTTATCAGATGTAATTTGATGCAAGGAATCCGTTGGAATTTACAGAATTTAAAAATTCGGCCGCGTTCTCGAGATATTAGCAAATATTAGTTTCCGTTAAACGAAAAAAATGGCCAGTTTTTCGATGTTTGCAAATCGATATTTCAATTTCGATATATGAATTTTTTAGCTTAAAACGGGTCAAAATATTGATGAATTATATACTGGGAGATGTATTTCAATCTGAGGAATCGCTTGAGACTAGGTAGAACACTTAATTTTTCGTTTTCAAAAAGATATTTAAAAAAAACGGATTTTTAGAATCCAACTTTGTCGAAAATCTATTTTTACAGAAAACGTTTTTTTACTACGCTCTAGAGCTGCAAACTACATCTTGTCAGATGTATTTTGATGCAAGGAATCCGTTGGAATTTACAGAATTTAAAAATTCGGCCGCGTTCTCGAGATATTAGCAAATTTTAGTTTCCGTTAAACGAAAAAAATGGGCATTTTTTCGATGTTTTCAAATCGATATTTCAATTTCGATATATGAATTTTTTAGCTTAAAACGGGCCAAAATATTGATGAATTATATACTGGGAGATGTATTTAAATCTGAGGAATCGATTGAGACTAGGTAGAACACTTAATTTTTCGTTTTCAAAAAGATATTTAGAAAAAACGGATTTTTAGAATCCAACTTTGTCGAAAATCTATTTTTACAGAAAACGTTTTTTTACTACGCTCTAGAGCTGCAAACTACATCTTATCAGATGTAATTTGATGCAAGGAATCCGTTGGAATTTACAGAATTTAAAAATTCGGCCGCGTTCTCGAGATATTAGCAAATATTAGTTTCCGTTAAACGAAAAAAATGGCCAGTTTTTCGATGTTTGCAAATCGATATTTCAATTTCGATATATGAATTTTTTAGCTTAAAACGGGTCAAAATATTGATGAATTATATACTGGGAGATGTATTTCAATCTGAGGAATCGCTTGAGACTAGGTAGAACACTTAATTTTTCGTTTTCAAAAAGATATTTAAAAAAAACGGATTTTTAGAATCCAACTTTGTCGAAAATCTATTTTTACAGAAAACGTTTTTTTCCTACGCTCTAGAGCTGCAAACTACATCTTGTCAGATGTATTTTGATGCAAGGAATCCGTTGGAATTTACAGAATTTAAAAATTCGGCCGCGTTCTCGAGATATTAGCAAATTTTAGTTTCCGTTAAACGAAAAAAATGGGCATTTTTTCGATGTTTTCAAATCGATATTTCAATTTCGATATATGAATTTTTTAGCTTAAAACGGGCCAAAATATTGATGAATTATATACTGGGAGATGTATTTCAATCTGAAGAATCGATTGAGACTAGGTAGAACACTTAATTTTTCGTTTTCAAAAAGATATTTAAAAAAAACGGATTTTTAGAATCCAACTTTGTCGAAAATCTATTTTTACAGAAAACGTTTTTTTACTACGCTCTAGAGCTGCAAACTACATCTTATCAGATGTAATTTGATGCAAGGAATCCGTTGGAATTTACAGAATTTAAAAATTCGGCCGCGTTCTCGAGATATTAGCAAATATTAGTTTCCGTTAAACGAAAAAAATGGCCAGTTTTTCGATGTTTGCAAATCGATATTTCAATTTCGATATATGAATTTTTTAGCTTAAAACGGGCCAAAATATTGATGAATTATATACTGGGAGATGTATTTCAATCTGAGGAATCGATTGAGACTAGGTAGAACACTTAATTTTTCGTTTTCAAAAAGATATTTAAAAAAAACGGATTTTTAGAATCCAACTTTGTCGAAAATCTATTTTTACAGAAAACGTTTTTTTACTACGCTCTAGAGCTGCAAACTACATCTTATCAGATGTAATTTGATGCAAGGAATCCGTTGGAATTTACAGAATTTAAAAATTCGGCCGCGTTCTCGAGATATTAGCAAATATTAGTTTCCGTTAAACGAAAAAAATGGCCAGTTTTTCGATGTTTGCAAATCGATATTTCAATTTCGATATATAAATTTTTTAGCTTAAAACGGGTCAAAATATTGATGAATTATATAATGGGAGATGTATTTCAATCTGAGGAATCGATTGAGACTAGGTAGAACACTTAATTTTTCGTTTTCAAAAAGATATTTAAAAAAAACGGATTTTTAGAATCCAACTTTGTCGAAAATCTATTTTTACAGAAAACGTTTTTTTACTACGCTCTAGAGCTGCAAACTACATCTTATCAGATGTAATTTGATGCAAGGAATCCGTTGGAATTTACAGAATTTAAAAATTCGGCCGCGTTCTCGAGATATTAGCAAATATTAGTTTCCGTTAAACGAAAAAAATGGCCAGTTTTTCGATGTTTGCAAATCGATATTTCAATTTCGATATATGAATTTTTTAGCTTAAAACGGGCCAAAATATTGATGAATTATATACTGGGAGATGTATTTCAATCTGAGGAATCGATTGAGACTAGGTAGAACACTTAATTTTTCGTTTTCAAAAAGATATTTAAAAAAAACGGATTTTTAGAATCCAACTTTGTCGAAAATCTATTTTTACAGAAAACGTTTTTTTCCTACGCTCTAGAGCTGCAAACTACATCTTGTCAGATGTATTTTGATGCAAGGAATCCGTTGGAATTTACAGAATTTAAAAATTCGGCCGCGTTCTCGAGATATTATCAAATTTTAGTTTCCGTTAAACGAAAAAAATGGGCATTTTTTCGATGTTTTCAAATCGATATTTCAATTTCGATATATGAATTTTTTAGCTTAAAACGGGCCAAAATATTGATGAATTATATACTGGGAGATGTATTTCAATCTGAGGAATCGATTGAGACTAGGTAGAACACTTAATTTTTCGTTTTCAAAAAGATATTTAAAAAAAACGGATTTTTAGAATCCAACTTTGTCGAAAATCTATTTTTACAGAAAACGTTTTTTTCCTACGCTCTAGAGCTGCAAACTACATCTTGTCAGATGTATTTTGATGCAAGGAATCCGTTGGAATTTACAGAATTTAAAAATTCGGCCGCGTTCTCGAGATATTATCAAATTTTAGTTTCCGTTAAACGAAAAAAATGGGCATTTTTTCGATGTTTTCAAATCGATATTTCAATTTCGATATATGAATTTTTTAGCTTAAAACGGGCCAAAATATTGATGAATTATATACTGGGAGATGTATTTAAATCTGAGGAATCGATTGAGACTAGGTAGAACACTTAATTTTTCGTTTTCAAAAAGATATTTAGAAAAAACGGATTTTTAGAATCCAACTTTGTCGAAAATCTATTTTTACAGAAAACGTTTTTTTACTACGCTCTAGAGCTGCAAACTACATCTTATCAGATGTAATTTGATGCAAGGAATCCGTTGGAATTTACAGAATTTAAAAATTCGGCCGCGTTCTCGAGATATTAGCAAATATTAGTTTCCGTTAAACGAAAAAAATGGCCAGTTTTTCGATGTTTGCAAATCGATATTTCAATTTCGATATATGAATTTTTTAGCTTAAAACGGGTCAAAATATTGATGAATTATATACTGGGAGATGTATTTCAATCTGAGGAATCGCTTGAGACTAGGTAGAACACTTAATTTTTCGTTTTCAAAAAGATATTTAAAAAAAACGGATTTTTAGAATCCAACTTTGTCGAAAATCTATTTTTACAGAAAACGTTTTTTTCCTACGCTCTAGAGCTGCAAACTACATCTTGTCAGATGTATTTTGATGCAAGGAATCCGTTGGAATTTACAGAATTTAAAAATTCGGCCGCGTTCTCGAGATATTATCAAATTTTAGTTTCCGTTAAACGAAAAAAATGGGCATTTTTTCGATGTTTTCAAATCGATATTTCAATTTCGATATATGAATTTTTTAGCTTAAAACGGGCCAAAATATTGATGAATTATATACTGGGAGATGTATTTCAATCTGAAGAATCGATTGAGACTAGGTAGAACACTTAATTTTTCGTTTTCAAAAAGATATTTAAAAAAAACGGATTTTTAGAATCCAACTTTGTCGAAAATCTATTTTTACAGAAAACGTTTTTTTACTACGCTCTAGAGCTGCAAACTACATCTTATCAGATGTAATTTGATGCAAGGAATCCGTTGGAATTTACAGAATTTAAAAATTCGGCCGCGTTCTCGAGATATTAGCAAATATTAGTTTCCGTTAAACGAAAAAAATGGCCAGTTTTTCGATGTTTGCAAATCGATATTTCAATTTCGATATATGAATTTTTTAGCTTAAAACGGGCCAAAATATTGATGAATTATATACTGGGAGATGTATTTCAATCTGAGGAATCGATTGAGACTAGGTAGAACACTTAATTTTTCGTTTTCAAAAAGATATTTAAAAAAAACGGATTTTTAGAATCCAACTTTGTCGAAAATCTATTTTTACAGAAAACGTTTTTTTACTACGCTCTAGAGCTGCAAACTACATCTTATCAGATGTAATTTGATGCAAGGAATCCGTTGGAATTTACAGAATTTAAAAATTCGGCCGCGTTCTCGAGATATTAGCAAATATTAGTTTCCGTTAAACGAAAAAAATGGCCAGTTTTTCGATGTTTGCAAATCGATATTTCAATTTCGATATATAAATTTTTTAGCTTAAAACGGGTCAAAATATTGATGAATTATATAATGGGAGATGTATTTCAATCTGAGGAATCGATTGAGACTAGGTAGAACACTTAATTTTTCGTTTTCAAAAAGATATTTAAAAAAAACGGATTTTTAGAATCCAACTTTGTCGAAAATCTATTTTTACAGAAAACGTTTTTTTACTACGCTCTAGAGCTGCAAACTACATCTTATCAGATGTAATTTGATGCAAGGAATCCGTTGGAATTTACAGAATTTAAAAATTCGGCCGCGTTCTCGAGATATTAGCAAATATTAGTTTCCGTTAAACGAAAAAAATGGCCAGTTTTTCGATGTTTGCAAATCGATATTTCAATTTCGATATATGAATTTTTTAGCTTAAAACGGGTCAAAATATTGATGAATTATATACTGGGAGATGTATTTCAATCTGAGGAATCGATTGAGACTAGGTAGAACACTTAATTTTTCGTTTTCAAAAAGATATTTAAAAAAAACGGATTTTTAGAATCCAACTTTGTCGAAAATCTATTTTTACAGAAAACGTTTTTTTACTACGCTCTAGAGCTGCAAACTACATCTTATCAGATGTAATTTGATGCAAGGAATCCGTTGGAATTTACAGAATTTAAAAATTCGGCCGCGTTCTCGAGATATTAGCAAATATTAGTTTCCGTTAAACGAAAAAAATGGCCAGTTTTTCGATGTTTGCAAATCGATATTTCAATTTCGATATATGAATTTTTTAGCTTAAAACGGGTCAAAATATTGATGAATTATATACTGGGAGATGTATTTCAATCTGAGGAATCGATTGAGACTAGGTAGAACACTTAATTTTTCGTTTTCAAAAAGATATTTAAAAAAAACGGATTTTTAGAATCCAACTTTGTCGAAAATCTATTTTTACAGAAAACGTTTTTTTCCTACGCTCTAGAGCTGCAAACTACATCTTGTCAGATGTATTTTGATGCAAGGAATCCGTTGGAATTTACAGAATTTAAAAATTCGGCCGCGTTCTCGAGATATTATCAAATTTTAGTTTCCGTTAAACGAAAAAAATGGGCATTTTTTCGATGTTTTCAAATCGATATTTCAATTTCGATATATGAATTTTTTAGCTTAAAACGGGCCAAAATATTGATGAATTATATACTGGGAGATGTATTTCAATCTGAGGAATCGATTGAGACTAGGTAGAACACTTAATTTTTCGTTTTCAAAAAGATATTTAAAAAAAACGGATTTTTAGAATCCAACTTTGTCGAAAATCTATTTTTACAGAAAACGTTTTTTTACTACGCTCTAGAGCTGCAAACTACATCTTATCAGATGTAATTTGATGCAAGGAATCCGTTGGAATTTACAGAATTTAAAAATTCGGCCGCGTTCTCGAGATATTAGCAAATATTAGTTTCCGTTAAACGAAAAAAATGGCCAGTTTTTCGATGTTTGCAAATCGATATTTCAATTTCGATATATGAATTTTTTAGCTTAAAACGGGCCAAAATATTGATGAATTATATACTGGGAGATGTATTTCAATCTGAGGAATCGATTGAGACTAGGTAGAACACTTAATTTTTCGTTTTCAAAAAGATATTTAAAAAAAACGGATTTTTAGAATCCAACTTTGTCGAAAATCTATTTTTACAGAAAACGTTTTTTTACTACGCTCTAGAGCTGCAAACTACATCTTATCAGATGTAATTTGATGCAAGGAATCCGTTGGAATTTACAGAATTTAAAAATTCGGCCGCGTTCTCGAGATATTAGCAAATATTAGTTTCCGTTAAACGAAAAAAATGGCCAGTTTTTCGATGTTTTCAAATCGATATTTCAATTTCGATATATGAATTTTTTAGCTTAAAACGGGCCAAAATATTGATGAATTATATACTGGGAGATGTATTTCAATCTGAGGAATCGATTGAGACTAGGTAGAACACTTAATTTTTCGTTTTCAAAAAGATATTTAAAAAAAACGGATTTTTAGAATCCAACTTTGTCGAAAATCTATTTTTACAGAAAACGTTTTTTTACTACGCTCTAGAGCTGCAAACTACATCTTATCAGATGTAATTTGATGCAAGGAATCCGTTGGAATTTACAGAATTTAAAAATTCGGCCGCGTTCTCGAGATATTAGCAAATATTAGTTTCCGTTAAACGAAAAAAATGGCCAGTTTTTCGATGTTTGCAAATCGATATTTCAATTTCGATATATGAATTTTTTAGCTTAAAACGGGCCAAAATATTGATGAATTATATACTGGGAGATGTATTTCAATCTGAGGAATCGATTGAGACTAGGTAGAACACTTAATTTTTCGTTTTCAAAAAGATATTTAAAAAAAACGGATTTTTAGAATCCAACTTTGTCGAAAATCTATTTTTACAGAAAACGTTTTTTTACTACGCTCTAGAGCTGCAAACTACATCTTATCAGATGTAATTTGATGCAAGGAATCCGTTGGAATTTACAGAATTTAAAAATTCGGCCGCGTTCTCGAGATATTAGCAAATATTAGTTTCCGTTAAACGAAAAAAATGGCCAGTTTTTCGATGTTTGCAAATCGATATTTCAATTTCGATATATGAATTTTTTAGCTTAAAACGGGCCAAAATATTGATGAATTATATACTGGGAGATGTATTTCAATCTGAGGAATCGATTGAGACTAGGTAGAACACTTAATTTTTCGTTTTCAAAAAGATATTTAAAAAAAACGGATTTTTAGAATCCAACTTTGTCGAAAATCTATTTTTACAGAAAACGTTTTTTTACTACGCTCTAGAGCTGCAAACTACATCTTATCAGATGTAATTTGATGCAAGGAATCCGTTGGAATTTACAGAATTTAAAAATTCGGCCGCGTTCTCGAGATATTAGCAAATATTAGTTTCCGTTAAACGAAAAAAATGGCCAGTTTTTCGATGTTTGCAAATCGATATTTCAATTTCGATATATGAATTTTTTAGCTTAAAACGGGTCAAAATATTGATGAATTATATACTGGGAGATGTATTTCAATCTGAGGAATCGATTGAGACTAGGTAGAACACTTAATTTTTCGTTTTCAAAAAGATATTTAAAAAAAACGGATTTTTAGAATCCAACTTTGTCGAAAATCTATTTTTACAGAAAACGTTTTTTTACTACGCTCTAGAGCTGCAAACTACATCTTATCAGATGTAATTTGATGCAAGGAATCCGTTGGAATTTACAGAATTTAAAAATTCGGCCGCGTTCTCGAGATATTAGCAAATATTAGTTTCCGTTAAACGAAAAAAATGGCCAGTTTTTCGATGTTTGCAAATCGATATTTCAATTTCGATATATGAATTTTTTAGCTTAAAACGGGTCAAAATATTGATGAATTATATACTGGGAGATGTATTTCAATCTGAGGAATCGATTGAGACTAGGTAGAACACTTAATTTTTCGTTTTCAAAAAGATATTTAAAAAAAACGGATTTTTAGAATCCAACTTTGTCGAAAATCTATTTTTACAGAAAACGTTTTTTTCCTACGCTCTAGAGCTGCAAACTACATCTTGTCAGATGTATTTTGATGCAAGGAATCCGTTGGAATTTACAGAATTTAAAAATTCGGCCGCGTTCTCGAGATATTATCAAATTTTAGTTTCCGTTAAACGAAAAAAATGGGCATTTTTTCGATGTTTTCAAATCGATATTTCAATTTCGATATATGAATTTTTTAGCTTAAAACGGGCCAAAATATTGATGAATTATATACTGGGAGATGTATTTCAATCTGAGGAATCGATTGAGACTAGGTAGAACACTTAATTTTTCGTTTTCAAAAAGATATTTAAAAAAAACGGATTTTTAGAATCCAACTTTGTCGAAAATCTATTTTTACAGAAAACGTTTTTTTACTACGCTCTAGAGCTGCAAACTACATCTTATCAGATGTAATTTGATGCAAGGAATCCGTTGGAATTTACAGAATTTAAAAATTCGGCCGCGTTCTCGAGATATTAGCAAATATTAGTTTCCGTTAAACGAAAAAAATGGCCAGTTTTTCGATGTTTGCAAATCGATATTTCAATTTCGATATATGAATTTTTTAGCTTAAAACGGGCCAAAATATTGATGAATTATATACTGGGAGATGTATTTCAATCTGAGGAATCGATTGAGACTAGGTAGAACACTTAATTTTTCGTTTTCAAAAAGATATTTAAAAAAAACGGATTTTTAGAATCCAACTTTGTCGAAAATCTATTTTTACAGAAAACGTTTTTTTACTACGCTCTAGAGCTGCAAACTACATCTTATCAGATGTAATTTGATGCAAGGAATCCGTTGGAATTTACAGAATTTAAAAATTCGGCCGCGTTCTCGAGATATTAGCAAATATTAGTTTCCGTTAAACGAAAAAAATGGCCAGTTTTTCGATGTTTGCAAATCGATATTTCAATTTCGATATATGAATTTTTTAGCTTAAAACGGGCCAAAATATTGATGAATTATATACTGGGAGATGTATTTCAATCTGAGGAATCGATTGAGACTAGGTAGAACACTTAATTTTTCGTTTTCAAAAAGATATTTAAAAAAAACGGATTTTTAGAATCCAACTTTGTCGAAAATCTATTTTTACAGAAAACGTTTTTTTACTACGCTCTAGAGCTGCAAACTACATCTTATCAGATGTAATTTGATGCAAGGAATCCGTTGGAATTTACAGAATTTAAAAATTCGGCCGCGTTCTCGAGATATTAGCAAATATTAGTTTCCGTTAAACGAAAAAAATGGCCAGTTTTTCGATGTTTGCAAATCGATATTTCAATTTCGATATATAAATTTTTTAGCTTAAAACGGGTCAAAATATTGATGAATTATATACTGGGAGATGTATTTCAATCTGAGGAATCGATTGAGACTAGGTAGAACACTTAATTTTTCGTTTTCAAAAAGATATTTAAAAAAAACGGATTTTTAGAATCCAACTTTGTCGAAAATCTATTTTTACAGAAAACGTTTTTTTACTACGCTCTAGAGCTGCAAACTACATCTTATCAGATGTAATTTGATGCAAGGAATCCGTTGGAATTTACAGAATTTAAAAATTCGGCCGCGTTCTCGAGATATTAGCAAATATTAGTTTCCGTTAAACGAAAAAAATGGCCAGTTTTTCGATGTTTGCAAATCGATATTTCAATTTCGATATATGAATTTTTTAGCTTAAAACGGGCCAAAATATTGATGAATTATATACTGGGAGATGTATTTCAATCTGAGGAATCGATTGAGACTAGGTAGAACACTTAATTTTTCGTTTTCAAAAAGATATTTAAAAAAAACGGATTTTTAGAATCCAACTTTGTCGAAAATCTATTTTTACAGAAAACGTTTTTTTACTACGCTCTAGAGCTGCAAACTACATCTTATCAGATGTAATTTGATGCAAGGAATCCGTTGGAATTTACAGAATTTAAAAATTCGGCCGCGTTCTCGAGATATTATCAAATTTTAGTTTCCGTTAAACGAAAAAAATGGGCATTTTTTCGATGTTTTCAAATCGATATTTCAATTTCGATATATGAATTTTTTAGCTTAAAACGGGCCAAAATATTGATGAATTATATACTGGGAGATGTATTTCAATCTGAGGAATCGATTGAGACTAGGTAGAACACTTAATTTTTCGTTTTCAAAAAGATATTTAAAAAAAACGGATTTTTAGAATCCAACTTTGTCGAAAATCTATTTTTACAGAAAACGTTTTTTTACTACGCTCTAGAGCTGCAAACTACATCTTATCAGATGTAATTTGATGCAAGGAATCCGTTGGAATTTACAGAATTTAAAAATTCGGCCGCGTTCTCGAGATATTAGCAAATATTAGTTTCCGTTAAACGAAAAAAATGGCCAGTTTTTCGATGTTTGCAAATCGATATTTCAATTTCGATATATGAATTTTTTAGCTTTAAACGGGCCAAAATATTGATGAATTATATACTGGGAGATGTATTTCAATCTGAGGAATCGATTGAGACTAGGTAGAACACTTAATTTTTCGTTTTCAAAAAGATATTTAAAAAAAACGGATTTTTAGAATCCAACTTTGTCGAAAATCTATTTTTACAGAAAACGTTTTTTTACTACGCTCTAGAGCTGCAAACTACATTTTATCAGATGTAATTTGATGCAAGGAATCCGTTGGAATTTACAGAATTTAAAAATTCGGCCGCGTTCTCGAGATATTAGCAAATATTAGTTTCCGTTAAACGAAAAAAATGGCCAGTTTTTCGATGTTTGCAAATCGATATTTCAATTTCGATATATGAATTTTTTAGCTTAAAACGGGCCAAAATATTGATGAATTATATACTGGGAGATGTATTTCAATCTGAGGAATCGATTGAGACTAGGTAGAACACTTAATTTTTCGTTTTCAAAAAGATATTTAAAAAAAACGGATTTTTAGAATCCAACTTTGTCGAAAATCTATTTTTACAGAAAACGTTTTTTTCCTACGCTCTAGAGCTGCAAACTACATCTTGTCAGATGTATTTTGATGCAAGGAATCCGTTGGAATTTACAGAATTTAAAAATTCGGCCGCGTTCTCGAGATATTATCAAATTTTAGTTTCCGTTAAACGAAAAAAATGGGCATTTTTTCGATGTTTTCAAATCGATATTTCAATTTCGATATATGAATTTTTTAGCTTAAAACGGGCCAAAATATTGATGAATTATATACTGGGAGATGTATTTCAATCTGAGGAATCGATTGAGACTAGGTAGAACACTTAATTTTTCGTTTTCAAAAAGATATTTAAAAAAAACGGATTTTTAGAATCCAACTTTGTCGAAAATCTATTTTTACAGAAAACGTTTTTTTTCTACGCTCTAGAGCTGCAAACTACATCTTATCAGATGTAATTTGATGCAAGGAATCCGTTGGAATTTACAGAATTTAAAAATTCGGCCGCGTTCTCGAGATATTAGCAAATATTAGTTTCCGTTAAACGAAAAAAATGGCCAGTTTTTCGATGTTTGCAAATCGATATTTCAATTTCGATATATGAATTTTTTAGCTTAAAACGGGCCAAAATATTGATGAATTATATACTGGGAGATGTATTTCAATCTGAGGAATCGATTGAGACTAGGTAGAACACTTAATTTTTCGTTTTCAAAAAGATATTTAAAAAAAACGGATTTTTAGAATCCAACTTTGTCGAAAATCTATTTTTACAGAAAACGTTTTTTTACTACGCTCTAGAGCTGCAAACTACATCTTATCAGATGTAATTTGATGCAAGGAATCCGTTGGAATTTACAGAATTTAAAAATTCGGCCGCGTTCTCGAGATATTAGCAAATATTAGTTTCCGTTAAACGAAAAAAATGGCCAGTTTTTCGATGTTTGCAAATCGATATTTCAATTTCGATATATGAATTTTTTAGCTTAAAACGGGCCAAAATATTGATGAATTATATACTGGGAGATGTATTTCAATCTGAGGAATCGATTGAGACTAGGTAGAACACTTAATTTTTCGTTTTCAAAAAGATATTTAAAAAAAACGGATTTTTAGAATCCAACTTTGTCGAAAATCTATTTTTACAGAAAACGTTTTTTTACTACGCTCTAGAGCTGCAAACTACATCTTATCAGATGTAATTTGATGCAAGGAATCCGTTGGAATTTACAGAATTTAAAAATTCGGCCGCGTTCTCGAGATATTAGCAAATATTAGTTTCCGTTAAACGAAAAAAATGGCCAGTTTTTCGATGTTTGCAAATCGATATTTCAATTTCGATATATGAATTTTTTAGCTTAAAACGGGCCAAAATATTGATGAATTATATACTGGGAGATGTATTTCAATCTGAGGAATCGATTGAGACTAGGTAGAACACTTAATTTTTCGTTTTCAAAAAGATATTTAAAAAAAACGGATTTTTAGAATCCAACTTTGTCGAAAATCTATTTTTACAGAAAACGTTTTTTTCCTACGCTCTAGAGCTGCAAACTACATCTTGTCAGATGTATTTTGATGCAAGGAATCCGTTGGAATTTACAGAATTTAAAAATTCGGCCGCGTTCTCGAGATATTAGCAAATATTAGTTTCCGTTAAACGAAAAAAATGGCCAGTTTTTCGATGTTTGCAAATCGATATTTCAATTTCGATATATGAATTTTTTAGCTTAAAACGGGCCAAAATATTGATGAATTATATACTGGGAGATGTATTTCAATCTGAGGAATCTATTGAGACTAGTTAGAACACTTAATTTTGCGTTTTCGAAAAGTTATGGCGGATAAACCGATTTTTAGGTACAGTACTGGTTAGGTTGAAAATATCTGAAGAGGATGACTGTCTTCAATTGTTGAAGAACTTGTCAAAACATTACCTTTTCGAATCTCGAGAGATAAATAACTAACCTTCGTAACGATATGTTTTGGGAAGAGGAATGGAAAGGCGTGCCACTTTAAATGAAAATGCAGGTAGCTCTTGGGGGTCTAATGAAAGGTTTAGAAAGGTAGGTCGAAATAGAATTAGACCTTAACACGTTGATCGGCACCCGACTTTAAATACGCTTAATTCGTCGTGGTGAAATAGCCTGAGACGCCGAAATGTCTACATGTTCCGACAGTAAAACTTGGGAAATAGTTCATATAAATGAAAAAGATGCTGATTGATATCTCGACGATTTTCAATCTAGTGTATAAAAGGCAAAGATGATTTAATAATAATAACAAAAACATTTTTCCTTTTTTCCTGTTATTTGATTTTATTTTTATTTCCCGTCCGTTTTCATCAAAAAGATTGAAGGGAAAAAAAGAGACGGTAACTTTGAAATTTTTCGAAAATTGTCAGCGTGTGAGCGTAAATTCGATTGATTTGTTCGCGTTTCCGAGTTGTAATTTAAGTTTTGTCGGACCTTTATCGCGAGTTTTACAAAATAAATGTAAATATTTGAAACTTTCCTTTTCCTAAAACTTCCTTCTCGGCTTTTCAGGTAGTTTCTCACTTTTCTTTTTCTAGAAAACTAAGAAACTTTAATTTATGGTCCTTTCAACTTGTTTTAGGTCCATTTATTTTCCCTTGATTTTATCTCGATCTCGCGTTTGAATAACAATTGCTTTATATCATCCAAAAAAAAAAAAAAAGAAAGAAAAGGTAAAATTTTTTTAAGGGTGCAAATACTATTGGCTAACTAGCCCGTGCTTTTGCACCTTAAGGCACATGTTTAAATCCGATGCGTTCCAATTCGATAAAACCTGAAAGGCAGGTGCGGATTATGTGTCGCACTTCCCTTTTCCAATTATCGATTATCATGTTTAATTTGAAAGTGGGAAGACCTATCGCAGCAGGTACTACAACTATTTAGCATTTGGTAATCGTTTCGCTTTTCCACATTTTCAACTTTCAAAAGTATAACGCGAGATTAGTATATGGTTTCTCGTTGCTCTCAAGAAATAAATAAATAAATGAAGAAACGAAAAGAATAGGAGAATTCAGAAATTATATATATCACGTTAGACATTTTTTTTCACGTGGTGATGCACGACACGGTATAAATAGTAATAATGTATGTGTTTAATTAGATGGCATGTGAAAAAGTGATTAAATCAAGCAGAAACGCTTTTCAGCATAGTAAGCATAATTATTTTTTGCATGGACAAATCCTAGAATTGTGATTAATTAAGTAAGCTACAGTAGCAAAATGGAAGTTCTGGCTTTCTCTGGTAAAGCCCGTGAGAACCGGTAAGGTTAGTCAAAGTTTAGATCAGTTAAAACTCCCTTTTGAAAATGAGGCTTTTTGATTTTTAATATTATTGGCAAAAGATACTTTCCTTCCTATCCACTGTCTTTGTTTATCTTTTTAAACTCTAATTCCGTTTTGCTGAAAATATATTTTTTTATTAATTTTAAGTTTCTATCTATCTTGAATTAATACAACCAAGATTTTCGCCTAAAAAAAGTTAAGTTTACGTCAAGGAAAGGCTTGCGAAGTACAGTGGTTTTGATAGATGAAGTTTTCAGGGATTGTGAAATTTGGTTGACGTGAAACAAACTGAAAATTTAAGTACCTGGCGAGATTTTCCCTAAAATCTTTGCATAAGCCCCAAAATGAGATTATTACATCAAAAATTACAAAGCATATCTTACAGGTATTAATCGAAATGCAAAGGAAGTGGTTTTTTAGGAATGCTTTTTTTTAACCAAGTGCAAGAATTATTAAATAATTGAAAAACCGGCTCTCCAAAATCTTTAAAAAAAAGTGTCAGAATAATAAATAAAAAATTCGTAAAGTAATATTAAATCTCATACTTTCTCCAAATAAAACTCAACACAAAGCAAAGAGCAGATAAACGATAAGGCAAATGACTAACAGCAAATCGGATCCTACCGGATACCTAAAGCTTGGGGATTAAAAATAACTCTCTTTGTTGTCTTTTCATAACACTAACAAGTCGAATCATTATAAAACTTCTTAACAGCCAAAAATCGCATCCCATGCAACAATACTTTTAAAAAAAACTGGATAAAAAGAAAATAAAGCTTAACTAACAAGTTGAATCACTCCAAACTTAAAAATTCGTACTTTTGACCTTTTCAAAAACTTAGCTTTCTTTTAATGACGTCATTTCAACCGATGAAAAAGAATAAGTTTGGAAAGATAATCCCTTTTCAAAAAGATTCATTTATTCGAATAATGAAAAATTTTCAGCGAACTAAAAGACCATAATTTATTCTTTTCCTCATAAAAAATTACCAAACAAACTTAGATTTTTAACAATGACTTGAATAAAATTAATATCGTGCTTTAAGTATTTATAACACTTCGACAGGCATGGACTGGGTTACTTTTGGGGCGCGGGCAGTGCCGATGAAAAGGGCGCCTATAGAGTAAACGATTTTCCCCCCTCAAAAGAATTCTTAGCTTATGTAGTTAAGGCTTTCAACTCTTACATCTTAGCAATTACTAAGTTACGATTCCATCTGCGCCATATCCTTATTTATTTTCTTTGCACTGAAGGCCCGCGAAGAGGGCAGAGCGAAAATTTTGCTATTTTTTAAAAAGTTTTTGTAAATTTCAGAATTAGTATCTTTCCATAAGCCTTCAGAAGGACTCAGACTAAATTTTTCAGAAGCCTGACTAAAAATAGGCTTTTGAACTGATAAAAACACCTTCCTTTTTCTGATAAAATGGGCGCCTCAGTCAGAGGGCGCACCGGGCAATTGCCCGGTTGTCCGGTGGGCCAGTCCGTGCCTGCCGGCTTCGAATGAAATCAAAAATTTTTAATTTAAAAATTTCCCAGCCATCTGTGAACCCCGAAGTCAACTATTTCCTTATTTTCCTTTAAAAGCTTTTTTACCGGCGAGACGCGAAGCCACCTGCTGACAAGCCCTTACACTACATTCACGCGAGACGCGTGGAAATCGATCGATTTAGACCGGGGAGGGGGTCATTGATATTCAGAAATCAAACAGATGGCTTTTAAATATTCAAAAACGATAAATTCGAAATCTTTCACACATGCTACTAACGACCCACAATTTTCTTTAAGCCGGAAGTTTCATCTTTTATATTATAATGTGAACTTTATGCTTCATCCCTTCTTCGATATGAAAGTTACAGTTTATTTCACCGCATCGCTTTAGAAATACATCTTTAGTTTCAGAATTTTTTAACAATATAATAACGAAAAACACCAAAAAGGAAATGACACTAATGCAATACAATAATTGAAGCAAGGCCATTTACGTCATATTCATATTCATTCTCATTAACCCTATAACGCACATTTCATCTAATCTGTCGTGTGACGTTTTACAATAATGATGATCGAACGAACGGGCTTCTATTCAAATAAAAATAAAGCTAAAAATGAATTTTTCGACGTAACAACAAAAAAGACCCCAAAGGAATCAAAAGGTCGCATCGCAACAATTTTTATAATCTAAAGCTCACCTGACCTTTCTAAATTAAGCAAGATAGACAACAGAACTTTCAACTTTTGCTTCTTAAAACATTTGAAATTTTGATAGTAAAAGTCATCAAAAGCTTGACATCATTGTTAGATTTAGAAACGACTTAAGGTAACCATTCTTATGGAGAAAAACTGCAGAAATTACAGTCGTTACCGAACGAAATTATTGTAAGCAGAAAAACTTTCAGCTCTGCACACAAACAAGATAATAGTTTTCACCGGTTCTTTCCAAAGCTGGATTATTCGTTTGTTTAGCTTTTTCCTTGGATTATAAATAATTTTTAAAAAGAAAAAACTCACCGATAACAGCTTATGCCAACGGCGACAACTCCTACAACAGCAGCTGCACTGCATCCTGCCACGACAGCTTAAAATAAGACAAATAAAATAAATATTTTTGGTTTGTCATTAAAATTACTTCGCAATGGGGTGCTGAAGTTTACACAAATTATTTGAAAAGCCATTAAAACCTTGAAATGCAACTGCTTTTGCTATGAGAAAGAGCGGCAAATACTAATTTTCTCTCCGACGACTGTTTAAAGTGACTTTCAGTATTACTAAGAAGTTAAAAAATGTATTGAAAACTTATATGACAAATTTATTGCAATTTTTCCTGTTGTTCTTTCTTTTAGCTTCACAATTCTTGAATTGAAAGTAAAGAATAAGGAACGATGAAAACTTTAAAATTTTCCTGAATTTATTTTTCCCTTAGATGGCAATGCTCATAGCTTACTATCATTCCTAGACTTGTTCCTCATCAATCTTCGTTTTTAAAATGACTTTTTGGCTCTGCTTACCTATAAAATAGATATCGGAATTATCCTCTTCCTCCAATAATTTAGCATTTGGAAGTTGTTGCCTTGCTGAATAAAAAGGTTTTGCTTCTGCGCCGTCCACAGGTATGTCATTCACCGTTTCAGAAACGACAGGTTCAGAAGTGCTTTCCTTCCTCTTAATTTCATTTGGGAATTTGTTATTAGATTTGAAAAAACTGGGTGCATTTTTGACGTCTGAGAAAAATCTAGGATCGGAAGGTGGGAAACCAAAAGTCGCGTCGTTGGTATTTTCAGGTAAACTGTAGACAAACGAAGGTTCGGATTTTAAGACCGATTCATTTTGCTCGTCAGAATCTTCTTCTTTATCTTCCTCTTCTTCTTGTTTGTTGGCCTCAGCTATAGCTTCCGCTTCCGCTTCTTTGTTCTGTAAATATCTCGCAAATCTTTCGATGTTGTTGCTGTAGTCTTCATCTGAAAAAATACAGTCGTAATTAATTACAAAGTTCTTGATCAAATAAGAAAGAGAGAAAACATGGAAAAGCTCGTATATTTTAGATCGATAACGGCTTTATTAAATTTATCGACACCATGACAACAACCGCTGTTTTCTGTTTTGGTATGGAATTTAATGGAATATTTCGAAATCTCTTGATCGTTTTCTACATAGTAAAACCGGTATTCTCAATACCCACGGGAAACTGCGTTTATAAAAGCAACAATAAGACTTATTTACCTTCTCTCCACCCTCCAGCCTGACGGTAATCTGAAAAAAAAGAGATAATTAAAAGAGATAAGGCTTAAAAATCGCAATAATTCGATCAAAGCTTTTAACTAAAACTGCATTATACGTCTTTTTTATTCCAAAGCTCTTTTTATTTTTACGAAGTTTAATAAAAAAAAATTGCAATCTTTTAAAATGATATCCACCAAGCATGAAAGTAATTTTTCTACCGCTCATCCTTTTACATTTCAGTTCGCTTTACCATTTGCAAGCAAAGTTCTTTCATAAAAAAAAAAATTTAAGTGTTTACGCAACCTGTTCAGTTCAATTATAGTCTTTAGAAAATTATAAACTTGTTTTAAAACGCTGCTGCAAAAATCGATTAGCGGCTTTTACCCCTTTGTGACATTATCCTTGAACCTTTTAAAGGCATTTTATAACGGTTAGTATGATTTTCGATGAAATAGGTAACTTTAACTTAAGCCCAGAGATAATGCCCGGTCGGAGGGACGATTGCGGTCACGACTTATCTAACTAACGGATTTCCACTTATCAGAATCTATTACATTTTTAAAAAAATCATTTTCCTGCATACTTTTTAATTACCTCGCTTTGATTAAACATAAAAAAAGTAAGTAAAGAAACTGTAACGAAAAATAAATAAACGGCTTTTAATTATTTGACAAATATTTGAAAAAGCAAATAAGCTTATTTATTTTATACAAAAATGGATATTAAAAAAATTCTGTGTTATTTTTTAGGATTCCACATTTTTCATTTAAAGAAACACTAAAGCACCGTTATAATACCCCCTTCACCCCTTTTATAAAAACCGGCCCGGCAACCCAAAGATTTATATGGGAAGTTGTTTCTATCAATAAACACAAATTGCATTAAAGCCAGTTCAGGTAAATATTCAAAATAAACGTCCGGTTGATCGAAACGGTTTTTAAAGGAGAAGGAGCCATAGGCTTAAATTCCATTGATGACGTTTGGTTTCAAATGAAGTTCTCTAGTTTTTAATTCATTAGGTAATGTAACCCACACTTTTAACTCAATCCTGTCACAAAGCAATAATTAGGAACCATATCAGCTCAAAATTGTTCATTTAGTCCTTGACTTGCATGAGAAATGTGACAAAAATTTTTCTGATAGCATCACCAACAAACCATATTAAATCATTAAAAAATTATAATTTCCAAGCATGACATACAGTACTGTATTAAGCCTACTACTTCTTTTTAAAAATCTGATAATCGCCCAATCATTTGCATCTCATCCAAATCAAACTTATTATAGTGCTACAACAATCACAGTCCGTCAATTTTTCATAAGACAATTACAGATATTAAAAGAAAATGTCACATTAATTTGTTGATTTTTTTAAAAGCAGAAAACAGGAAAACAGAAGAGGCTTTAAAAAGTAACCAGATGAAGAAACTTTCAGTTACAGCCTCTGAGCTGGGAATGAAATAATTAAAAAATGTTATGTCTTAAATTACATCTGTAAACAAATGGTTTGTAATAAAACCATTTGTCCTATTTACCTTTAAAGACACTGTTCATTTCAAACCTCAGTAGAAAAACAAATAAGCCCATACATGATTCAAAAAATGCTGATTAGAAAAATATTATTTGTTCTCATTAGTTATTCAAAACATATCTGTTTCAGGCATTTTTTAATATTACACTGAAAATAGGACAAAAATATGAATAATTAATAAAGCATCAGATGGTTTATCATGCAGTTGATTACCCCAATTCTCATGAATATACACTTTTACTGGTGATACCAGATGGTCTTCTTAAGACAGAGCTGAAAATCGATTTACAGAATAAAGTCTAAATATTTTTCATTAATATGCAGTTAATTAAACCTTTCATAAACTGAAATCTCCATCTGTGACAAAACCCACGCCAGGTACGAATAGGTGCTCGAGAGGGAAATATCAAAATTCAAAACAGGACGCTCTTCACCATTTTTATTTTTTACTTACCGGACAAGAAATCTAGCTTCGCATGAATTCCCGAGAAAAACACAAACAAACTGATACACAACAACGCGATTTTCATAATTACTTAAAAAAAACTAAATAATATTTTGGTCCATATGTTAATGTCGAACCATTTCAAATATTGCGTGAATCGATATTCCAGAACAAGCAACGACTGATTTAAACAAACGAAGCTTTGGTCATGCGCATGGCAACCATAGTGCCACTAGAAATTCTTCTGCGAGTCGTGACATTAGAACGAACAAAATGGACGAAATTGGCGGACATTCTAGACGAGGATATGGCGGCTGTTTATTTTTCATACGTGTTTTGATATGTGTATTTTATGGCCATGACACAGGTTGATGATTTAAGTCTTTATTTTGTATTACCAGACGGGAGTTCTCAGGAAACTTGTTCTCAGGAGCTAAAACTAGCATATGACGTGGTTTCTAATTACGGTGGAAATGCCAAGTGGGTTTCTCCAGATTATTGTCTAGAACATAACCCTGGCAAAAACGACGTTTTTGTTTTTGAAGAATTTAAAGGGGACGTTTTTGATCAACTAAAAAATTCGGCAAAGTACGTGTATGTAATTTAATTATTCGTTTTTACTTAAAATTGAAAATACTATGCAATATTTTTTTAATCTCCTTTGTGTTTTTTCAGCATTTTAGGGGCTAGATTCGCATTAACTTGTGTCACTCACGGAAGAACCATACCACCTATGGTGACACCTCTTTTTAATGAAGGAATGAGAGGTTTAGTCATATGCACTGCTGGATTTAATGCAGAAAAAAAGAAGTACATAAAGGAAAAAGTTGAGTACATGGGAGGCATTTACGATGGAGCATTAAGGAGTGCAACAACTCACCTTATTGCCCAAAATAATATCAACAATAAGGTGATGAAAGCATATAGTAGGAACATCCCAGTTATGAAGCTTGAATGGATAGATGAAGTTTGGGCAAGAAGTAAAGAACGGAATGTCAATGGAAAAGATGAAGAATTTAAAAATTTCATTTTGCCCTTATTTCATAACTTAAAATTTACAACATCAGGCATGCCTAAAAAAGAAAAAGACAAGATAAAAGAAATGATCGAAGCAAATGGAGGTGTTTGTGCAGGTGCCATGGAACAAGGAAAAACTGATTTTGTGATTTTAACAAAACCAGAGGGTGAGAAGTATAAGCATGCAAGGCAGTGGAAAATACCTTGTGTAAACCCTAAATGGATTTTTAATTGTGTAAATTCTAAAGCTATCATTCCATTTGAAGAGTATGTTGTTCAGGATAAACCTAAATCATCAACACCAGAAAAAGATGTTTCAAATATAACTGCAAATTTTTCAATGATCAGTAATATAACTCATGTGGGGGATAGGTTGGTTACTCATTTAGAGGAAACTTTAAGTTCGACTGCTCCGTCTCAAACTTTATTTCAAGTTCCAAAAATACCAACTCAGATTGAAGCAAGATGTAACAATTCTGACGTTCTTGATAGCATGTTAAAAAATGTCAAAAACGCTGGCCAATTCTTGGATGGGTGTAATGTATTTTTATCGGGTTTTAATCCAGATGAATTTGAAAAGTTAAAAAGAATACTGAATATAGGAGGAGCCATGCGTTTCGACGAACTTAGCGAAACCGTTACTCACGTTATAGTAGGAAAAAATAATTTAGGAAATATTCGTAACTCGAGAGCTTACGTTTTACCGATCGAATGGCTTGCAGAAAGTGTACTAATCAAAAGACCTGCTCCGGAGAAAAACTTCGCCCTAATGGGTAATGCACCGACCACTTCCGAACCGCCCTCTCCTATGAGTAAACAAGGTGCTAAGTTACTTTCGAGAAACGACAGTAAACTGATGCAAAAACCGTCCTTTGATTTGGAAAAGGAAAACGAGGAATTGGCGCAAAGGGAGGAAGAATTATTATGCAGGTACAATTTATCTCAACCTGGAGAGCCATTAAATCAGCCTGAAGAACCCTTAATTCGATCAAATGCTTCAAATTCATCAAAATTAACATCTATGTGTAATGAAACGTTTTTCAAAAATTTAATTTTTTTTATCTCAAACGAATTTCCTGACGATCAGAAAGAAGAATTGGAGAAAGTTATCGTAGATAGGCAGGGTCAAGTTGTCGGAAAACGATTTACTGGAGTTCCTGATTACGCTGTCGTTCCAGTTGCCGGTGCTTCATTAACAGAAATGACGACGAAAGAGATCGTTAATCTATATTTTATAAAAGATTGCATTTTGGAATCGCAAATAGTTGAAATTCAGTATTATCATCAACCTGTCAGCTTTGTTAACGTCAAGCCTTTGAAAAATTGCGTGATTACCGTTAGTAATTACGTACAGACAGAGAGAGATTTCCTTTGCGCTTTAATCGAAGAATTAGGAGCGATTTGTCAAGCGGCCTTAGTCAGAAAAGCAAGAGGCGATGCCCTTCAAACTACTCATTTAGTAAGCCCCGATGCAAAAGGTCAGAAATACAACGGGGCGATACGCTGGGGTTTGCCAGTTGTCCATCATAAATGGCTACTCGATTGCGGAGCCAAAGGAGTTCGACTTTCGGAGCAACCTTATTTAATCGGTGACAGCAAAATGCCCACTACACGTAACAATGCTGCAAATGCGACAGGAGTGGAAACTCCGATCGCTCAAAAAACCTCTAAAGCTCCTCCTGAGGCAGTTCCTCTTCCCGAAACGCCGATGCACAACTCTTTGAAAAAATTAAAGTTAACGGAAACTCCCAAATCAACAGATAGCCCCGATCCAAACAGGACTGTTACACCTACATCGCCTTACGGAGCATTTTACGGAAACGATAACCCGTCCCCGGGTACTCGAAAGAGGCTCTTAAAGTGGATGAATCAAGGAGCAGATTTTCCTCAAGACTCTCCCGTACGTCCTGTGGAAAATAGGAGGGATTCGACTCCGTTATCCGAACTGTTGTCTCGCCAATTATTGATGATGAAAAGAAAGCCGGAAGATTTGCCTCCGGATTCTCCGGTGACTTCCTCACCTAAAAGACTGACTTTAGAAATAGATAAAAATAAAAAAAATGATTCACCAGGAA
Source organism: Liposcelis brunnea (assembly GCA_023512825.1). NCBI lineage: Eukaryota > Metazoa > Arthropoda > Insecta > Psocodea > Liposcelididae > Liposcelis > Liposcelis brunnea. The sequence goes on from CM042073.1 coordinate 24,090,773, forward strand.
CTTCTGTAAGCTCTAAATCGAATTCCACTCAGGAAAAAAGTGACATCGATTCGGTTTTATCTGGTCTTCAGAAAATGAAAGAAATAGAGGAAAATTACGCGAAAAATTGTATAAAAACTGCAACGCCCGTTAGAAAAACTAATGATTTAGCTCAAAATAATAAAATGGTCATTATAGCCGAATCTCAACCTCTTACCGAAATAGGATGGGAGGATCCGGCAGAAAAAGAGGTAGCTTTAGTCAAATTAGAAAAAGCAGTTGAAAGCGAAAGTCGACCTAAATATTTACCAAATAAGAAAACCAAAACAAATCTGACAGAAAACAAATACAAGAATATAAAAGAGTAACTGAAAAATCCGGTTTTAAAAGTAACTTAGACACGATAAAAGGGTAACACACAATGTCAGTCACAACGTAAGTTATAAATTTTTTAATTAATGGTAATGTTTATTTAAAGAAGCTTATCCTTTTTTTAAAAAAGCCTATGTTTCTCGAATAGATGTTTTTTCATCTGGAACGAAACCGATCTTCACTTTTCTTACCTTAGTATTTAAGAAATTAAAAACACGATTAGTTTTACAAAATGTTTTAATCAGATATATTTTGTTAATTTAAAAAGTATAAAAAAAAATGTCTTAAATGTTTTTAGTTTTTTCCTGCTTTTTTCCAGCATTTTTATTGTTTATTGACGTGAAGGATTTTAAAATTTGCCAATTTGTAGAAAAATCGTACCTATTTTTAAAATAAATGCAGTAAACCTATAAAAAAATTATTCTTTTTTTACTTTCTCAATTTGCAACAGATTTTTCCGAAAGCGGACAGGTACACTATTACCACCATATGCCACCATTTACAGCTAAAAAAACTAGCAAAGGATTGTTTCATAAATAAAGTGAATAGCTACATTTAAAAAAGAATTTAATTTTTCTGTACACCTTTAGCTTACGAATTGCTATATTTCAACTTTCTTATTTTTTTAAAAAATTCGTGCCTGATTTTGAAAAATCCAAACATGATTTTCCACAGTTCCAAATATTTTAAAAGCTTACTATAACGTTACAATGATTTATATTAATACCACCCTAAAATTTAGAAATAATAGAAAATCATCCAAATTATTTTTAAAGAATAATCAAAAATTTTAAAGACTAAAATTAGTCGGTACCATTACAATAATTTTTTTTTTTTTTTTGTTTTTTAAATTAAATATTAACTCCTACTTGGTAAAAAAAAAACTGCACTCTCTTTACTGACATTTTAGCTCTTTTAGAAAACAAAACAGCTAAACGTTGGAAAGATAAACAACATTCAATTCTTTTCAATATGAAAAAGACAATAATGTGTTTAACATTTTCTTTTAAATCTAAAAAACACGATCTTGGTAACCGCTATCCATCGAGCTTGATTGTTTAGCAGCAGAGCCTGTAGGACCTGCTCCACCTTGATGGTGATGATGGGGTCTCATATGACCCGGCCTACGAGGTGGTGCTAAATATTCGAACATGCTTTGCGTATGTTGAGCTAACATTTTAGATAAATCGCTAGGCATGGGATCTGACCAAAAAAAATCGTGATTCAAAGCCGAATCCGAATCTAATCTTTTCGACGGGTCTAGCACTAAAAGTTTGTCTAACAAATCGCACGCATACATTTCTTTCACGTAAGGCTTTAACCGATCTTTCACTTTTCGCTTTTGTCCTTTAGGTAAATCCATTTTATTATATAGTTCTAAATTTTCAACTCCAGGCCACACTTCCGGGGTAATCGAACCGCAGAGTTGGGATATTAAAGTAAGTTGTTGTTGTTCTGTACTGCCTTGCATTATAGGACTCCTTGTCCACATTTCTGCCATTATGCAGCCGGCCCCCCATAAGTCGACAGGAGGTCCATAACAACGATCTCCTAATAATAATTCTGGCGGTCTATACCATAAAGTTACAACTCTATTTGTATATCTGAAAAAAGAACAAATTTTAAAATAACTATTTGTTAAAATTATTCAGTCAATTTTAGGATTACAAAATCAAACAATTTCAATAAATGTTAAAAATACAAGACCTAATTTCAGAAAATGTTCACATGAGCTGTAAGAATGAGCCCAAAAGTATTACATTTGAGTTATAGCAAGTAAAAACTTTTTATAGTGATTTTATATGAATCATGCACTTTGAATCATGAATAAAATGAAAATCACAATAAATCATGTAATGATTCATGAAAAAATTTAAAAAAAATACCTTTGCACCTGTCCATTTTTGTTCACACTAAATGCTCTGGCTAATCCAAAATCGGCTAGCTTTAAAATTCCTAGTTTAGTTATTAACACATTGGCTGCTTTCATGTCTCTGTGAAGTATCCTATTGCTATGAATAAAGTATAATCCATTTAATAACTGTTGCATAACTTTTTTGATTTCACCAAGACTAAATTTCACATTCACATTTGATAATAATCCAGCTAAATCATGTTCACAAAATTCAAAAACTAAATAAAATGTTGATCGATATCTGTTACTTTGAGTTGCTTTTGTTCTGCAAATCTCAATTAAATTCACAACATTTTCATGTTTAAGAAGTTGTAAGATTCTTATCTCTCTCAAAGCTGTGATTGGGAACTGAAAAAAGAAGAACACAAATTTTGCAATCCTGCCACATAAAGGGCATTACTCCCGAAAATGCGGAGTTAATGAGGTCATATGCTAGGTTCAACATCCCGACAATTTACGAATTCCAATAAAAGAAAAACGTTTTACTTACTCCTTCCTTCTCGTTATCCATCAAAACTTTTTTCATGGCCACAAATTTTTTATTATTTTTCTTCTCACGGGCTTTAAATACTTCGCCAAATGTCCCTTGCCCAATCTTGGCCACCTTTTCATATTTGCTCGCCTCATCGCAAAATTGAAACTCGTACTCTTCGATGTATTTTTCCTTTTCCTTTATATTCATTGTACGGATAAATTAAGGAGGTTAGAACTGAAAAGGAAACATGCTAAATACTAGAAGATACGATAATAATAACACAATATGTGGAAAGGTTGCACCATTGTTGATAAATAACAAAAATGGCGTGTTTGTTCTGCTGCCACGAAATGACGTGGAAAAAGGAAAAAGCTTTTTTAGCAGAAGCTTTTTCTATTTTTTATTTTTATTAGATCACTCTCACTCGCTGTACTGTTGTTGAAAAATGGCTGCATTGAAACGTCTTTGGAAATTTTTATTTAGTCCGCAATTATACAAAATTTATCAATTCGGTCAATCACAGGTATTATATTATAGTATTATTGATGTATTTCATAACTGAAATTTATTAATCTATTGTAAATGAGTAAATTCATAGTTTTTATGCAAACATTAAACATGACATTTCATTTCGTTTCCTACTTGCTCCCAAGGACTTGTTTTAACAATATTTACAAATAACTTTGATTAACTAACTAAATTTAAGTATTGTTTTTTGGCCTAAGGTCTATGTTCTTCTTTGTCTCCGATTTTCTACAAATTTAAATGTTTCATCTTTTCACTGCTTTTTCAGAACCATGCTTTCCATAATTTAATTTGTGTTCTTAATTTCAGTCTGTTTATGAACCAAACAGCCTAGAGAGATGGGGAGATCGAGTAATCAATTCTGTAAGTGTAATTAAAATTTAAAAACAGTTTGATATTATGAGTTTAACTTTTAATTTTTTTTAAAGCTGTATGTATTATGGAATATTGGTGTTTATACATCACCAGTAATTGCAACAGTTCTCTACAAAAAAGGATATTTTGTTTATGAAAATTTGCCACTTGCAACCAAAGTACTTATTGGAATAGGACTTATATTTTCATCAGCTTATTGCATACGTGCAATAGGAAGACTTATTAATCCTGAATATGTTACATTTTATGAATTTTATCAAGCATCAAAACATCTACCTGCACTTCTGAAGGTTTGTAAAGTAAAATGATTGTTATTAGACTCAAATTTATATATGAGGGTACAATAGGGTCATCATTAGAAGTTTGAAAAGCCTTTTTAAGTTGATTAGTTAGTGACTTTTTTGCTTTCACAGAAATGTATAGTCTTTTATTATTCTTATATTTTTTTCAGCAACATCTAAGAAAATATGACTGTGAATTTAGTTTTTGGCCTGTTGCATTTAAATGGAATGATGTTGAACTGTAAGTATAGTTTAGGAATTTTTTCTATTATATAAGACACCCCCTTTATCAAGTTCTATTTGAAATTTTTTTGTTAATAGGGATGAAGGAAAAACAAGATTTAATGTTAATCAATTCTCTACTAGAGGAACTGTTCTTGACACTGTTTTTTCTTTCCCATGTCGTATTATAAGTTACCTTGTTGCTCACACTTTTGGTATTAAAATGGTTTATCCTGGATCTATTAGAACATTACAGTCACTCATGTGTAAGTTTTAATTCAACATAAGTCAATATCATTTGCTTTTGCAGAAAATTTAAAAAAACTATTTTTTTAAGTTCCTGTTATCCTGCAGGGCAGGACAAAATTGATAGAAGAATTTGATGCTGAAAGATTTAAACTTCAAACTCGCGATAACAACGATATCGATTCAATATTTATTGATCGACGAAAAACGCCTCATTCAAATGGATCCACTCTAGTCATTTGTTGCGAAGGAAATGCTGGATTTTACGAAATTGGCATGGCAATGACACCGATAGAAGCTAATTATTCTGTCCTCGGTTGGAATCATCCGGGTTTCGGAGGAAGTACCGGAACTCCTTTTCCTTCGCAAGAACAAAACGCCATCGACTGTGTTGTGCAATTTGCTATTCATAAATTGGGCTTTGACCCTAAAGATATTTTAATATTTGGGTGGAGCATAGGAGGGTATACTGCGTCTTGGGCTGCTATGAACTATCCAGATATTAGAGGGGTGGTAAGTAATATTTCTTTAAAGCTTCCCTTCTAAAACAAAAAAGAAATATTTAATGCTTGTTTTGTTTTTAAGATTTTGGATGCAACCTTTGATGATATTTTACCTTTAGCCATTCCACGTATGCCAGGATCTCTTGAACCTATCGTTAGAAGAACAATTAGAGAATATATTAATTTAAATGTGTTTGAACAAATTTCAAAGTATAATGGACCTGTTACTTTTATTAGGAGAACAGAAGATGAAATTATATGCACAGAGTAAGTACTAAAAAATAATTAGCTGTTCACAATATTATTTACAGTTTGAAAATTTATATATGTTTGTTTGTTTTTTTGCTTGTTTCAGGGAAGGAAATTTGTCTACTAATCGAGGGAATCATTTAGTTGCAAAGTTTTTGAAGTACAGGTATCCTAAAATTTACGACGAAAAGCGCCAAGGACTGCTTAATGAATGGTTGGCCTCGGACAGTGTACCACAATGTAAGTATTTAATTTTTTAAAACATTGCTTATTAATTAGCTTAGAGGCTGGCGTACGACAAATAAAACAGTTTAAAAATATAGCATGAAAGGTACATTAGGCGGTAATAGAGGTGGTCGTGACCCGTTCGCAGGCTCATAGTACGATGACAAACATCTTTCAGAGTTTTTCGGAATGTTTTTCTTGAGTTTGTGGCTTTTTAGTTCAGCCGTTTAACTTTCTCATCAAATTAGATTGGGATTGCCGATGAAACGTTATGACATTAAAAATTCACGCCTGCATAATTGTGATTCGGCAAGCAAGTATTTCATAAAGCAAAATTTTTTTGTTTTTGCTTTGCTAGTCAAATAAAACAAATTTTAAAAAAAATAATTTACTTGTTGCAAATAAATACAATAAATAATTTTATACAATAGAAGTGAGAACTTACAAATTAAAATAAATATTTTAAACTAGAGGCAACGTTCGTACAAAAAACTTAATTTAGGTTCATAAACTTGCTAAAATCTAACCTCTTTTGTTAAAAAAGAAATGATCTTGAGATATGACTTTATTAATAATGAAACATATTGTTTGAGCTCATTATTTTTAAACGAATGCTCTATAAACTTCTAATATTTCAAAATGATCTCAAACTACTTATAAATTTTAATGTGCCTGAGAACTAATTTATGTTGCGACTCAAAACGTTTAAAAAAATTTAATTTTGGTCGCACGTAACTTAAAAAAAGCCTAACTCTGATTTTTTGTCCAAGATCATTTTGATCGCGAACCGAAAACTATATCCGGCACGCAAATTCTTGTTTTATGATAATATTTAAATCCGTTTGCGCATTTCATCATAGACAATAAGAAGCACGGTTTGACCCCCGGTACTTCGATTTTCTCCAGCGGCACCATATCCGATTTATCGATGTGTTTTCCTTGTACAAAATCTTTTATGCAATTGGCGTTCGGCGGAGTCCTCGGGTCCACTTCGCATTTGTAATATCTTTGACTGTCGGCTTTGTCCGGCCACAAACCGAGATGAGCTCCGTCGCATTCGATTAATTCGTTTTCGCCTTCGTCTTCTTCTTCGTCGTCGTCTTGCCCGAAGTCTTCGGCCTCTTCGATCGGAAGATGCGACACGGTTACGTTTTCACGTATCGGCTCTGCGACATCAAATCCTAAAATTGGTATTGTTAATCGGTTTTTGTCATCTAGTCGAGTCACGTCATGGTTTTTTCTGTCGGTTCCGAAAATATTTGGTAAAAAATTACTTACGTCTCGTGTTTACGTATTTGTTGATCCCGCTGAACTGGCCAAGTTTTTGTAGAAAATTAGGAAACATCCCTGCTAATAACGTTATTAAAGGGACGAATCTGATCGAGTATCCGCTGTTAGTGGTTTGCGGGGCTTGTTCGTCAGTGGTCACTCTGGAAATCGTTATTCCTTTCGGGAAAGGATCGAAAAAAAATTTTGATTCCGCCTTGTCTTTGGCTACGGGATTCGAAGAGACCGCATTAAGAGTCACTAAAAAAATGGCGCACACTATCGATTGAGTCTTCATTTTTCGCGTAAACAACTTCACTCGTTCAACACTCAATTAGAAATGGTTGGACGGATTACGGTCAGTAGTACAAAATGGTTTTTTTATTTTCTTTTTGTCATTTTCATTCACTCGGATTTGCTTTATCATTCGTGTCGGAGGAATCAGGGGTGGCCATCGAAACCCGTTTAAGATTCCTTTTAGCCATATTTGGTTGCCATCTTCATTAATTGTTTTTTGGTCAGCCCGAGATTCCTCTATTTAAAATGATAACGTTCTTGTCATTAATCACGATACCGTACGGTCCAGTTAGTTACATAAACCTATGTACCTTATGGCTTTTCGTTAGAAACAAAATCAACGGTATATAGACTTTTGACTTTTTGAACTCGTGAACTAATTAAAATTTTTGATCACCACTTAAAAATTTCCCATACGAATACGGGAGAGAGTGAAAATTATATGCACTTGACACAGAGAAACCATAGCGCATATGTTATATGTGACTCAGCGTTTTATATAAAAGGTGCAATTATCCCGAGAAAAGATATAATTGTTAAAGAGAAGGCACTTCCTATCATGTTAACAATCTCTTTTTTTCAGCATATATTTTGGAACAGTATCGCGTAGACAGAGACCAGTGTAACGCTCTTTTAACTTCATATTTAGAAGACTATTCGCTGACTTATCCTATGCAAATCGGAGAAAATTTCACGGATGAGCAGAAGTACCATATGGCTTTATTTTTGGTAAGTTTTATTTAGGGTAAAATAGGATTATAAGATTCGCAGATTTTGAAGGAAAGAGTGAGATTTCTAAATCATACATCGATTTCCATTTTATTTCCTTTTAAAAAGTCAGAGCTTAGTATAAAATTGTTTAAAAAAAACTTGAAAAAGTGGTAAAGGTTAAATTAGAATTGATTTTGAGATACAGTTCCTACTATTCCGGAAGCAATAGGGTAATGATGGGAAAAAGTTCCTAGACAGTCCTGTTTTAATTTGTGTTGAATTCACTTTTGATTCTTTCTTATGATTTGCTTTAGGGGTCTGCTCGGGCCGGGCGAGTTCATGCATTTTTCCGAACTAACTTAATTTTCTTAGTGGTTTCTTACACTAATTACCTTAATTGAAATTTAGCGAATAAAATAGATTTTTATTGCCCATTTTAGTAAAAAAAGAAATAAAGGTAAAGCGCCTACTACTCAGAAAATGAAATGACAGATGTTTCAGGCCACTACAAAGCTACAGTTGAAAAGCAAGAAACCAAAAATGAATTGCATAGCTTTATCCAGAAGCGAGAGGCTTTTGAAATAAACTGTAGTGCTAGTAAAATCTACTCTGTCTGCAGATAAATATTTGATTCTTTTCCTGATTTTGTAAAAAAATTTTAGATTAGAAAATACCTTATGGATTACCCTGCAGGTCATTGCAATTCTTTACCCTCCCGTGAATTTAAAAGAGCCCTACGATCATTGATTCGAAATTCTATTTAGAATCCTTTAATTCAGAAAACCAGGTACTCTTTACTAAATCCATAATTTATTTAAATTTTTGTAAATATTAATTTAAACTAATTCTTTTTTTTTTTGTAATGCAGGTCGATAATCATTTGAAAAATTATCGTTCGACTCACTGTACACCATTACCAATCAGTATGTTCCGAGAGCCATGGTCTCCAATGTTACCCGATTCCGGTTTTGTTAAAATATAAATCACAGTAGCATTTTAGCGAAAAAAAGAAAATTTTTTTTTGTTAAATTTTAATTTAATGAGAGAGAAGATATACCTAAATTTTTTTATCTTCGGTGCAGAATTCATGTTTTACCACTTTTCATATAATTTTAATTTTATATTTCGAAGGAATTCTAAAAGGTATCTAAAATGCTATTGTCATAGTCTGGATTCGTGAACATCCTGCACTTCGTCGGATTGTTCATCCGGCGATTCCGGTCGTTGGGTTTGAACGGTTCTAGATGAAAGAATGGAACGCGGGGTACTTAAAGATGGAGACGCCGTTTGGCTCGATTCGTCGTCCGCTTGAGAAGACAACCTCGAAAAAGCGGAATGCTGCCTTTGTACGGTAGGCCTCATCATCGGTTGACTTTCCGGAGTTTCTTGATACGGACCAAGAGTTCCGGACGTTTTTCGAGACCTGGTTAAGTTTCTTGGCGAGCGAGTGTAATGTCCTGGACGACCGTAAGATATTAATGCTTGCGTAGGAGACGAGCTGACTAGAGATTCAGACGTGGTGTCGGTCCGATTTTGATCGCTGGTGTAAGTTTCTACGTTTGAAGATTGCCTCGCTACTCTTCGTCGCGCTCTTTCAAGGATTACGTCAATTCCTTCTAATGCATCAGGATCCACTCCTTCTAATTCTAAAGGTACAAAATTTTAATTTTTTGTTTTTGTTTTTTTGAAAAAATTTTGCTTACCCGAATGAATTTTTCTCCTCGGCGTTTGAAATTCTTCTCCGAACGGAATATCCTCAGAGGTCGGCGTCGCCGAATGACGATTCGACATAGCTGCCTGATAAGTTATCCGTTTGGCCGTTTGATGTCGCCGACGCAACATGTTAGACATGTCTAATTCGTCAAACCCGTAACATAAATTCGGATCGTATCTTTCGTGAAATTTTTGATAGGGATTGCTTCTAAACGCTTTCCTTAACTGCTCCGTACTCGTCCTCAATTCGTTGGACTCTAACTGCGATTGCTCGGGCCTCGTCGTGTCCGACAAAGTCCTCCTTCTGAGTTGAACTCCCGGGAATAATTCCGAAAGACGGAGTGTAGGTCTATGCGGGCTGCGAGCGGACATGCTTCTCGGTAATTTTTTTCGAGCGGCGGTGTCCGCATGAAGAACGACGGTTTTTTGATCTTCCACTAACGCGACAGGGCCGTAAAGATGAGCAAAATGTTGCGTGAGCGATAATTTTTCGTAAAGCCTCGTTAGACTGTTGGACTTAGTCGTGTTGAGAAACATTTTCTTGAGATAATGTTCGTCTATGTAATCGATTTTGCGCTGAAAAAAAAAAAAAATTATTAAACATTTTTAATCTTAAGATCGGATCGAATCAAGCAAAAGAAATATACATACCCTGAGATAATAATCTCCTCTGACTCCGGTTATTTCTTCTATACCAGCCATCATCGTGCGAATAATCTGGAAAATCGTCCGAGTAATTAATTCAAATTAATTCATCCCGTTACTTACAAAATGTTTTATTTATTTAAAAAAAATACGAACGTTGTCGTTGATTTCTTCGTTCATAGTTTTCTCTTCTTCTTTCGATCTTTCGATATTTAACCAATTTACAAAAACTTTTATGGTACCTCCTTGAATGAAAACAGTGAATAAAATAATAACCAAAGTTGTTGTTAAAAATATTGATTGGTATTTAACGTTTTTTTTGTCGAGCATAGCCACCAAGGAAAAGGCAACAGCTCCCCGGAGTCCACCATAAGCCATTATAAATTGCTCTTGAAAATTTATTTTCCGCACTCTAAAAGCGTTGACGGCCCCAGTCAATGAAAACACGCCTGTCAAGAAAATATTAAAAGCGATGAACGCCTATTAGCCTTTACTTGTAACGAACATAACGTGACGACTCATTCAGATAAAAGGCGATATTTCGGCGTGTCCCCTAATTACCTATAAAACGGCAGACTAGACACAAAACTATGGTCCACAAAACGAATCCTGTATGCCATTCGTGACTTTCGCTGACTAATACCATCCCCAAAAAGAGAAAGATAATGGCGTCGCTTGTAGAACTGAAAAAAATGTTTATTTTATTTTTGAAGCTTTAAATTTTTTAAAAAAATAATCAAGACTTACCTGATCATTTTTGTGAAGTAAATTACTGTCGTTCGCGAATTATCCGAAATATTTTTTAAAGCATAATGGGCTTGAACCAAGCCACATCCGATTATGCTAATGATTCCAGAGAAGTGAAAGAGTTCGGCCGTTAGATACGATAAATAAGCAACTCCTAAAACGGCTAATGGCTCAACAACTTTAAAAAAAGTAAGAGTTAATCATTTTATTTTAAAAAATGTTTGAAAAATTAATTAGCTATAAAAATTGATCTTGTCGTGCAAGAACGGTCATATAAACAAATCTGGAAACTCCATGATAACATTCAGTTTATACGACCGTCGGACTTAAACCAATGAATTACTTCAGCCCCTTTTTTCACCCTGTTCGACCCTAACAACAAAAAATATTTACTTCGAACATCTTGAGTTGTTTTCGTTAAAAGAGCAGTAAGCAGCCCAAAAATAATGCCCACCAGCAATCCTCCTAAGCTGACGGTAAAAAAAGAAATTAGCGCTAAGGCATATTGAACTTCATTTATTTTTCCCCCTTCATCTTTCTCAGTAAAAGCTACCGTTGTTGTATATAATACCACAGTCACAGCATCTATAAAAAAAAAAAAAAAAAACATTAAGAACGTTTTTGAAAATTATTAATACTCTATCTTGTCATTGATTTACCGTTTAGCAATGATTCCCCAAACAAGAGATAATACAAGTCCTTATTAACGCCGACTTCTTGAAATATAGCTAGAACAGCGACTGGATCGACTGCTGAAATCAGTGCTGAAAAAACGATCGTGTCTATTAACGGCAAATCAATAGGTCCCATCAATCCACCGATCGATATTAAATATAAAAGAGAAGATATAAGGAATGTATTCAGCAAAGTTCCCTGAAAATAGTTAAATCGTTGATTCAAAAATTGAAGAAAAACTTTTTTGCTGTAAAATTGTAAAAATGATTCTACTCACGACAACGGCGTATATCAAGATAGTGAATAGATTATCTGCGAATGATCGGTCGTAGAGTGAGTATGCTGATTCTAAAATAACTCTAAGAAAAAGAAGAAGTACAATAGAGGACACGGCAGAAAAAATTTTTATTTATTTTTATTATACCTACGGTGGTAACAGTATTAGAAAAAAAAGCTTCGGTGTAAAAGTAGGCAAACCAGATTCCACGACTTTATCTTGATTATTGTAAGGCTCCCTATTAAGTTTGGTGAAATATATGATAGCTCCCACAACGACCCCGACAATAATCATAAGGCTAAAATTAAAATAGATATTAAGATATTATTTACGACCGTATCTAAAGAACTTGCTGTAGAAACAGAAAACTCACCATGATTCAGGCACTCTGGATGACAACCAATGAGCATGATGAAAGGCTGTGATAAATCGCATTAGAAAAAAACCTTGTTAATCTTATACAGTATATCTAGGACGAGCAAAAAACACGAAGCTTACCAACTTTGGCAAGTCCAGTGACGACTATAAAAGCTGTAAAGGTAAAAAAAACTCCGACATGTTCCCATTTCCATCCTGCGACCTGAATCCCATGGTTCTTTTTTTTCTGAGGTTCCATCGTATAACCAGGAGGTAAAACCGAGTTAGGAGAAAAAGAAGGGTGAGGAAAGTAAGGAGTATAAGGAGGGTTAAACGGATAAGGAGAGTAAGGGGGAGACGTTCTATGCTGATTTAATTCATAATAATAAGGAAAGGCATATTCGCTTCTTGCGTTTCGCTCTCTCCTTTGAGATCTTTCGGTGATGTTGTATGGAAAAAATAACGATTTTATAATTTTATTATTTTTGACTGATGTTTTTCCTGAAGTTTTAATTTCGTTTAACGTCCTTTCATTTTGACTTTTCCGGTTTAAACACCCAATCCCGCGCACAGATAACGTTAAAATTAAAATTACCGAAACATAGTTCAACTCCATGATTGTATACTCACTGACATAATCGGCAGTAAAGAGTAAATCAGATAACAATGTTGATAATTTCACGCAGGTCTCATCATTATCTCTTTAAGATGATCCTGATCTTAAGTATAATTACCAGGAAATCTATATTAAAACACTTGTAATCATTCTTTTTCACTTTCCCTTCCCAAAAAAAATCACAAAAATATCCCTAAAATCTTTTTTCTCAACTTTGACACCGTCCCAAACATCTTGACCGTTAAAAATTTTCGTATTCGAAAAAAAATGTTAAACTTAATATCACATTCATGCTTACACATTTATCATCGTTAACAGACTGATGAGATGAAGCACAAAACACTGACGAATCGTCAACGCTGTCGTTGGCAACGAACATCGGTTCTTTTGTTTAATTTTTGCATGTAACGGTCGTTACTCAAATTAACTAACTAAAGATGAAGCATTAACTGCTATGCAAATTTGAAAATTTAAAATTGCACACAAAATGGCGAAACAAAAGTTTATTAAGAAGCCAAAGATTGATGGACAAGTCGAAGAAATACCCGAAAATGTTTGTGTTTCACTTAAAGTTCATAACGGATGGCCAATAGTTACTTCATCTAAAGGTCGTTAAAACGATAATGCGTCGAGAAATACTTGACAAAAATCAGTGCTGCCAATCGTATATTTTATATTCACTTTTTTTTTCGTTTCAAAAGCGGTTTTTAAAAATGATTTTCTTTTCACATTAAATAATATTTTACTTAATTAACACATAAGGGGAAAAAAAATAAAACCCGGAAATAGGGTACTCGGATTTTTTTTAAAAACTGAAGCCAGAAAATAAAATATTGTTAACTTTTTACATTTTGAGTTGCACTAGAAAAGATGAGCCAACATTATTTGGGAAAATTCATTTTATTTTTATCTATTGCTATTATCAAATCGTGATTGAAATAAGAGGCCAACAATAAAATCGCAGGTGAATTACTCGTCCGCCCGACATGGATATCCTTCCTCCATAACGATCAATTAGACCCGTATGACTCATTTTTTGTTAAATTTGACAAGTATGTGCTTATACGTTTGTCCTTAGTAATTCGCATTAACAAAGAATAATGAACGGGATGATTTATTTTAAATTCAGACATTTATCGATAAAGTACTTGAATGATGTATCAAGAGAGATAAAAATTGTTATCATTTAATAAATACCGCGGCAAAATTTAATTCACACTAACCTAATTACAAAATATAACCAACGAGGTTTCGCTGAGTTCCGCCTGCTAACACTTCAAATATTTTAGTAGATTAAATAGCATTCCTGCATTTCGTTAATGAACAAAGTAAAGGATGTGGCGAACCCGTAGGTGTGGTTCAGTTAACCCATTCACGCTTTCGTTGAACTTTTGCGACTATCGGACATGTTACTTGCAATCCCTTGTTGAAATCGATGGCCTTTACGGTGACAAATTCACATAGAGCCTATAATTGAAGAAGTTGAAAAGGTCAAATGAGTAGAATGAGAATTAACATTGGAAAGTGCAACAACTCAATGAGATTAATTGCTGTAGTCACTAACCAGGTCTTAATAAGATCACGCGCAGGACTGTTCGGCTAATTTTCAAGGTTTTTTCTTTCACAGATTTCTAAACCGGAAACGACCGGAATCACTTGAATAAATAGACAATTTAAGATCATCTATACGTAGTAATTAAACTACGTAATCTAATAAAAATATATTTCACAAAGAATAACCTTCTCAATTAAAAGACAAAATTTTATAATTAATCTTCTTCGTTAGCTTTTGATTTTTTCTTCTTTTTCTTTTTCTTCTTTTCGGTGGTAGGGTCCTCTTCCTGTTGAGGCTCTTCGACTTCCTGCTTTACCTCTATTTCCTCTTGGACTGGATCTTCGTGTTCTTTCGATTTCTTCTTCTTTTTCTTTTTCGAAGGGGTTTCTGAAATAAAAAATGTTCAAATTAATTATTTTAATTTTTAATTCTTACAACTTGTTCTATTTTAATCGGGAATCGGGGAAATTTTTTTGACTCAAGCCTAAAATTTAAATTTGGCCAGTATAATCTAAAGTAGTGTATCCTGTAACGGATGTCACGCTTCACTCGTTGATTTTATAAAGACTGCACCGGCATTTGGTTGTTAAAAAACAGTAAGGCAAGTCGTAAGGTTCTTAATGCAATACAATTACACATAAGAGCAAAGCAATTTGTTTTTCTTCTTCTTACCTAATGACAATTCTCCGAAATCAGTAGTCGGGGTTACCAATGGTTCCGTTTTTACTTTTCTTTTCACTCCTTGTTGACCGTTTTCAGAAGCTTCACCTACTTCTGCCTCTAATTTTCTTTTCTTTTTACTGGGAGATTCTGGTTCTGGTTTGATTTCTTCAATTAATGGCTTTCTCTCGGTTTCATCGTGCTTTCGTTTACCTCCTGGTATAGTCGAATCCATTGCAGCAGGATATTGTTTTACTTCACTATAATATTAAATAATGATTAAAACAAATTAAAATGTAACGAAAATGTTAAAATAAAATGTTTCAAGCAAATGTGAAAGAATAATTTATAGAAAAATTACTCTTCTCAAGATTGCTAGAAATTAATTTCCCACACTTTAGAACATACTCAAAGCATTTATGGCCTTAAATACTACCTGGGTGTGGGGTGGTAATGCTAAATAAAATAAAATAACAAATACCTTTTACTATAGTATTTCTCAAATTTAGCTTTAGCTTTTCCAGTTCCACTTATTTTTCTAATGCCTCCTTCCTCCAAAAACCTTAACCTTTCTTCTAATTTAAGTTTATGCTGAGCTCCTAAATCTAAGGTGGAATCATCGCCTAAGGCATCTACACGAGTTGCCAAAGATGCTTTTGCAGCTAACATTCTCGACATTTTTCCTTTATTCTTAACACTCGATTGACCGACCAATTGAGAATGATAAATTAGACCATATTTAGGTGTATCCCTTTTTGTTTTCAAAGCTCTAAATAATGCTTTTTCAGCTCCTAAAATTTGCACAGTGGATGCCGGATGTTTAGCGAGGTTCATGAGTGAACCAGCGTGAGCTATCAATCTGGCTCCGACTAATTCTCCAACGAGGATCGAAAGGTTCGGAGCTATCGCTAACATTCTCGAACGTAAATAGTCATGAAGATGTGTCCTGTATTGTGAAAGTACTAAGACCTAAAAATAATTTTTTAAAATAAATTTCAGTTTTACCAATTTCCTTGCAATAACAACAAAAATGATGACTATGCAGTACCTGTTCACACCATGCAAGAATGGTTTCAATATCATCATCCGAAATTTCTGTGCCCATTGAAATTTCAGCAGCTTCTTTTACTTTTTCTTCAATTTCTTCTGGCAAGATATCTGATAAATCTGAGGCACCAGCTTTATCTCTTGTTCCTATAACCTGTATTGTTTTTATGAAAGCAATGTTATCTGTTACGATTTTTCCCAGCTCAGGAAAATGCCAACCATACCATTCCCTACACCTCATTATATAATTATTTAATTCTTTATCTAAATCATCCAGTAAGCTTACAGACTGTACAATCATTGTGTCTACTTTATCTGGGTTGAATTTTAATTTGTATCTCGATAAGCTGCAACAAAGCAAAAATGCATTTTAAAACATTTTTAGGGGCATTAAATTCATTTGTATTTAAAAAAAAATAAACCTACCTATGTGCTAATCCTAATGCCATTGCAGTCATTTCTTTCTTAGGTAAACCAGCTATTAAACTGTCTGCTTGCGATCTGATGCATCTCATCAGCTCTTGAACATTTGTATTTGAAACACATTGCAAACTAAGTTTGTCCTTAATTGCATTTCCAAGTTTAGCATCAGCAACAAGGAGCTGCTCCTGAATGTCTTTTAATACATGTTTCTTTAGAGTCTTCTTAAGAGCTTTAGATAATTTCCCTTCAACCGCAGCTGTAGCAGCAGCTAAGGCTTCAGTTGTATCAGCAAATTTTTCAAAATGCTTAAGCTTTACACTGGGGAAATAATAGGTATTATCAACAAGATTTTTTTATACAGTACAACTTTAAAATAACTTACATCTTGCTAGCAGCTTCAGGAGACGAAAAATCCTCGTACAGATTTTCAGATTTAACTAGTTTCTTCTCGTCGAGTAGCTGAAAACAAAAATCTCATCTTTAAAGCAGGTTAGATTACCAACGATAAGCCGGTATCGTACAATTCTTTAACACTCCCTCGGATTTTAAATAAATCATATACAAATTCTTAAATTTTTGCTGGTTTTTTTAACTTACCTTAAAAATTGCGTATCCCGCAGCTGTTTCAAATAAAACCAACATTTTAGTTTGCTGTATAACCCGAATAACTAACCCACGAGGTTACGCATCCCCGAAAACGGAAATAGATATTTATTTGGTTTCCGGTAAATCGGTTAATCGAACACGTTTTTACTCTATGCCGATTACATCGAAGATCGAAAAAAATTTTTATTTATTTTTCGTTTCATGTTCATGTAAACTTTTCAAGTAACTTTTATATTTCAATATTTATATTGCTCTAAATATTACAGTTATATATGAATTGATGCTTTGAAAAAGGATATGATTAATGAGAAATGGCAGGCTCCGCACTTCGGAGGCTGATGGCTGAGTATAAACGTATGGATTAAATTTTCAAATCTGCACTTATTTTAACTTTTTATTAGTCATGACTTCACTATTTTTTTATTTATTACAGAGTTAACATTGAATCCACCCGAGGGTATAATTGCTGGGCCTATAAACGAGGAGAATTTTTTCGAATGGGAAGCATTGATCACGTAAGCTTAATTGAAATTACAAAAGAAGCGTTACATACATATTCCACAAAATTGAATTTTTTGTAGAGGACCAGAAGGAACATCTTTTGAAGGAGGAGTATTTCCTGCAAAGCTAACATTTCCTCCTGATTATCCATTAAGTCCACCAAAAATGCAATTTACATGTGAAATGTTTCATCCAAATAGTAAGTGTTCAAAAATATGCAGATTTACAATACATTGTGAAGGTTGGGATCTTATTAATTTTTTTTAGTTTATTCTGATGGAAGAGTGTGTATATCAATTCTACATGCACCAGGGGATGATCCTATGGGATATGAATCAAGTGCTGAAAGATGGAGCCCTGTTCAAAGTGTAGAAAAAATACTGTTATCTGTTGTCAGCATGCTTGCTGGTAAGTCTCCTATAATTTTTAATCTAGTTTAAATTTTAATCTTATGAAAGCAAAACATAGTAATGCTGCAAAACTGCAATGATGTTTTGCAAATTAATCATGATGTGTTTTATGTCATAAGTTGTTATCAATTTCAGAACCCAATGATGAAAGTGGAGCTAATGTTGACGCTGCCAAAATGTGGAGAGAAAATAGGGAAGAATTTAATAAAATAGCACAAAGATTAGTTAGGAAAACATTAGGCATTCCACCATCACCTTGATTAGGTAAAAAATAAAGTTCTTCCCCAATTCATGAACACATTAAAAACCTTGTTGTTTAAGTTTTAATTATTGAATCAGAGTCAGAAATATTTAAAAAAAATATATAGATATTACTTTTCATTTATTTTATTGTACATGTCCATTAATCACAAAATTCTATTTAAATCCAAAAAAATTGTTACTTTGTAGAATAATGTAAATGCAAATGAATATCTATTTTCATACAGAAAGTAAGGAGAAAAAACATTTCTCAGTTTTCCGATATTTCCTGCTTGCTCTCAGAAAAAAAAATATTGTATAATGGCTGTGCTGAATTATTAAGTATGTTCTGATTTTTGGGTTTATGGACGTGCTCAATTTTTTGTTCTTAGCATTAAATTCAAAGAATTTTTTTCGACGGGCTGGAATCAAACCCGTTTTAACGACGGTATTATTACGGTTGTTTACATGAAACCCGCATTATAAATGTTACAAAGATTTATATTAAAACAATTTTAATAATAATCAAGAAGGATTGTATGTCTACATTTTTACTTTTTTTAATGATTCAGTCTCATTTTTATACCTTCCAAAATCGAATTAATTTTTTTTAAAAGCATCCAGGAGTGTTTTGGTTGGTTGGTTCAAAGATCAGTTCCGTGTTTTTAAAAAATAAGTTTAAAGTCCTTTTCCAAGCACAATCTATTTTCTTCAAGCAATTTTTTGAAAAGGACGGAAATGTACCTAGAAAAAGGTGTTTTAAACTCTTTTCATGCTTATTAATAAATCACAGGGATCATAGTTTTTTTTCTCTCTCCACTTTTCACTTTCTCATATATTTTCAATAAATGTGTTTATTTTTCTCAGAGAGAACTACGATCCCTGGATTATGAATAAAAAAATTAAATACCGTTCGATTTGATTATAAACAATTTTATGACCTCTTTTCAGACATAAAAATTCATGTCAACAACAAAAAAAATAGAAACACAAATTATAAAAAATTTTTTAAAAATACATTTAGTTTTGTGCACTTAGAAAAAAGTCACATAACTTTTACAATTACATCAGACATTAAAAAGATAAAGAAAAAACGAAAGTAACAAATCGACAGGTCAGCCTTAATTTCTCAGCTCATTTATAAGGTTTGCTACAGTACTACTTCTACTAAACATTATATGGAAGAAAAATATCTATCATCATACTGATTTCACCGCACAACAAAATATGTAGTCATAAACAGAATGCGTTTTCCCATATCCAACATTTTCAAAAAACAACTGGCAATGTTCGACTACATCCAGATTTAGGCCGCTTTTTCAAATTGAAAATAAAAAAAGAAGCATAGAAATTTAAATCATTCCCGTAATCGAACAAGACAATTGGAACCCATTCATCGGCCTACAAACACTGAAGATAATATAAAATAACGTAGCAAAACGGCATCCAGCCGATAAGAATTGAAAAGAACCGGTTGGAACCTACAATGATCATGCCTCAGGAAAAACCTTCTTGCACAACAGACAGGATTCGATTTAAGTCTTCTTTAACAGGCGGAGATTCATTTTGATCCTCTTCGATGAAATGTTCCGAATAATAATGCTGTGTGCTTAGATAATCTAAAATCCTTCTTGGAAGTGGAAGGTTTGGAATCAAATCCCTTCTTACAAATTTTAATATCACAAATCTGAAATTTTAAATTGGCGATTTTAAAATATACTCTCGTCAAACAACAATAAATATTATGATAATAAGCACCTGCACATATGTTGAAGACTCTGAACTTCTTTAAAACGAGATACCGGATGAAGCAACTGGACTCTCATCGGACCAAGAATGGGTCTTCGGTGAAGAAAAAATAAATATCTTCCGCTTCGAGAATGTTCTACGGCTGACTCAATAAAATCTACTATGGTATGACTTTTAAATCTCGTTGAACTTCCAAAACTAAAATTACCTTTAAGAAAAAGCAAAAATGAAGCTATAGTTCAGGTATGATGAAAAAAAAGGCTTAACAAAAATTAATTAAAAATATACAGTACCTTGATCATGTTCTATGCGAACATGCCTGACTATTGAATTGAGCTTGAAAGTTAATGAAAATATGTAGTAATCATCGCTGCTATCTCTAACTATGAATGAGCCATCCGGTTCATTTGATAATATCCTTTCAGCTGCTTCTCCCGAAATTGGACCCCAGTACCAGCCGTACTAAAATACAAAGTAGGTAAAGTCACGTATTAAAACCCGAAAGCTGATAAATGTTAAATTTTTGACTTACATCTTTGACTTTTTCAATGCTAGAAGCAAAATCCATCGTTGTTTGTTCTCCTTGACTATCCTTATCCCCAACCGTTGCAGGTTGTTGAAGAAGAGGAGGGGCTTCTTCCGGGGAAGGCAAAGGAGTAGAATCTGTGACTATAATTTCACCGTGGTTATCATCGAATCTAGGCAGAGGGGGCAACGCTCGTTTCGAGAAAGGAGGTTTCGTAATCGGACTCGGTGGATTTTGATCATCGTGACCGCTTAGTCGAACTCCGATCTCGTCACTGTGCGATATAACTTCCCGTTTACCTAGACACTGATCGGGGGATGGAAGCTTTTTAAATCGAAAAATATTGCACAATGTTTGTTTAATATTCGTTGAAAAACTTGGCCTGCACGACGATTTTTTTAATTTCTCGTTAGTGTCAAATTTATTTAAGTCTTTACTCGTAGTCTCACAATTTCCTTTGGCTTTTTTATTCTTAACAGGAATCGTATTCCTTGCATTCTTTCTGTAATAACTATTGTTGTTGTTGTTCATACTACTGTTGTTGTTATTGTTTTCGGAATTCACGCTGCTATTTACATTGTCACTAAAAGCTTTAAACGGATTACTCAGCCTTTTAAAGGTTTCTTGAAGATGTTTGTTCTCGGAAGAATCACTAGAACTAGAATATAACGTATGTAAATACTGACGAACTTCCTGCAAGGTCAGATGAATTGGTTCGTTGGTGGAACATCCAGCGCTTGCAGAACGAGGTTGTCTAGTCGATCCGCCGCAACGATTTCCTGAATCGCTTGCGACTTCGATCGAGCGAACGGCTTTTAAAGATTGCTTGTGACTAGAACATTTGTTTTTGGATGGAGTGATCGGAAGGATATACTGATCCGACGGACTCGCCGAAAATTGTTGACGTCTCTTCCGATGATGACGTTTTTTATTCCTCGGCGGAGGCTTAGGGTTGTCGGGTTTGACTTCGTCGACAGGTACAGCGTAGATATCGCTATCGAATGGCACATTATACATATCCGAAATCTGATTCGATGTCAAAGTATCGTGGGACATTGCTGACGTTATAAAACTGGAATCGTCTACTTTATTAGCGTTCGAAACCGATAAAGAATTATGTGAGCTAGAAAGGCGCGACGAAAAAGAATTTCTAGAACTAGGACGGTTGCCGTGGCAAGGGCTATACGGCATAAGCTCGGGAGTCCAGCACAGTCTTATTCCACTCCATCTAACGGAATTCCCATGAACAGGCATAGTATCAGACATATGGCAAATTTGCGAGCAAGGAATCGACCATGTTATTTTACAAGACACAAGCAAAGCCTCTGTTATAAGTTTTGATACTAATTTTGCAGCAAATTTTTCAATGAATGTTAAGTCAATGTCAGGCGGTGGTGGACTGTCTTGAAATTCTGGAGGCGGATCCAGCGGGATAAATTTTATGCTTTCTAATTCATTCCATCTCCTCATGCCATTGCACATTCCCATCTTAGATAATTCGTTTGAATTATCCCAAGCAATCTCAGTCAAATTATCCTCACTCTTTTTCCCTTCATCTTCTTCTTCTTCCATGTCCACTCCTCTTGTCAACATATTTCTTTTAACTGCCTGATTTTCAGCTGCTGTCCAACTTGAACAACAAAACTGGAATTCCATGTCGGTTTCTCCATGATATGTTTTCACCATTGACATAAAGCCCTGAAAAAACAACTGTACTGAAACTAGATTGCAAATAAAACAAACTCACAGATCCTTTCTCCAAGCAAACACTCCCTGATAAATTACTGCACAATATCATGAATAATCACTATTTCATAAATAATTAAAAGGTCATCCCTGACTAGGTCATTTGGATTATTTAATTGTTGACATACTTTAATTCTTAATAAAAAATGTAAGATTCTGAATTTTGTATTCCTGAAAATATTTTAAAACCAGCCATATGAATTTAAGGATATTACCTGATGGAAGTGTTATTTTAAAAATTAAGCTACTGAGTACAATCAATATTTTTTGACACACAACTAAACAAATTTGATCTACTAGTTTTATTTGCTTTTAAGGGAAGAATAAAGAAAATTATTTTTTGTTTTTACTTACTCTTTCAACCAGCAGGATATTCCAACCATGATTTAGTATAACATAACGATTTCAAGTGCAAGAGAACAAAACAAATCAATATCTAGTCTAATAAATTTCAGTAATAACATCTATTCGCCATATCTTCTTATTGAATGTCCTCTTAGGGAATTTTTTACGTCAATGGGGAAATTAGTTGGAGGTTGGCACGACCGTATTAATGGAGGAAAAGAAAATAAGAAAGACGTAAATTATTGTTTGGTATTTTAATTGGTTCCTTACTTGGTATTTCTAAATAAAGTTAACGGGAAATTTAGTTATTTTAATAATTATGTCCTATAAAATTGCGAAAGATAGAATGCACTTGTAAATAAAAAATCTATTTGTCATCAATACGAATTTGAAAATGCCTCGTAAATATTTTAGACATGTTGCCTTCTCAAAAAAGTTAAGCGAGCATTTTGCCACCAATGAGCCGATGACCAATGGGTGCAGAAGAGAAATCCTCTTAAATAAAAATAATACAGCAGTCAGCAGATAGCGCAGATACAAAGAGAGAATTTTGAGAAAGATATTGCCAAATTTTAATCTCGGAGGCATGGAACGTCCTTTACTCATCCGCCATTTTAACTAACTTAAAATGGCGTCCATTAAAATATACAATGGCGTTTATTGAAATATGAAGTAACAATTTGATTACATTTTTTAAGATGTCAAATCCGGTCTGACTTTAAAGGAATGCTGCTGAGTGTTTTAATTCAAGTTTCCTCAACTTTCGACTACTTATAATGTCCGGCGGTAAGTGTTTAAACAATTAACTCAAATGTATTTAGCGTCCTCGATTTTTTTTCCCTCCATGTTAACGTTTAATAAGTCGAATCTATGTTTAATTAAATGGGGGATGAATGCTTTGATTGCGAAAAGAGATCACCCCCTTTTTTAACCCATATTCCAGTGACAAGATTCTGTGCTTCCGGTTATAAAAGATACAATCTGAAAAAAAGTGCGGTTTATGTAGTTGTTCGAAGATTTATTAAATGACAACAATAACACGGAAGATGTTTCCATGCTCTTCTTCAAGTGGTAATTTAAATCTTTTTACCAGTCATTATTATTTTATTAAATAAAAATGAATTAAATTTATTTTTTCTGTTCTATTTTATTGTAGAAGTTGATGTTCATGAGCTACACCCTGTAATTGAGCAAGTTTTGGGTGGATGCTACCCTGATGAACTTTTTGCTTGTTTTAAAAGTCGTAGTATGTTTCTTAAACATTATTTGCCTTTTGACAATGAAACTCTCTAGATAACTTTGGTTTGATTTAAACTGTCACTAAACAATATGATGTGCGTGGTCATGGTGGGCATTCATAATAAACGTAGGTCTTAATTACGATTGAATGTGCTGATCTAATTGTCATTTTAATAATTAGTGAGTATTTAAGAAAGAGGAACTTAGCGTTACAAGATGAATCAAATAACCATGCTAATTAAACTGAAATTACATCTGACAGGTTGCTTGTAAATTGTCAAGATAAACATTACGATTTCCAGTGACAATTATGAAAAAAACATCACTGATAGATGTAATCTCTTGAAAAATAGTATGAATTAAGTGAAGTTAAAGACCATTCAATAAATTAAGACCATATGATAGGATGAGTGCAACAAATTCTATTATCTACATCTCCACGATCCGTTGGTTCGAATATGCAGTTAGTCACGTGACATTTTCTTCGAACTTTTGTTCTGCGTAGCGTGTTAATTTGCTTGTTTTGATTTAAAACCCCCGTTTGATTAAAAGACAACAAATATAATGGCAAAGTTGAGGCAAGCAAGTTTAAAACTTGGCAGGTGACAGAAAAAAAGTACAAAGTAAGGAAGGCAGGTGTCATGTGTGCGATGCCTAAAGTTGAATATCTATCCAAACTTAATTTTTTTTTTCTTAAGGACGGGAATTATGCAAGCGGATATCGAGTTCGATGATCTGTAGCGTTTTGTATTTCCTTTAATTCGAGCTAGATATCGCTGTCGCAACTTCACCCTTTTTTTTGTTTATGCTATTTTTAGATCTTTGGTCGAGTTGAAAAACGAATCTTTTTTTCCATGGCAGGGGGTGTTTACGTTCCCCTTTCCTATCATTCAAGAGATTGACAATTCTATAATAAAAATAACCTTAAAAGAATAAAAGAAATAGAAAGAAGGAAGGAAGGAAGAGAAGACCTGTAACGGGGGAAAAAAAGTTGATAAATCAAATCCAACGTATCTGCCCGTAAAAAAAGTTTCAATCCATCGATTATCTTTTCAAATTCTACTTTTTTTCTTTATATGCAAGGTCATTTTTAATTGGTCGAAATTCGTCCCTTTATTTGCTTGATTGCTACCTGGAAGAGGTATTTTAGCCGGAAGAAATATCGTCAACTCCTTTTTTTAATAATTTTGATGGTGATGATCATTGTGAGCCGTCATTTATAATTCATGCACTAATATATTCGTGTGGCCTTCAATCATGATAGAATGTAATCATTCACCAATAAACACAATCATGCGGATTTGTATCTCATTTTCAAAACAAAAACCATTTTGTTTTAGTCACTTGAAAAAAAGTTGTTTGCGAATCAATAAAAAATTTAGGTACTTTTTGTTTTTTCAAAGAGTGAAGAACCCGTGAAGAACGTTATGTCAAAATTTCGTTATTACAATGGTTTTCGGCAGTCTGTTAACCCCTTGAGCGCCAAATCATCCCGGCCGGCAGTCGTGGGATTGACTTGAAGGGAAAAAATATGCCAAATTAACCCTTTGACGACTTATTATTAAAAAAGTTTCCGCATTCTTAATCGGTAGCGCGATATTTCTTATTTTATAGTGGAACTCTCAGAATTTGCAGTACTTCAAGGTATCACACAAAGTTTTAATTAAAATCTTTTATTTCAACTGAGATAAAATCAAACTCGAGTTCTGTTTATCTTTTCAGGACGATAGAACCAAAGTACACGCCAACGTCCATAAGCTTTGTGAAATGTAAAACTCGATATAAATCTCCCTTTCCATAATTCTCAGTTTGAAAATCTCTTTTTTTTTTCAGACGAGAAATTAGAAGCCTGTCGTTTTTAAAAATTTAACTGTTTTTGATGATGAGATGAAGATTTTACCGATAGGTTCCATTAGTGGATTTTTAAAAATGCCACGTATGGGAGGTTTAATGTAAAAAGTTGATAAGAATAGACCGTGTACATTGCGAAAAAAGGATTTGAGAAAAGTTTCTGGAATCCGCAGAAAAGATTTTTGCTTTAATATCAGATGAAAACAAATCAGTCAGCCGTAAAAAGAAACTTTTCAGATATCAAACTTTAGCTTTTTTTCTGCATTTCTTTTCTTTTTCCAAAATTTTGGCTATTTCTAACTTTACTTCGTATATTTTAGGAAAAAGAATTTCGCCCGACAATAAAGTATTGCTGTTTTAATTTTGAAGTAATAAAAAAATAATCAAGCCTTGCATAATTACATCTTCTACAAATTTTAATATCATGACTAATTGAAAAGAAAATTTTTAAATTAACGACAGAAATATCCATATTAAATATTCAGAGAAAATAAATGTTTCTATAGTCTTAGCTTTCTTAAAAAAAACTAGAAATTTTGTTTTTTGTTTGCAAGCTTCGTTTTTTGTAGATGATTTTTAGCCAGTTTTAGGGATTTGAAGCTATTCACCCGGGTTGTTATTTCTTCTTTGTATTTTTGATGGACGCCTTAAGCCTCTAAATTACATCCAGTTTTACCGACAAGTTTTTTTTCCTATCACGACTCAACGAGCAGAATCTTTCATCATCTCGTTACGCTTGAGTAAGAACTGGATTAAAAAACTTTCGGCACGTCAGTTTTTTAAGGAAAAAAATTGGAAATTTCCTGCAATAGGCCTAATATTTCTAAAAATATTTAAGTCAATTGGGCCTAGCATTCCACCATAAGTTAATAAAAAAAAAAAATTGGGAAAATTGGCTTGTACAGAAACGGAAAAAGCAGTGACCTAAAACTTATTTAAAAAATTGTTGAATCGGGTAGTTTTGAATTTTTAAGAATCAGGTTCAAATATCGTACGAGGGGGCTACTTTGTGGGTTGCGGGGCTTCTTTGGTGGTTTATTTAGTCACATTTCTTGACGTTTCATGACATTATAAGACGTCGTCTTTTTTTTGGCCCAGCACAAAGAAGCCCCGCAATCCATAAAGTAGCCGGCGGGGCTAGGGCCGGCAGGGTGTATACAAAGTCATTTTTTCAATTATTTTTCATTATTTTTCATTATTTGGATAATTATTCATTATTACCTATTATTTTAACGCTCAGATCAAAAAAACAAGGGTAAAGTATAAAAATTTCAAAAAAAAATGTAGTGAAAATTGCATTTTCTGTGTATTTTCGGTCCTCGAAACCGTTACTTGTCCGGAGTTTTACAGTGGAGTTTAAACTTAAAATAAAGTTTGCTGGTTTTTTATTCTCTTTAAAATGAGCAGGCATTCTCATTGGAAATTTCTTGCATCTCAATTCCACTCTTACAATGTTTCTAACTCGAATATCTAATTTTTGAGAATTTGCGTGTAATCTTTTTAAAAGTTAATGCAGGCGCTGCAGGCGGAAGTTCATTTTATAAATTATTGTCGATCTCCAATCGTGGTAAATAATACATTTTCCTTATAGGGGTTGCTTAGTGTGAGACGTAATGAAGAAAAGTTATTTTCGTATCTTTTGGTAAGGTTTAAAAAATAATAATGCAATTTATGCTAATCATTTCTAAAGCAGATTTTCCTTTCAATTTTAAGGTTTAAATATTTCACGTGCGAAGTGTCACACGAAAGATGTGATGTTAACTCTTTATGGATTGGAGCATAATGCAAGGTGCCCCCAAAGGGCATCTGTCCGGCTGCATAATATATTAAGTCATATGAAATTTTAATCATATTAGGGAATGGTCAGGAGGAATCGGATCAGTGGCATGCAAACGGTCATCTGCCTCGAGCTTTACAAATTCTAGGCAGAAAAAATCGGCATTTCTTGCTGCGAAACCCCCTTTGCACGACATTTGGATCGATAAAAATAAAACTATATTTTCGAAAAAATGCACATCTAAAAACGTTGAAGGCAAGGATGTTACCTGAGTAACTGCCAAAAATTGGTACGAGTTCTTTAAAAGTTTGAGATCAAAATTTAGTTCGTAAAAACTTTTTCAAATTTTTAAATTTATTCAAGCGTATTTTTAAAAAAAGTGCCTGAAGATGTTATTATTCCATCGATTTTTAAATTTCTCAAATTTCGCAAAGTCGCGTCGAGTTTTCTAGGATGTGAAAAAAGGTCATTGTTAAACCTTTGTGGTTATATAGCAGGTAATATTGTTATTTTAGGTTGCACATAATAGTCACCCCTTTGAAAGTTCTTCTGCGTTTGTCCTGCAATCAGAATCGTTCATCTTTTCAATGAAATACTCCCGACGATTCCAAATCCAGTATTCGAGTTTCGCTCGACCACGTCTGCATCATCGCTTGTTGTTTCATTCGCTTATTTCGATGTCCACTCAAAATTTTGTTAGTTTATGGTTTTATATTCGAGTGCCAAGTTACCGGTCGAAATCACCCCCAGAACAGACGTAAGCGTGTCATTTAAAATTGTGATTTCTAAAACCGGCATCGAATTAGATAGTTTTCCGCAGGCGGGGAAATAAGAAACGAATAAAACCGCAGACTTTTTCGTTTTTCCTTTTCTCTTCTTCATCAAATTTTCCACTCCGATGGGTAAGGTTTTTTCTAAGTTTTTCTGGTTTGTTTTTTCCTCGGATGCGATCGTTTCGCGATAGCGATATTTTTATTTTCTTTGTCGATGAAAAGTTAGAATATTTTCTACACATAAAATTCTGTATTTGCTGCTAATTTCATGAATTTTTGGGGGATTCGTCATCGGAGACGATTTTGCCTGAGTTATTTCGAACTTGGCAGTTACATGCGGGAAAAGACGAGAAAAGCAAAGTTTTCCTTCTCCGTGCACGATCAAATTTTCCGCGTCAGTCAACTCATTTCATCTTTTCCCTTTAAAACTGAAGATATATTAAATTTCACTTCACGGTTTCGGTTTTTTGATTCGGATGCGGAATTTATTAAATTTTTTTTTTTTATAGATGTTACAGGACTCGTTAGTCAGCTAACTCTGACTCCGAAAAAAGAGAAAGTTGAAGAAAATGAAAAGAAAACGGAGGGTAAAAATGCAATTTACAACACATTCCCGTGGCTTCAAGGATTCCTCAGGTTGTGCCGGGAAGCTGTCGGGAGCAGGAACATCAAAATTCTCGAAAGTTTACTATCTACTTTTGTCAAGTATGTTATTAACATCGTGATAACCAAATAATCCGAGTTCGATGAAAGGATTTCGATTTTTAAATCGGATTTTCCTGTTTGATTAAACACGATATTCGAGGGATTATTATTTGTTTTTTCTTTTTCGCAGACAAGTTGCTGTTAGCATAAAGGATTGTTATAGTAAACCGAAGAGAGCCGCAAAACTTCGTACGGTCGTTAATGAAACCCTAGTTTATTTCAATATGTTTTATCAGGATCTGAAATTCGAAGTCGAAAATTTCGACGTGAAATTCGATGTTGATAATTTAATATACTTGGATTTGATGACTGACCTTATGGCAATGTATTTAGATTTGGAAATTAAAGCTTCCAAGTAAGCCATATATATATGAGAATTAGTAAAATTCTTTAAAAACTTGAGTATGTCGAATCTAATTTTTCGTTATTTTTTTTTTTTATTTTAGGAGGGGAATTGACAGCTTAAAGAAAATCGGGCAAATCATGACATCATCACTCTATGTGTTCTTAGGTAATTTTTCCTATTCCTTCGTTTTATTTTTCTTTTAACTCTTTGGCTTTATTATTGCTTGCCTTTGATATTTCTCAAGTTTTTCATTTGTTAAATTATACCTTTACAACTTTGGCAAAGTTTCTTACCTAAGAAGTTTTAGATTAATGAAGCGTCAAAACAATTTTCGGTGTTAAAAATTTATTCATTGGCTCTCCCATGTTCTGCTCTTTTTAGTATTCAATCATCTTTTAATTATCTTTATTCGTTTTGCATTGTTCGAAAATTTTAGCAAGGTAAAACTAAGAGGAACGAAGAGTCTTAATCTATTACTATTAATGATTTATTTAGTGTTAGCTTCTTTTTATCTTCGCCTTGTATTCAACAGAAAAATCAACTCTAGGTTTATTTGCAACCATCCCAAAATTATATTTATTTCTAATCATTTGTAAAATTTAATGCAGCATAACTACCGTTGTTTTAAGTGCTTTTATTTTTTTTCCCTAAAAAAGCACCTTTGAAAGCGATTTTCATAAATCACAGCTTTTCCTGCTCTTTGTACGTCCATTAGCTAAAACTCAAAGTATATAGTTTCGAGGGACGTATATTTTATTTCATGAAGATTGCTTTTTTGCTAAACATTTTGGAGAAAGGAATTTTTTTCAAAACTCCGAGAGAAAATATTACTTCATTGAGACCAAAACTTTTTAAAACCACGTAAATTTAACTGAAACGCTTTTCCGTCTAAATTAATTTTTGACAGGCCCTCGAAATTACTAATTTTCCATTGTTTAATTTTTTTTCTAAAAAAAATTTATAGTAATAAACAACTAGGACTTAAAAGACATTTTTGGGGAGTGCTTGCCAATCGGAAGGTTTCTTCGATTCACATTTAGGTACCAACCAAAAAAAAGCACACATACTGAACTGAAAATAGCTTGAAGACAAGTAAAAATGTTAGGCCATCGTTGGCCTTGACCCGTAAACAAGAACAGTTTTTAGGTGCTTAATTTTTTCCTTTGACTCCCACTGCCGCAATACTTTGCCGAAAGAAAAATTTGTGCGAGACAAATGAGTAACTTATTAATGTTTGCTTGGCAACTATCCTAGAAGTTTCTTCCAAATTTCATGCGAATGAAGCAAAAAGTAGATTTTCTCTGATGATTTTTTTCAAAGGGAACCGTTTTTCATGTAATCCTCGCTAATGGTTATTTTCAAAAAAAAAAAAAAAAAAAAAAGAAATTAAAGTCAAATAACGACAAGAAAGTTTCAGACTTGGGTATTTTTTCCCCTTTGATATTAAAAGTTTACAGAAATCGGAAGAAAATCGGTTTCGGAACAGTCTATTGCTTATTTTTTAAGCTACCGCACGAATGCGATCGATCGAGTTTGTGTTGGGAAAAAAAATCCCTCCGGGAAAATTTCCGACTTAACTGGTTCATCGAGCGCATTGCATATGTCTCGTTTCAAATATCGGCCTTCATTTTATTGAGAAAATGTAGGAAACACTGACGAACGATCCCTTGGGGGCAAATTTTCAATCCTTTCCGAATTAATCCCGACAGTTAACGTTTAAATCTCCGTTAAAAACGAACGTGATTGTACTTTTTCAGATCAATCAGAAGATCATATCACCGAAGCGATTCTAAAAGCGAAATTGATAACTAAAGCAAATGGAGAACTCTGTGCTCCTGTCTTGTCGTACGTATTATATTAATATTATAATTAATAGGTAGTCCCCGAATGCGATAATCCATTATCTAGGTCGTCTTAACGAATTTCGTTAAGGTGGATTTAAAGCGGATTCCGATTTACGTTTTCGCTCGGAAGAGAATTCTTACGTATGACATTTTAATATTTTGGTTTTTGTTTAGGAAATTTCTCAAAGAAGGGAAATGCTTCGTCGCCCACGAAAACGCTTACGTGAGATATTTATTAGCATTCAAATTATGGAAAAAGATTTCTAGCAAACAAGCCGTGAGAAAATCGATTATTAGGATGGCCGTTAAAAAATTGGATCCTCCGCCTCAGCTCATCGATAGCATTAAGAAAATGACCAATATTCTGCCTAAGATGCCGGGGATCAATCAAAACATGACGCTTTTTCTAATGAATGCTAAATTTAATTTCATTAAAGCAAAATTGGTGAGTTTTCCTTTCTTATTCCCCAATTCCTGATTAAAAACATTTTTAAGTATGTCAATAATTAATTATTTGTAATAAGAGAAAACTCATTTTCGTCGGAGATGCGGAGAGGAATCCGATTCGAGGAAAAATGCTGAAAACAGTCGGGGAGATTCAATCTCATTATTTTCTTTTTTTCCCTTTTTTGTAAACTTGTTCTTTCGTTTTCAGTTTTCAATTATTAAAAGAAGAGTTTCCCGATTTTACTGCATTCGTTTTTCTTAAATCAAATTATTAGCAACCATTTTTTTTTTTTTTTTTTTTTTTTTTTTTTCTCAGGAATTTTTAAAGACATGCAGTATGAGCAGCAACAATTTTTCGAGAAGTTCAACGGATAAAACATTTGCCTTTAGCGATTGCTTGACGGATCAGATTTCCACTTTTACCGAAAAGGATTCAAAGGTTAGTCATTTCCTCGATGGGTTAAGTCTAAAGTATTTTAAAGGGGGTTTTTGTCATAAATAAAAGGAAAAGATGATTTAGATACGGAAATGAACTTTTTCCGATGAATACTTTTAAGACTAGGTATAAGTTTTGTCGAGAAAAGCTTAAGTTAACAAAATTCGTTTCCTTTTTTAAAAGGTGTGATCCTTGGGGGATTCAAAGTACTATTATTTTTTCCCTTTTCTTTTGAAAAAATTAAAATTGTATGAGTTGTATGATTTTGGAAATGCTCTTGAAATAAATTGATTGGCGGTTTCTTTTTTTTTCATATTCATTGAAAACTTCTAAGTTTGGAAAGTACGAATTCGTGTCTCATAGAAAGGTTTTCCTCTTCCCTTATTTTAATTAAATTGTTTACTACGTTCACTACTTCTGAATATTAACTCGAAGAAATTTATTTATAACTAAAGGTTGAGAATACTATTTTCAGTCTCTGCAAAACAAACCGATAAAATATTACTTTTTTTCTTTTAGGGACGAAGAACGAGGAATTCCTTTTTGATAGACGAGGTTTGGACGAGTATATCGCCTTCTGGGACAGGTATCATCGGGTTTTCGACGGATAAGCAAAAGCCGAGAGTGCCCCCTATAGCCAATAGCGGAACAGAGTTATCGACCAACGACGAGGGTTTCGACGATATCGAATTTATCGAAGCTCCGAAGAAGGATGACAAACTCGTTGATGTGATAACGATAGATTCCGACGAGGACGCGCCGAAAGAATCGCGGATGCTATCTCAGGAAAAACTAAAGGAAAACGTTACCCTTTCGTGTAGTAAATCCTTTAAAAAGGATCCTAGTAAGAAAGTTTGCCTCAAGAAGAAAAAGAAAAAAAGGTTAAAGACTAAAATTGAGAAAAAAGTACCTGATTCGAAAACAATGATCGATAAAGTGAGAGACGAGGTCTGTTCCAGTACAAAATCAAACGGAAGGGTAACTCCGAGGTTAGAAAGCCCGGAGCACGGAGTTGTCGACAGTACAAGCAGCAATATGGGTTCTCCGAAATACCAGGTTTACGAAATTCACAGCAATACGTCGTGGGACGAGAAAACGGAAGTCGCGTCTTCGTCGGAAAGCAACGAGGCATGTCATTCTTCTATGCGACATCAAAACTCGGATTTTCCGAAAGTTAAAAACGGAGAAATATCAAGCTCGCGTTTAAGTTCAGTTCCTTTTAGTAATAGTGGTAGTGCCGATAGTATTAATAATTTAACCAATAATTCCGAGTTGCTTGCTTCTTACGGGAACATTCGAGTTTTAAGCCAGAAAGAGATTAGATATATTAATTCGCGTTCGGTTCCCGAATCCGATAACACGATTTCCAACAGCTCGGTTGTCGATTCGTCTTCGAGAGTCAGCAAAACTCTGACTTTCGAGGAAAAAACGGACGCGGAGAGTAACATGAGCGAGAAAGAAAATTTGACTTATCAATCTCAACCGGACAAAGCGATGTCCACTTTAGAAAATAAATTAAATCCTCCGCTAAGTAAAACATCCGAATTAAACGTACATTCCAATGGAAGCATCGTCAAGCAAGAGAGTTCAAAGTCCGGATTGGGAAATTCCGTCATACAAAACTGGCTGAAAATGAAGAAAGCGTCGCCGGGTTTGGGGATCATGGATTCGGAAAAGAAACCGTCTGCCGAGAGTGTTAAACCGAAGCAACAGCAAGCGGGTGTAGAGTTCGATACAGTATTTTCGGTCAAAAAATCAGCTCGCGAGATCAAAACCGCGGAAAAAATTAACCAAATTTTATCGGATAAATTTTTAATAAACGTACCGAAAAAAGTGGAGCTTGAAAAATCTAGCTTAAAAGTCGGTTCTAAATCTTTTAAAATAGTTAAATCGAACATTTTAAAAAATAACACGGCTGCATCCGGTCGTAGCCTTTTAAAATCTACCTATCCGTCCGGTGATAACGAGAGAAAACCCGGTGATGTTCCTTCGGCTAACCGTACTATCAATCAATTTAATTTTTTATCGAAACATGTTAAAATCTCGGGGGCTGATATTAACGGGTTTAAAAACTCTAGGAAAACGGAATCGGTAACGAGTCGACAATGTTATAAAAAAGGACAAAACGAAATCGTGGATGATTTTACGGTACCTGAAGTGGCGCAGGAGGAATTCGTTTGTGCTACAACGGAATTGGAAACGGACGATCATCGAATCTCCTCGTCGGAAAAGAATCACGAAGTCACCGAACAGAAAATACCTCACAGACCTGGCAAACAGGTCCCCATTATTTTTAAAACGATCTCAGATGAAACTGCTCACAAAAAGAACAATAAAAAACAGGAACAGACTGCTAACGCAGATTCCCTACAAAATAAATCGGATAGTAAATCAGCGGCGGCGAAGCAAAGAGATGCTCATGCTCAAAAAAAGATACCTCAGCTGGTGAATCAAACGAAGGCGAACATTCCTGCCAGGCAGGATCAGTCTTCGCCTTCGCCTCCTACGTTGACTCCGGAATATCCGATTGAATCGGACGGGAAGAAATATTTAAACAGGGCGGGAGTTCAGGAAGAATTGCAATCTTCACTTCAAGATAATTTAGTTTATAATTTTGATCTTTCTTCTTTTAACCAAAAAGACGTGTATTTCTCTTTGAACGATCATTGCAGTTCTTACGGTTCGTATTTTCCGGTTCCTCAACCCGATCAAATCGTTTCGAGTAGTAATTTAGATAACCGTGAACGGGTTTCGATGACCCGAGATCCGATCATCCCTCAAAATAATTATCAAAGAGGGTTAAATCCGCAAAATGAAGTACAAAACGAGGCTGTGCACGTTTATCCTCAACGAACCGATATCGCGAGTGATAAAAATATGTTTACTGACCGACCCGATCTTCTGTTCACCGACGAATTAAAAGTGCCCCTCCATTCGACTCCGCCTTACGATTTAACGGAAATGAATTTGAGGCGAAACGTAGACAACAACATCACACGGGTGTCCGACATCCTCATGGCAGAAATGTTAAAGGGGGACGAAAAAGAAACGTACGATTTGGACATCGAAGATTCCAACAAACTCGGGGAAACTCCGCCGGATTTCGACTATCTTTTAGGAAGCGATAAAGATTGTTTCTTTTTACCGGAACTCGAAGAATCTCCCGACTGGTCGCTTGCGGATTTTAACGGGGAAGGAATCAATTTCGAAGACACGAATTATCTTTTATCTCAAACGATCTCGAAATTATGCGAAGGTTATCATTCTTTCGACGAGAAGTTCCCCGAAGATCACGTTGAAGTGCCTGACGACGAAAAAAAATCTCAGTTCGATAAAGGTATGTTATACGATAATCCTAGGTTGCACTGTTTTAAATATCCCAAAAATTTCCCTGACTTAATATCTGTACCTTGTCAACGGAATCCGACCTGCGCTTGCATTCGTTGCACGTATAGGCGGAGATGCATCCGATATCTCGTGCATCGTCGCAATATGCTTTTGCGAGTACATGCCGCGAAATTAAAACGTTTGCACGAAGCCGATAGGCTCAAGTCACAAGACGACGAACTTTTAAGAAGAATCGAAGAATCTTTCAAGCCGAAAAAACCGGAGCTACAGAATCTGTCGGAAGCCAAGGAAAAGAACGATTCGATAGCGAATTTACCGTTGAAAAAGCGCTTGAAGAAACTTTCCCAGGCCGAAGGAACTTCGGATGCTTCGTTTACGAGTATTCCGTCAACGTCGGCGGAAAAATTTCCGTCTTATCCTATCAAACCGATGATCAGCATCGCCGAATTGGCCGCCGATAACTTGAAAAAGCAAATGAGTTACATTCCTCCTAAAGTTTTAGAACCTGTAAAGTCGAAAGATAAAATAGATACTGTTTTACCATTAAAACGTCCGATAGAAACCGACACAGTACAAAAGGAAGAAATTAAAAAATTAAAAGTAAAAGAAAGCGAAAAAATGAAAAAGCCGGAACCGATCAACGGATCCGTTAAAAATCTTCC
This sequence comes from Liposcelis brunnea, assembly GCA_023512825.1. Taxonomy (NCBI): domain Eukaryota; kingdom Metazoa; phylum Arthropoda; class Insecta; order Psocodea; family Liposcelididae; genus Liposcelis; species Liposcelis brunnea. Next base: position 24,126,680 of record CM042073.1, read on the forward strand.
GGCTTTCGAAAAAATGGTAGAAATGCATCGGTCGGCCTATTTAGCACAAGTCAAAGGAGACAAACGACCTTCTTCGTCGTCGTCGATGGAAATGATGAAATCTTTTATGAATCCGATGTCTGTGGTGCCGCCTGACAAAGGGAAGTCACAAATCGCGCAGCGATACGATTACAAAGTAACGAAACCGTTGCCGAAAAATAATTCGAACGGTGGAAAACGTTCCGAACGAAAGGAAAGGAGCCCCTCGAGGGGACGAAAAACAAGCAAGCCAAAGCATGATAAAAAGCATAAAAGTTCAAAATCCGAATCGAGAGACTCGACTAAAAGTTACAAAAAAACGGAATCGAAAAGTTCAAAAAATCCAAAAAAAATTAGATGTAGATAGCATAAGGAGGATTCGTCTGATGCCAAGGCATCGGCGAAAATTCATCACAGCAGCTCACACAAAATGGCAAAATCTCAAGGAAAATCCAACGACAAACGCAGAACGTCAAAATAAAATTTTTATTTTTTTAGAAAATTTTTTGGGGTTCATTTTTAACTTTTTAAAAAAATTAATATTTTAAATTATTTTTTTGTTTGGGGTTAAATGATATTAATTTTAAAAAACTTTTAAGCTTTAATTACTGATTATTAATCTTTTTAAAAAAATTCTCTTTTTTCTGTTTAATTTATTTTTTTATTTAAGGGGGAGGTGGTTTAATTTAATAATGCCTTTGATTAATTTTAAAAATTTAAAGGAAAAATTAAGTCAACGAGCAAGAGATTTTTCAGCTAAAGATTTTTTTTTAATTTTTAAAAAACAAACGGATGGCTCTTCATTGGTGGATTGGAAAAGTTCATAGTTCGTCGCATTATTCCAGCAAAACTCCTACATTTCGAAAAAGCTCTATAAATTTCCCGTGCTTTCCTGTCATTTTTCCACTTTTTCTGAAAACGTCCTTTTTTTGCGACTTCTATTGGCTGAAGAGGAGAAAATTATTAAAGGATCGAGAGATTCCGATGGACTCTGGGAGAACTGAAAGGGTCGATTAACGGGACGTCTAAGAATCTTCTTGGGCAGGAACGACGTTTAATCATCATTCGCAGCGGGGACTTTTTTTTTATTCTTGATTTTTTCAATAAATCAACTATAAGAGGAAAGCTTTTTAAAAATCGCATATGAAGCAAAATGTTTGATAACGACAATGGATCTTTAAAACGTATTGAAATAAAGGAAAAATATTATCAACATTCTTTTATTTACGCTACAGGATCTACAGATGTTTTGAAACAAGAACGATGAGGCGGTTTCTGGATAAAAATAAAAAAGCATTCTCGAGTATAACTTGAGAAATATATTGCCAAAATAAAAAAATAAGCTGTCTGATTTTGACGCGGAAAGCATGCGGATGAAATAGTCTGTTAGCGAAAGAAAAAAATACATAGGAAACATCACCAAGAAGAAAATTAAGACTGCCAAGCATGCAATTATATTTTCTGAAAGAAATGTTCTTGCTTTTTATTTAAAAAAAAAAAAACTTAATTGTTATTTACTTTGAAATATTTAATCATCAAGAAATATTTTATTAATTTATTTTTTATAGATAAATTTTATTGAAACAACTTCTCATATCTTAAATAATTGAGCAATTAATTTTTTCGAGATTTTGCGTTTTTTAGAAAAAAGCTCAAAACAAGTTTTTATTCGAAATCGCGATATTTATTTATATTTTTTAATTTAAAAAGTAAGTCCCCATTCCACGACATCATCATTAACTTAAGGTAAAGCAGATTATACTATTCTCATTTTTTTCTTTCAAACCCAAAAATTAAATGGTAGTTTAAGATTTAAGGCCAATAAGAAATTAAACGCTGAAGAGTCAAATTGCTTACATTTATTCCTTTTCTTAAATAATAGAAAAATTTCAGGCTTTATAAGCTGAATAATAGTACTTAAAGTCAAGTTTTTACAGCAAAATTTTGTAGTGCCGTAGAACGCCCTTCCTATATAAAAAGAACGTTCTGTTCATATTTAATTAATCAAAAATTATAAGTATGAGATTCTTATTAGAACTATTTATTAGAGAATTTTTCAGCGAAAAGCCAAATTAAATTTTTTATTACAATTAATATTTTTGAAAAAAATTTTCAGAGTCTAGGAGTTTGCCAACTCAGATTCATGCCTCGGAATCGCAAGAGGAAGAAGAAGATGACGAAGAAAAATCGATGGCTGCGACCAGATCAAGAAAGCGCCGATCGGCAAAGCCTTTTTCAAAAGGTACGGAAAAACAGAAAAAACTTATTCATAAATCCTATCACGCAACTTTTAATTACTCATCTAACTAATCCTGTTTCCCTTTCAATTACTAATTTTCATATGACTAAAATCTCAGTCGTTTTATTGAACGCTGGTAATTGAATTACGATGATTAACTGAAAAACCGATTTGTAATGACTTTATCATTAAGCTGTGTTTTGAATCCCTCTTGGTGATATTTCAGGTAAAACGTGCTTAATCTCTATTGCCCTCTTTAAATTATTTTTTCACATCTGTTCATTTATTTTTACTTTTTAATGTTTTAGAAACTAAAAAAAGGCAAAAGATGGTAGAAAAGCCGAATAGAGAAACTGTACAGCAGGAGAATTCGAATGGGTTGCCTTCTAATATTAATTTAAACGGTAAGTGCGTTTGTAAGTAAAAAAATATTTTAACTTTTCAAAAATTAAAAAAAAAAAATTGTTGCAGAAATGTTTGCACATCAAACGAGAGGATTTTCCAAAAAATTGGAAGAATTGGTAAGTTCATTTTTTGGAAAAACAAAATCTTTTCATTAAGATTAAATTAACAAATAATGTTTTTTTTTATTTCAGGGATTAGAGCCTGGCACATTCATTTAGTGCAAATAAATTTTCGTTGTAATTTCTGTTACGAGGGTTTTGATTTGAGTTGGAAAAATCGCAGTTTATGTAGAAAAAATCATTCAAGCGGTAGTCTTAAGGTTTGTTGACTTTTTTGTAATTAATTTTAAGGAAAATGTGATTATTTTAAGGAAAATATATTTTTCCGTTCTTCTGATCTCGCTAAAAACCCTATTTGAAATGCCGCTTGGGTGGTTTATTTCCCATTTAGTAACACTTCGACTAACTTATCACTTTACGTTTTTGTTAACGTACGCTATTTATCTATTTTTTTTTTTTTTTAGAGAACATGATACCGTTTACTGTATTATTATTATTATTATTACCATTACCATTACCATTATCTTCATCTAATCTTTTTTAATTCTTTTTTTGTTGTTGTTAAAAGAAAAGGAGAAATTATTGTATTCAGTTAGGAAAGAATCGTTCTGGTTTTTTGGCTTAAAAAACTTCTTGGGAAAACTTCTGCCGCATTTCTGATAAAATCAATTTTTTTTTGTCTAGCTGTTTTTTCTTAGTATTTATTTTTAAATCAAATCACGTTTTTAGATTTGTTTATATTGTTGGATCAATTTATTTATTGCCTAATTTTTTTCCTTATTTATGATTTTTAAAGGATTATTGAATAAGTTTTCTAGATATTATAAAATATTCAGGCATATTTCTTGTAGTTTTTTTAGCTCTTTTAAAAATTTATCAGAAAACATTCATTTTTTTAAAAAAAATAATTAAAAACTTATACAGTTGTATATTCATTTTCAAAGCATTTAAATGCTAAGAGAGGTTTTCTAAAGAAAATTGCAATTATTAATCTAATTGAAAAATGTACAGTGTCGCCGGCTAAAAAGTAGTTTTGGGGTGAACTTATTATGTTCTGCCCAGATTGCATCCTGGTTTCACCAGGCTCTTAAAAAATATTATAATTTAAAAAATTGTATAAAAATTTTTAGGCATCTGTGAAACCTACTTTCTGGGGAATTTAAAATTTTTACGCAGTACACAATTTTTGTTGAAATGCAGAAAAACTACCGGTTGCTCTTTAAAAATAATATTGATCTAGTGACTCTTCGATTCACAACAAGAGCGATACAGCTCTGTCCGTCCTTTGTGATTTTAATTAAAGCATCACCATCATTTTAATTTTATTATCTTGCCAGAGAACGAATGAAGAGAACACGTTAAACGTAGGATAAATATTTATTAGAAGCATTTTTTGTATTTGATCGTATTTAAAAGGTGAAAACACAGTATTTTCCCCGTTTAACGTATTTATTGTTTAAATTTTATAGAAATTAGGATGAAATTTTTTCACTTCGCATTTTTTCTTCGAAAAATATTTTAAAATAAGAATGTAAATTGATTAACATTGCGATTTTTGAAAAAAGAATGCGACCGGGCCGTGAATAAAATTTTTAATCAGGGCCTTTATTTTGGTATGTATTAAATCTTAAGCGGTAGTAACGTAAGCAGTGAAGAGGTTGGTTTCGGTCGGGTATTTCTTATTAATAATGTATTAATCGTGCACTTGACGTTTTCCAACGTTAGCTTACGTTTGCGGTTAAGGTGTAATTTTATTTTTGCATATACAGTATATTAATATTATATAATGTAATGAAATTGTGATTCGTAAAGATTGAAAAATTTGGCTGAACTTCTTTGTTTTCTGTATTAGCATATGCTGAATCTTTTCACGTCAGATTCATTTATTATTGAATACGATTTTTTTTTGAATTTACCAATGTTTTACTGACTAGGTGCGTATTGTATTGATAAATTACGAGTTAAAGTGAATACACAGTCGTAACTGCTTTTCTCATGTTCAATATGTGTAAGTATACTGAGCTTAGATGTAAATAAAGTTATAGCCTAATAAATTTTTTTTACATAAAACTGAGTTTTTTTAGTTGTTTAAATCACTGCAATATCAAACTAAAGTTACCTAAAGTGTGCGTGGAATAATACCTTGCGGGAGGAACCTTTAAAACAACGAAGCAACGAAGGGAAACCATAAGTTTTGACGTGACGCATCTCTATTTTTTTTTTTTTTTTTTTTTTTTTTTTTTTAATACATTATTTGAAGACAACGAATTTCTGATACGATATTTGAAAGTCTTCTATTACATATGGCTTATAAAAACTCGTTTTAGAAATTTTAACTTTGGTTCCTTCATTTTTACTTTTTCATTTATATTTTCGTGAATCTCGATAGGCCATCTTGGAATCGAGCTGTAAACGTGAAGAATTTACTTTTTAATGTTATCAAATTTTTGATTCTTTTATTCGTATAATGAAAAATATTTCTTTTTACGAAAACTAAAATAAATTCCACTCATCAAGTGTTTTTGGCTTCAGAAATTTTCGAAAATTTGATACTTAAAATTTCCCTCCAATTTTTATGCCGGTAAGTTGGCACCCTCACTCTCTGTTCAAGTTCAACACATGTAAAATGATTTATTTTGTAACAGTTATGGTGAGTTGGTTTGTTTTTTTAAGTGAAGTTAAAATTAAAAATGTTTCAAAGAAAAACCATCGAAAGAGAGATTCATTCGCTGAAAAACGAGGAGAAAAGGTAAGCAGACAGGGAGAAAAGGAAATATACCTTTGCATTTGAGCGGTTTGAGTTTGACCACCTACTGTATGTGATGCATAATTTGATAAAATTCATCGCTCATTTCCCTCGTCATGCGCTCTCTTGATCGGGGTAGTTGGGACGCCTGAACGTAATCATGTTTAGAATAATAGGGTGGGGCGTCGAACGGCAATGACGTTCGCTTTTAACATAGTCCAGTAGCTTCATAATATTGCTCGCTGTACATAGTCGAGATGAAAGTTTCTCCTTGAAACCTCTTTACCTTTTTTAAATGCCGCGGATTTTCAACATTTTTTTATTCGAATAATATATTTTAAGTGCCATGTAAATTTTGGGAAAATTGTGCGGACGGGATCTCGCGGGAAATTAGCATGCTCGTTGATTTGGACATGTTCCAAAAATCAACAGGTTGAATTTAAAATAATGCTTTAGTGGTGAACCCTTTTTCCAGTAATTTCTTCGATAACGGTCGAGTGATTTTTTATTTAAATTTTTCCTCTTCTTTTCTAATGGTTTGAAGTTTCCCGCGGGCGAAGGAAATAGGAGCAAAACAAGGTAATTATTTTACGAGATAGGTCAGGAATTAAATGATTCAAATGCGCGCGGAAGATTGTGCAAAGTACAAGTTTAAATAATTCATCATTTCAGCGAAGTTTCGAACAAAACTATTCAATTTTCTCGGTAAAAAAATATCGTCGATTTCGATTAGGAAAATTTCTTTTTGTCACTCTTTTCAGTTTTCACACACATAAAGACAAACTTTTTTCCCTTATCGCCATAGAAACGATTTCTTTTGAGTCGTGAAACGAGTTCCCTCTTAATAAATCGAAAGAACATAAAAATTATCTCGAAGGCCGGCGGGAAAAAATAAAACAGATGTTATCGCCTTTCGTTTATATTACAGTATTTCCACGCGAAAGCTCAAATCGCACAAATAAATAAAGTAGAAAAAAAATAACGTTCGTTAAGAAGATACTGAAAGTCAGACTTTAAGCATTAATTTTTTTATGAAACGTGAACGGAAATATTTTTCGCTGACAGCTCAATCAAGAACGCAATTTCGGTTCAATCCAGAACGTCTTTATTATTCTGGGCTTTTATTGTAAGCCGATGCTTTTTTTTATACCAATATACTTCGTCCCACGATCAGGCTTCAAATTACTTGTTCTCGACATTTTTTTATTTACCCTTTTTTATCTTTTAATCAGGAATAAAAGAGAATGTTTTCCAATTTTACACAGATCCGAAAAAAACTTTTTCCAGCCGGTGATGCACAATATTAAGTTTTCGTTATTTTTGGGTTTCTTTCACAAACATTTTTTTTTGTTTTTTTTGTTTTTTAATAGTATTCTTTCTTTGATCTGGAAAATAAATCTACCTGTAAGCTAGCCTTAAGTAATCTTTCCAATTGAAAACGTCAAAAATGAAATATATATCGAACTGTTTGCTCTTTGGGTGCCTCGTTTCTTCCTCAACTTCAGGACTCAATTTCAATCAATGTCAAAATCTTTACATCTTTTTTTTCCGAGGGAAAAAGAGAATCTGAAGCGAACCTCAGAATCTCAAGACTGATGCAATTTTGAAAATTTTCAATCATAAACAATTCTCAGCTGATAAATAAACTCGTGTAAAAATTTGGCATGTTTGTGACGATTAGACACAGATGAGTGTTTAGCCGAAGAAAATTAGCCTCCCAAAAGTTATCTTTAAGCAAACTAAAATAATTTTATTCTTAAAGAAAGTTTTTTTTTTTTGAAGATTGAGCTTTTGTCGTTTAAGGAAAATGAGCTTTTTATGTCTTTAACCTTCCTTAACGAGCTTCCTTCGTTTTACCCTCCCCTTTTTATTTTAACGATTTTCTGCGAAATTACAGAGCAAAAAGTCTTGTAAATAGCAATTATTAATGGCGATGCGCTTTCTATTGAATTTCAAAAAAAAAAAAAGGATCGATTTTTGTTGGACATAAAAGATTTTTCTTCCCTAGCAGACTTTTAATTCATTAAAAAGCTTCAATCCTTAACCACCTGTTTTATTAACCTTTTATCAAACTCGAGTGGGGACTTAATTATCGTTTTGAAAATAATAAAATGATGGCTAAACGAAAATTCCATTGGTAGAAAAATATTATCGTGAGTTCAGGGCAGGCGTTATTGCCATCGAAAAAGCAGATCATTATCGCAGTAACGTATCTGAACGAGTCCATTCAAAGATTATTTAAACTTGTAGCCCCATTTCGAACGAAAAGGCAATCGCAAGTTTCTATTCAAGTTTACTGAATTCCGAAGAATCATTAAATGATTTCCCGAATCTCTCATACAGTATATTGAGAGATCAATCTTATCTCATCATGACTTACTTTTATTATTTATCTTTTATTTTTTTTTTAAAATTGCATAGAAAGAACGAAAAAGATGTCGAAACTTTTAACTAACTGACTTTTGATGCGCGATTCTGTCAGAGAAGCGCCGTTCATATAAACATCGTAAATTTAATGTTCACCTTGAAAAGACGTTTATTATTTGTTTATCCTTTAATTGTTGAATTTTGTAATCCAATATGACTAATAAAAAACGGCCGGAATGATAATGAAATAAAAAGTAAAATGTGGGATAAAATTTTAAATTTAAATGAGGGAAAAGCTGTAGAAATCACTTCGGGTATTTTTTTAGTGATAAGGAATTTTGGGAAAAGAATCAAATATTTAGATTAGGTTTCATTTACTTGTTACACATTATCATTATTTGCAACCGAAGACCGAAAGTCTTTTTTTTAATCCAAAGTGAAAAAAAGACTTTCTTTTTTCATTTAAAATGTAACTAAACTGCGTTAAATATTTCTTTAAAAGTCTGAAACTTCCCTTTTCAAGAATACATTGGAATCCTTCAAATTGAAAATTATGTAACGCAGTAATTTAGCTCCGGGAAATGGAAAACTTTTTTTAACATCGTTTATTTTCTCTATGGCTGCACATTTCGTTTCATTTAACTTTTCTTTTCTTTATAAACCGTCGTACCTTAAATTTCTTTTTCTCTGATTATTAACAGAACAAATACGCCCTAACGATATTTCGTTTTGACGATAATTTTCGAATATTCTTTCTGATTAAAGGGTGTTGATCGTATGTAAATGTAAGCCACATAAATTTCAATTTTCCCGTAATGCAATGTAGGCATCGTTAGCTTTAATTTTCCAAATTACCAACCACGCCCTGCATAAAATTCAGAAATAACCGTGGGGATTACACAAGGAAATGATTCATGAACAAACATAATTTTTCTTTTTAATTATCCTAAGACGATTTCTTGTTTATATTTAGATTAGACTAGTACAATCATGGAAAACCATACTTTAATTTATCATGAAGTAAAAAAAAGTATGAAAACTCGAAGCCGAGAGGAAGAAAAATAAATTAAAAAAAGAAAATAATCTTCAACTTTCTTGGAAATATTAAAAATAAGAAAAAAAGAAAATGATAATCGAAAAAAAATTCAAAAGGACAAGAGAGAAATATTTTTACCAAATATGTAATTACCTGTTGTTGCATACGTATTTTTGGCAAATATTGGATTTGATAAAGATTTCAAACACGGTCGACGTTGCTAAACGATTGTAGTAATCTTCTTTGATAAGATCAGCTCCTTTCTCAGCGATCATAACTACTGGAGCGTTGGTGTTGCCGCTTGGTAATGTTGGCATCACTGAAGCGTCGATAACTCGTAATCGATTGGCTTTAAGTAACCTAAAACACGATTTCGGTCCTTACTTTGGGTAAAATATTTAGCTTAATTGGCAATCTCCGTCTAGTACATTTCGAATCAGGATTTAGATTATTGCCTTTGCTGAATTCATATATTTAACTTTTTTAAGAAACAAGGGCGTTCATTTACCTTCATCTTTATTAATATACTGAATCCTGTAAGTTGCATCTTGCTTTAACAAAAACCGGATAAAAGAACTGCAGCAATTCTTTTAAGCTCTAGATTGTATTTTACTTTTTATTGAATTTCTGAGATACTATTTTTTAAGGGAAAAAAGGGACTGAAAAATAATAAAACAGTCGATATCTAATTTTTATCAGTTTAAAGAAAGCACAGTAATACTTCTAAGACATCAACCTTACCTTAGTCTGTGATCCACGACTCCATTATTATCCAAATCCCCCATTTTGCAAGTACCAACCGGATGATAGCTCGTTAAAGTTAAATGTTTAATATAACACTTCCAGTATTCATCGGAATCAAATTTAAAATCTTCGCATCCGGGCAGAACTCGATTGTTAAATTTGGCACCTAACTCTTCCATGGATTTACTTCTCACTATTTTCTGAATAATTCTAATTCCTTTGATTAAAGTTGTTACGTCCTTTTCATTCGAAAGATATTTCGGGTTTATCACAGGCGGGTCGTCGGGTCGGTCTCGACTGATAATAATCTCTCCCACACTTTTCGGGTGAAGTAAAACAGGTAAAATCGTAATCACGGACTCATTCATTAGCGGAGCGAAATATTCTTCCCAAAGCTGTAAAATAGAATTCATCCTTAATATAAATTATGAATTAATTAAAATGAATAGGAAATCTTCAGTTATTTACTTTGTCGCTGACCCCGATTGAATTTCTACCGAAAGATCCGTAATCGGAGGATAACCCAGCCATCATGACCATAAATTCCAAATCGGGCGGATCCACCGCAGGATTGACTAAATCGGAGTGAATGATGCCCACAACTTCACACATTGTGGTAGTGTAAGGTCCGACACCGTGCACGAAATAGGAATAAGCAGATAACGGATTGACAACATGTCCCAATGTAAATATCGTTTCATTTAAAATTATCAAGTCCAGTCCAGTTGTTATATGATCCTGGAGATTTTCCCCGACCGGCAGGTTTATTTTTGTTGAAACCTAAAACAAAGAACAGTCAGGTCAAAATTTTTCATAAAAAAGTAAGTTCATGAATAGCTAACTTACTTTTGCTCTTGATAAAACTTCCTTTGGTCCGATTCCTGACAGCATGAGTAACTTAGCGGAACCGACCGTGCCAGACGATAAAATAATTTCCTGATTTGCAAATATCTCGTAGATTTTCCCTCCTTTACGAAATCGAACTCCGTAAGCTTCAAAATTATTTCTTAATAATATTTTTTCTGCGACTGCGCTTGTAACAACCTTCAAATTCTTTCGAGTTTTTCCTGAGAGTTTAAGATATTGATCTGATGTCCATCTCTGTCCAAATTTATTTAAATTTAAATAAGGGATCGAGAATCCGGTTGTCAAGTCTTCATTCAAGTCTTTCGTAGCGTAACCTATTTCTGAAGCGGCTTTCACGACTGAATCGGAGAGACGAGTTCTATAAGAAGGTTTTTTAAATAAGATGCTCCCTTTGGAACTGTAATGATCTAAAGGGAATAAAAAGTTAAAAAAAAATTTTTTTTTGAAAATTAAATGCTTGAAAAAAATATCTAAGTATGGTTGTGATTTTTTTTGACAGAATTATTCTAAACATTATGCAAGGTTAAAGAAGATAATACGTAAGGAAGGGTATTCGATTTGAGATTTTTATAACTGTACCTGAATTATTTACAGTTAATTGTTCTGCTTTTTGAAAATAATAAAGAATATCACTAAAGCTCCAATCTTCTGAATCAGGATTTTTCCATGACACATAGTCATTGTAATGACCTTTTACATGTATCAAGTAATTTAAATGAGTTGTGCCACCAAGTACTTTTCCTGATGGCCATTTGCTCACCTAAAATGTTAATGTTTCATTAATTTGTTATTTACGCTTTCAAACATGAATAACCATATCAAAGATAAAAATCTTACTTTGTTCTTCAATCCATAACATGCTTGTTTTTGTGGTATTGTTTCATACTGCCAATCAAATTCTGTTAACTGATAAAACGGCCCTAGGGCTGGAATACTTAAAAAATCCCATTTTTCAATACCTGCTTCTAATAATAACACTGAAATGTTTGGATCTTCTGACAGTCTTGATGCTACAATGGCACCTGCAGATCCACCCCCCACTAAAGAAGCATGAAAAAATGTAACAGTTTAAGCTGAGAGATACAGTTTTCAGTAAATATAGTGCTCAAATTCGCTTACCTACTATGTAATCATATTTCTTATCGATTTCATCTTCCAATTTAATCCAGTTACGATTTTTCACAGATAAGTACGTATAAAGGAAGCCGGTAATCAAAACCACTATTATCCAATGTAAATAGATTAAAACTATTTGACTCAACATTTTTTATCAACTTTTTAGAAGTCATTCTTTTGATTAAAATATTAAAATAAATGTCATGATATCAATCTTTTAAAGCAAACGAATTAAACGAAAACACGGGGAAAAATTTTATTATTATTAAAACACATGTCTTCCTTGTTATGTAAACAAAACCAACCAAGGCAACAAGTCTATTCTATTCTGGTAGCAAATGGCAATTAGTTGATAGTTGTGTCTGTGTGTTGTGGTGAAGTGAAACCGTAATCAGTGAATGAATCGTGAGAAAGATAGTTGTGTGCACTTTATTAAAACTGGAAACAATGAGTAAGTGGGTACCGGTTATAAAACCCCATCATCCGTCAACTCTACCATCAGCGCTATCTAATTTAGCCAAAAGGCTTATCAAATACTTTACTCTAGAAGCGATCGAGGAAGAAAATAAACTAAGGAATATGGGTGTTAACATTAATCAAAGTGAAAGACTTCAGTTTTTAAATCCAGAAAAGCTTGATTCTGATCTAAAAATCCAGCCAGACGAATTTCAGTATTCTGATGATGCAGTTGAAGAGCGTAGAGACAACATCAATGATAGTACTTTTGCTTTGTCTGATACAGGTTGGGGAAAGAACTGTGATTTGGCAGTTGATGATGATTTTGCAAGCCAAAACAATCCCTGGTGCTGAAAACCATGGGGAAAAAAATAAACAGGTATTAGCTTCAAAGATTTTGCCTCTGGCTTTTTGTAGAACATGATAAAAATCCTGTTGAAACTCAAAAAGAGCGAAAAAATTGTTTATTGCCAAACAAAAGAAAAAATATTAAGGTACATCAGCCTACTATTGACTATTATTTTAATAAGATAAAAAGATGTAATTATCAAAAAACAAATAAAGTTGTAACTGGTGCTCAGATGTTAAGAAATAATGGAGATTGAGAAGATAAAACTATGTGTGAAACTTCAGAATGTCTTGTTAGTGTGAGAGTTCACCAAAGTGAAGCTGGAAATGATTTTCACAAAAAAGAAAGATCCAAGTGTAGGCAAAATTTTCAAATTTGCTGAGCCTGCAAAAAGTTTATGTTAAAGTGTTTAGGAAGGAAGGAAAAGGATAAAGATCTAAAAAGGCTGAGATATTGTAAATCAGTTATGACAAATAAATTAATTTACATTGCCTTTAAAAAAAATTTTCTGACTTTTAAAATCGAGGACTTCAGGAAACAATATCAAAAATGAAATGAACAAAGGAAATGAGTTGAATAGAATACCTATTAACTTTTTTGCAAAAAAAAATATAAATAAAATTGGATATGGAGCTCATCAACTTCTAGAACTTTGGTAAGCAATTAATTATTTTCCTTTGACCCTTAGTATTTAAAAATTATTGCATTTCCCTAAAAATCATGAAGTAAATGATTAGTAAAGTTAACTTTTTAACAAAAGGCCCCATGAAAATGTAACCTACAATAAGCAGGGTGAAAAGCTTTTGTTTGAAAAATGTGACATGTTTAAACAAGAGAAAATACAATAGAGGTGGATGCAGATTTTAAGCAAAAGCGATTTAGAGGGAAGTTGAGTAGAATAGGAAACGATCCTACGTGTTAATTGATTCAGTTGAAGTGTCTCTAATTTAATTCGACGCGTCTTCCTCTATCAAAGTCTAGAAAGAAGCCTCTTTCTTCTCGGTCGTTGTTTAAAGCTTTTTAAGTTTCAGTCATTTGCACAAGTTTTTAGGTTGTATTAAACTAAATTTCTTCCTAAATTAATCGAAGAAACTCGTTTTCATGCTTGTGTAATAAGCGTTTAATTGAATTTTTCAGTCACGGCAAAACAACGATTCCCTGAGAACTAAAAACTTATTCATTTGATTTAAAAGAAACGGTACTAAAAATGATAAAAGAAAAAGATTTGGGAAGCGAAAAAATTTGCCTTTAAAATTAAGATAGATTTTAAAGCATCCAAATATATTTAAGCCTTTCTCGTCCTTTGTACTGCATTCTTATAACATGATAAGGAAAGAAAAGAATCTGAAATATGCCTCTGTAAAAAAAAGGATGATAATAATAATAATAATTTGTGAATTTTTGAATATCTGTACCTCAGAGCTAGAACGTCGAATTTGAAAACCTCAAAATGGCCGATTTTCGTAAGGTAAACACTAAAAATCGCCATTTCGAGATTTCCTAATTCGACGTTCTATAGCTCTGCGGTACAGATATTCGTGTGTTTTTTATTATATTTTTTACTACTTGCAAGAATAGAGATAAAATACTCGAGTGAATTTTCCAAAGATCTAAGGAATTTATATTTAGTGTTTACCAAGCCACATACTTTTCTAAAAAAATCTTTCCTCGAATTTTTACTTTCTTTCGAATTAAAGAGATGTTTTTAAAAAATAATAATTTAAAGGAAAAACGTTTTACGGACAAATGTTGTTCTGCAATTAGAAGTTTTTTATTTTCTTCATCTTCGAACCACCTTTTAAAAGTTTTCGTTTGAAACTTTTTTGATTTGGAAGCATCAAAAGGAAAAAAAATGTTTAAACAGTTATGCCAGTCGCTTGCCATTTTTTTCGTTTGCTAAGAGAGTATTTTCTCAATTCGATTCTTCAAGATCAAAGTGCGAATATAAGGAGCACTTTTCAAGTGAAATTCAGTATATATCAAACCCAGAAATAACAAACGGAAAGACAGGGACACTATCATTACCTTTTCCTCTGCGGGAATTTTCTTTTCATTTTTTGTTAAATCCTTTCGAAATACAATGGCTGTAAGTAAATAAAGTCTTATAAATAAATTTTCCTTTGATAAAATGAGTTCGTATGAAAAATCTTCCAAGCTAAGCCCGGTAAAAGAAAGATGGATGACATCTGCTTGAAAGCTTTTTTCCTGTTTTCTTATCTTCTTCATCAATTATTTCATGTTAAAGGAATTTTCCTCATACATCAAACATGTCAAATCTTAATTAATCCTAACCGATATGCTGTCTTTCCGTATTAGTCGGCAAAAACCCTTTGTTCGATTTGTAAAGAGCTTCCGTGTTTTATCGCAGAAATCAAAATTTAGTTTGAACCGGTTTTTAAAAAAGATTTTCTTATAATCCTTCTACTCCAAAAGATGCGTGCGATTTGCTTTTCGTAAATGAAATTTGAGAATCGAGTTCTGTTTATCGTGAAAGGATTATTTATGCAGAATCGATAAACGATGCTTTAGGCTCGAGTAAAATCGTGTAGTCCAGAAATTGTAAAAATCAATAGATTCCCCTGTGCTTAAATCCTTTATTGTATCATCTCTCTTAAGAAAGTCAAGTAAATTAGACAATCATATTTCTGCGGTAAAAAAAACTTTAACATAATTATTCCTGCCACTTTTCCTTTTTTTTTTTTTTTTGGAGTTACGCTAAAAATCCTAAAAAAAAAATTAGGGTAGATGAGAAAAGACGATTTAATTTTGAAATAATTGAAAACTATGTCTTGTTGTAATATCAAACAAATGGAAAACATTATTATTTTATTTAATTTCTTTTTTAAAAAAAATAAATGAAAAGAGGATTTTTAGAAAATTGAGTTGTCTGTTTCATAACCTTAAGGTATTTGAGGACAAGATCGCCAAGAAAATAAATTGTTTTTCCAAGTCATGTGAAATTGGAGATACGCTTAAAAGACGATCTCGTGAAAAAAGAAAAATAAAGGTTAGTTTTTTATGAAAGCATCCTTATGCACAGCTTCAATGTAAATAAAAAATTTTCACATTTTATATTTGAACTTGAAAAGAAAATGAAATCACCGTTATCGGTTGGGATAAAGATTTTATTACGAGATAGACAAAATTTTTTAATACGGGAACCTTTGGGGTAAATTTTTATTGAAAAAGTCAGATGAAATCAAAAATATTATAAGTAAAGAAAGTTGCAATAAGATTATAACCGTGTAAAAAGGATTATTTAAAAAACTTTCTTTCATTATTTGTTGCAGAGGTGATTTTAAAAAAAAATTTAGTCAAGTATCAATAAAAATTGTCAAACGGACCTTTTTGACTGAAAACGATGTTGACTTGACTCCCGTTTGTTTCCCATCTAAACGCGGCTTGTTTTTGAGCGGCTCTAATGAAACTGCGGTTTAGCTGTGCTTTAAGCACTATTGTTAACTAGGGTTAGTCGGCTCCGACATCCTTTTCTGACTGTCCGCAAGGAATAGTTCTGACACAGCCGTAGAATTTAATATCCGCAAATAAAATTTGGTATTTAAAATTATTCCTGGTCCTGGTCTGACAATATTGTTATGAGATAATAATATATTCGTTAAGAAAATCATTATTGTCTTTTCGTGAATAAAAATTTCGTAAATAGAGGAATTTTTTTCTGTTTTCTTACTTGCTTTCGGTTTTATTACTATCTTTCTTCACTAAATATCCCATCACGGTAGGAAAAGAGAACAACGTTTGAATTTTAGAAAGTTCATAGCGACCGCGCGTCGTGTCGCTCTACAATAGGGCTTTTCGACTGTTAATAATAATTCATAATGCTTATTTCATCCGGAACCGGTATTACATCTTCAACGGAGATTTTAATTAAATCTTTATTAACTTTATAAGGAAATAAGCGTGTGCACAATAGACCGAATCAAAGCGAATACGATGGTAACACCTTGCGAAGCTCCAAAAAGGAGTTCGGTTAATTGAAATCGGGTAAAAAATTGAGAAAAGCATGTTTGCCAGGGAGGAAAGATAATAAAGGATGAAATTTTCGATATCGGCGCCTCGACGGATCCCCGTTTCCCCCTTCTCTTTATAATGTTATTGACTTCAACAGGTTGTCATGGAGTTTGCCAGACGCCCCGATTCGCCCCTTTAACCTCCATCCCTATCCGGCTACAGGAGGGTTTATCATCTTGGTGTGAAGGCGTTTTCAAAATGCATTTTTGTCGAGTTTCAAAATCCGCAAAAACTAATAATTCACCCCACGATATTACCGGAAAAGAAACCTCGTGGCTAAAAGGAAATTAAAAATTTATTTCTGGTTTCGAGTGAAAATAAAAGGACGAATAGGGAAGGCGAATTTGAGGCTTTACTAATCAAATCTCGATAATTTTTTTCGTTTCAGATTTTGCTATGACGTTTCCTAATAGAACTGCATTGGTAGTCGAAGATGCCATGTATCATAGATTGCTGACATCGATCACATCGACCACGGAATCCATCAGCCCCGTTACACTCAGCTCGGATTGGAGCAGAGTGGCCAAATTATTACTTCTCACAGCTTTATCGGTCACCGGAAATGTAGGAAACGTCTTCATGATCAGTGCAATCATGATAGAAGATCATTTAAAAAAAAGAGGTCGGTGAAATCTTTTCTTTTCGTTTGACCGATTCTTTCCGCGAAGCAAAGATTTCTTTTTTATTAAATTCCGTTTTTTCGCTTCGGACAAAACCCTCATTAATTTCGGATCGGGAAACCGAGTGAGAAATGAAATTTAAAGGGATACAATACAAACTAACGAGACCTTTTCAACCGAAAAAAAACAGACTTTATTATTATTATTTTTCTTTTTTTTGAAACTTTTTTTTTATTTTTAACACAAATGAAAAATTCTTTAATTCCGAGGGATGACGTTATCACGTCTCTTTTCGAAATGTAATTTAATCCGATTCTCTCGTTCGGGGTAATTAACTTGCAAGTGGAATTTTAAGAAAGGAAAAGTTAATTTCGATCATTTTAGGGCAGCAGTAATATTCGACATTTATTCTCTTTGAGCTTTTAACGACAAAATTTTTGTTCAGCAATAATCATAATCATAATCATAATCATCAGGCGCTCCAACTCTTTCCATACTAATTTTATTGCTTTGATCTTAAGCACTCTGAAACTTCCCAAATCTTCTTTTGGTAAGTCGAGGAAGTGTTGCGGTAAAGTACTGGGACGATAAATTTACTATTTCTAATACAACTTCCGGATAGTGGATAAATTGTCAGAAATGAGTTTAACTTCCGTTGGGCACTTGGGCACGTAAGAGGTGTGAAGGTTGTCCATCATAGGTATGAGAACCTTTTCCTTCGAGAATTCTAATAAAAATCTTCTAAAAGCTCCATCTCCGATTTTATTAATCAGTAGCTAAACATCGCTAGTAAATTTTAAACGTTTATAATTTTTGGAGTTTTACTTTTTACTCATTACGTCACAGACTTTTCCGTCTGTTTCATTTTTCACCTTGATTCTTAGTATTTCTGTGGTTCGATTTAGATCTCTCTCTCGGCAATTATAAGCGATCAAGCGAAAATGTATAAAGGTCATACGAAGATTTTTTAAATCCACCTTTTACTGAGGGTTGAATAATTTCAATCTATTTTAGGATGAAAGATGATGTATATTCCTTTATTTCCATTTTGTAGATTCCTTTTATGCGATCTTGCTCTCGGTAATTTATCAAAACCAAGTTTCCTTCTGTTGCTTCGTCTGATGTAATTCTTAGCTACACCAATATATTCAAGTTTCGAAAATATCTCGATAAGCTTTCGTTGTTATATACGGTAGAAGTTTGGTTTATTAAATTAGATCCTGCTGTGGAAGCTTTGCTATGGTTTGGGTCGTAGAATATTTTTCATTTCAAATCGATTTTTAAACGGATTGTGAAGCTGTTTTCAAGCGAAGAGGACTTGCGGAAATGATTGCAATTCTCACTAATTATAAATTAATTATACAGTGAAACTTCGATAAAACGCTTTTCAAGGGACCGGACAATTTCAGCGTATTAAGCGGGATAGCGCAATATCCGTTATAACGCTCTTGAGCGCCTTACCGAGTAACTCTATAATACGCTTTCACAGCTTTATAAAGGGGTGTAAATAAAAAAAAATTACGAAATCACTCACTTATATTCAGAAAAAATCCTCCATCTTTTTTTGGGCACATTATTTGTTCCACATTGAGTTCTTTTCTAAATTATTTAAAGAATGAAACATCTTTTCTGGAACTTCATTTTGAAAAAAAGCGAACGTATTGAGGCAAGTTACTTGAAGACATCAAAAATTTTTGTTTTGCAACACAATTATAAATATCTTTTTTCAGAAGCGTATTGAAGAGTAAAATTATAAGGGAATTTTTATTGAAGGGACCAAAGAAAAAAAGCTTATTAAGCGGGAAATCGTATTAAGCGGGCGCGTCTTTAGCGGGAAATTTTACACTATGTCCTTATGGGAAGTGCAAGGGACCGGGCAATTCAAGCGCATTAAGCGGGATAGCGCATTAAGCGGGCGCGTCTTATCGTGACTTCACTGTAATGGATCAATGATAGCTTTTGATAGCCTTTCAAACGAGCTACGATTTTCAAATAAAATCCCGTATAGATCGATTCGGATATCCAGAAACTTGAGATTATTTAATTAAATTTAAAAAATTGAAAACTGAACTACTTTAAACGCTTTTTGCAAATAAAGTCTTTTTTTTTCTTCAGGTAATTCGTTTTTAGTGAATATTGCACTGGCCGACATCCTGGTAACGGGTTTAGTGATACCGGCATCGACCGTCGTTATCCTTGCCGATTTGCCTGATTCCAACTACAGCGTCTGCAATTTTCAATGGTTCCTCGCACTGGTCTCCTGCTTGGTTTCCGTCCTGACGATTTCGGCTACCGCAGTCGAAAATTACTCAAGACTCTGCCTCTCGCCGGATTGCTACAACACGTTAACACCTTGTAAAATAACAGTAATTATAATACTGATCTGGGTGGTGATAGTCACCGCTGTTACTTTGCAAACCGTTTTCGGATTGGGTCCGGATTATTGTAAAAGATCGACTCAAGGTTTGCTCCCGTACCAAATCGCGATAGGAACTGTTTTTGTATTTATTCCTGCCGTTTTGACTTGTGCTTGTTATTCCTTGATTCTTGTTCGAGTCCGAACTTATAAATCCATTCCCAGTTTCAGGCCTCCCGTAACTTTCACATTCGATTACGAACTCATGAAAACGAATTTATACGGTTTTATATTTTTTGTAATATTTTGGTTACCTTTCGGGATAACGTTAGCCGTTAGCTCCATACAAACTGTATCCCACAGATTATTTTATAATTTAGCTTGGTTCGCTTTAAGCAAGTCCTGTTTTCTTAATTTTTTGTATTGCATTACCAATCGACATTTTAGGAATGCTTACATTAATCTATTTCATTATTGCTGCTGTAAAACTACGGTGTCTTTCTCTAGAAGAACTCGAGAGCCCGTCCGTCCTACAGGTGACGTCCGAGTTCACATAATACCCGGTTACAACATGTATTCGTATACGAGTCCTCAAAGATCTAGGGAATCGAGCAAATCCTCTTGCAAAAGATTAACTTCCAGTTCTTGTAGGCCGACGACAAGTCGGCCAAACGGCCGCGACGTCTACGAATTATGAGAAAAAATAGGAAAACCCCATAGGGGTGAAGTTTATGAATTATGATGGAGCGGTTCGGCGGGGTATAGCGTGAAAAATAAGATTCCTTTTTCAGGGGAAAAAAGATATTATAAAGAACTGTCGGTTTAGAGTATTTTCTTTGTGTTTTATACATTTGGCTGGAATCAGAAAAACCTTTTACTTTTGTCACGTTCGAAAACTTCAGCAGAAACAGCATTCGAATCTTATATTTTTTTTAAAAGGAATTTTTCATCTGGGATTTTCTTTCCTTACGGCTTCGATATTTTTTATTTTTGTGTTACTCGGAACCTCGGGCGAGCTTTTGTCCTAAAGCCTGACTTTACATTAATTAATTTTTTATATCAAGCATTTGATTTATACTAAACGAGGTTATTTTTACTCGTACATCACGTTTAAAATGAATTTTTCGATTAAACGTGAACGCCTCTTGCTCTTTCAATATTACGAAATAAACTATTCAAGTTAATCGATTCTTTCGAATACATCTGGAGAAATCCCATTTATCCCATCGTAAGAAGTCAAGGAGTCCAAAATTCTTAATAAATGTTACTTGCGAGTTGCAGCGATGTCGCACCCACGTCAAGTTTTAAATTTTACAAAGTGCTCTAAGCCGGTGATTTCATAAAGTCAAAAAAATTTATTTTTTAAATAGTAAATTAGATAAAATTTTTAAAAAAATTCTGTGATAATTTTTTTTGAATACAAAAAATTTGAAAATATTTTTACAAGAGTTTATTTTACTGAGGTTTAATAATAAATTTTGATAGTTTTCATAATAACCTGAAAAAGAATAAATAGTGAAAGCAAATAAGCTCTTATATATTTTTTCTAAATGGTTAAAATAAAATTACCGACTGAATAAATTGACACTTTTATAGTTGAAAAATATATTAAAAGAAATAAACCATCCAGCTTTTTTCGATATTTAAGGGGAATCGAATCAGCAGACAAAATCGTAAGGGAAGAAAAAAGATTACGAAGACGATCTTCATTTCTTTTTTCTTAATACATCTTCCAGTTTTCTCTGACAGGTTTTCAAACGTCAAAACATTTAGACGTCCCACAATTTTTCTTACATGAAATTTTAACGAAAGTAAATGAGTAAAAGTCAGCTGCGGTGAAGCATTTGCTCTTTTTTGGAAAGTTTGTTTTTTCACATGTATGCAGTTCCGATTTATGTTTTTTTTTATATTATATGTTTTCCTAGCTAAGGACTATAGTACTTAAAGTATAAAAAATTTTTTTCCCCAAATTTCTCGATTCGTTTTAGCGAAATAGAATGTTGTCACAAGAATCAAGTTCGTTTAATAATTGACGCTCGTAAAAAAAAATTATTTTTTGAAATTCTGTTTCATGTATTCATGGAATATTGGTGGCGGCATTCTATTCTTTTCCTTGTAAAAATCTGAGAAGTGTCAATTTTATCAGACTTTTTTTTATTTCTTTTGTCTCCTTAACATCTGATACTCCAGTTGAATTAGTTTCTCTGTCTGATTAGATTGGATTATGGAATATAATTTTTAAAAAGTGAGATCTTATTTTAAAAAAAATTAGAATGAGGATGAGTGTTTAATAAAATGAAGTGAGGGCTATTTCAATGTTACATGTTATCTATTATATATGTTAATCGGTGCTGTATTTCTTTGAAAGCAGTTAAAAAAATATTTTCGTGCTATTTGATGGTTGCAGATTTATGTCATAAACCTTTTTTTATTTAGACGAAAAGGATCCTTATATGTAAAATAAGAGTAATTCTGTGATAGAGCATCGAATTTGAAGATCAAAATATGGCCGATTTTAATGTTTACCGTATGATTTTCAATTTCGAAACTCTAGCTCTGAGACAGAATTACTCGATTTCTTACTACAGAATTCTCGATTTTCGCACGCCTTTGTTTGATGACACTGTTAAAACCAGAATAATTATTAATACCTAATATCTTACTTGTAATTAAGAATCTTTTATATGGATCGACAGAAATCGAGACCTGAGGGTTAAACTACTATCTCTGGTTTGCAATAAAGTGAGCGCTGCACAAGCTAAACATGCGACACTGGAGTCAGTTGCAAATCAGAGATAGTACAATTTAATCCTCAGGTCTGGAAATGTGGATTCTAATTGCGGAATGGTGAAAAATCTTAATTTGAATTCAATTACATTTACATTTAACTGCCATCCAGTAATAGTACAACTGAAGTTTAATAAATTAAAAGAAAATAATTTTGCATCACTTTGAAAATGGCATAACAAAGTCTAATAAAGTAAAATTTTAACGCATTTAAACGAATATACACTACAAAAGATTGTAAAAAATGATTTGCTGATTTTTTTAGCTTTTTTAAAAAAACGTTTTTAAAATTTTAAACTGCATTTTAACGTTTCTGATAAAAATTCAGACATAAGCTACTTTTTAAATTTACTATTAAAATAAAAAATCTTAACTTGTTTAGTGCCGTCCTTAAGTAACATTTTTTAAAACAACAGTTTGGTACCATAATTTAAAAAAATGAGCGAGTTATTACTTAAAACACAAAAATAATGTTTCAGTGCTATGAATTACATTTTTAACGTACACTATGACCAAGCTATAAATCTTTATTGGAATCCTCTGTAGAAATAATTAAATAAGAAAATGCTTGCACAGTTCTTTAATATTTCATGTTGATACGTGTTTATTTTTTTAAAATCAGTATTAAATGAATTAATGTCATTTTGTTTGGACAAAAATCCCCCAAATTTCTAATGGCCACTTAATCCTTTCCTAAAAATGCACAACATTTACAGTATCTACATAATCTCTTAAATAAATTTTCCCTTGATTGTTTTGAAAGTAATTTCTTGGAAAATGATTCGTTTGTTTATCCTTGTTTGCATTCCGGATCTGCAATAGAGAAAGATTCTTTTTATATAATTATGTAAAAAGAAAAATTGGGTACTTATTTATTAACTATATTTTCAAAAATTGAAGTATTCTTACTATGATTACTAAATTTCAATAGTGTATGATTATACAGGAAAATGCCTGATTTTTCATAAACTGAAGACTGTGGTAGCATATTTAAGCGCTGTAATGTTTTTTTATAACTGCAAATCCCTTTTATAAATTTACGAAATAAATCAGAAAAAAAAGAAGTGCCTATTGTATCCGATTTTTGTTATCGAATTGTAATTTTCGAAATCAAGTTTATTTCATTCATTAGGTAATGGCAATGACTTTTAATCTTTTGCAATAAATAATAATGTTTTTAATTAATTTGCCAAATCAAATGCCATTTAAGAACTACTAAGAAAGTGCAACTCAATTTGCTTAGCGACGAAATTAAGGTTTTGATATAATTAAAGTTTAAATTAAAAAAAGTAATTGAGGTTGACCAATTTTTGATAGGTCTTCACCTCTTATTAATAAATTGACAGTTTCTAAAGGCTGTGATATGTGAGGTAAATAATAATCTCATACAAAATCGATGAAAAAGAATAAGGTTGAAACATTTAGGTGTTGAAAAATGGCCTAAATACATTTAATACATTCGAATGATGCCCATGTTCTGATGGGCTGTACCACAATTTTTTTTCTGTTCCTTAGTACTGTTAACAGTCACTGTACCAACATCTGCTTTACTGTTATGTACGCCTCTTGTGACTATAAAATAATATACTTGTATGGTCCAAATACTCAAATAAAAGAAAGATTTTATCTGTTATAAATGTTTTCCATGGTTCCATGCAGGAAAGAGTGGTAATCGTTGTTATTTTCGATGTTTTTACATGTTAACTGTATCATTTTTTGCAAGAAGAGTGATAATGAACAAATAAAAACTATTTTTAAATATTTTTTTCTTAAACTTCATTGGGTACGGTCGTAAATTGATATCTTTACTTCGAATCATAGCGCTGTCTCTTTCTAACTCATCTATAAGATAGAAAGGGACAGAACGATGATTCGAAACAAAAATGTCAATTTACGACCGTACCCACTTTCTAGCAGAAAACAAGGTTTAAAGTAATTTTTTGCAGAAGCTCTGTATTTCGTTCTTTTTTGCTTCTATTTTTAATTTGTCTACATTTAAGCTAATGTTTACCTCGGACTACAAGGACGTCACCAGGCGATAACACAAATGAGTTGATTGTAAGTTATCTTTTTTCTTTTTTAAAAATTCCTAAAAGTGAGCAAATTATTTCCTAATGTGCATTTTCGATCTATAAAATAAATTGTATCTGCCAAAATACTCCACCATTAAAATCCAGTATATTGCGACTGCAGGATTCCGAATCAATTCAATTCAAAATCTGCAATCATAAAGAATCAATGTAAGCAAAGTCAAGTTTCCCTGTGCTTTTGATTTTATTCGTAAGACCGCCAAGTTAAATAAAATGGCGTTTTATAAAAATACCAATTTTATTAAAATCCCTAAAATTTTCCTTTGTCGTGTCACTCGTAGATCAAACCCTCCGCGATGTAACCGTTGTAGTGGCATTAGTAAACAACGAAAATTTATTTTCCAATTTTTGCAGCTTTACAACCGGATATGACATTACATTTTGGGCTTTTAATTTTTTATCTTTTGATTGAAATCTATTTCAGATTAAACAGCAATAATCAAAGTTTAAAATCTTATTAAATATGTATGTTTACTTGAATATTTACACGGCATCGATCCTGGGAATTGAATGAATCGCGAGGGCATCGAGACGAATAATAATTTCGACCAATGACATCTCTCGCATCTCGAATGTGACATGGCGTCTCAGAAGGAATATTGCTGCTCATAAATATCAGTTCATGTTGTATATATGACATTTGAAGAACGAGGAGGCTAATATTTGAAGCCACTCATTATTTCAAGAGTCTTGCATTGATGGTAATGCATGCAAGGAAACCTCAGCGGATAAGCGATGGGTACGCATCTATTTATATTCGTGTAGGCTGTCAGCCTCCGATCGCCATATTTAACTCTAATTTTGACACAAAAATATTTTCGTTTTATGTACGATGGAATGAAAACTAATTAATATCTGAGACTTATTTTATTTTTTCAGGTATTTCGAGAAACACCAGGCCCATCCCTATCAGGTAAAAACGACAATGCGAGAAGTATCGACTCAGGTTATCGTGCGCTCAAAAAGAAAAAAAAATTACTGCCTTCCTTTCCTCCATTTTGGATTTCCTGATTTCACCTTGAAAAACCATCGAAATTTCCGCGAATCCCCGAAAAACGGTGTTGCTTGTCAATCTTTTTCAGACGTCGAAAAGATTTTCGTGCGATATTCTGGTCCTGTGTCCAAATTATCTTCCATTAACCCTAATCTGGGCTGTAACCTTTTCCTAAACATTGCTGAGTACCATATGCTGCAAATGAACCTAATTAGTATTAAATAATGCCAAGAATGATAATACAAAGACTTTTGGCATGAATACTAAATGATTATTAAATTGTGTTTTTCATGTAAATAACTGAAATGTTTCATACAATTTTTTTCATAAAATCATACTTTTAAACACTTTTAGGTAGCTACTAGGTGCAATTGCAAACTGATATTTGTGAGGTTGACTGTTACTTTTAAACAATTCACATTAACATATTTCAATATTAAAAGTATCTTAGTTGAGCTAATTATGAGAATTTAAAATATCACTGCAATCAAAATAATTGAAATGTGTAAAATGGCTCAAATTTTGACTGAATTCATATTTTAAAAGTAATTTTTGTGATTTACCCAACCTTTTCAAAATAACTTTTGGTTCAGTTATACTTGTCAAGTTTTACTTTATGCTTTATTAAAGTTTTACTTTAGTTAACTTTGTCAATCATTTTTGTTGTGAAGTAATGAGCACAAGTACAAATGACATATTATTAATTGCATTCCAGAATTCCAAATATGGTAGTTCAAAAGGGAGTTATGCAGAAAGATATAACCACGAGAGGATTAGGGATTCACCAAATGGCAATTCATACAGGTCAGACAGTCCAGATTCTGACAGCCCGAGAGAGCGAAGCTATCAGAATAAGATCTATGTGCAGAAAATTCGTGAAAAGGAGAGAGATAGAGACTACAAACAATCTAGGGACAAATATTCAGGTTTGTAGTTTGTTTCATTTGTTTTAAAAAATAAATTGCAATCGTTATAATTTCTTCTTGTGGCTTTTCAGAATGTTCCAGATCACCAAAAGAAAAGAGGAGCAGAGAAAGCCGTGATTCCGAACACAGGACGAATCATGATCGAATTAGCGGAGAAGAGAAGGAGAGAGTCTCAAAAGTGGGGGATTGGTCTGAACACATGAGTTCCTCAGGCAAGAAGTATTATTACAATTGCAAAACAGAAGTTTCCCAGTGGGAGAAGCCCAAAGAATGGATCGAAAGAGAACGTGCAAGGTACAAAGAAAAAGAGAGAGACATCGATAGGTGTTATACTAGCAGTTCCAGGCTTGGTAAGTTGTACAAAATAGGTATTATAGAAAGCCCCGAGCCAAGAAAATTTTAGCGACTACGGCGAATTTTTAAAAATCGCCGGTATCGCTGATTAGTTAAGTGTAACGCAACACATGAGTCGGTTTACCACTAGTCTTACTACGCGTAAAAAAACATTTCGTGATTCTCCGTCAATATTATTTTTTAATTGCCACAAAAGCGGAAAAATTCACAGCATCTTTTTCTCTATTTCTCAGCACATTGCTTACGTTATACTTTTATTACACATAGGATGCTCTTTTGCTACATCATTCATTTTTTTAGGACATGATAAACATTCCAACGCTCGTGCCTCGAACAGCAGCGTTAGAGAATCCTCTTCTTCAAAATCAAATCGTCAATCGGAAAAGAGAGAAGAGTTTTGGAATAACCAGTCGGGAAGCAGAGAAATCGCTAAAGATTCTGATAGGTTAGAAATTCACGATAGAAGAAAAATAGTGGACGGTGAAATAGTATCCCAGGATATGGATATATCCCCTGGCGATAGCACTCCCACTTCTGAGACCAGTTATAGTCACACTCCTTCGCGAGGAGATGGAAATTCTACTGTGGCTCCCGTATTATTAGCTAATGCTTTACCGCGATTAGCATCACATCCGATCGCTGCCACTGCGACAGCTAGTTTTTCTCCGACTACTTCCTCGTTATCAATCACTTCGAGTGCGCCGCCTACAGCTGTAACAACTTCAAACGTACCCGGACCGCCTGCTAATTTAAGAGTGTTAACGCAGGCGAAGATTTCCGAACAGGTCGACGCGTCTTCTCCACAGAAACCGCCTGTGGTGACTCCTCCTGTTCAAACCATTTTGCCACCTCTTCAGGTCGATACAACAATGGCTCCGGCTGCCGCTGGAGAAGGTCCTCCAACGCCAACACATTCAGAAACTCTGGACGGTGTTGATGTTAGAAAAAGTAAGTTTAACATGAATTTTTTATTTAGTGTTCCTTATGCAATTAAAATAACTTTTTGCTTTTTTTAGTGACAAGCCCTCCGAATAGTTTAAGCTCACTTCAAAGTTTATCACAAGCGACAAATGTAAGCAGCTCACTACAAGCTTTACGTCAACAAGGTCCACATTTAACTCCAAGCTTAGCCAATTATTATCGAGACGATTTAGTTAACCATGTTAGGGGTTGGCCGGCGGATATATTAGAAAAGCAATCGCAGAAATTATCGGAAGAAGCTCACGCTATGACCAGTCTTCAGTGCACTCGCGTTTCTGCTGAATTAAAAACAGCTAGGTCTATCGTACGGTTGACAGAAATCCAAGCAACGCTACAGGAACAAAGGTAAACCTTCAGTTTTAGTCAAACAATTACATTCAATTGTCATTGTTCTTTCTTTAAAAAGTTTTACAACCTAAATCATTGTTCTTGTCATTTCCGTTGGCGATGGTAGGATCGGATCATGCTCCAATTCTTTTCTGCCCCTTTTTTCCAAACTAAAAAACTTTTTTTTAAAATTTTATATTTATTATGATTCTATCAATCAAATGTTTCATTTAATTTTTTTCTATTTCCAGAATATTATTTCTGCGTCAGCAAATTAAAACATTGGAAGAATTAAACACGCAGCATTCCTTCATGGGGGACGACTCTTAAAAAGAACCCAGTGTCCACCATCTGAGATGGTAAAGTTGAAATATTTTTTTATTTTTTTTCCCTTGTTTATTAATAATTTTGTATAAAAATGAAATGCTTTTTTAAAGCAAAGAGATGCCCAGAAAAATTTAAATAGAGATGGATTGAGATAGGGTTTTTAAGAGTAAACTTTCGGGGTTGCTGGACTGCTTCGAAAATTTTTTTAATGACAGTATAAAAATCTTTTTCATAAAATTTCTGAGGTTGAAAAAAATTTTGAAAGTAATATCTCTATAAATTTTGAAGTTAATGAAAAATGGATAATTTTTAGATACCGAAAACCATCTATATTAAGTCTACAAATATAAAACCAATTTAAGCGTTCTGTTAAAATTTGATTGTGTTAAATTTTTTTATCAGATACCTTGGGAAAAATTTCGCTTTTGGAAAATATTTAGTTTTGAAAATGAATAATAAATGCAAACCCGATTTTCTCTCGGAATTTTAAACCCTAGATTGAGAAACTCTTGCTTAAAAAGTTTATAATGACTTTACATAGTAATACGTAAAGATTTTTGAATTTAAATTTTTTTTCTCTATTCTTAAGGCGTTAACCTCTTTTTTTCAATCAATCGATGATTTGAGGGAATCAATTTTTTCTTTGAATTTTTATTATCAATTCATTTTGCTTTGATTTGATTATAAAGAATCCGACTAAAATGCTTTTGTGTAAAATTTCAGTATAATTATTTCGACGAGCATTTTATGTTCTAATTATTAAGATTTCGTCGATTTCGGGGAATGTATATACAGTATATTATAATATCGTTTTTAATGAATTTATCGGTTAAGCATTGACCATTGCCGTTCTTTTTCTCTGTGTGGTTAGTTTAAAGAAATGCGGTAAAATGTTAGTGGTCGAAAGCAGATCTTGAAAAAAAAAAAAAAAAAAATGAGCGTGCCTGATAACTACAAAATGTTGAATTCCCTTTTTAATTTTTAGGTGATCGCGTCGGGTGAGATGTAAGAGATTGCACATAACGTCTACCTTCTTGTAGTGTCGAAGAAATGTATGCGAATGTTGGACCAATTTTATTCCTTTTGAAGAAAATTCGATGTAGGTTTTATGAAATTTAATTTTTTTTACACGAATCACAGTAATGAATCGAAAAACCGGAAATACAGTTAAATAGTATACTAAATATAGAATGAGGCCCATGTGATTTTTGGTGTAGTTACCTGCAGTTTTTTATTGACAAAATGCAGTCGCGGTTAAATTATTATGATATACTTAGTTAAAATACTTAATAATTTATCCATTACTGATGTATAGCTTTTTCTAAATTTGTTGTTTGTAACAGTGTAATGCATCGATTTCTTTTTCGGCCAACTCATTTTTTTGTCAGTATTAAGCGTCGCCTGATGATCTGTTTGATGCCTGCACTGCTTCTCCCTTTTCTTTTAATGTAAATCGAATGGTAAATGCTTCAGGTTTTTAAGCCCAGTACAAATGGTTCCAGTTAGTGATCGCTATAAAGTATGTAAGGAATTTTTTTTCTAATCGTTTTTTTCTAACCGGTAATCTCTGTTTGGCATCAGTCGGTCTTCCACTTATCATTCTATATTTAATAATTTAAAAAAAAAATTAGCCCGTGCCTATCGAACAAATAAATTGATCTGCTATTTAATTAGTTTTGATTAATTTTAAGAAAAAATAATAAGCTTTTTTTATTGTTATCATCATCATGATTTCCTGTTAGAAAGTCTGCATTTTTTTTTCCCTTTTTATTACAAAGTGGTTACTATGGTAAAAATTATGAACATAAAATCATGACTTTACAAGTAGTGAAAAAGTAATTCAAAGTTAATTTAAAGAATTCTTCTTATGTTAAGAATAAGTTAGAGCCCCGTTTCGCGACTATTATTTCTTTAAATTCTAGACGCTCTCGCTTGCTATCGTATAAATTTATTACAGCATCTTCAGCCGGGTAATAGTTAACATTTTTAACTCGATAAAAAGAAGCCGCAGAAAAAAGCAATGAAAAGTTATGAGCTCGATTTTTTACATTCAATCAAAGTTAACTACAAGTTAACTAAATGAGTGGTTCAATTAATTTCCCAGCTGAAGGCGTTGCAAGGTGTTGAGGAAATATAGTTTCTGATTAGTACCTTCAGCAAAAACCTCGCAATTGCGATTTGGCTGTGCCGAACATCGAACTAATTAATTTTTTTTTTTTTTTGGATTATGAGAAAGAAACTTTAAAAAAAATTGCTAGGGTACTAAGCAGAAGTCTTAAATCGTCTAGATCTGATAAATATTGCAACTATTCCTTTAAAAAAGAAAAAAAAAAACCTTTTAGTTTTAACTGAGTTTATTTTCTAACTCTTTTTTTAAGCCTAAAGAAAAAAATTGTTTTTGTACGAAATCGAAGATTTTGCATTTTGATTTTTAAGGAGTATTTTTCTTATTACATCACTTTTAATAAATTTACATGCATTTTGTGTTTAAAAATTGTAAATCGACTGGGACGCTGAACAAAGAAAAAAATGATTCGAAAGCTTCAATGATAATATGATTGTAATTTTCGCGTTTAAAAATTATTAATTAAATGTTGAGTGCGTCGTTTTAAAAAGTTGGCACTGAATAAGTGCCGCAGTATTTCCATTTTCATTTCCGCTGTAAAAATGTTCATTCAAACGACGAATATTTAAATTAAGTGTTGGGAGGCACTGAGCTGACGCAAAATAAAATTTATCTGAGTTCACGACATTCTGCATAAATATTAAGTAATTACAATAATAATGATAATGATAATAATAATAATGAAATTTGTAATTATAACTTGAGATCTAACTTAAGGTCCACGTTATGACGTATGTGTTTTGTTCAGCAAAAAATAACAAAATTTTGTTTGTTAATTATTTATTTTTTTTAAAATGGTAAAATGATTTTTCGGGTGAATGTGAATTTAAATAAAGCAAAAAAAAAAAATTGGTGGAGTGAATGAAATATAGCATGATATGAGCGGCACTGTTATTCATTTTTAACGTTTTTTCATGTGTTTAAAATGACGACGAAAAGGAAATAGATAAGCCGACCATTCTTCTTTTGAATCATAAAAATTGGTTTATTTACAGTATGTACTTGCAATGTAGATTTCTGTAGTGGAATTATTTAAATTAAAAAATATTGAAACGACATTGTAAAAGTAAAAAACATAAAAGTTTAACAAAAAAAAGCCTGTTTTTTTTTCTGCTTTAAAAATCATTATTTGGTTTTGGAAGGTCGTTTGATTGAAATTTATAATTCATTTTTTTCTATTGTCTTTGTTAGTAATATTTATTTTAAGACTTTGACAAAGCTATCAGTTCTATAGCTGAGAGATCTTGCTCACTTTTTTTAATTCAATAGACGATTTTTTTTAATGTAAAAAAAAGAAAATGAGCGCAGGATCTTCCAGCCATTGCATCAACTAGTCATTTTGTGAATTTCGTCGGTTTTGGGTGTAATCTATTTTAAAGAATATTTGAAAGGGGATTAATTATTTAAAAAGGCTGGAGTTAATGTCTGAGCCGAAAGAAAAGCATAACCCTAATCGCACTTCAGTTGTTTTAGGTTTAATTTTAGCTAAAATCTGGGCTCTGATTTTTTGACATTTCTCTTAGGCTGTGGGCTTAATTCGTTATTTTCATTAATTATTGATTTTTAAATCAACCAGTGCAATGTAAAGAACAGTCTTGGTTAGGCGATCGTAATA
This sequence comes from Liposcelis brunnea, assembly GCA_023512825.1. Lineage (NCBI taxonomy): Eukaryota > Metazoa > Arthropoda > Insecta > Psocodea > Liposcelididae > Liposcelis > Liposcelis brunnea. Next base: position 24,158,613 of record CM042073.1, read on the forward strand.
ATTACTCCGGCGGAAAAGATAATCAGGTTCAGGGATAAGTTAATGAATAATTTTTTTCCAAAGCTGGTGTTGTGCTAACATAATGAAATTTTAGCGGGGCTACTCTTAGTAGGCTACTTTAAGTGTTACATAACCTAGAATCCTTTAATCATTAATTAAGAAAAGGAAAAAAAGTATGCATGGTTGGTTTGACGTGGGATAAGTACTTGTGTACTTTTGATTCTGGCAAGCTCATTTGTTTTACAGTAGCTTTCGGTCAGTTAATAATTTTCAATATTTGTAAAAGACCATATTATAATTAAGTGCTTTTTTATTTGTAGTTTATAAAAATTGAAATCTGATCCCGATCCCATTTGGCCTATGATTACATGAATGGCAAATTTTAAAACTTATACGTAATATGGCCTTTTAATACTGTTATTCAAACGATCTTCTCCTTTCTCAGAAAAAAAGGTACATTGAAACGGTAATGTCATGTCAAGCAAGGCTTTACCTTGTGTTATTTAAATAAATCAAAGAAAAAATTAAAATTGGAAAAAAAATTAAAAATTAAAAAAAAAAATAATAGGAAAGAAAAAAAATTCGTCATTCGAATTTAGGTTTACTGTTTATTATTAAGATAATATAAAAATAATTATAAAACTTGAATAATTGTCCATTTTTTTAGTCCACTGACTTACCTTGGTGTCTCTTTGACTTTATCGCCGTGGTTTAGAATGCATCTCAGCATTAGTCTCACTGATTCGCAAAAAGAGACAGAAAAAAAAAAAAAAACGGACAGTGGTTATGGGGGCATAACCGTTGGGATTTCTACGGAGAACTCTGTCTTTTTTTTATTTTAAACTGTGAAAAAAACGGTTGCTCACGGTTTTTTTTATTTTTTTATTTTCGGGGCAAAACTCAAAAATTGAAAAATGAGTTTTTTAAGCAGTTCCCGTAGGTAACGTAGCAGTATTAGACAAAAAAATTTAAACTCTATTCGATAAGACCTACAGTGTCCCGGAATTCCTGCGGGAACTGCTTAAAATAGTAATTTTTCATTTTTATGAAATCTGCCCACGGATTTTTATTTAATTTTCAGGGTAACACTCATAAAAAACCAAAATATGAGTTTTTTATGAGTTGTTCAGGTAGTTTTTTCGAGATTTTGACTGCAGCATTCGACAGAAGAAATTAAAATGTATTAGATAAGACCAACAGAGTCCCGGAATTCCTGCGGAAACTGCTTAAAATGCTAATTTTTCATGCTATTTTTTTTAAAAAAATGAATGCGATCATTTTTTCTTGCCGCAAAATTTCGGATTTCCATTCCAAAAGTTTTACAGATTAAAAAGTTGATTTTCAATTTGGGCTATTTCTCGGCTTTTCTGTTTTTAAAAAAAAATCAGCTTTGTCAATCTTATAGACAACACTTTTAGACATATGTGTCCTTGTGTCTCGGACACTCGGACATACAAAAAATCTGGGCGAACCCCCCCCCCCCCCCAACCGAAAAGAAAGAGGGAGTTCTCCGTCAAAAAAATTCTAAAATCTACAAACTGTATTATGCGTTTTAGCTCAAACTCCAAACAATAAATTACTAAGACGATACTTATACTTGGACAGGCTGAAAGTTACTAGAGGATCCGAATTAATTTTTTTCAAATTTTCAGTATATCTGTTAGCTCTTTTTTAAATCGATATTCAAGTACTGCGAAGAAAAACACAGTGACGACTTGACGTAATCAACGAACTGATTGGAAATTCGTGCGATCCAGTAGATAATATACCTTGATTAATCGCAATAGAAATTTTTGGAGGGATAATATTAAGATTCATTTACAGGTGTGTAAATTCAGGTAATTCAGGTAATGGACAGGTAATACAGGATACTAGAAATCCTGAATTAAATATTTTTTAATCGTGATTTTTGTATTTATTTTCTTTCACTATGCTAAAAAAATATTTCAACAAAAGAAAATTTGTTAACGAAATTTTCCGATTGGTTTTAAAGTTTGACCCCATAAGAATATCACAGCAATGCTTAATTTTTTTTTAAAAAATTTAATTTTTTATTTTCTTAAAATTGTTAATATAATTTTTTTTCTAAACATCAAAACCGTCTCAGTTTAATATTTCCCACTTTTTAATTAATTGAAAAATCCCTGGGATCAAACTTTAATTAAAATAAACAGTTCAGACTTAAAAAAAAAAAAAAAACAGAATAAAAATGAAAATTCTAAAAAAGGCGAAGAAACGGGAGAGCGCTAGCAAAAGAAACTGGATTCTAATGATTACTTTTCGAGGATGGAAGTGGGACTACATAGCTAATCCGCTAAAGAACATAAATATCCTATTTCTTAAAAGGTAGAGTGAACATTCTCTCACATTTATTAAATATATTACAAATCTGATTCATGGCTCTTAATATAAGACCGTTTCACATTATTTATACTTGCTTAAGTAAACAAAAGAAAAACAACCGCAAAAAAAGATGATTCTACTCTTTGCTATATATAATATGTATAAATATACATCGTTGTATTGAAAATCTAAATTGAAATCGAACTAAGGCTATAAAAAAGCCCCGAAAACAGAGAATGTTCAAACTATTCATCACTTAAAAATTATAATACCACACAAAACTTTTTTAAAATTTTTTAAATTTATTTTTACCAATATTATCATTATTATACATAACAGACAATGCAAGAGAAAATTTAAGCAAATATGCGTTAACAAATTTGAAAAACAAAAAAATTTTTCTTTTTCTTCTATGCTGCAATCACTTTCTCTTGATTTATCTCCAAAAAAACAAATGAAAACGGCATTCAGTTTTATTCATTGAGCACAACCAGTCAAACCCCCTATAATTATAATTTTTAAGTCATTCTCTGGTCAATTTTAAAATCTTTAAAAAAGTTATATTTATTTTATATATAAGCTATATATACTATATACAAGGTGATCACGAAGCGTTTTTTTAGCACAGGACCTTTGAACACATTTTTAACCTCCTCCCTCCAATTCAAAAGTCCCGTGTGCCGACGTTTTTTTCAAGTACAAATAAAAAAAATTAATTATACATTATCAGTGATGACCTGTATAATCTTTTTAACTATCTTCTCATTGGGTTTATTAGTAACCTGAATGCCATTTTTTCAACGATTCCGTGAAATTGGAATTCTAGGCCTAATCTTAGTAATGTTTAGATTTGCTTACATAAAATTATTACATCTTAAAACTAAACTTCAATTCTTTTTCAAATTAAATTTTCTCAATCCCAGTAGCAGGACATGACAACTTTTTTGCCTTCATGTAGGAACTCCGTTGAAAAACAAATCGGTTTTAAGTGAAAAAAAAAAAAAACTAACGAACACCCTCTTAATTCATAAAAGACTAGCCGCTGCGGGGTTTTCCGCGCTTTTAAACATAATAAAACTTTTAACTTTGTCCCTCTACGATTGAAAATCCGACCCCTTTGGAAACGACTGTACCGTGCTACGGGGATTTCAACTTAAAAATTAATAACAAATATAGAAAAAACCACCATACGATTTTCCTTAATCAAGTACGCTGTGTGATACAATTAGAGTAGATTATCTGATTTTCCAGACCAGACCTTTTTTATCAATACTCCAGCCCTACACGTTATTCGAGTGGATCTATTTTTCATTTTCTTTCAGAAGTATATGGGAGCTGCTTATATTTTAAAAAAAAAAAGAATTACAAATATTTATTTACCTAATTACAAAGAAGACATCCGTGACAAAAAATGTAATCGTCCCCAACGGTCTTTAAATATCTGAAGCCGTTTTGAGAAAATCAAATATAAAATAGAAAAATGAAACCGCCATTACAACATGGCCTTTTATTAAAAAAAAAAAATATTTCGGGCTTGTTCCCCAAAATGGCAGCGAGTTTTTCACACCTCATTAAAGGTCGTTGGGTCGTCCCCTTCCGATTAAATATTTACAACCGTATTTTTTTATCCGGTGCAGACTGATAGATTCCTCTACGTAATGATTCACCTTTGCCGATTCGGCCTGCGCCTATTAACATCGTTGAATCCTTCTAATCGAATTTTCTTTTGATCCTTTATCGTTGCGTTCTCCTCACAGCTTTGATCACTCTCCTTTGAGGCATCGCAATTGCCGCAGAAGGATCAGCACTATTAAAGAAAAATTCAACCGATAAGGCAAGAAATTATAGGCGGATTTGTCGAGAAATCAAAAACAAAGTCTTACCTGAACGTCGGCGTTTGGCCTCCAGTAAAGTTAAATTTTGAAGGAACTGCTAAGTTAAAATTTGTTGCCGGCGCCGATGCTGGTTGCGGTGCAGGTTTATTAGCGCCGAACTGAAAAGTGGGAGCGGGTTGCGATTGAGGATTATTCGAACCGAATTCAAAACTCTGAGCGGTAGATCCGAAAGCAGGAGGAGCGCTGTTCATCCCAAAATTTATAGTAGCGTTATTTCCGAAAGCGGGATTCGAAGCCCCGAACGTAGATTCGGTTTTAGGAGCAGAAAATCCTCCGAAAACGTTGTTCGTTGCGGGAGCTCCAAAGGAAAAAGGTTGTTGACCGTTTTGGCCGAAAGTAGAACCGAAAGGTTTCGTTTCCGGTTTTGAAGCTCCGAACGCAAAAACTTCGGACGACGACGGAACAGCAGGAGTAGGAGCTGCCGTAGTGGTAACGGGATTTGCTCCGAACATGAACGGAGCAGATTTATCGGTGTTCGCAGAAGACGAAAAACCGCTCCCGAAAGTAGGAGTCGCCGTTGTTGCCGGAGCCGGAGCTGGAGCCGAAGCCGGGTTGGCGTTAAAATTGGAATTTCCGAACGTCGACGAAGGTGCTCCGAATACCCCGAAACCCGAAGACGGAGCGGGTGTCGGATTTTGAAAAGCGGGAGAGATTACGCTGTTGGATCCGAACGGTCCTTGATTGTTTCCGAAGGAAGAAATAGCTCCTGATCCGAAAGAGGGCGTCGCTTCTGTCGCTGTGGTAGCGGCTGCGGCAGGAGTTCCGAACGTACTCGTAAGGGCCGGAGCAGATGTCGGGCCGTTGAAACCTGCGGTGCTAAACGTCGATGCAGAAGACCGGAACGGCGAGGACCCTGAAGTAACGACGGCGGGAGTCGAAGGAGTCACGCTACCGAAAATAGGATTACTAGATTTTACGCTTCCAAACACGGAATTGGCAGTTTTACCGAAATCGATTTTCGAAGAATCGCTAAAAGATGTAGTTGACCCAAACGACGGAGAGCTGGTAACGTCTTTGACTTCCGCACCGAATTTCGATGATTCCGTATGTTTCGAATTCAAAAATTCAAAGGTCGAAGACGGTTTCATATCGGAATTTTGCGTCGATTTGACAGATCCAAAACTGAAACCCGTAGTAGAAGACGAAACCTCAACGGAATTGGTAGAGCTGGAGCCGAAAGAAAATTTGACAGGATTCAATTCCGACGAATTGCTGTTGGTCAATTTCATTGAAGGATCGGTTTTGTCTTCGCTTCCAAATTTGAAAAAAGTTTTGCTCGTTGTTTCGGAAGCTGGCTTTTGAGAGTCTACCTTGAAAATATCCGGGAGTTTCTTATCTTCGTTCTTATCTACCTTAGCTAATTGTTTAGCCCAGGTTGCGTTGTTCCACAGTGGAACGTCCGGCTTCGAAGTGATCGGCGTCGAAGAAAATATAGGAGCGCTAACTTCGGTCTTTGGAGTATTTTGTATTTCCTTCGAAGCAACTGCTGAGTCTTTTTCTTTTTTCTCCTCGGGTACGGTTTTGGGTATGCCAAAAGTGAAGGTTCCGAAAGGAGTGGCAACAGCGGGAGGATTGTCAGTCTGAGGGCCGTTCGGAGTAAGTTTAGTCGATTTAACTTCTTCGATTTTTACGTCGGCTTTGTCTATTCCAAATTTGAATCCTCCACCACCGGGTGGTACCCCGAAATTAAATTTTGGCGGTTCGGGTTTTTCTGCTTTAGCTCCCGGTTTTGGAGTTTCGCAAGCTGCGCACTTGGTATCGCTTTCTTTGTTGTTGATCATGCAAACGGAACAAGTCCATTCCCCAGCTTTTTTCTTAAAAATATCACCGAAACTGTTTTTGATCGGCGGCGGCGGCGGCAACGGTTTCGCTTCCGCTGCTGGTTTCTCTTTCGGAGGATTAGCCGATGGTCTCGGACTTTCGCAAGCGATACATTTCGTCGAAGACGGATTCGTATTTGGAACGAAACATTCTTTACAAGTCCAAGAATCGCTAGGGGGTTTAAATCTATCACCGAATCCTTGGGTAACGTTAATCGATTTATTTCCGTTAAGTGTGGAGGACGCACTGTTTCCGGTAATTTTTGGATTACAGCTAGTCGGATTAACCTTCGGTTTCAAACATCCAACGCAATTTTTACAGTTTTTCAAATTGCGGCACAAGCAATCACTACATTCCCAAGTATCGCTAACGAGTTTATTGTCTGTTTTTTTATCACTTTCCACTGATTTTTTTAATATGTCCATAACGCTTCCAGTTTTCAGTTCTTTGGCCGGTTCGACTTCGTACAATGATTTTACATTATTGTCGCTCGTAGACTTTCTTTTAAGTTTAGCTAAAGCATCATTCGACATGAAATCGGTGAGCGGCTTTATTCCTTGCTTACTCGAAGCGTCCTTCGCTTCTGCCTTTAACGGATGACTAAACGTAAAATTATTTTTCTGCGGGGAAGGTCCTATGTCTGTCGGTGCCGAAACCGGTATCGGAGGTGAAAACGTGAAATTTTTACTAGACGTCAATTTTTCTTTCTCCGTCGTCGTCGTCGTCGTCTTCGCCACCGTGATTTTAGTTATCGGGGGTTTAAATGCCGGCGGAAGTTTAATATCGAACTTCGGTAACGTGGTGATAGGTAACGATACCTTCGGCAAATTGACTTCTTCGAGTTTTTCTTTAGATAAATCCTTCTCTTTATCTTTATCTTTTAATTTGGTTATAATTTTTCCCGTGTGTTTCGTTGCCGGAATCTCCACGGGGGGAAGGGGGAGACTATATTCCTGATTTTGTACGGCGACCTGCCTTGCGGCGGCCGTTGAATTTTGAATCCGTTCCAGCCGCTTCAATTTCAAAAGATCGGGAACGGTAGGCACGTTCAAACCGGAAGTCGAAGGTCCGGCGTTTGGATTGAGAGGTGATTTAGGCGTCGACAATTTAACCCTCGATTCAGAAAAATCTTCGAAACGGCGCCTTTTAGATCCTAAAGGAGGATTCATCGCAGTTATCGGTATCCTTTTCGCATCGTTAATAGGCGTGGAAAATTGTTCCAATGCTTCCAATATTCTTTTCGCTGTGTGGCTCATGTTGCTTAAGTCTTCTGTTGATCCGTGATGGGACGGTTTAACTTGTAATTGAAGTCCTTCTCTTCGATCTAACGAACTAAGATTCCTTTGAGCATACAATGATGAACTTCTGGAACGTTTGTAAGCCGAAGCTCCCCCGTAAGAAGTCTGGCCAGTATAAAATGGTGAATTTACCATTTTTTCTCGAACCGATGATTTATCCTGGAAAAAATTAATGTAAAGTTAAAAGCAAGAAGCAGAAATTTAGAGGCCTAAAATTCATAATACTTCAAAATCTGTAGAATCTAATCAGTGAAAAAATTATTTGAAGAACACTCTTAACTCCCGCAACCATTTATTAGTTGTAAAATATAACATAAAGAAATCATGAGACTTCTTTTCCCCACCTTTTATAACAGGAACAGTCTTCACCTTTTTTAAAAGCAAGCCTACCTCCATTGAAATCGATGAAAATCTATTTAAGGATACTTTACTTAAAGCTGAATCTAAATTTTGATTCACTAATTATTTGTTATATGTATAACTGAAGTTTAGTGAGAAATAATTTTTTGTTTCAAATTCTCCCAATAATAATAAAAATAATTATAAAGATATTTAAAATTTTTTCCTAATACATGCATGTGTAAAGGTTCTAGATCGTTAAAAGTATTTAGTCCGCCCTCTTACTTTTTCATCAAAAGTAATGAGAGTTTGTCAATAATGACAACCATCACCTATTCTTAAATGAGCTTAGAAAAGGAAACACAAACAACAGTAAAATAGAAAATGTAGTACTTACAAACATTGGTGATCCATAAGCAGAAACATCAAATGAAGGCTTTCTTCTACAGCCTGACCCGTCACTTCCAATTGGAATGCTCCGATTCAAATATAGAGATGCTCTTGATTGTTTCAACTGCCTCGCTGAAATATAAAATTAAAATGTAAATGAACTCTTCACAAGCATCCTCATTAAAAGTTTTTCTATGCACCAAATTCTTGTTTAAGGAAAAAAGGCAAGAAATATTACCGTAGCTCAATTTCTCTTCTAGATTTTTTTTTCTTGAAGTACACACATATGCCGACTGAGAAAGTCTATCAGACTGAGGAACTAAAGATGAACAACCACTTGTGGATTCACTACTTTCTGAATGATCATCGGCAGCTCCGTTAGCTTTCATGTCGGTACCTGAAGTTGAAGACTGAACCATAGTACTTGATGCTGCATATCTTTGAGTTTGTAAACCACTTGGGCCAGCACCAGAATTTAAATAATCTTCACTATTTTGTATATTAAAATTATGATTTATATTAGTTTGAAATAAACCACTACTTGTACTTGGTATTGGACTAATAGGAAAATCAATGTCATATTTTCCCTTTGATTCCATTTTTAATCTTTTTGCAGGAGATTCTGCAACATCTACATCGTTGAAGCATTGGCGTGTTAATGCTGTAGACTCTCTTAAAGAATCCAATGCATCTAAACGCCTGAGTGAAGAAGATGAACTCGTGATTGGTGTGTCTCCACCAGCATTAACAGGTGGTCCTTCTGTTCTAACTGAGTCACCTGTTGATTTCATTGGAGTTCCAAACCATCCTCCTAAGTAATCTGATACTCTTAATGCTACTTTCTTAACAAAACTCTGCAAAAAAAAAAAAAAGTTTTTTACTGGATTGCAGTAAAATTGCTAGCCAATTCTAGATTATAACTAAATGCAATCCCGCTAAAACATTACAAGCAACAATGCTTTGGCAAAAGATTATTCAAATTAAATATGCACAGTAAGAAGATTTAGAAAAGGGCATTGGGAGTCAAAAAAGGGTGAATGACCGACAAAAAATTACAACAGAACGGCATCAATTTCGTAGACGGATTGGTTTCAACTGAAACAGCATTTCGATCATATTTACGGTTCCCAAATACCTTACGAACGCCTACTAACGTCAAAGGCGTATAAGCATAAAATATGTAAATGGCCTAAAACGTTCTCCGTCGTTTAAACAATGAGGCACATGTTCGTAAATGAGGTTCGAAATGTTCCATCCTTGAAATAACATCTAGTCTACAGATATAGTCCATAATAATGGCCAGATTATAAAAAAACCAACCGTAAAACGTTAGAATCGTTCGGGGAGGTCGTTAAAATGCACAACCATTGGCCATGATCTATTTTCAGCGTTTCCCGCGAACCTTGTTGCATCTTCCATTATACTTACATTTGATGTATCGTATGGCTTTGAGAATCTAGAACCATTACTTCTTTGATTATTACCCCCCTTTGCCATTGTTATAACTAGGAATTTAGATACATTTGCTTTTTTAAAAGGTCTAAATTACCGAAAATTGACTGATTCACTTTCACTTGCGACATAAAGTAACATGGCGAAACCTAATTTAATTTCTCATTCGCTAGAAATGATCACGTGGTACACAAACAAGGTGGCAATAAGCAAAAGCATTCCCAATGGTCAACAAACATGGCGGAATTTGCTTGCTTGGTTGGTTCGGCTGGCGAGTTCCTTTATTTTTAGAGGGCAGGGCGTTATGGTAGCACTGACTCACTTAAATTCTGAAGCGGAAGTTACAAAGCAAATCAGAAAAGAGTAAAAACAAGGTGAATTGTAACCTCAATTTTTATGTTGCAATAACATGGCTTATATTAATTCAGGTATAATTTACATGTTTTAATTCCTTAGAAAAGATGTTTAATTTAATTTACTATTAATAACATTACTGAAAATTCTATTTTTTTAGTTAATGCAGAAATTTGTTTTCACAGTAACCCTTTGTTTATAGCTTTTTGATGAGCTACCACTTGCCCTGAAACAAAATTATTTTAATTTTTGATCTCTTGAATAATTTTTCAGATGGAACCATAGGTGAGAGACCGTGGCACAAAAATTTAGTAGGAATATTTTGGGGGTTTTTTCATTTCATAACTTCATTGTAAGTCTTGTTGGAATTTTATGAATAACTTGCTGCAAAAAAAGAATTACATTTAGATGATTTTTTATAGCTTTCAAACCCTTATCAATCCAGCATATAGTCCTCGTGGAGGCCAGTATTTGACTGCTAACAAAAGACCAGGAGGCGGAGGAGGCCCACCCCCACCGCCTGGACGTAGAATTGGGAGAATAGCTACCATCGCTTCCTGCCAAGCACCTATGCCTGGAGGTGGATGAGCTCGGTAAATGGCCCTAGCATTTAAATGAAAATGCAAACAGGGCCAGTAAGTCACAACACAAATGTCTGCAGCAGGTGCTTTAAACCACCTTTCAGAAGTGAGTAATCATTTTAGTCAACAAATATAATTCAATCAAATCCTTAGTTTGAGTCTCAAAATATTTTGGATCTAGCTTGAAACAGAAAAATGAAGTTGAAGACTAGATACGGTAATATATCTAGGGACCAATGTTGCATAGATTGTTTTTAAAAACAAAGCACATGCAACAAATGGCACTTAGGGATATGGCCTTGTTTAGTCCTTAGTTTGTGTTCATGTTTATTTAAATTTTATCTTTTTGAATAGTATATTTTAATTGTTATCAGTTTACTTTGTGTTGTGATTTAAAAAAATGCAATGTATTTTTATAGCATGTTTAATATTGTATAAGTTAATTGAATGTTTTGACTTGAACAATATTTAACATGATTATCTTATGATAAGGCATTATTAAACCTGATTATGGGAGTAATGCTCTTTGATGCAAAACTACATTGCATTTGCTGTAGCTTATTAGGTTGGCTGAGGTGTATCATAGAAGTGCAGATGAAGAATCTGTAGTTTTGTAAAATAAGGATAATGATAATAATATTTAATATTTAATATTTAATATATAATATATAATATATATTATATCTTGATTGTTGTAAATTACGGTCTGAATTATATCTTGAAAATATTGATCTAGAATTCCTTACCTCAAACTGTTTGATATTAAATGCAGTACCACTTCCAATTCACACTTTAGCAATTTAACGTTCAAAATTAATCGACCTATCAGTCATCCAGCTGTGATCCGTAACTTCCTTTTGCTCTGAGAAAAAATAAAGCAAACTTCGGAAAGGGGAGCACTTTGAGAAAAAAATGACCAGAAAAATTAAAAAGAATTTATTTGAAAACACAAGATAAAACGTTTTAGTATTGTATACAGGCGATTTTTTTTTTTTATTCAAAGCAAAATACAGGAGATTTTTTTTTTGTTTTTGATTTTGCACCTATATTTTTTTTAAAAATTAAAATCTCCAATAATTGCAAATGTAACAATAAACCGAGTATTCATTTTAAAAACGACATAAAAAATTATGCGAAAAGTGATTATAGGAATAATAAACAATAATTATAAAAGGAGTAATTAATTATCACAGAGAACCACGTATAAATTTACTGCTTTGCAGGGAGTTAAATAATAGGTGAGCAATATAAACTATCTTTTTAGTATTTTAGCAGCTTTTTTTTTATCGGTTTTAAATTGAATTGTTTTTTTAAATTAATATAAAAGGACTCAGCCAAATATATGATCGTTTATCGTTCACAACCGTAATATGATAATTTGAAAAAAAAATCATTTTTCAAGTTATCAGACTGAAAGTTTGCAATTCGTTTTTTATTACATGAAAATTTTGTCGTTTTCATGTCCTTCCACAAACACGAAAAAGAGAAAATTATCAACGGCATTTTTCGACAGATTCGAAAAATAATTTTCGCAAATTTTCGTTCGACCGACGATTTGCAGAATTGCAATTCTACTAAATTATCTACATTAGCTGCCTAAAATTTTTTTCCAGCTTTTTTTCGTAGCTGCTTTTTGAAATTCTCAATGTTCTTATAATAGTTATAAGGACAAGGGTTCCATTTTTACGGACCACAATAAACTTGGAAAAGGCCTAATCGGGCTAAAAGTCATTTACAGTTTTCTTTTCTTTCTTTCTTTTTTTTTTTTTTTTTTTTTTTTGAAAAACGTTAATTACTTAAATAATTTTTTTGCATAATGCCATATTCGAAAGAAATATTCGTCTTTTCTTAGTAATGAAAGTCTGGCATATGAGCGAATTTCGGCGTCCATTCCCGCTTCTTTCATCCAGGAAGTGGTCGTCTCTGTGCTAAAACTTATGGAGGGTGTTTCTTTCTCGGTGAGTTCCGCTTTAATATCTAATTCTTCCACAACTGAATCAAATGGATAGTTTTTATTAGATTTATTTTAAACGAATATTTTCAAAAACCTTTTTTATTACAAAATCAAACTAACCTGACGGTCTTAGCACCTGGAATGGTTCCTCGGATTCAAGCGGTTCGCTGAGTCCTACTTCATTTCGAGCAAAAATTCGCATTAAATATTCATGATTTTCCTGAAAAGAAATAGAGGATAAAATTATAAATAAGTTTGTAAAACACTTTCTTTCGCAGCAATGCACAGTGTTTCCGAAGCAACCAGTAAGAAAACAAAATACAGCAGTTTAAAAACTTTTAATTTTGGCGACCATTTCGAGCCGAGAGTTTCTCGTGGCATTAAAAGAATTAGAAAACTGAAAAGCGCCTCTAGTGCCACGAGTCACAATCGCCATGTCGCCATATTGTATATTTATCATCTCGTGTTTCGTTACGTATACTCGGTTCGGTTCGGATTAATTATAATATTACTCGGCGAGATCAGGCAAAGCTAGACTGTTTTTCTTAACATCTGCTGAAGGTGATAGCGAGATGAAATGATCCTGTAGGCACGTAGGCAAACTAAAGGATTTTTTTTTCGACCATTGAACAGCAGTGCTTTTATCACAGACTTGATCAGGACGGGTAAGTAATTAAAATTTTACTTATAATGCAATTAACAGAAAGAGACAGGGAAATCGTATCCGTTTTTAAAATATAAAAAGGATAACATTATCAGTTGCAGGATGACATTACTAGTTACAGGATAAATGCTACGTTTGAGCTACAGTAATAGCAAAACACAACCCATATTGAGTAAACTAGATGGGCAATTCATACACTTGCAAGATTTGAGTTCTTGCTGAGCAGCTTTAAATGTTTTGTCATGTCTTTTAAGATTTCCTCCTCAAACCATTTAAAATATGGCTATTATAATCAGCCATAATTTTTACCTTTTCACTTTGCATTATAGCAAAATTCATGCAAGGTCATGATCATGCAAAGTATCAGAGTATTGCTAACAATAATCATCACTTTTTTATTTTATAGTATCCAGTTTAAGGTTTGAGGTAATGTTTGGCATATTAGTTAAAAAAATCAAAAGCAATTAAGTTTATTAGTGCCAAGAGCTGTTTCAAAATGTATAGCCGAGATATTGTTCTGGTGCCTCAAAAATAGAAAAAAACAACCAAATCTTAAATTAATAAAATCCAGCAGCAATTGCTTTATTCCTAATGTGCAAGTACAGAAACAGGTTAAGATTAAATTTAAACATAGAATGAAGGATTTCCCTAGGGAATATACACTTACTTGTAAGTCTTTAATTGTAAGTTTTTGAACATCAGCTTTAACTTTTCCTACTTGCATCCACATTGTTTTTAGCTTATCTCGAATAGCTATTGTATAACCTTCAAGTGGAGCTCCCCCATCTGATTCAGGTGTACCCCACTCGATAATTATGCTGTTTGGACCAATACTTCGGATTTCCAAAGGAGCAGTCGGTGAAGAGGGAACCGCTAAATTCGAAATTGAAATTAGTATGAGTATACCATTTTTTAAAAAAGGAGCCCAGTTTTCATTTTTTACTTACTTGCGTGAGTTTTAAGACGAATGAGATCGGTGGTCGCTGGAGAACTAAGTCCGACCGCATTTTCAGCATAAACTCTAAAATGTAATTCACTTTTTTCTTTTAAATTTTCCACGCTATACTGAAGGACAGACGAGTCAAGTGTGACCACTTTCGTCCATTTACTCTCCGTTGTAAGTTTTCTTTCTATTACGTATCCCGTGATGTCGGTCCCTCCGGTGTTTTCTGGCGGAGACCACTGCAGTTTTACGCATCTGCTAGTGACATCTATGGGTGTCAAGTTCTTCGGAGGTGAAGGCGCACCTAAAAATAGGAGGAACAAAATGATAAAGTTTTGGTTTTAACAGAGCCTTTGAATCTAACAAATAACTTACTAATTCTTTTTCCTGCTGTGATGGACTCTTCTGATAGGAAAGGTTCGCTAGGACCAGCAGCGTTTATGGCCACTATTCGAAAATTCCACGAAGAATTCACTTGAACATCTTTTAATTCTATATGCGTAACGTCGCGTTGCGTGACCCCAACCTTAAGAAGAGAAAAACAGTAGATATTAGCGGTTTTTAAGAAGGAAAAATAAACCTATAACAAACCTTTTGCCACGTTTTCTTGCCGACTTCACGTTTCTCAACGATATAATTTTGTATAGCTGAACCGCCATCCGATTCGGGTGGATGCCAATGGATCGTAAAGGATGTGTTGGTCATTCCGGAGACTTCTAACGGGCCTTGAGGGGGTGACGGTCTCTCTGTTCAATTAATAATAATGTAAAGAAATAGATACTAGTCCTTTCCTTCCTTCAAGTTGAATAATAAAAACTTTTACTTACCGACTTCGGTTGGGCTCTTTAATACGATGGGTTCACTTTCCAATGGTTCGGATGTACCAACAGGGTTCTCAGCAAAAACTCTAAACATGTATTCGTTATCCTCTTGCAACTTTTGAACGCAATACGTCGATACATCTTTGGAAACTTCAGCCACTTTCATCCAAACTCCTTTGTCAGCTTCGCATTTCTCGACCGAATATTTGGAAATATCTAATCCTCCGTTGTCCGCTGGCGGTTTCCATTCGATGACTACCGTATCTTTTTGTATCTCTTTGACTACAATCGGGCCTTCCGGTTTGCTTGGTTTATCTAAAAGTTTAAAATGAAGTTACCATTTTTACAGGAAAAAAAAATGTTTGTTGAATTTAGTGTTACGCTTGCTTTAAAAAAAACAAAATCGATCTTATAATTTTCCAGAAGAATGAATGACGCTTATTTGTGTTATTTACTTGATCACATGAAAGTAAAGGTTTTTACCTACAAGGAAAACTGTGAAAAAAAAACATCGTGTCTTTTAAGCACTGTAAGTATAATTTTTCCTTTGGTTAAAAGAAAGCAGATAAAGGTTAAGCAAAATTTTGTGTACGGATGCGAAATAGTGAAGTATTGAAGATTACGACTGTTTCTGTTAAGAAACCATGTTTAAGGAACACTTTCGAAAAACTGAAAAATCGTAAGCATACAATGAAATCGATTTACTGTAGAAGATTCGTTATTTTTGTAGATTTTCATCTTCTTCAAAAAGATATCTTCGACCAAAAAAGTTCGATTTCATTTTTCACAAAATAATTAACGACAAAAGTGTAAAAAGTGTACTATGCTAGTTTTGTGACTTTATACAAAACTTGTGTTGAGAGCCTCTTAGCTCATGGACGAAGAAAAAGTGTGAAAGAAAGTGAGAAAGCCGAAATAGTTTTGACAATTATGACATAAACTGTGCACTTTATAGTATTTACCAATAATTTCTTCCAGAGCGTTGCCCGATTTCCTTCTCTTCTCGTTTCCATCTAAACCAATGATTATGGAGAGAAAAAAGTAAAATTGTTAGTAAATGTAAGATGTTCAATAATGATTCAGTTGAAATATAGAATATAGGTATTCTGCTTATCCGGTTATTGTTGCATGAACAACAACACTTATTTGTACAAAACAAGCACAATCGAGAGACACTGACATGACTTATAGCGCGTTTCACCGACGAATATTTAACTAATAGTTGGCAACATTTTTAATTTAATCATTAGTTCGTGAATTCTTTCGCTGAAACGCAATCTTAATAAACAAGTATTTTAAAATGTAATGTTATTTAAGGCCGTAGTCAATTTTGACTTATCGTTTGTGAATTGTTAAATTAATCTGAAGTCTGAATATTTTATTCTTGACAAATCTCGAATCTGTTGATTTTGAACGTATTGTTCTATGCGGGAAATCATGATAAGTGAACGTGCTGACATCGCAAATAGCATTCGAAATCGAAAAAAAATCTTAACATACTCAACTCACCGTATACTCGTAAATTTAATTGAGCACTAGCACCACCTGCTTCGTTTCTAGCAGTTACCACGTAATATCCCGAATCTTCTCTAACCACAGATCGAATTGAAATCGTGGTTGTCGTCTTGTCTGATTTAATATTATAATGGTCATCGTCAAATAATTCTTTAGTTTCTTTCGTCCAAGATATTTCGGGTTTGGGATAGCCTGTGTATTTCACATTTACCGTCCATTGATTTGTGACTCGTAGCTTTTGCACGGCTATTCCTTCGTCTACTTCCAATGTCGGAATCTCTTGTATTTTGACATAACAACTAGTCTCGGCTTCTCCCTGATCATTTTTGACTTTGACATTATAAATTCCTTCCGAATTTTCATCAGTTTTTATGATTTCATATTTGGCGACGCAGTTTTCGAAAGTTAGACGGTCACTTTTAATGTTTTTCCCATCTTTAGTCCATGTTACGACCGGTTTCGGACTTCCTCTGACCACGCAAGATAATGTTACAGATTGTTTTAGGCCGGTCGTTATGTCCTTCAAAGGTTCCATTATTATAGGAGCTTCTTTTTCGACCGGTTTCACGAGTTTTACAGTGGCCGAAGGTTCTGACGGTTCGCTCTGTCCGACATAATTAACTGCAATCACTCTAAACGTATAATCTTTTTTCTTTTCTAGAGTGGTCACCCTGAATGTGGTGTCAGTAATCGTGACGGATTTATTTATTTGATGCCATTTCTTATCGGATTTATCGCGATATTCGAGGATGTAATTCGTGATGGGAGATTTGCCGTCCGACTTTGGATCCTTCCAGTGAAGAGTTACATAGTCTTCAGTTACTTCTATTACTTCCGGAGAACCTGGAGGACTTGGCTTGTCTACAAAAGTCATGCAAAAAACTATAGGTGAGCACAAACTCCTTTAAAGGTTTTTATTTATAATTTGTCTCGTTTTCATGGGAATCACTTCCGTTATACAGGAACGATCACATGCATTTGAAAATGAAAAGATAGAATGGTGCAAAGAGAAAGATCGAGCTAAAAACTCGGAAGAAAATAAGTGTTTTTTTTACAAGAGAAATAAACTCGTGCTCTTTGAAAAATCTTTTTAGGGACACTCGCAGGAATAAAATATTTTACAGGCTCGTTCTGGGCTTGAAAACCAAACAAACTAAGGATTTAAAAAAAATGAGAAGATGAGCTTACCCATTAAAATTAAATTAAGTTCTGCAGAGGCTTCTCCGCAATTATTTCTTAATTTAATCGTGTAATTTCCACCATCTTCAAATTCGACCTGCTTGATAGTTAGGGAAGCAGACTTTTCGGTTAGTTCAGATGTAATTCTCTTGGATCTTTGAATTAGCATTCCATCGATGGTCCACTCGTCTGTCGGTTGCGGCCGAGCTGTATATTTAACCTCTAAGGTCACGTCTTCTCCTTTCTTCACTTTGTATTCTTTGGTCTCGATGATTATCTTCGGCGACGTTTCTATTACTGTGAAGGAACGTAATTATTATAAAACGACTTGCGATGAGTCTTATCCTATTTTTAACAACAACGACAATAATAATAATAATAGTAATAGTAATAATGTGGCATTTGGACTCAAGGTACAAGGACGTTATGCCTTTTCCGATCCACTTTTGAAAACAATCATGCTAGTTCTTGTAATTTACTAACGCAAATTATTACCTTCTATTTTTAGTTTCGAGCTGCTCTTGACATTGGCTGCAAGGCACGTGATTTCGGTTTGGTCTTCTTCCGTTGCGTTTTTGATTACCAATTTTCTAGCACTACCCTCTGACGTTATCAAATATTTGTCAGAAGGTTTGATTTCTTTTCCTTTCCTGTAAAACGAAGATATTTTTCAGTTATTTGTCCGATTTATTAAAAATCTAAATTCGATAATTTTTTGCTTACCTGAACCATTTAACTGGAACATCAGACGGCGATAATTCAACAATGAACACGGCGTCCGTGTTAAGAGGAACCAGAGTAACATCGGGCAGTCGCCTAACAAAGTCGACGGCAGGCTCTTCTACCGTCAACTTAGCAGAAGATTTTTGTTTTCCAACTTGACAAGAATATACTCCGGCGTCGGATAGTTCTGTGTTGTATATCTTTAACTTTTGACGTTTTCCATCGATGGAAAGTTGAACGTGCTCCGAAAACTGAAGTTCTTTGTCGTCTTTGAACCATCTGACCAGGGCGTCGCCTTTTGTGAGCTCAATTTCAAACGTAGCTCTGTCTCCTTTTGCTATGGTCACGTCTTGCATTTTCGTTATTATTTCTGGTGGCAGTTCTGAAATAAAAACATGAATTTCAATCGATCGATCTCTTGAGTCTTTTTTAAAGGTAACCGCATCTTTAACGTACCGACGACGGTAACTTCAGCAGAACATTCTTGCTCTTCCAAAGCGCACGTATATTCTCCTTCATCGTGAACAGAAGTATTTCTAATGAGAAGTTTCCTAACGTTACCTTTCTTTTCCATGATAAATTTATCTTTTGTTTCTTGTAATTGTTCGCCATCTTTATGCCAAGTCACGTTAGCTGTGTCTGAAGTAACTTCGACTTCGAGAATAGCCGTTTCCCTTTCTTTGACCTCGAAATCTTGCAATTTGCGGACGAATTCCGGTTTTCGAGCTATAAAAATATTTTTAGTTTTTCGTTTACACCTTTCATTGTAAACTACAAAAATACCGAAGTAACTTACGATGAATCTTGACGGTGGTTTCCGTTTTCTGGTCTTTAACCGTGCATTGGTAAGTTCCTTCGTCGGTAATTTTAACCCTCTTAATATATAACCTGTGAACTCTGCCCTCTTGTATGACTTCCCTATGATCCATACCGGTCAGTTCTTTTCCGTTGTGGATCCATTTCGTCGATACTGTATGCGACGTTTCACATTCCAAGCTTATCGTGTTATGTTCATCTACTTCGTATGATTTCTCCAGTTTCTTGGTAAAAGACCTGTTAATATAAATAAATTTATTTTTATTTCCCCATAAAGAATGTGAGCTTCGAAATATACTGTAATTACAACTTACACTTTAGCGACATCGACCGTAACTCTTGCTCCGTGCGATGCTTTTCCAACCGGATTTGTTGCCACGCATTTATAATCTCCGGAATCGACCTCCGAATCAGCACCAGTGATTTCTAGTACGATGTTTTCTCCGTCGAAGGTTTGTTTTACGTTAGAGGATAGTTGCAATACTTCGTTGTTTCTGTACCATGTGATTTGAGGCGCAGGGTTGCCGGTTACCTTGGCTTCCAAGCGTAGAGTTCCTTTTTCAGGTACTTTCTTTTCGTCGAATCTTTCCATGAACAACGGAGGTTCGGGTCTCTTTAATTCTGCACCAAAATTAAAAATAATTTATTTTAATATTTCGATATTTTTAAGAAATAAAGGACGATACATCGAATTTGATAGCGATCTGAAACATTGAAGTGCTTGACTGTGGACCAAACTGTAGGAATCCTACTAACAAATTAAAATCATGCATGTCCGTCATCTTAAAAAGTGATGATTTTCAAAGAGGTTGTGCAAATCGGTAAAACACAAGGTACGACCTAATTCATGCCCGAAAATTGAACGGAAAGCCTAAACGAAACAAAAATAGGCTCTAGAAAAATGCTTTTTTTAAAAAAGTGCATTCTTATTTGCCGAATAGACTGCTGTAATAACTTTTTAAATAACGGTAATATTAAGGATTGAATATTTTTTAACGCATTCCGAATGGCAATTTATCGTACCCTTAGACTTTCCTGAGACTTTTCCTTTGGCTCCACAAGCTATTTAAAAGACAGATTATTATTACTATTTCAATATTTGGATCGCGGTTGCTTTTGTAAATTCATTACGTAGGTAGCTAAGCACAGAAATAGGGTTTGAATCGAAATTTTTTAAGCTCACCTTCAACGATAAGCGTTGCGGTTGTTTGAGCTGTGCCGTGTTCGTTCTTTGCTGTTACTGTATATTCTCCCGTATCGCCCGGCACCGGGTTCATTATTGTCAGAATGTGGGTATCGCCATCGGTTCTGGTAGACGTTTTAGTGAGAGGTTTGCCATTTTTAAGCCACGTGACTTTTGGTGTTGGAGTACCGACGATTTGTGTAGTAAGAACGACAGTGTCTCCTTCGCGCACCGTTTCGCTCTTTAGAGGTTCCAAAATGGTCGGAGGTTCTTTTTCCCCAGTTTTTACCTGATAAATATAGAAAACTTATTATTGTAGCCGCACTCGTGTTTTTTATTATTAGACCATTGTAACATTTACCTTCAGCCTTATAGATACGGTAGCTTCTCCTTCTCGATTTCTCGCTAAAATTGTATAGCTTCCTTCTTGAGATTTCTTCACCTTAGAAATTTTAACTATGGTAGAATACATGTGCATATCGGAATCAGTAATGACGGTGACATTTCCCTTTGTGTTGATTTCCTTTCCGTCGTAATACCAGGTTATGTCAGGTTCTGGTATCGCGACCAATCGACATTCAAGCTCGACCGTAGATCCCTCGTCGACGCATTTGGCTTTAGGCTTGCGTGAGAAAGTAGGTGGAATGCCTTCCAAGATATCCGCGAGAGAAGATTCTCTGTAATCACAGCATGAAAATCGCTTTTGATTTACGTTTATTAAATAAAGCTTAAAACTTGAGGGTAAACATTTTTCTAATACGTAGGTATAACTCATTAAACAATATATTCATTCAAAATGTCAAAATAAATTGCTAACCTTGACATGCTTTTTCTAGATATACCCGTAATATCGGAACCATGGTCGGACAGTGGAGCTTCTACTACTAATTCTGCAGTGCTTGAAGCGAATCCCGCTGCATTTTTGGCGACACAAGTGAAAGTACCTGCGTCTTCTGGGAATACTTCTCGAATAATTAAAGTGGCCACATTGTCTTCATCGTAGAAAATCTAAGTAAGTTTAAAATAACATTTTTTTGTAAGGATTCATTTCACTAAAAATTTAACTTGAATAAATATCGGGGGGAAAAATACCTGGAAATCTTGCGACGGCTTGATAATTTGCGTTTGCCTGAACCATGTGATCTGAGGCCTTGGATTGCCTATTACTTGACATTCAAAATGCACAGTTGCTCCGTCTGGGGCATGTTTTGGTTGAAGTTTTTCCGTAAATCTAGGCGCTGAGGCTTTTTCACCCGGTTGTGGTCCTATGAAACAAATGAATAATAAAATCCACGAAATGCTACGAGAAGCTTTTGATTTCAAAAGTTTGTTAAACGCATTAAATAAATTTGACTTACTTTCAAATATTGGAAGTTTGTCTATTTTTTCGTTGAGTTTCTTTTGAACGTATATGGTATAACTAGCTTCATCTTTAAGGAATGTGGCCGGAACCCAACCCTTTTCTTCTGTCAAATGTTTCTTCACAAACCACCAATCTTGGTTCGTGTGCTCTGTAGACAAAAAGTAATGTTACTAAAACGTTTTGAAAAAGCGAATCGTTTGATAATGTGGATACGCACCAATTACGTAGACCCTTTCACCTTCGACTAAATGTAATGCCTCTTCGTTTTCGGCAACGATCGGACAGATAGCAAAAAGCTGATCTCCTTCTTGGACTTCGTAAACTAACACAGATACATGATAAGTTTTATTTTCAAAATAACGTAAAAAGATAAAATTCGTCGACTTACCTTCTCTGATAATTTCCTCTTCTTTTTTAATGCTAAGTGCAGCCGTTTCTGAAAAATTGTATCAAAGACTCATTAAAATTTTTACGAAGAAAATATTCTACTTTGGACTAACAAAATTGAATGGTATGTTTATTTTTACTCTGGCTTTTTTCATTTGCTTTGAATTTGAAGTTTTTTTTTGAGAGAATTGCTGTACATTTTTACAGTGCTGGGGTTACTCTTAATTATGTGCCATTACTAGGCACAAAATCACAGGGATCGTGATTAACAAAAATAATAATTAGCGCCATACTCTTACCTCTGCATCATTTTGACCTACACTTTTCATATGATCCTGTCTCTCCAGTGATACCATTCAAAAGTGTTAATATTAACTTAGTAATTTTTTTTCACTATTTCCGATATTAATTACATGCTTCAAATTATTTTTTTAAATAACAATAAAAAGGCTTTTAATAGTATTTGTGCTGTTAAGTTTGTCACGATCATCACAAAATTAGTATTTAATTAATCCTTTTAATTTTTTTTATTACTACTTTCAACACTATTTTTCCCTTTCGTGCAACAGCAAAACTTACCTGTTCTGTATTTTAGTTCTGAAGCAAAAAAATAAAAAAACTGTAATAATTAGACTATCCTAAAAGCAAAAGCAAATTTCAGTTAAATAAGTAGCGTAAAGCTTTGCGAGGTATTTCAGAAGCGCTAAAAAAATGAATTATTTTAATTTTAAGTAATTACTTTGGATATATAGCTAGAAGCGAAAGCGAAAATCGATTTTAATAATAATGAAATCCCACCTTCGTGAAGTGCTGAGGTCTTTCTCTTTGGTTTCAGTGTCAGTTTTAATGATTCTTCTTCGTAGTCGCTTCCTTCTAATGGTTTCCTAAGGTCTATCTCCAGCTCTTCTTCTATGCTAGTGACACTAAATTTTCGGTCTTCTTTCAATGGAATACTACATGTTTCTTCGACACGGTCCTTTCCTTCTGGAATGATTTTCTTTTTGCGTTTTCTTAAACCTATTTTAACAGCCTCCTCTTCTTCATTGGTAATGCTATATTTTCTAGGTTCGGCTTTTCTACGGAATGGTAGTTCGAAACTTTCCGATATATCCTCGGAAAGTGAAATTTGTTGACTAGCGGTATCGTCTTCTTCTTCTTCTTCGACGATTTCCTCTATTATCGGGCCTTCATCGTCTGATATTTCTTGGACTATCTTTACTGTATTTTCTGCGGTTTCCTCGGAGTACACCGGCTTTTTAGGTTTCTTTAATTTTATACTACTAGACATGGAAATTTCTTCTTCTTCGTAAGAATCCAAAGAAATTTTAAACTCCTGTTCCACTTCTTCCTTCGTCAACGTCGTTCTCGGTTTGAAAGTTACTTCTTGCGTTTCTGTGAACTCTTCGTACTCTGGCTCTTTTTTCTTTTTAACTGGTTTTAATTTTTTTAATGTAATATCTTCGGAATGCTCTTCAATCGAATATTTTCGGGGAGTTTTCTTTCTTATTATGATTTCTTCTGGCACATCTTCTACATCTTCCTCTTTCTCGATTTTCAGCTCTTCTGCTACTTCCGTAACGGGAACCGGTTTTTTCGCTGGTTTTAATTTAATTTCTTGAGTTACTTCTTCGGGCTCGGGAGCTTTTGGTTTTGCCGTCTTAAGAGTTATCTCTTCGGCTACGTCTTCTGGTTTCTCTTGCGGTTTTTCTTCCGGTCGTTTAATACTAATTTCGCTAGATACTTCTTCTGCTTTGGCTTTCTTCGGTTTTTTCTTGAGGGAAACTTTTTCTGTAACTTCTTCCTCTTCTTTCGGGACCGATACTTTTTTCTTGAAAATAAAGTCTTCTGATGGTTCTTCGGCAGGCACTTCTTTTTGTTCGACCGGCTTTAGAGTTATTTGTTCCGAAACCTCTTCTTCAACCGGCTTTTTAGCTTTTGGTTTTTTCAGTTTGACTTCGGCTTCGGCTTCTAGTTCATCAGGCACCACTTTTTTAGGTTTTTTCTTTATGGTGATTTGTTCGTCGACTGGTTCCAAAACCGGTTCTTCTTTTTTAATCGTTACTTCTCCAACGACTTCCGGTTCTTTTTGCTCGACTGGTTTCAACGTGATTTCTTCGACTACTTCGACAGGAACTTCTTTTTTAGGTTTCTTTTTCAGTTTCACAACCTTTTCCACATCCTCTTCCGGTATTTCTTTAGGTTTTTTGTCTAATTTTTCAGGCGTTGGTTCTTCTTTCTTCTCTGGCGCCTTTTCATCTTCTTTTTCTTTTGTCCAGGGTTTTAATGTAATCGTTTCGGGTTCTTCTGGTTCTTTAGGTTTTGGTACAGGTGGTTTAAGTTTTATTTCCGGTTCTTCAGGTTCTTCTGGCATTTTCCCTTTGCCCAGCGGTATTATTCTTTCTTCGACCTCCGGCTCTGGTTTCGGCTTTTTCTCTTTCGGAACTTTCGGCTTCGGCTCGGGTACTGGTTTTTCTTCTAGAACTGCTGGTGCCGGTTCAACTTTTTCTAGCTCGATCGGCTCATCGGGTATCGGTTTAAGTTCAAAGTCAGGTTTAATTTCGAGCTTTTCAGGCTTTTTCTGTTTCTTAATCTTCGCGTCTTCTTCAACAGGTTTTTTCTGCTTTGTTTCTTCTTCCTTCACTTTTTCCGGAACTTTCTGAGGTATCTTTTTAAGCTTAATTTGCTCAACTTCTTCTTCTTGTTGAGGTACTTTTCCTTTTCCAAGCTTTATTTTCACTGCTTCTTCCTCTTCTGGCTCAGGCTTTTTCTGAAGTCTTTCCCACTTAGCTTGGGGAACTTCTTCCTCCGCTTGTTCTTCTTCCTCTGGCTTTTCAATTTCGAAGTCAACTTCTTCCAATTCTTTTTCTTGTTTTTCTGTATGTTTTACCTTTTTCTTTTTCTTCTTTAGTACCTCTAGGGCTTCTTCCGCACTACGTGACAAAACTCCTCTTTCTGGAAGTGGGCAGTTTATGTCTGAGTATTCGCAAGTCTTTAGCTCAGGTGGGAATTCGACTTTTTCGGCCCTGCTTTTTAGCATTACTTTAGGCAATTCAGCTTGTTTGATTTCTTGCTTAATAACGGAAGCTTTCCTTAACTGAACCTGTGCAAACTGAGGGGCTTCTTCTACCTGCGCCACTTTTGCTTTATTTACTTCTACCTTTTTCATTTGTATTTTTTGAGGAACTAGTTTAGCCTTCATTGCTTCAGGCACCTCAACCTTTTTCGTTTCAGGCTTGGTCTTTTTAACGGACGGTTTTCTTTCAGGAAACAAAGGTTCATATTTTTCTAAGACAGGCCTTTCGTAATCATCATCTGGGAATTCAAATTCGGGGCTTGGCTCTTTCTTATCTTCTGGTTTCGTAACTTTCTTTTTCTTTTTAACCACTTTTTTAGCTGCTTCCTTTGGCTTTTCTTCAGTGATAACTTCAGGAATGCTGTCTTGAGATGGTATCTCTTCTGGCGAAATATGACCGTTGACTTGGGGTTTTTCCCCTTCTGCTGGCACCTGTGGAATGGCTTCCTCTTTTTTCTCCGATTTTTGTGTAGGCTCTGTTGTAATAATAGATTTTTCTGCTTCTTTGATTTCCTTTTCTTCTTTAACTTCTTGATTTTGAACCACTTGAACTTCTTGCTTTTGAACTTCTATTTTTTTCTCTTCTTTAACTTCTTTAACCTCTTCTACTTCTTTTTCTTCCGGTTTTGCTATAATGGGGCTTACCTTAAGTGACTGTGATGTTTCTTCAACACTTTCACCTGGAATGAATTGTTCATCCTCGGTCAGTTTTTGCTATTTTACGTTTTCTGTCGTGCAAATTTTAAGGGATGTAACTGTATAATGTAAGGAATTAAAAAAGTATTGTCATTTCTTTTGCTGATTAATCGTTTCTGACTGCCCTTCCTAATAATGCCTATTCAGTTCTCATATTAGATTTTCTAGATGATTGGAATTCAGATGTGATGGACACTAGGTCGAAAATATTTTTTTTTGGCAAAGCACCCCGAATACTTTTGGACTTCAAAGCAATTTGAGTAGTATTTTTACTATTTTAAAGCGCGCAATTGAAAATTTTTTCGATCGACATTAACTCGAGGCATAGAAAAAGTTTGAAAAAGATCCGGCAAAATAACCCCCCAAATTTATTTTCTTACCTTTCGGTTCTTCTGTATCTGGCCGTGTTTCCAATTGTCTTGTAAATTCAGGCTTTGTTTTCAATGGTTTCTTTTTCGCTTTGGGTTCTTCTGCAACTGTGCTAGTTACTGCAACTGTTTCGGTTAAAGGTTGTGTAATTTCTTGTTCTGGAACAACTGCTTTATCTTCACCTGGTTTCAGTTCTTCTACTTGTGTAAAAGTCTGAATTTCGGTTTGTGTAACAGGTTCTCGTACGTCTTGCTTGGGGGTGACCTTGATTGATTTTCTTCTTTCTAATTTTGTTTCTTCTGCGCTTGTTAACGGTACAGTTTCAGTTTGTATAAGGGAAGTTTGATCTTCCGTTGACGGTTTGACCGTTTCAGATTTTTGATCGAATGGTTTCTGTTCTTCGGTTTCTATTAGTGTTTCATCTGGTATTTTATCGATTTCTGGTTTTTCTAATAATAGTTTTCGTGCTTTCTTTGGTTTTAGTTTAATTTCTATTTTAGCTATATCTTCTGTTATTGGCTCGATTGATTCTTGAGCTGTTGTTGGTTGTTCTTCTACAGTTTCTAAATCTGGTTCTGTTGCGACAGGTAAGATTTCGGTTTCTGTGATTGGTTGTACAGGCTCTTGTTTAGCTTCAGCCTTAACGGATTTTTTACATTTTCGTTTTAATGCAGTTGTGGTTGTAAGTGGTATGATTTCAGTTTTTGTAAGTCCCTGTTCTTCCTTTGTAAACGGTATGATTGTTTCTAGTTCTTCCTCGGATGGTTTTGCTTGTTCAGTATCTGTTAGCGATTCATCTGGAATTTTTTCTGAGGCTTTTTTACCTGCGCGGGGCTTTTTGGATTTTAGTGTTACTTCTACTGAAGTGTCTTCGGGTTTCTCTGTTTCTGCGACAGTTTGAGTGTATTCTTTAGCGAGGACTGGTTCTTGCTCCATTGTTTCTAATTCTTCGGTTGTTGTTTCTGTAATTGCTTGTACAGGCTCTTGTTTAGTTTTGCTTTTAACTGATTTCTTAAGTTCAGTCTTCAAATCAACAGTAGTTTCGAGCGGTATAGTGACAGTTTCTGTAATAGGTTGTTGTTCTTCTGTGACGGGTTTTACTATTTCTAATTCTTGTTGTGATGGCTTAACTTGCTCTGTTTCCTGTATAATCTCATCTGTAAGTTGTTCGGTTGCTTTTTTAGCTGCTCTGGGCTTTTTGGGTTTCAATTTTACTTCTACTGACGTGACTTCAATCTTTTCTGTTTCTGTGGCTGGTTCAATTGATTCTTTTGTGGGGACTGGTACTTGTTCCACTGTTTCTAAATCTTCTATAGTTGATACTGGTAAGATTTCCGTTTCTGTGATCGCTTGTACAGGCTCTTGGATGGTCTTCCTTTTAACTGATTTTTTCCGTTCTGTTTTCAAATCGACTGTAGTCTCAAGTGGTAATGTTACAGTTTCGATAAGTCCTTGCTCTTCTTCTGTGACTTGTTTTACTGTTTTTGGTTCTTGTTCTTGTTTTGATAGTTTAAGTTGTTCAGTGTCCTGTAAAATCTCGTCTATGAGTTGTTCGGTCGCTTTTTTAGCTGTGCGGGACTTTTTGGGTTTCAATTTTACTTCTACTGACGTGATTTCAGTCTTTTCTGTTTCTGTGGCTGGTTCAATTGATTCTTTGCTGGGGAGTAGTACTGGTTCCAGTGTTTCTAGTTCTTCTGTTGTTATTACAGGCAAGGTTTCTGTTTCTGTGATCGCTTGTACAGGCTCTTGGATGGTCTTGCTTTTAACTGATTTTTTCCGTTCTGTTTTTAAATCGACTGTAGTTTCGAGTGGTAGTGTTACGATTTCTGTAAGCCCTTGCTCTTCTTCTGTGACTGGTTTTACTATCTCTGGTTCATGTTCTTGATCTGATGGTGTTACCGGCTGTGTTTCTTGTAAAATCTCATCTATAAGTTGTTCTGTTGCTTTCTTAGCTGCGCGAGGCTTTTTCGATTTTAGTGTTACTTCTACTGAAGTTACTTCAGGTTTTTCTGTTTCTACGACAGGCTCAGTAGATTCTTTCGTGACTATCAATTCTTGTTTCGTTGTTTCTGAGTCTTCGGTTATTGCTACAGGTAATATTGCCGTTTCAGTAATGGTTTGCACGGGCTCCTGTATAGTTTTGTCCTTAACAGATTTTTCACGTTGCGGTTTCAAGTCGGCTGTAGTCTCGAGTGGTAATGGAACTGTTTCAGTAGAACATTTCTCTTCTTCTGTGACTAGTTCAACTGTTTCTAATTCTTTTTCTGATAATTTTGGTTGTTCTTTTTCTATCACAATTTCATCTGGGATTTGTTCTGTAACTTTTTTATCTGCGCGAGGCTTTTTCGATTTTAGTGTTACTTCTACTAAAGCGACTTCAAGATTCTCTGTTGGTATGTCAGGTTCAACAGATTCTCTGGTGGGAACTAGTTCTGGTTTCTCTACTACTAAATTTTCTGTCGTTGCTGAAAGTAAGGTTTCCGTTTCTGTAATTGCTTGTACAGGCTCTTGTTTGGTTTTTCGTTTAACTGATTTCTTAGGTTCTGTTTTCGAATCAACAGTAGTTTCGAGCTGTATTGTGACAGTTTCTGTAATAGGTTGCTGTTCTTCTATGACTGGTTTTACTGTTTCTAATTCTTGTTGTGATGGCTTAACTTGCTCTGTTTCCTGTAAAATATCGTCTGTAAGTTGTTCGGTTGCTTTTTTAGCTGCTCTGGGCTTTTTGGGTTTCAATTTTACTTCTACTGACGTGACTTCAATCTTTTCTGTTTCTGTGGCTGGTTCAATTGATTCTTTTGTGGGGACTGGTACTTGTTCCACTGTTTCTAAATCTTCTATAGTTGATACTGGTAAGATTTCCGTTTCTGTGATCGCTTGTACAGGCTCTTGGATGGTCTTCCTTTTAACTGATTTTTTCCGTTCTGTTTTCAAATCGACTGTAGTCTCAAGTGGTAATGTTACAGTTTCGATAAGTCCTTGCTCTTCTTCTGTGACTTGTTTTACTGTTTCTGGTTCTTGTTCTTGTTTTGATAGTTTAAGTTGTTCAGTGTCCTGTAAAATCTCATCTATGAGTTGTTCGGTCGCTTTTTTAGCTGTGCGGGACTTTTTGGGTTTCAATTTTACTTCTACTGACGTGATTTCAGTCTTTTCTGTTTCTGTGGCTGGTTCAATAGATTCTTTAGTGGGTAATAGTTCTTCCTTTACTTTTTCCGAATCTTCTGTTGTTGCTGCAGGTAAGATTTCTGTTTCTGTAACTGCCTCTACAGGTTCTATTTTAGTTTCAGCCTTCACCGATTTTTTACGTTTTGGTTTTACGTCACTTGTCGCTGTTAGTGGTACGGTTATAGTTTCTGGAACGGTTTCTTCTTCTTTTGTAATCTCTGTAATTGTTTCTTTACCTTCTTCTGAAGGTTTTTCGTGTTCCGTTTCATCTACGATTTGCTTTGCATCTTTTTTAGTTTTGATGGACTTAGTAGATTTCAATTTCACTTGTACTTGTCTTACATCTGTCTCCTCTGTTTCTGTTATAGGTTCTATTGATTCTTGAGTAAAAAAGGGCTCTTCTTTGGCCGTCTTTAAATCTTCTATAGTTGCAATAGGTAAAACTTCTGTTCCTGCAACTGCTTCTACTGGCTCTTGCTTTGTTTTAGCTTTAATAGATTTTTTACGGTCATGTTTGAGATCAGCTGTAGTTTCGATCGGTATGGTTTCGGTTTCTGTAAGTGGTTCTTCTTCTTCTATAACTGGTTTAATTTTTTGAGTTTGATCTTCTAATGGTTCTACTTGCTCTGTTTCTTGTAATATCTCGTCCGTAACCGGTTCAACGGGTTCTTGTTCTTTAGCCTTCTTAGATTTACGTTTTTGTTTTGGTTGAAGTTTTACCTCTACCGACGTTACTTCAGGTGTTTCTGTTTCCATAATGCCCTCTATTTTTTCATCTGCCTTTCGCTTGGTTTTACTTTCAGGTTTCATCTCTTCCACTTGTGTTAAAGCTATGACGCTTTCTTCTAAAATAGGGACTTGAGGTTCTTGTTTTGGTTTTATTTTCTTTGATTTTCTTTTTTCGAGAATTATATCTTCTGTAGATTCATCAGCAGTAACCACTTCTTCAGTTAAATGTTGTAAATCTATTGTTGAAGTTTCAGCCACATCCTGTACATCTTTCGGGTAGTCTATTTGGTCTGATTCTTCCAACAATAATTCATTTGGACTTTCTTCGGTAGAAAGAATTTTATGGGTTTTCTTTTTCTTACGTTTGACTTCTTCAGTGGTTTCCGTAGATGCAATCGATACTGTAACATCTTCAGCCTCATAAGCAGGAGTTTCATCCAGTTTCAATTCTTCTGTTTCACTTATTGGTATTATTTCTTCTTGAGAGATAGATTCTACCGGTTCTTGTTTTGGTTTCTGTTTTCTGGTTTTCTTTTTTTCAAGTTTAGTATCCTCTGTAGTCTCAAAGGCCTTTACTTCGCTAAGTTCTGGAACTGCTTCCTTTTCTTCATCTTTCCCTTCAGCAGCTTTAAATTTTTCTTGTTTTTCTATTGGCTGTACTTCCTCTTCAAAATTCGGCACAGTTTCTGTTTTACCTTCTCGAGTTTTCTTTTTAGGCTTACTTTTTACTTCTACTTTTATTTCAGAAACTAGTTCTGCCTCATCAAGCTTTTCTAATAATTCCTCTGCCTTTTTTCCCGGCTTGATTTCTTCTGGTTTTGTTTCTTCTGCTTGTTTGCCGCCTATTAGCTCTGACTTCGGTTTAACCTTGACGGATTTTCTTTTTTCTAGATGTGTCTCTTCTGTTTTGGATTCCGTTACTTGATCTGGCACTGTTTTTTTTTCAACGATCTGTAGTACCTCTTTGGGTGATCCCTGTTCATCTACTTTAGTTGTTCCAGCGTCTTTTAGTACCTTTTTGGATTTCTTTTTCATCGGTTTGATTTCTTCTAAAGTTGTGAGGATCTCTTCTGTATCCTTTTTTGGCTCTTCTACTTCTTTGGCTGTCTCTAAGCTTTTTTCTTCTTCTGGTTTAAGACCTTCAACTTCTGATAAAAGTTCAATTTCACTCTGAATGATGCCCTCTTTTATGGGCTTTCTTGTCTTAGCTTTTGACAACTTCTTTTTTGTATCTGGTTTGGATTCTTCTACCTTTTCGACTGGAACAGTTTCACAAACATCTAGGACTTCAACATTTTCTGACGCTGTGATCGGCTCTTCCTCTTTTCCTGGTAGCATTTCGTCAGTTTCCAAATCTTCGATTATTTGTTCGTCAGCTTTAACAAATTTCTTAGCTTTCGGCTTTGGTTCTATTCCAATTTCTATTTCTACTTTCGTCTCCTGAGGAATTTGCTTACTTTCGGTTTCCCGATCAGTGACATCTTGTATTCTTTTTACCTTACTTGGTTTCTTCTTTTTGAGTTTAGCTTCGATAAGAGGAATGGGCTCTTCTTCGGATGAAACTTCTTTGTCGGCGTAATCATCTTCTGGCAATATGGATGTGACCTCTGGTTTTGGAGCTGCTTCTGTAAGTGGTTCAATCGGGATCGGTTTGATTAATTTAGTTAAATCACCTGGATGTTTCTTTGTTTTCGAATGTTTTTCTGTGGATTCTTGGGTATCGTGTGTAAATTCTTGTTGAGTAGATGGTGTTTCATATTCTTCTGTTACTTCTTCAATGCGTAAAGGCGATGTGCGATCTGTTTCTTCAATAGAAGGTTGTTGTTTAGTGTGTTGTTGAAAATGGATCGTGTGGCTCAGCGTTTTTTGTTTCTGAGTGAAAATTAATTGTCCTTTTTGTGTTGATTGTTTAAATTCTGTAACCGTGTAGGATTGAGTTTGTGTTGTGAGAAATTCTGATGCAGTACATGTTTCATATTTTGGTTTTATCATTTTAGCAGTATCAAGAGGACTAATAGCCTCCTGTTTCGTAAGTTTTTCAACCTTTGTAGGTTGATCTAATTCAGGATTATCTTGTAGTGAAGCAAAATTATCAGTTTGAAAAGAGACTGTAACCTCGGTTTGTTGTGCAGTTAATTTAACATCACTTTTGATTTCCTGCGTGATTAAGTCACTAAATGCTGAACTCGAAATGTTTTGCTCTGTTACTATTTCCTCGACCGGAATTATTATTTGCAACGCATCAGTTGAAGCATGAGTTCGAGGTTTTTTCTTTTTAGGTATTTTATTAACCTTTTCTTTTTGTATGACTGTTGTTTCTTCTTCGTCATCAAATTCACTTGGTTTCTTAATTATGGCATCTACTTTTTCTTTTGGCTTTGACTGAATCAGAGATTTTTCAAAATATTCCGGAGTTTCAACTACTCCTTCTCGTTCGGATTGAGTAAGAGCGTCTTCAAAACTTATGACAAATTTTTCAGTTGGTAGCGCTGTCTGGTGAGGCTTCAAAAGTTTAGGTTTTTCTAACTGCAGCAATAAAGTTTCATTAATACTCAATTTAACCATCGGTGTATCGTACGTTAATGATTCTTTTGATGGTTTTATATTCTGTTTTTCTTGAAATATGGTCTCAAAAACCGTGACAGGTGCAATCCAATGTTCTTCTGTTTTAGGATTAGTGGAAGTACTTTCTTGTGCAAACTTTAAATCATGTGAGGCCAAATCTGGTGATTGACGCTCGCCAGATGTTTCATGGATATGAGATATTCTTTTTGCCGCAGTAAACGTGATTTGACTCTCTGCAAACTTTTCTCCTTGTGTTTGGAATTTCTCGAATTCCAAATCTTCAGAAGCGACTGTTTTGTCGGGTAAAGTCTTTAATTCGGCTGCTTCTAATTTTGGAATTTTGAATTGTATGGAGGACGGTGCTGTGAACTCGTACGTTTCGCTTTCATCATACGGATAAACGGAATGCATCGTCATTACTGCAGAAACTAAGTCATAGGTCTGTTCTTCTAAATCATACGTGGATTCAGTTTTTAGTTCGTGAAGTTCTGGTTGAACTGTTTCTGCTTCAATAAGATCAATATCTACAGGTAATTCTGATGCAACTTTTGTTTTATTTGTTCTTTTCTTTATAAATCCTTTCATAGATTTTTTAGTTTTTTCTTGATCCCTTACAATATTTTGAGCTTGAGTTTTCGAAACAGCTTCTTGTGCTTTGATTACATTAAATTCTGTGATTTCCGGTGATGAAGAAAAAACTGATTCCGGGATCAAATTTGCAACATTTTGTTTCCCTTTGCATGATTGTGCACTTGATTGTTCAGATAATAAAGGATGTTTTTCCTTTTGGTTTTGAATCGCGTCTACGTCTTTGCGTCCTACTTCAGTTATAATTGGTCGATTTTCATCTGAATATTCGAGCAATAATGTATCGGGCTCTTTGATTTCGTGTTCTGGTACTTTATCTGCTTTCACGTCGTCTTTATCTTTAGGAATAGATCGTTTTTGTGATTTAGTAATAATATCTTCAGGTTTGATTTCCTTTTCATGTTTTTCTTCATGTATTATGATTGGTGAAGTTGTCTCTCTAATTTCTTCAAAATCGGATGGTAGTTCGATTGTTTGAATATGTTTAAATGGCAGATCAAAAATTTTCGGAGAATTCAGTTCAACGCAAGACTTTTCGTCGATTAGAGAGACAACCGCTTCGAATGGTGTCATTTCTTTGTCCTTGGTATCCTCAATTTCAATAATCCTTAAAGTGTCTGCTTCTGTTTGATTATCTATTTTCACAGGTTTTGGCTGTATTTTTTTCTTTTCCAATTTCTCTACCGTTTTCTTACTTTCCTTTTCGGGCTGTTGTAATGCAAGTTTTGAGACGTCTGGCTCATTAAACACAGCATTCTCTCTTTTGTCTTTTTGATCATCTGATTTTACTTCTGTTTGAAAAGATTCCAAAGTGGTTGGTGTAGCCTCATCTTGTTCAACCTTTTTAATGTCTTCGGTTATTAAAGCATCTATTTCTGTTCGTGATTTAATTTTGGGTATTCTTTCAATATTTTTTGTATCAGTCTCACTAATTTTAACTGTTACTTTGCTGCCTTGTTCTTGGTTTTCTTGTGGAACCACTTTTGGAATTATATCTGCCTTTGTTTCGGTATCTGGTGAAGCGATTTCTTCTTTCCCTCTAAGAAGTTTTGGTTTTTGTACAATCTTAAGAGGTTTATCGGCCTTACAAGTACCATCAAGTGTATTTATTGAAATAATTTCTTTTCTTGTTTGAAAATCACCCGGTTTTTCCAATTCATAAAGAGGTATATGTGTAACTATTGGGGCCTCGATCGTTTCAGCAACGCAAATTTCCTTAACAGTCTCGACTTTTGTTTTTGATATAATTTCGATTTTAGCCTCAACTGGTTTAAACTCTCTTTTTTCGGATTGATATGAAGGTACTGAAATGCTTTGAGCGCTTGGTTCTAGATTTTCTTCTTTAATTGCAGAACCGTCTTGTTTTTTCTCGATTATTTGAAATGTTTGTTTTAGTGGTTCAGTTTTTTCGTGTTGGTAATCTTCGATTTCAGTAATCTTTACAGTTTCGTCAACAATTTTAACTGCATTTTTGTCTTTGGGCTTTACTGATTTTGGCTTCGTTTTTTTGGTTTTTACGGGCGCTTTCTCATCATTGTCAGTTGTAAATGATTCTGAATTTTCCTGTACTTTTAGTGGTACTAGTTCTTCTTTGGAATCATCTGTTTTGTCTATGATTGGAAAAATCCCTTGTTTCAAGGGAAATGTTTCGTCTTGGTCAATTTCTGTAATTGTTAAAGTTTCTAGCTCTGCCTCTAATGAGTTTTTCGGTCTGCTGAATCTTTTATTTAGTACGTCTATGCGTTTAGCCTGTTCGAAGACCTGCGTATTTACTTCTTGAACTTGCGTTTCGTTTTTATCTAATTTTAATATTTTAAAAGACGGAATTTTAGTGGAAGAAGATTGTTCTAGAGTGTAAGTCTCAACGATGCTTCTTTCACTTGAGTAAGCACTCTCTAGAGGTTTATCAAAGGTTTCAGCTTCTATTAGCGGTATAATATCTGTTACAATAATAGGTTTTCGGTCTTCCAGTTGTTGTACGGCATGTTCTGGTTGTTGTTGTTGTTGAATCGTTTTTAATGTTTCATCTGGTGTTTGTATCTCTGTGATTTGGTGATTTTGTTTTTGTTGTTGAATTAAAATCGATAAAGATATTTCCTTTCCAGACATGTAATCCTCATCAAGTTCTTTTGTTTCTGTGTCTGTTTGTTTTTGTGTAATCGTTGTATCTGATTTAATGTCAATATTTAATGTGTCGATATTCTTATATTCTAGACCTGGCTCTATAATTATTGAGGCTGTTTCAAATGGTTTTCGTTTTACTGGTAAATCATCCGTCAGCAAATAAGTTTCGACTTCTGATCGTGTTAAAGATTGGGAAGGATTAGTTAAAATATTTGCTGATTCTTTTTCGACCTCTTGTGTTGTTATTTCTTCCGCATTTTCAGAGAAACGGATCTCTTCTATTAACACTGATTCGTGGCTTTCGGATATTTTTGAAAGGGGTACAATAGATTTAGGATTTTTAGGAAGATCAAGGACTGAACTGGACTGGACTATTTCGGAATCGGTAATTTTAATGGCTTCAAAAGTTTGTATTTCGGTTGTTATTTGAGATTGGTCAATCGATTGCACTTCGCTTTGCAAAGGCTCTTTCAGCGTATCAATTGGAGTCACCTCAACCGTATAATAGCTTTTCCTGTAATCTAAAACGATTGAAGATTCTGCTGAAGGAACCTTTTCTATTATTAAATCGATCGTTTCTTCGTATGGTAAGGATTTCGTTTTAGGTGTTTTGGAACTTCTAATTTTTCTTTTCTTTTGAGGTTTGTCAAGGTTTGTTTTATTAGGCTTACCGAAATCTAGTGGTTTTTCTTCTTCCTCTTCCGCTGGTTTCTTTTTCTGGAATGGTTTTAGAGTAATGGTGTCTGGTTGTTCCGGTTCTAAATCTTTTTGTTTCTTTTTGAGAGTGATGTCTGAGTCTTCTGGTTTTTCTGGCGGTTTACCTTTACCCAAGGGTATTTCTCTACCTTCTTCGTCTTTTTCCGGTTTCTTCTTCTTTGGCTTTTGCATTCGAGGCTTTTCTGGTGTTTCTAGATCTTTCGGAGGCTTTTCCGGTACTTCCTCTAAGTTTTCCTTTCCGATTTCATAATCATTTATGGGGAGTAATTTTAATTCAATCGGCTCTGTATCGCCGGGTTCTTTCTGTACCTTTTTAGGCTTTTCTTCTTTTTCTTCCGGCCTTTTCTTCGAAACTTCTTCTTCGACCTTCTCTTCGGGCTTTGCAGGAATAGGCTTTAGGCGTACTTCTTCGGCATTATCTTCTTGTTGGGGAACTTTACCTTTTCCAAGTTTTATTTTAACTGTTTCTTTTTCTTCGGGGGTTGGTTTTTCAAGTGGTTTCGGTTTTAGCCTCTTCTCTTCGGATGGAGCTGCATCCATCGGTGTCGTTTCTGTTTGAGATAAATCAAGCTTTTCTAATTCCACGTCTTCTTTTTCGGGAAGCTTAATTTTCTTTGATTTCCTCCTCGGCAGTTTCTCTGCTTCTTTAGTGTTTCGTGATAAAATTCCTTGTTCAACTTCCGGGCAACCTATGTAAGAAATTTGTGTAGTATGAAGTTTTGGTGGATATTCGATGTACGTTATTCTGCTTTTTAACAAAAATTTAGGCAACTCGACTGATTTAATTTCTTTCTTGGCAACCGTTGTTTTCTTCAATTTGATCTGAGCGAAATTTATAACATCCTGCACCTCTACAACTTCGACCTTTTTCGGCTTTTTAATTTCTACCATTTGAGATTCCATTTTTTGAAGTTTGGGACGAGGTTTTTTAAGTTTTGTGTCGTCATGTTCATCGAGCGTTTTAATTGATTCTGGTTTTTTGTCATCCTCTTTCGGAACAAAGGATTCTTCTTCAGCTTCACCCGGCTTCTTCTTAACTGCTTTCTTTTTCTTCTTGGCTGTTGTCGCTTCAGCCTTATCTTCTAACTCATCCTCATCGCTCTTGACCTCTTCTATTTCTTTAATCTCGTCTTTAGTTAATTTTTGTTTCTTTTTAAAACTAGGTTTTCGTTTGGCAGCTTTAACATCCACTATTTGCTCAGTCGCGTCTCCAATATCGGTGTCTTCGGTTTTGACCTCTGCTTGTTCTACTGGTTCTGTTGGCAAATCTTCAGTTTCTTCATCGTCCGGGATTGCCCCTTCTTCAGAGACTTTGAATGGAGTCTTTGAATCCTCTTCATCTTTAATGCTCTTCTTCTTTGGCTTTTTAACTCTTTTCGAAGTTTCTACCGGTTTAGACTTATCTATTATGTCTACTAGTAATTTCGCTAAATCGCTCTTCATTCCAGGCACTTCAGGTTTGTCTTCTTTTATTTCTTCCTTTCTCTTTTTCTTAATTTTCTTTTTCTTCCTTTCATCATGTTTCAATTCTTTGTCTTCTTTGTCTTCTTCTTCTTCCTCTTCCTCTTCTGAAATTTTATCTTCTTCTT
Organism: Liposcelis brunnea; assembly: GCA_023512825.1. Taxonomy (NCBI): domain Eukaryota; kingdom Metazoa; phylum Arthropoda; class Insecta; order Psocodea; family Liposcelididae; genus Liposcelis; species Liposcelis brunnea. Next base: position 24,196,246 of record CM042073.1, read on the forward strand.
TTACATCCTCTATAGCTAACGGTTTCGACCCAGTAATTTCTGGCTTCTCAATAATTAACTCCTCAGCTGTGTCAGGTTTTTGTTCTTCTAACTCATTATCAACAGTTTCATCCGCCAACTCTTCAGTTTCAGGCTTTCTAACTTTTTTCCTAACTTTTTCTTTCTTTTCTTTATCTACCGTTATCGCAGTTTTTTCTTCTTCAACTTCTTTAGTTTTCGGTTTTTTAACCTTCTTTTGCACTAGTGCAATTTCCAGCGTTGCAGTTATATCCTCTGTTTCGCCGTCTGTCGCAATTTCTGACACGCTCTCTGGTATTTTGTCGATCTCTTCCAATGGTATTCCTTCAGCAATCGCTTTTTTAGGTTTTCGAATCTTAGCTTTTAATTTAATTTCTCCTTGTTTTTCTTCTGTTACTTCCACTTTTTCTTCGTCCGTAGCTTTTGTTTTGGGTTTTTCAACTTTCCTAGTTGGTACATGGGACTCCTCTGTTAAAATCTCATCAACTTCTGCTTCTTCTTTTATCTCAGAAGCAAGGGCAGGCTCTGGTTTTTCTTCGGTTGCTTCGGGGATTTCTTCAGCTAAACCTTTTTTAGGCTTCCGAATTGTTGCTTTTACCTCAACTTCTTCTTTTTCTTCTATGACTTCTTTTGCCTTTTCTTCGTCCTCAACTACCTTCTTAGGCTTTTTAATTTTCTTTTTAGATACAAGAGACAGATCTGTTGGAATCTTTTCAACTTTTGCCTCTTCTTTTATCTCAGAAGCAAGGGCAGACTCTGGTTTTTCTTCGGTTGCTTCCGCTTCTTCCGCTTCTTCGAGCGGGATTTCCTCAGCTAAAGCTTTTTTAGGCTTTCGAATTGTTGCTTTTACCTGAACTTCTTCTTCTTTTTCTTCTACAACAACCTCTTTTGCTTTTTCTTCGTCTTCAACTACCTTCTTCGGCTTTTTAATTTTCTTTTTAGGTACAAGAGACACATCTGTTGGAAACTCATCAACTTCTGCTTCTTTTATTTCAGAAGCTGTTGCAGGTTCTGATTTCTCTTCCAATTCTTGAGCTTCCTCCAGTTGAATTTCCTTTTCAAAAGCCTTTTTCGGCTTCCGAATTTTGGCTTTCACCTGGATTTCACCTCCTGCTTCTTGTATTACTTCCTCTTCTTTCTCTTCTTCTATAATTTTTGGTTTAGGCTTTTTGATTTTCTTTGTTTGTGCAATAGAGACTTCTGATAGATTTTCCTCAATTTCCACTTGGTCTTTTATTTCAGAAACTGTTGCAGGTTCTAATTTGTCTTGAATGAGCTGAGCTTCCTCAAATGGTATTTCTTCTGGGACACCTTTTTTAGGTTTTCGAATTTTTGTTTTTATTTGGATTTCAGCTTCTTTTTCTTCAACTTTTTCAATCTCATCTTCTTTAACTAATATTTCCTCTGTTTTCGGTTTTTTAGTTTTCTGTTTTGCCGATTTTTCTTCGACAACCGAAGGTTTAAGTAATACCTCTTGAGGAATTTTTTCCATCATTTCTTCAACAGGTTTTTCACCATCTTTAATTGGTATTTGTTCCTCTAAATTTAATGTTTCTTCCTTTGGTTTCAGTTTCTTTATTTTCTTTTTAGCAACAGTTACGTCTACTGCCTTGTCTGTATCTTCTTCAGCAGTCAAATCGAGGTCTGTGATTTCGGAAGGAGCATCTTCCAGTTTTTCTTCTGTAGGCTTTTTAACTCTTTTTACTTTTTTCTTATCTTCTTCCTTTACTTCGACTTGAGACTTGTCGATAATTTCGACCAACAATTTCGTAAGATCGCTTTTGACTTCAGTTTCTTGAAATAAATCTTCTTTTGGCTTTTTCTTAACAATTTTTTTCTTTTTAACAATCTCTTTCTTTTCATCGTCAACAATTTCTGCTTCTTCCTCCCCCAAAACTTCTTCCGGTTTTTGGATAGACTTTTCTTCAGGCGATTGAGGTCCGATCTCTTCTTCCGTTTGTTTAGCTTGATCTTCAGGCTTCGCTTCAGCCGGTTTTGGTTTCTTCAATTTTACTTTTTTCGGTATTTTTTTGTCCAGTTCTACCGTTTCGAAGATTTCTTCGTCTGCTGTAATTCTTTTTACTTCCTTTACTTCAGCAAACGTTACTTTTTTCTTAGGGATTTCAGTTTCCTCTGTTTCAACTAGCCTAAGTTCTTCCTTTTCTGTTATTGTTACTATTTCTGTGGGAACAACTTCTTCTTGAATTTCCGATATAATTACTCCTTTAACATCTTTTGGTTTTGGTTTCTCCACGGGTAAAGTTCCTAAAATTTCTTCTGCCGGTATTGGTTCCAGCTCCTCGAAATCCACCTGAGCTTCATCTTTTGGTTTTGGCAACTTCTTTTTCTTTTTAGGTAACACAACCCCAGATACTTCTTCAATTACGTCTGCAGATACAGTTTTAACGTCTTCGATTATCTCTTGCTCTGGTTTGGTTGCTTTTGGTTTTATGAATGTTTCTGCGTCTGGAGCTTCCTCTACAATGCCCGGTTTAGTCTCTTCATCAGGTTTCTCTATCAGTTCCTCATCGCTGGTAACTTCTTTAATATCTACCGCCGAATCTTGAATGATTTTTTGAACACCTTCTTCGATAATTATTTCTTCAAATTCGTCTTCCTTGCCCGGTCTCATTATGCGCTTTTTAACTCTTTTCGTTGTCTGTTTCGGTCGCCTTTCTTCTTTTTGATCGGTACTCGTTTCTTCGATTACTTCCGGCATGTCGTCTTCGACTACTTCTTCGACGACTACATCGCCTTCGCCCTCTATTTCTTCACTTCCACTTGGGTATACCTTACCGCCTTTTCTGCGCTTTTTAGTAGTTTTTGTTTGAATAACTTCAGCACCCCTCTCTGTCGAAACCGTTTTAAATTCGTGTACGACTTCGACTACTTCAGTGGTACTCGATCTTCTTGAATCAATGTAACCCGCATCTTCAAGCGGTTGAGATACTGTTTCCTGTATGACGACCCGAGATTTTTTGTCTGTCTCTATTGACTGGATAGCTGTAACTGGTTTCTGTAGTGTTGCTGGTGTCTCCAGCGGTAACTCTGAAAAGTCAATCTCTGTGTGAACTGTTGGTTTATTAGTTATTATCTCGTTAGTTGCACCAATTAGCTGTGTCGATTGCTGTGATTCTTGTTTCATTAAATTCTGAACTATCTCTGTCATCGATGGAGATATTTCTTGCTGAAGTGGGTGGTGTAAGTGTCTGATGTCGGTGTCACTTTGTAATTCGATCCAGTTGTCACCGACATCAAAATGTTCTAATGTGTGTGGTAAGTGTGCTTTCGGTGTGACCGTTTCAATATGTGGTTGAGTATTCAAAATATCATCCAAAAGTTCATTAGTTGTTAATTCTAATGCTTTAATATTGCTTTTGATTTGAAACCATGTTTCGATTTCATTGGAAGTAATATCAATTTCTGCTATCTTCCGTGAAGTTTTTCCCGTCTGATTTTTTCGTGTTAATATTTCTATTTTCTTCACACCCGACTCAAATGTTACGTTTTCTGATATAATTTCATTTGATCGACTTGTTTGTATGTCAATCACTTCTGGCATAATTTCGTGAGTGCTAAATTTTATTGTTGTAGTTTGAGTAACTTTTTCTTTTGGACCAAAGCGAACAATCGTTGTCGTAGTTGTTATATTTTTTCCTATCTGATTAATAGTTTCCGTTCGCGTAACCTTTTCATTCGGTTTTAAGTTACTCAGCATATCAAAGCATGATTGGTAAATAGGAACAAGTTGTTCGATGATAGCGGAATCTGTCGTGACTGTTTCCGGCAAGGATACGCCTGAATGAATTTCGGGAACGTTATCTAGAAATTCGAATTCCATAATTTTATCGTTACATTTCTTTTTTATCTTTTTCTTTTTGCTTATTTTATTTGGTGGCGAATAGTTTATGTCTTGAGAGACTTGCACTTCTGGTGTGGTCTTTGAAGTTTCTGTTATCTCGACTTTAGGTATTATTTCTTTAGTTGTTACGCATTTATTCTCTCCGTACTGAATGTGAACTAATGAAATCCGACTCGAATCTGTAGTTTGTACTTGGATTTTTTGTGGTTCGTTTATTTCTGGCTTTCCCAAGACTTCTACTATTTGTACTTGAGGGCCAGTAAGAGTCGATTTATTTTTCACTTTATTGGTTTTGAATGCGGGTCCTACTTTGAAAGTTTCTATTTTTTCCGTTAGCCTCTCCCCTGGTTGAAGATCTTCAAACTCTATTTCTTCCGGTATTTGAATCAAAGTCGGAAGAAATGCAGAATATTTCATTAATTCTGACAAAGTTTCTAAAGGTTGAACCAAGATTTTAGATTCTTTCAGTCTTCCGATTTTTAGAATTTCGATTGTTTTTTCTGTCGGCGTAATTTCATCTATCAAAACATCTCCGTTTACTTCTTCTTCTATTCTTATAAGAGAAGGAGTCATCGACGACGTGTTAGTAAAAGTCGTAATGAGACGGGTTCTAGTACCGTCTTTATCTTTCATGGTAACATTTTTCTTAAGTACTTTCTGATCATTTTCTACATACGCTGAACCTGTAATTGTTATGAGTTCCATAAATTCTGGCTTTAAACCTATTTGGGAGTTTTGCGCTTCAACAATTACTTTGTGCCATTTTTCTTTTTCGGCGTATGATGACTTTCTCACGTCATCTTTAAATTTTGATATTTCGTATGTGTCTTCGTGTGTTTGAAAAATTTTTGCTTTTTCTAAATCATCTTCTGTTCCGAATGTGTCTGTTCCTTCTAAAAATATTTCTGGTGCTCCTGATTGGTCCTCTTTTATTTGTAATATTATTTTTGCCTCACCTAAAAGAGATCTCGTTTCTTTCTTATTGTCAGCTTCTACCTTTTCCTTTTCCTTTTCCTCATCGGTTAAATCTTTAACGATTTTATTATCTAAATCCTCGTCGTCCGAAGGTAAACAAATAACTGCTGCAAAATTTTCTGTACTTAATTCTATTTCTATTTCCTTTTGTTCTGATTTTTTCTTTTGTTTTTTCTTAAGAGATTGTACCCTTTTTTTCACCCGAGTCACTTTATCCATGTCATATTTGATAGCTTCCGTTACTCCTGTATCATCTAAATCAGTCTGCAAGGTTTCGAGTAAAATTCCATTATTCTTAGTTAGTGCACAGCTTACATCGGTATCTTGATAAAGTTCATCATATTGAGAAGAAACCCTCGCTTCAACAGTTGTTTGTTCTGCTATTGCCAGATTTTCTTGTGGCGCTATTGTGTGATCCGCTTTGCTTAGCACTTCCAACTTTATACTAGTTTGCATAACTGGCAATAAATCAATAGATGTATCTGGTATAATTTTTATGGATCCCGGTTTGGTCTCTTGCAATTCATTTTTCGATTCTTCCTTTGAAAGTTTAACTTCATATTTGGTCGTATCGTTTTCGCTTGGTTTCGCATCTTCTAAAATACAGTAACACGTTTCGTTGGTTTGATTCGTTGACGAATAATGTTTTAAAGGTAAATCTTTTTCTTTATGCAAATAAACATGAGGTTTTGTTGTTTCATCGTCGACTGATTCGGGTGTTTGATCTCCGTCTATCTGGCCTTCCATCCAACTATCTGCCTGTAACGGTCCCGATTCTTCTACGAAAGCTTTTTCGACTTTACGAGATTTTTTTATAATTTCTTCTTTCCTTGTTTTCTTTTTTTGCTTTAAAGTGTTTTGACTTTGAACTTCTACTTCTTTTACGGAACAGCTTACTTCTGCTTCTTTGGTTTTTTGTTTGGGAACCTCTTTGAAAAAATCAAGAGGTTGACGGATTTTTGAAACAGTAATATTGGCTTCTGAGTGAACATCTTGACATAAAGCACGAGAAGCTAAGAATATTGTTTCATCTGTGTTAGATTCGCTTTCATAAACAGTTATTGCAGATTCTGCTCTTTTCTTTTTAATTTTTTGATCCTTTTTGACAACCGTAAGTGGAGCTTCTTCATATTCAGATGTTGTAATGTCATCAATTTTTTCTAGAGGCACCACTTTCGACGTAGTTTTATCAAACCTTAAAGTAATTTCTAAATCCGGTTTTGTATTTTCATCAAGAGGTAAAGAAATGTGTTCTTTAGGTCTTTCAGGTGTTACTTTCTTTAAGATTGAGTCGTCACTAGCTTGTTTTTCAGTGTCGTCTAATTTTGTCTGCCCTATAACCAATGTTTTGGCATCTTGTACTTCTTGTCCTTGAGTTTTTTCAGGTTCCTTCATTTTAGATTTATTAGTCTTTCTTTTATCTGTAGGTGATATAATAGAAGCGGAAGTCGGAACTAAATTACTGCTAATGGGTTTTACATTTTTATCTCTTGCTGTTAAAGATAAAAATGGCTGGCCGGAACCGATTACTTCCGGTTTTGAAATTTCTGGTGAAATGCTTTTTTTGTCGACTGTTAACTCTACTTCTTCGAAACCTTCTTTGACATGTTCTGTAATGAACCATCTTTTCTTTTTTGTTTCAGAGACGGTTTGACGCGTTAAACATTTTGCCTCGTCAACGAGAAGCTTTTCAGAATGAATGGTTCCATCAGCTGTGTTCGTTTCAACTTTAAAATCAGTTTTCTCATCCTGCTGCTCTTGCTGTTTTAACGATTCATGCTCAACTTTGAAAGGTAGAGATTTTTTACATGATTTAACTGTGCCATTTTTCTTTAGCTGGATAACCTGCGTTTCATATTGTGTAAGTGTAGACTGTATATTTGATTGTTGTATTTGTGTTGTGTCGGATTCGTGAGTTACCGTGACATATGTGTGTGGTTGTGTAGGAACAACTTGTTCATGCAATTCTGATTCATTTAAAGCTTCATACAGTGTTTTATGTGCGTCTAAAAAATTAGTTTCTAAAGGCAAATGCTCTGTTTCTTGAAGCGTTACGTTTACTGCTACAGTTGGCGTTGTTTGTGTAGAGGTAAAAATAAATAAAGAATCATCTATAAAAGTTTCAGATGTTACATGACTAGAGTTCTCACCTAAAATTACGGTGGCTTTTCCTTTTAGCTCTGTCGGTTTTGAAGATTCGAGTGGAAGGACCTCCTCGAAAATTTGATTGCTTGTAACATCTGCTATCGTGTGTGGTTTGACAAGTTTCTTATTAATTTCGGGTTTCTGCATTGTGATGTTGAATGTTTCGATTTCCTCATATGTTTGCTCTTGTGAGATGTCCACAATTTCAAGCGGTCGTGTTAATGAAGCCGAACCTTGAGCTTCGACCTTTGCAAGCTTAAGTGTGCCCGATGTGAGTTCTGTATGAATTTCTTGAACGAGTGGTACATTTCTAGTGTCTGTTAAAGTGATGGTTGCTTTTGAATCAGATCTGTCTCTCTTTGGCTGGAAACAGAGCGCTTGTTCCGTTTCGAGAGTATCTTCTTGCACGTCGGGTACTGTGAAAGCTAATTCGGGTTTCTTTGGTTTTTCCTTTTCCAGGTCGTTAGACTCTTCGTGTGTTATTGTTTCTCCGCGAATAAGAGCCGTATGCGCGATAATTTCTGTATAAGCTTTCACAACGGTTTGCTGTGCTTGATCGGCTAGGTTTGTTACGGTGTCATCCACAAATGGTTCTAGGCCTGTATAGCCTTGTTGTGGTAAGAGTTTCGTCAAAGGTTGAACCGCACCATCAGTTTTTATTGTTTGCACTTTTGAAATGTTTTCCTGTAAATAGTTTTCCTGTGACGTATATGCTTCTCGGCAAATGATATTTTGTTCTGCTCTTCCTGACTTGTACGGTTTTGCCGATAATTTTTCAACATCTTGTTCTGGTATGATTTCTTGTGCGAGTAAGGCTCTTTGGGTTAGGAAGATCGGTTGAATGCCGTGCTCTTCATCTAAAGTTTTACTAACGTCGTCCGCTATTTCTTGTTCTGAATGTATTTGGGTTGTCGTAATTGTTTCCGCCGGCTCAAGTTTTACATGAGCTTTTGAATACTGTAGATCGACAGATACCGGGAAGTCGAAAATTGTTTCTTCCGTTTGGCGTTCTTGAACTATCGCCGAAACGTTTTGAACTATGTCACTTGAAATTTGTGCTAAACGGGCGGCTGGTTTTACCATCAGCTCAGATGTAGACTCACTAGGTAAGATCTCAGTTTCAATTATTTCCTGACACGGCAAAACCTCGGGTTTCGCTACTTTATCTGGTATTGCAACATCGAAAAAAAGGCGAGGTTCCTCCATTATTTCGTTCGCACTTGAAAGGGACTCAGGAATATTTATGGGAATACTAAATTTTCGCTTAGGCATATCGGTCATTGTTTCAGTAACATCTTGCGTGGAAACAATTTCTTCAGTCACAGCAGCAATGCCTGTCTCTACTGAAACTTTTGTTAATTTTTCTGCATTTACAGCTTTTACTGCAAATTTTTCAACGTACTGCTCTGTTAGTGTTTCTTGTGCTAGGACGGCCTCTTTCGTGAGAAATTCTGCATGCACAACTTCTTTCTTTTCGGTGGCTTTTAGAGGTTGATCGACGATCTCTTGCTGAGAATGCACTAGTGTTGTGGAAATCGTTTGGTGTGGTTCGAGTTTAACCTCTGCTTGAGAATACTTGAATTCTCCAATCGTTGCAATCTCCGTTACGAAATATCCTACTTCAGCTTCTTGAACTACACTTGGTACGCTGGAGATAATATCTTTCGATGCCTTTACGGTTGCAGCAATGGGTTTTGCTTTAATATCAAACGAGGTTTCGTCTGTCAAGATTTCCGTTTCGACTAATTCCTGACAAGGTATGATTTTGGTTTTAGCACTAAGAAGTGCTTGTGGCTTTTTCCCGGTAAATTCAGTGCACATCTCTTCTACAGAAATGTTTTCATTTACAAGGGATTCCGCGATATTGATTGGAATGCTGACCTTACGATCTTCAGTTTTTTGAATCACCTTTTGAGCAGTAAATACTTCTTCTGTTATTGCAGCAATATCCGTCGTTAAAGAGAAATCAGCTTTTTCTTCTTTAAATTGTTTTTCGTAAAATTTTCCAACTTCTTCTTGCGCAGATGTTTCTTCGATCATCAGAGCTTTCGTCGGTATCACAGTCGTAGAAATCGTTTTAGGCTCTTCAAGGGCGGCGAATACTTCTTCAGATATTTCTTGCTGTGAATTTATTTGAGTTGTTGTAACAGGTTCTTTAAACTCCAATTTAATCTCTGCTTTAGAACTTCGCCTGGCCTCTGATGGTGCCAAATCTGTTGTTGTTTCTTCGGTATCCCTTTGTTGCACAATAGCCGATACATTAGTAACGAATTGAGTATGAATTTCCGCCGGTTTTGCAGTTGTTTCGGGTTTTATGTCGACTGCGGTTTCTTCCGAAAGAATTTCTGTTTGAATAATTTCTTGACAAGGCATCACTTGGGCCACTGCGCTCGAACGTCTTTCTAACATTTTAACGGAAAACTCATCGAAATAAAGGCATTGTTCTTCCGCTGAGAGATCTCTAATGGGAATATAATTAGGGACATTTACAGGGATGCTAATTTTCCTTTCAGGTAAAGTTTTTGATGTTATTTCCGGAACTTCTTGAGCTGTCCGAATTTCTTCAATTAATGTAGCGGTATCTGTGATGAACGAGGAATCGGCTTTTTCGGTCTTATACTCGCTTAGCTTGAGATTATCGGCATCTTGTTCCACGATCGTTTCTTCCGTTAGCACCACGTTCTTCGGTAGAATAGAAGACGAGGCTTGACGAGTTACTTCTGCCGTTTCCTTAATTCCAGGAACAACATGTTCTTGTGGTTGCACTTCTGAAGTGCCTAATGTTTCATTAAAGTCCAAATTTATTTTGGCCTTGGATAAAGGAAGAATTTTCGTCGTAGTTAATTCAGAGGTTGTTTCTTCGAAATTTTGTTGTTGCACTAAAGTGCTTTCGTTTGTGATTATTTTGCTTTCGGGAGTTGTCTGAGGCACTAGAGGTTCAGTTTTCATTTCAATCATACTTTCGTTCGGTAAAGTTTCAGTTTCAATTATTTCTTGATTAGGCATTAAGTTTTTGCTAGTAATCGGTGCTACCTCTAACAGTTTCACAGAAAGTTCTTGGAAATTCGCGCAAAGTTCTTCCAACGAAACTTCGCTGGAGTTTAATTCTGGGATGTTTAAAGGGATGCTTTTCCTTTTGCCTGGAACAAAGTCAGGAATTTTTCCAATCGCTTCTTGAGTTGATATGACTTCTTTAGAAACTACACTTTTGATATCGGCAGTGACAGAAAGTTCTGCCTTTTCGGTAAGTGATGGTTTTGATTCTAATGTACCAGTTCTTTGCTGAGGAATAGTTTCTTGAGTTACAATTGCAGACGTCGGTGTAAGAGATGACGAAGCAACTTCTTTTCTAGTAGTCAAACGTAATGTTTGATCTTGAGCCACTTCTTGCGATTGAGTTTCCATAGTTACTATCGATTCTCTGGTGCCTATTTTCATTTGAGCTTGAGAAGTTGTTAAGCTAGATTTTATTTTAAAGTCTTCCAATATTTCTTCAGTCTTTTGCTGTTGAATTATCATCGATTCTCTGGTTACGAGCTCAGTTTTTTCTATCTGGGCTGTAGGTGCTAACGGCAGGATCTTCAAATTTTGCAATTCTTCATGAGATAAAACCTCCGATTGATGTATTTCTCTTTGAGGCATAATTTCCGTACTGGCAGTTGATATTTCTTTCGATTTAATATCAAAAAGTGCGCAAGTTTCTTCGGTAGATATATCTTTTGACGACATACATCCGGGAATTTTGATGGCCATTTCGATTTTAGGTTGTACCGCAGTTTGAATTACATTTTGGGACGGAACAGTTTCCTCAGTGACAATAGCCGTGTCAGTAGCAAGGGAAAAACCGGCTTGAATAGGTTTCTGTATAACTTGTTCTAAAATCCCGGTATCTTGACCTAATACAAGTTCGGAAACTTTAGGAACTTTTAGGGAAGTAACATCAACGCTGGCTTTACGACTTTGAGTACCTTGTGCATCCGGTAACATTGATTCTTTTTCTTCAGGTAGTATATCCTCTACCATGGCTGCTTCCAATGTTATTATTTTCCTTTGCGCTGTTTTTTCTATTTTTACGGGTACTACAAATTCATCTACAGATCCTTGAACAGTTTGCTGCATTTTAGAAGCTACCACTTGGGAAACGAAATTCGTCGTCGCTTTTGATAATTCTGCTAACCGTTCGAGTTCTATTTTCGCAATGTCTTGATTCGTTTCTGGTATCAACGTTAATGCGGCTTCTCTGGTAACCACATCAATCTTGGCCTGAGATTTCTGTAATTTTTCCGATATTTCCAAATCTATAGTTCCTTCTTCAGCAGATGATTGTTCCGTAACGGCTACGGGGCGTTCTTCAATCGACGCAATCAATTTCGAAGATTGTGTCTTTGCCGGAGTCTTCATATCGGTACTGTCCATCGAAATAAATAATTCTTCTTGTAAGGGAACTTTATATGTAAGAACATTTTTTCTAGCCGTAGCAGAAATAGGAGTAAGAGTGCTTAAATTTGACACATTTTCCTCTGTTTCGGTCTTAACACCTATTACAGCTTCATGACGATCTATGATAAGCTCAGCAGTTGCTTCGTGAAGTTTTGGAAAACTTTTTAAGAAAGATGTGGTATTGCTGGATGTGACTTCCTGTATAATCTTTGCTTCAGACACGGGGAATTTGGATTCGACTTTTTGCTTTTCCACTTTAAGCTCGAAGTTTTTGTCGGAAATACTTTCTTCTGCCCGAGAAAATTCAACAGACGCTATCGGCAATCCTAATATGAATTCTTCTACCTGCTTTTTAGTTGGTTGCTGTGCCGAAGGAAGTACTTGCGGTACTTCTTCAATAAATACTTCGTAATTTTCAGCTACTTCTCGTGATGCAACTTCAACCTTTGCTTCTTTTTTAGGCGCTTCGTCTTCTTCAAACTCTTCTACCGTATACTCAGTTGTTACTTCTTTTGTTATTGGTACCTCTGTGCTACTGATAGATGGCAAAGCAGTGCAAGGTTTTAAACGGTCTTCAACTAATTCATCTGTTTCGCCCATGACAAATGGTTGTTGTTTTGAAGCGACTAACGAAGCACGTATAGATTTGGATGCTTGACTTATTGTCTGATCTGCAGTTACGATGAAGTCTTCCGCCGTTTGTTCTGTATAAGCAGATTCTGTTAACGCGACTTTCTTCGTCTTAAATTCTACCGTAGCTTGTTTTTCCATGATTAATATTTCTTTTTCTTTCAATTTCCCAATCTCTATTTGTGGTACTGTTTCGTCAACGAGAATAGCTTCTTTCGTATAATCAACAACTTTTCCTTTCACCGTTTCAAACTTTGATTCTAAAGATGTATCACCAACGCTTTCCTCTGCAAATATTTGCTCTTGCAACGGCGCCAAAACCGCAGTTACATCGGTCGCAGCAGTAGCCAACGATTTCTCTAGGAAATCTTGCATAGTTCCAGCGGTTGTTTCAGCAACTTGTTCTTCTTTGATGGCAACATTTGTTGGGACGAAAGCTACATTGGCATGAGTTTCCTCAGTTCGACTTGTTTTCATTTCCGTAAAGTTTAGCTCAGAATCAGTTTCTTCTATACTAATCGCTTTCAACGATATGATGCTGGATTTCGGCTTAATAGATATGTCGCGCAATATTTTTTGACTTAATTTAGCAGTGTCATGAGTTAGTTGCTGTTCTTGAATAGCCGCCGTCATCGTATTCATGTTAACATTCGCAGTAACCGTTTGACCTAATTTTTCAACAAATAATTCACCTGCTGTTTGATGTACGAAGGTACCTTGCATCTGTAATCCTTCTTGAGATAAAATTTGAAAGTTCGTTTGAATCTCAGAGGTTTCAACGATGTCAAAGTCGGGAGCATTTTCCTGAATAACGATTTCCTCAACTTGTGTCGTATCCTGCGGTAAAACACCGAATCTCGCCTTAAATTTTTTAGCTGAAGAAGGAGATAAATTTTCCAAATTATCTTCTGAATCAGTTTTCTCTGTAACAGCCGCAGATGTCGGAATCACGTTTAGGGTGGCATTCCTAAAGTTACCTGTAAAACATGTTTCAAATTCTTCAGCTATTTGCTCCGATAAGATTTGTTGACTTTCGGCCGTTTCGTTGGTTAAAATTTTTAACGTTGCTTCCCTTTTGGTTTCCAATGTTTTTACTGAAAAATCTTTTATATTGTCTTCCGCATTTGTTTCCTGTATTATCGGAGCACTTCTTGCTACAACATCAGGTTTAGCACTTACTGAATCGGCAGTCAGGTTCACCCCAAAGGAATCTAAATGCTCATCAGCAAAAGGTTGTTCTTTTACGGCAATATTTGCCGCTTTTACAGTCATCTGAGCCTGTACTTTCTCTAAAGATTCAATTTCTGAAAGCGGTTTCGTTTCACCTTGAATTAATTGTTCTTCTGATCTTGCCACTTCCAATGCTTCTATTTTTGGTTTGACTTGTGCTTCTTTATCTTTTTTGGCAGTTTTCAAATCTGTTGTAATTTCATGAACAAGATTTTCAGCTGTTTCAACCACTTCCAGTGCAAGCAATGATTTTTTAGCTTTTTTGTCTTTTTCGATGGCAGGTACCTCGAGCTCTGAAAAATTGTCTTGCACCACAGCTTCTTCAGATAATGCTGCTTCAAGCGTGGTGAATTTGGCATGGGCTGTAGATAAATTTAAAGGCGCGGATACGACCTTTTCAGTGGATTCGGCTACGAATGGTTTTTCGCTACTAGCTACAAGTTTGGGTATGATATCGGCGAATGCGTGACCTTTTTTCACCGTTTTCCTAAAATCGGATTCGACGACTTCGCTAAATGGTAAAGGTTGTTCTGAATTTACGCTTTCGCACTCAATTAAAGAAGGTTGCACGTTTTCGGGTAAAGAAACTTTGCTACTAAAGTCTTGAGCACTATCCGAGATTTGGTTTTCCTCGATTATTAAAATCTGATTTGGTATAACGCTGGCTTTAGCTATAACTTTAAGAGGATGCGGAGCTGAGGGGGATGAGAGACCGATGGTTTCACCTAAATTACATTCATTGGTTAACAAACTTTCCAAAGAGCGAATTTGAATATGTGCTGTCGTCTCTTCGGGAGATATAGATTTATAGACGTCCGTCGTTTGTTGTGCCCCGGTTTCCTCAACTTGTAAAGCGGAAAATGGGGTCATTTGAAGATCTGCAAACGAAGTAGTAACATCTTCAGAGTCTTTTAAACAGCTTGCTCGTTGCTGCAAAATCGTTTCTTCTGTCTCCAAGATTTCAAGTAAAATTAGCGATGATTTGGGTTGACATTTTTCAACGGTGCCTTGTTTAGGTAGTTCACTAGCGATTTGCTGCGACGTCACGTCTTCTATCATCAATCCGTGAGATGCGTCAAAATTTAATTCGGCTGTTCTAGGCTTCATTTCAAATTTTATTCCCGAGTCCTCAGTGAGGTTTTGTGGTAATGTTTCTTTGACGATAACACCTTTATTTTCGGTAAGTGATATATCTGCCGTTGCTGTTGGAGGCAGTTTTTGTATGTCTCGTGTAATTTCCGATTCAGCGGTTTGAGTTGTTGTGATTGTTAATTCATTTTGTACGTCGTAAGTAACATCGATTTCGTGTGTTTTTGGTTTTGTGATGCTGTGCGTTGATAGTGTTTCTGCGACTGTTGTTTCCTGTGTGATCGGTGCAGTGGTTTCAATGAATTCGGTATAAGCATGCTTAACATCTAATGATGTCGTTTCAAATGGTGTCGCGTTCATGTTAGTTGTTACTTCCTGTGTCGTAGCTATGCTACTGATAACATCTGCTAGAGTTGCTGTTGTATTCTTTGTTTTCGGTAATGTAATTGTGTCGATTGTAGCTTCGGTTTCGGCTAATGTTGTTTCAGAAACCACTGCTGCGTTTACTGTAGCTGGTAGAGATTTAAAAGCGTGCTGTTCTTCGAATGTGTCCTGTATCATGTGTCCAAGCCTGTCATTCGGCAAAGTTTCAGCATGCATAATTGCGCGGTAAGTTTCAATATCTAAATTGCTTCGCTGCTCTACTGGTCTTGTTGAAGCCGAATACTCACCCTCTTTTTCATGAGTTTCGACTTCAGTCACAACTAGGTTGGATTTTTCTTCTACCGTGAAACTGACTTTCTTTTTAGACGGAACCGGTTTTTCTTCTAATGCTGCTTCCTGTTCTGCGGTCGTACTAACTTCAGTAACAACTAAGCTATGCTTGAGATCTGGGGTCGATTTTTTAGCTTGACTTGTCTCCGGTTTCTTAATTTTGAGCAATTCTACTTGTGCTTCTGGAAGAACTTCCGATTGCACTGCGATTTCCCTTTCCGTTACACCCTTTTGAGCTACCCCCGTCGATATTTTTTCTGCTTTAAAATGATCCTCCGTGTCTTGGGCTATTACCTCTGTCACAGATATACTGTGACCTTCGTGAACCTTGAAATCCGCACTTTCAGTTTTTGGTTTAAGTGGTTTCAAAAAGTCTTCTTCTTTTTCTGCAGCCGTGGCTACTGACTGAATAATGCTTTCATGGGTAAAGGCTTCTTGTTTTGCTTTAACTTGAGTGGGTTTAAAAGTTCCAGTAAATTCTGCTGCAGTATTTTCGGGAACGATTTCAGTTTTCTGCGCGACTTCTCGCCCAGTAATGTCAGACTGAGCTGCTTTCTTTTCTTCAATGACAAAGTCTTTCAAATCACCTTCTTTGTCTTGATAAACGACTTGAGTTATTGCAATACCACGACTTTCTTCTTCTAACATTAGTTCAGCTTTTTTCGTGTCCGGTTTGAATTTACCCTCGAATTTACCTTCTTTCTCCGCTAAAAGCGTTTCAATACCGACTACACCTTCCAACGTCAGCTGCTTTTCTTCGGCGACCGCGGATATGGGCTTTTGAGTCTTAAGCTCTCCGATTCCCGTCGCTACCAAAACCTCTGATTTCTCAGCTATTTCTTTCGTGGTTATTTCAGATTTCGCTTTCATTTCTTTCGGTTTTTCCAGCTCGGCTATGATTTCTTCTTTATCCTGACTTTGTATTTCTGTTACAGTAACACCTTTACTCTCTTCATAATTTACGTCGGCTTTACTTGTTTTAGGTACAAATTTTTCGTCGAAAACGTCTTCTTTCTCTTGGATTAAGTTTTGCTCGATGATCACTCCTTCACTTTCTTCCTGATCGATTACCGCTCGCCTTTCTGCCGGTTTATCATGGGATAGTTTATCAACCATTTCTGCTGGTATAACTATTCCCATATCTATGGACTGCTGACCCACAAAGGCTTTTTCCGCCTTTTTCGTTTCGGGCTTATCTTTTACTGCTAAAATATCTTCCTTATGTTGCACTGTGACTTCGGATATTGTTACGCTTTGTCCTTCCTCGAATATTGCCTCTGCCGCTCTCGTGACTACTGTTTCCTTCGTAAATTCGGTTTCACTATCTTGGACCGTCGACTGAGATTGGATGATTCCGTGAAATTCAGCTTGCTCTATTTTAGCACTTACTTGCTGAGTTGGGGAAACACTCATCGGTTCTATACTTTGATGAGCTAAGATTTCTGATTTTTGGGCTACTTCTTGCCCGATAATATCCGGTTGAGCGACCTTAGCAGACGGTTTTTCAAGAACGTCACAAATTGTAACGTTATCTCCTGGAATAATCTGGTCAACCGAAACACTGTATTTTGATTCGAAAGTTACTTCAGCCTTTTTCATGTCCGGTTTAAATTTCCCTATAAAATCTTTTTCGCTTTCGCCGATTAACGGTACCATTTGCTGAATGCTTTCGACTGTGATATGCTCAGGTTTTGCAATTGATTCGATAGGTTTGATTATTTCCATTTCGCCGATTGCCGTTTCGGTTGTAATCTCAGTTTTTGATGCGACTTCCGTTCCCAGTATCAGAGTGTCAGCTTTAGCTTCTTTGGGTTTTTGAGTTTCGAGAAGTTCTCCTACAATCTGATCACTTCTAATTTCTGTTACGTTTATGCTTCGGCCTTCTTCAAAAATTGTTTTTGCCGACTTTTGTGCAACTTTCAAATCACTTTGTAATTCGGTTTCCTTTTCTGTTACGATGCCTTCCGTTATTAAAACGCTCTCGTAAGGCACTGTTTGCAAATTGGCAGTCGTCGTCGGCGTCTTATCTGTCGAAATATCTCCTACTGATAATTCTGTTTGGACTTCAGATTTCTCGGCAACCATATGGCTAATAAGATATTCTTCATTAGCTTTATAATCCTTGGGTTTGTGTGGTAATTCTAACTTCCCTTCTTTCTCCTTGGTAGTTATTTCGGTTACGATAGTGACGCTCTTTCCCTCTTCTACAGAAATGTCGGGTAATTTAGAAGTCGGTTTGAAAGTACCCGTAAATTCCGATCCTTCTTCTTGAATGTATCCTTCCGTTATAATTACTTCCTGTAACGTTTCCTGGTCTTCCTTAGCATGCATTAATTTTTTTTGGAAGGCTCCTATTTCCCCCACGGCTGTGTGAGATATTACTTGCGATTTTTCCGCCACTTCTTGCCCTTCTGTTAAATCCATTAAAGCTTTGCGATGTTTCGGTGTTTCTGTAACGTCGTATCTCGTACCAGCTTCCGCTAAATTGACTTCCGAGACGTTGACGCTTTCAACAACATCGTAGCCCAATTTAGCTGTCCTTGTTTTTGGTTCTTGGTGCCCTATGTATTCGCTTTCTTTTTCAGCTAATGCTACTTCCGTTAGCATAACACTTTCGTGAGGGAGCTGATCGCCCTTTGCAAGAGCAGTCAATGGTATCTCTTGAACCAGTTCTCCGACTAGAGATCCGGTTACTATTTCAGTTTTTTCAGCTATATCGTGGCCAAAAATATCTGGTTTGGCCATCTTTCCTTTTGGTTTTTCTGGTACAGTGTAAAGGCTCTCCCTGTCTTCAGCCACGACGGAAATTACTGTTACGCTTCGTCCTTCTTCAAAGTTTAGCTCTGCTAACTTTTGATCTGGCAAGGACGGTTTAAGGAAATCGCTCTCTTGCTCTTGTATTAAAGCCTGAGTTTGAACGGCCGACTCAAACGGTAACTGCTCTCGTTGTGCTTTGACAGAGGTTGCCATTTCGACTGAAAAATCGCTGACGTTGGCACCAGCGATGACTTCTAACTTTTCTGCCACTTCATTAGGGAAAAAACCTGGAGCTGCCTTTTTCTCATCCATTTGCAACGACCCTTCATATGCGAATTCTTTTTCCTCTAAATTAATTTCGCTAACTACCAAACTTTTCTCTTGTTCAAATATAAGCTCGGCTTGAGTCGTTTGTAACTTTATTTTGCCGGTAAAGTCGCCTTCTTTTTCAACGGTTGTCGTTTGTGATTGCATAATACTTTCAAGTGGTAAGGTTTCTAAATTGGCTTTAGCTTTTGTTGGTTGTTCCTCTTTTACTTTTCCTGTTATGCTTTCTAAAACTATTTCGCTCTTTTCGGCCACGGTATGACCAAATATGTCAGCACTAGCATATTTCACCGATGTTTCTTCTGGTGATGCGCATCGGCCCTCTTTATCTTGAACAATAATTTCCGTTATAGAAACACTGCTTTCTTCATCGTAAGCCAGATTCGCGTTTTTTAGCTCTGGTTTAATAAGAGACGATAATTCTCCTTCTTTTTCACCTGGAGCGGTCTCTGATAATACCAAGCTCTGGAATGGCAATTGTTGAGAAATAGCTTGAGCTGTAATAGGAGTTTCTAAATCGATATCTTTTATCGACGATGCCATTATTATTTCTCCTATTTGAGCAATTTCTCTGCCTGTGATATCGCTGTCAGCCTTTTGTAGTTCTGGCTTTTCTGATGGAAGCAATTGATTTTCTTGATCTTGAATAGTGACGATCGTGACGGTGATGCCTTCGCCTTGTTCGAATTCAGTTTTAGCAGTTTTGCTTTCTGGTCTAGAATCCGAACGATATTCCTCTTCCTTCTCTCCGACTAAAGCTTCGGTCGTGATTATACTTTGGAAAGGAAGCTCTTCCGCTTTGGCTTCGGCAGTGGTAGGCTTAGTGTGCGTTATGTCTTTTGTTCCGAGATTAGTTAATACTTCAGACTTAACAGCGACGACCTGAGGCGAAACATCCGGTACGGCCTTATATCCTTTAGGAGTTTCGAAAACTTCAAGGGCCTTCTCGTGGTCTTGTAAAATCGTCTCTGTAATTGACAGCCCTTCTGTTTTCTCAAAAAGCAATTCCGCTGTTTTCTGATCCGGAACGATTTTCTTGTATGCGCTTTCTAGCTCTGGTGTAATATGTTCTAGCGCTACCGCGCATTCTAGTCCTTCTTGCCTTGGGTGAGCTTTTTCTTTGGGGGGAGAATATCGTTCGAAATGTTCAAATCTATGATCTACGATGATTTCCTCTTTTTGTGCAACTTCTTGCTCCAATACTTCTAAGAGAGCTTTCTTCTCCTCTGGTTTTTCATCCAACGGGAGTAGTGATTCCTTTTGGCCGACAACGATCTCTGTTACCGATAGCCCTTCTCCTTCGCTGATGGTTAATTCTGCTTTTTTCCCTGGTCTTTCTCCTTTCTCGAATTTCAGTTCAACTTCTGTAACGACCGATTCCGTTACAATTAATTCCTTAAATAATTCACTGTCTGGTTTGGCTCTTGCGGTTTCATGCAACTCAGTAGTAAATTTAACCAAAGATAATTCGGGTTTGGTTTCAGTAGTAATTACTGCCACTTGGCTGGGAACATTAGGACTTGCTTGCATTTGCTTTGGTGCTTCCTTTGAAACGTATTCAGATTCCTTATCGTGAGATATGATCTGAGTAACTGCTATGCTTTCCATTTCATCACTAAGCTCCACGTTCACATGCTTTGCCTCTAATCCTACTCCTTCGACATATTTTCCTTCCTTTTCTACAGTTTGAGCTAGCGTTACAAGTAGACCTTCTAGCGTAGTCTGAAGCGGCAGAGCAGTTTCAGATGTAGGGGTTAGTTTGCTCAAAACATCGGTAGACGATTCCGGATGAACTGCCAACGATATAGCGACATTTTTAGGGAGAACATCTGGTTTTGCAAAACATTTATCGGGCCCTTCCGGCTTCATAAAGCCGCCTTCTTTTTCTTGCGCCACGACTTCTGTCACGCTGACTTCTTCCTTATTTGATAATAAAATTTCAGCCTTTTTCGTATCTGGTTTCATTCCTTTCTTATATGAACCTAAACCTTCGCCTATTACAACTTCTTCGATCAACGTTTCTTGGTGGGTATCCTGCCCTATTTTTGCAACAGTGCTCTGGGGTTTTTCTTTGATTAAAGGACCGGTTTCTCCGTGCATTCGTGTTTCTTCGACTATCAAAGACTGAAGAGGATGTGTCGGAGCGGATTTGAGAGTGTGCTGCTCCGGTAGCTCGTAAACAGGAAAATCTCCTTCAAGTTCAGCTGTTTGAGTTTGCAGCACCGAAATCCCTTTTTGAGAAATGAAAGATTTTTCTACTGCACAAAGACCGGGCTTCGTTAATGACTCCATCAACCCTTCCTTTTCCTGGGCAGTCGTAATCGTAAATTGTTTCGCTTCCTGAGTTTCTATGTCTTTGTTGGCGGTTTCCGTTCTATATTTGAGAGATTCCGAAAAAGTTGCTGGAACATCGACTGGTATGACTTCAGATATTTGCAGCTCTTCATCCGGCCGGATGCTCTTTTCAGCTATAGCTGGTGTGTGTTTTTTAGTAGTTATAAATTCTCCTTCAGACTCCTGGATTATCGTTTCAGAGATATTCGACGTTTCCAAACATGTAATAGAGGTATCGGCTGTTTTGCCTTCTGTTTTCTGCCCCGGCACGTATGGTCCTTCTTTTTCGGTAGATGTTGTTATCTGCGTCACTATCGTTTCCCTTTCTAAATAATCTACTTCCGCTTGCTTGTGCTCTGGTGCTTCGATTTCTAAATTCGTTTCGTTATCCTCGGACTGAGTCGAACTGACTTTTAAACTTTCATGGAAAGTTAATTCTTGGGTCGCTTGAGACCACTCTGGTAATTTCCCAGGAACGTACGTTCCCTCTTTCTCTTCCACGGTCGGTACTGAGATGATCGCAGCCTCTCCCGTAATTACTTTGAGGCCTGCCTGCTGGGATGGCGGCAATCTACCAGGCACGTATTCTCCTTCGGTCTCGGGAGCAACCACCTCTTGAGTAGTTATTTGTTGATGGGCCATTACACTTTTCGTGGCCACTTCGGTCGCTACGAACAATTCCGGTAAATATTTTCCCGGTTTCGTTTCGGAAAAGGTCTCGCTCACAACGATGGGTTCTTTCGACGGTAACTGATATTTCGGTTTGACCGGGGTAGGTTTTGTTAAAGCATCTAATTTATCTTCACGATCGGCTTGACAAACTTCAAACACGGTGAGCCCTTCCTGTGGAAACAATCCTTTCTCTGCTTGCGAGCTTTTGGGCATTACTGTGGCAGCGACGTCGCCCTCTTTTAACGAAGTTTGCGTTTCTGTAACCAGAGTTGCTTCTTTCGTCAACAGCGACACTTTAGCTTGAGTTTGCTGTTGAACCTGCAGAGAAGTCTCGATTATTTGATCGCCGGGTAACACTTCGGACACTACGATACCTTCACTTTGGGTCAAAGTTCTACTGGCTTCAAAGGTTTGAGGTCTAAATTTTGATTCGAATTGACCCGGTAGGATCTGCACTTGCTGCTCGCTAACTTCTACGTGTTCGACAGTATCGACACCGCGACTCGCGCGAGCCTTCTCAGGTTTTGAATCGTCTTTCAGTTTCTCTTCGCTTTCTTCCGCTCTTACTTCCTGATTGCTCACTGCGGAATGAGTCGACAAACTCACTTTTACTTTTTCCTGCGCCATATCGACGCCTGTCTGAATTTCGGCTGATAATTCTACGGGTACGGTTTCCGATATAGCTGGAATGGTAACGAGGGGTAGCCCTTTAATAGGTGCTTGTTTGCTCGACTTTAAATCCTGTATGGTTTCTTCTTCGATTATTTCTTCGTCTAAATCTGGTTGTTTAGCTTTCAGAATCTTTTTGACTTTCTTTTTCTTTCCTTTTTCAAACTCGATTTCGATCTCGCTTTCTTCTGAAGATTCTTGTTTGATAATTTTTTTCTTCTTTTGTTTCTTTTCGATTTCGACTTCGCTCTCTTCGGATTCTTCTCTGGCAGTTTTCTTTTTCTTTTTTCTCTCTACCTTTTCTTCGATCGCAAGCGTCTCTTCGCTGGGGATCTCAGTGATCGTAACACCCTCGTCTTCCACGGTTTTCTCCCCTTGTAGCTGAATCTTCTTGCGCAAGTCAGATTCGAGGATTTCTGTGGAAATGATGTAATAGGCATTATGTTCAATTCTCAGAAAATATTATTAAGGAAAATTTACAAACTATTCAAAAATAAAAGTAATAATCATAATAATCATAGTAAATGTATATGATACAGTGTAGCTTTTTTTTTCTTTATCTTGATGATTATACAAGATTTGCTCATAAGCAAAGATAGAAAATGATAATAGAAATTTGAAAGTGATATTGCCAAGTTACTGAAAAGAAATCTACATGATTGCACAGTACTAAGAAGAAATTTAAGAGAGTATGCTTGTTCACATACAGATTTTGATATAGTAAGCAGTGATAATGAATACAAAGTATAGCTTGTGAAGCATTTATTATATCTAATGAGTAAAAGCATAAGTGTAATTCTTGTTTACATTTATTATAAGTGAAGTAACTGCAGAAGCAGTTGTAAATAACGTTAAAAAAAGAATCAAATAAAACCAAAGCAGTATGAAAACTACAAAATTCAATAAAAATTTTATCAATAATTAAATTGTATTACTCACATCTGATAAGCGAATGTGGCGTTATAGCAGAGAGCCATTCAGAAACGACAGCAGCAGCATTTATAAGCACCGATTTTATGAAGAAATTTATTTGATGATGTAGGCGTAAAAAGCATTAGGCAGTAAACAAAATCTGTACACATTATATCAAATATTAAAATATATATTAATTAATAAGTCCTATTGCCATTGTAAATACACATTAATAAGTTATATTTCGCTACAATATTTATAAGTTTGTTTTTAAAATTCTGAACAGGAAAAATTCAGAAATTTATTAAGCAAAAAATTATCTGTGCACGTACGAGACGGACAAAAAAAGAAAGAACGCAAGAAAACGAAAAATTAAGAAATATTAACAAGCAAAAAGCAAGGAGTTATAGTCAAACAAAAAGGACGAATCGAAATCAAAATTCTTTTAAATATCATATGGCTCTTAAAATTTATCCGCCGATTTTACTTTTATGTAACTCAGTGTAAGCAATACCCTATACTAGTACATTTTTTACTGTGAAATGCTTTGCAAAGCATTTTAGCCCGTGCAAATGACTTTAAATTTAAAGCCGGTCCATAAAAAGCCTGTATGTTAATATACCAGGATTTTATGGCAAATTTAGTATGATGTGTTCTAACGATGAGGTACTCCAAGTCGTGTTAAGAGAGGTTTTATTTACATTTATACACACCGGTATAGGGTAAATTCAGCAGTAGGATAATAATGACGTGGAATACCTCTCTGCCGTTTATTAAACAAGATAATAATCAAGAATTTATCTAATTCAGCAAACTATAAAGCTTTATCTTACTGCGTTTTACTATTATAGAATAGTAAAGACAATAAAAGCATGATCAAATATTAAAATGACTGATACTACTTGTAAATTAGCAACCTGAGTTCGTTCAGGTTTATCTGCCAAGCGATTCGTCCGGTAATCTAGTTGTGTGTTAGGGAAGCAGAAAAACTAACTACTAAAACAAATCCAAAGTGAAATAAAGAAAAATTATCAAGCAAACTATTTACAGCTATAAATACTTCAAAGCAAATGTAAAGCGATTTGAAGTTAAGCGAGAAAAAGGGTTCAAGCCGTTAAAATTAGCGCTGCAAATAAATGAAAGAATAAATACCCGGCAAATATTTTTTGCCGAGTTATTTTGACAGATCGGAAAGCATAGAATATGATGGCCGCTGTCGATTTAAAATTGCGACCATCAAGAAGCTGAAAAGAAAAGCTTTATTGAAAGAGAAGCGATGCATGTTGAAAATATATAAGCATGAAAATCAATGAAAAATTAAGCGTTTAAATAAGATAAAAAGCGTTTAATAATGTCTCGTCACTAGACATGATCAAGCGTTAAATTATTCTTTAATTAAATGTATAGTTCTCAGCTATTAAAAAAGATAAAGAAAAAAACATGCACGGCGATGATAAACCTGAAAAATATAATAATTATTATGAACAGTCCTAAGTTGGGAGAAGCAAGTGGTTTTCGTATTTTCAACACGATTTTGGACTAAAAAAAGCAAGTGCTACGCGGAGGCCTTTCTAAATCTTTCTTATTGAGAATTTTAAAAATGAATTTTATAATTGAAAACAATCCAATTTAATGCTGAATTGCAATTTTGTTTTTGGGAAGTAAGGAAACTAAATTATTTTTTTAATTTATTGGGCGGAGCTGCTCTTCAACATTAAAAGGTTACTAATTTTTAAAAAATGCTTTAAAGAGGTCTTTTCTCCATTTTTAAAATAGACCAGTGAAACTGAAAACAGGAAAAAGATCTCTTAACCTAATATTATATTTAATTGTCTTTTTATAGCAAGAGGGAAAATTTTTAAAATCCTAAAAAAACAGTCCTATTAATAAGTAATACTGATATTTTGGGACCCTTAATTAGATTTCAGCACATTCCCTTTTAAAATGAAACCACACCTAATCAGGGCCTTTTCTTAACGATATTAAAAACTAAAAGCGAAAATACTGTAGTGTGCTTTATACACGTAAAATTATGTAATATAGCGACTCTAACAAAGAAAACCCTGTCTTTTATCCGTATGACTAATTAATTCTCTAATCTTTAATTTTTGAATAAATGCCACAATAGGTAAGGATCCGATTTCTTAAGACAAAATTTTTTCATTTTAATTTTAAGGGATTGTGCTGTCTAATATTCATCATAATATGCTTGTCTAGAAGACGAGCTTGTGGAGGAAGTAGAAGAAGTTATTGACTCAAAAGTTTCCAAACCTTCAGATTCAGCCTCGAAGCGTGTGCTCTTCGTTTTCTTCTTCTTCTCCGTTTTCCGTTTTTCTGTAAGAATAAAAAAAATTTACATGTGTATCCAATAACTGCTGGTTAATTTTAAGTGAATGAACCACTGCGTTCATAGTTAAGAATTTTAAGTCAAACTTCAAGTTCATATTTCAGGGCAGGCGTGTACCACTTTCAATATTTTTTCATAAAGGGTAAAGTCTCCAGATTATACAGCACAATAACTTTGTAATTATTTTTAAACTTTATGCTTTTCTTAAACTGAACAAAAAGTTTTCTGAGCATAAATTTTACTTAAAATTTTTTTTTAATAAGGATTTCATTAATTTTTTTTCAGAATCTTCGAGAGGAAAATCGGTTGACGTTCCGTGAAGAAAAGTAGTTCCAAGAGTAGATTCAAAGGAATAATAAAGGCAAGTTTAGACTCATTACCACCTATATGTATTTTTTAAGCTTTGATAACATGTAATATGAAGCAAAAAAGATGGCTTCAATGTACGCTGTTGTTTTTTGATTTTTCAATTTTTAAAAAAAATAGAGTTTAAAGTTCTAGAAAAACGGATGAGCCACAAGCTACTGTTAACTCTTTTTATCGAATAACGAACAAAAGAAATAAAAAATATTACATTTTTAATCTTGCTTGAAGATTAAGAGAACAGAATGTATACATACCTTAATTTCTGAAATGGTAACTGTAAGATTAGAAATTAGTGTCACAATGAAATTCTCAAAACCAGGAAAATAATATTTTATTTATTTATATTTTTTATGAGCAATAAAAAAAACAAAAACATTAAAATTTGGGGCATTATCTAAGTTGATTAAAAAAATAAATTAAGCTTTTTTGGTAACGAAAATAATACAACGTAAAATTACGACTAATCACACTGCAAACCATGCTCAAAATCTACGAACGGTACCATGACAGATACCACAATGTTAAAATAAATCTTAACAAAAACACACTTAAAATTAGTGAGGCAAAATGACAAATGTAAGTTTCTTTTATGTAGTCGTTAAACCAGCAAGGCAACACTGAAACTGTTTCATGAGACGAACCTAAAAAAAACAATTGAAAATCCAGGCAAAGACAAACAACCAAATACTCGTTTACATTTCACTCGATCACGTACCTTGTGTATGAACTTCTCTCTCTGTAACTTCGACCCTTTCTGTTGTGGTTTCTTGAGCAGTGACCTAATCGAAGAAAGAAAATAATTAGAATTGGATGTGAAATAGATTTGGTTAGCAAGGTATAAGCGGGGGCCTGACCTGAGTTGCTTCCGTCGTTTCCCATGCATGCGGGCTAAAGTCCTGCGGTGCAAAATGAGTAAGCACTTGCTCGACGGTTGCGTGTTCCAACTCGACCATCCTCATGAAAGCTCTAAATCCTACTGTGGATGCAAGAGTTTCATCTGTCGCCGTTTCTTCCGTGATCACTTCGGATATCAAAGCGCTGTGACCTTCCCTTTCCACCAATTGAACCATCGCCGATTGAGCTTCCGGGGTTTTCAAAGCAGGGAAATAATCTTCGTAGTATAAATTGGTAATTTCCGAAACGGTCACTCCGTTCCGCACTAAAAATCCGATTTGAGCTAATTCTCTTAAGGGATTTTCGCCGGGACCGAATTGCTTGGCTCCTACAAATTCTAAAATTTCTTCTACTTCCCTGGCGTGTTTGGCCTCTTCGAAAATCTGGGTGGTTACTTCCGTGATCTCTACCCTCTCCTCGACCGCCGTTTTTTTGTCGACTTTTGCTTTCCTCGATTTTGGCTTCTTTTCTACTAATTCCGTAACGACGCCTTCCGTTTGAACTTCTTCGATAGAAATCGGTTCTTGTACTGGAGCGACAATTTTTGCCGATCTCGGTTTCGTTTCTTCTTGAAAATCTTCAACTGCGGTTTCTAATTCGATTTCAGATATTTCGACAGATTCGTTAATTGTAACTGTTTTCTTTGCTTTCTTTTGAGTTTTCTTCTCTTCGACGACTTCTTTAACTTGCTCGGCTACTTGAGTTTCGGATATCGTTACAGATTCTTGGACGGGAAGTAATTTTTCGGCCGTTTCTACTTTAATTTCTTCTTGTTTTTCGTCTAGTTTTTTAAGAGATGCAGTAGCAGTTGTTTCTACCGATTCGGCAATATCCAAACGTTGTTCGGCTTTCACAGAATCAACTGTTTCAGCAAATGTGGTAGTTGTTTCAAGGGTGCGAGCTTCCTGTTGTTCGACAGCCATCCTGAAAAAAAAAAACATTTGTTTGATCGAAAAGTTCAAGTGACATCTTTATTCCTGAAAAAACAATGGCACCTACTTTTGAGCTTCTTCTAACTTCTTGGCTTTCTTGGCAGCTTTTTTCTTCTTCTTTTCTTCCTCTTCTTTTTGCTTCTCTTCCCTGGCCTTTTCTTCCTCAAACTTTTGTTTCTGTTCTTGGGTAAGAGGAATATCTACAAATATGGGGAATTTAAAATGAGTTTGATAAAAAATATTAAGCAAAATTTACTAGAATTTTGTATAGTACCTTGTACGTAAAGCTTGGCTTTCGTAACGGCCAAACCGATGTCACTCGTAGCTTTACATACGTAGGTGCCGACCTCTTCGCTTGTAGCACTAAAAATCGTGCATGTTGTCCTGTTCTCCTTGTACTGGATTTTAGTATTTTTTGTGTTCCTGAGCAGTTTGTCATTTAAGTACCAAACGATATCTGGGGCAGGAGTGCCTGAAAATATGGCTTCGAAGACTACCTTCTCGCCTTCGCAGACTCTTGCGTCCTTGATTTCTTGAACGAAAGTGGGCACTGCTTGGCACGCTATAAAAATTTAAAAATAACAAAATGAATAACACTATGTATTAAGAGAAAATCAAAAAAATTTAAAGGCCTTCTTTAGAAATTTTGAGGAAAGTAAGCGATTTTTAAATGAAATTACCTTTTCCGCAAAAAGCTGACTAGAACAAGCTTTAGATGAAATCATGAAGACGGTCCCCACAACATTTATTGTCAGTTTTCTGAACATGAAAAAAAGTAGCAAAAACCATGCACACGATTAGTATGTTATCTATTAAAAACGACCATCACTTTAATTAAACCAACAACAAAACGAATATTATCAAACACTAGTACTCCCTTTTTAAATTGAGTTCTAGAAAGTAATTGTTGTGTCTAAAAGACTTTTTTATTAAATTTTACATTTGTCTTCTCCTGTTTTGAAAAAAGAATTAGGGTTTAATTGTTGTGTGCACACTAGCTTGTCCCTCACCTTGCCGACTGTCAAATAATGAACGTCGTGTTCCGGCAATTTTACTATTTTACTTTACCACATTTTTCTACCAATCAAAAATGTGTATAAGTTGTGGATTCATAGATGCAACAAAATGGTCAAAGTTCTGGAACACGTTGTTTACAATTCCAAAATCGGCTTTATGTTGTAAAGTTTTTTATTAAACGTTATCTGGTGTAAAAATTAAAAATTATGTCATGAATGGTGTGCTCGTATGTTTGTAACATTAACCAAAATTTCATAAAAGAAATTTGGCGATGTTTCCCCCATTTCCTTCAAAGCCTCGACACCATTTAGCGCAACGGCAAAGCTTAGTTGATACTTTTACTAACAATTATATTTCTTGATCGTTACCTTTTTGAAATCCGTTTTCTCCTTCGCTACTGCTTCTCTCTTCCGATTCGGGGGAAGTAAAGGCAGCTGCCAAGCCCCTGCTTTCATCGTTAGTCATGCACTCACTCTCTAACAATAAAAACTCCTGAAGTTCTTCTTGACTGTCGGCCGCATGAAGCTGATGAAAACAAGAAGGATCCAGTTCTCTTGGTTCCAAAGGAAAAAGAGCAGGATCGAAGTCCTGCTGGAAAGTGCAGCGCCATTTTGTAGGAATTTGATATCTCGGAAATGTCTGGCTTTTGAGAAGTTGATCTTGAGATCTTCCTTGAGTTATGTTCGACACGGCATGAAGAGAAGAGGATAACATTCGCATCATGTTTCTCTCGTAAGAAAGCCGATGACTTCTATGACCGTTAACTTGACTGTCGGTGCTGTTAGAACTCGGTTCGCTTTTTTCTTGAATAGGCGATAAAGTGTGATAACCGTTTTCGTCGTCTACGCTCGTCTCGATTAAGTTTTGGCCTTCGATCAAATCGTGAAATTCTTCGTCGTCTTCGTCTTCGCAAGCCGTGGTCATTTCGCATTCGGCCTCTAAAAATTCGAATTCAGAATCGGAGTCGCTCGAAGGAGACGGGTCTTTCGTTCGGAGATGTTCATTGTTTTCTTGTAGGTTGACCGCGACTTCGACGCTTTTATCTAAACTGTCCAAAGACAAAGAGGTGGACTCGAGGCGGTTTTGCACGAATGGCTCGTTCGATTCCGACTGCAGACATTCGACCGTGGAAACTCTTTTTAGCGAGAAAGACGTTCTCGCGGCAGAATCGTTGGAAGAGGAAGAGGAAACGGAGGAGCGCAAAGGCGAATTAGTTTCTCGAATTTTAAATTCTATCGTATGGTACTTGTCAAACGGCAAACGATTTACACTTTCAAGCTCAGTTTCTTTACTATTGTTAGTTAATAAAACTTGAAAACCGTTAGTTTCTGAACACAAATCAGGCACAGATTCATCTCCACCGTTATTACCTTGCAGCTGAGCTTTAAGTTCTTCCATGTGGGTCACCCATTCCGGCTTCCTGTATAATTTCGTTCCCAAAATACCTAAATCAAAAACAATACGATTAGCATTCTTATGTAGAGCTCGTTGGCTATGGCACTGCAAAAAAAATTAAATTATGAAAATTAAGAGGACGCACACATACATGTATTGTACGTGGTTTTGTTCCGTACGAATTGTGAATAAGCGTGAACGAATTATTCAAGTGAAATGGAAACTTTTTTCAAGATTGCGCTATTAACTTCTCAAAAAAAATAATTTCAAAGTGATTAAACTTTTTTCCAAATTAATAGTTTCACAAGTTGTTATCGATTCGGAAACAACTTTAAAATTGTTTCTAGTAAATAAAGATATTCGTCTAAAAAAAAATGTTAGATCAGACCTATTTAGTTTAGAAACAAAGCATTGAAAACATAGTTTTAGTAGGAAACCCAAAAGTACCGACATATTAAAGCATCGAGAATGCGATAAAAATTTTATTTTAAAAAGGATTCTTTGGGTTTTGCAATATAATAAAAATTCATCACCATCTTATTATACTTTTTGCAAAAACAATATTTCAAGATTTGCTTTTGTGTCGCCTATGGTGCCTAATAGCGCGATCTTTTTGTGCTAAATTAAATTTTCGATAGAGAAGTAAGAGTAGGCGTGAGAAGTCCTGTATAAATAGTGCTAGGAAATGCTATAAGAAAAGGTAGAAAAGAAAAGAAATTGAAAAGAAAGAAAAAGACAGGAAATAAGCGCAATAATATTTGGTTTTACCTTCTTGAATCACACAAAAATTAGATTAGCGCAGCTGTAAAAAAAGAAAAAGCAGAAGCATTATTTACAAGCGCAGATATGAAAGCTTAAACGATAATACTTTAAACAGTTGAAAATATGATAGAAATTACAATAATTTTTTATAACCAGGATTATAAGAGTTTTTTTTAATACCCCGCATCAGTTTTTTTTGCACTAAAACAACACTACTATTGCTCCCTGTCCTAAAATAAAAATCTTTTTAGCGTCTTTTTGTTAAAATTTTAAAAAAAAGCGAGATATCTGTAAGCGTTACTGCGACAAACCTTCTACTTCGAGGAAAGTGGTGCAAGTAGTAACGCCTAATGGATTTTCGGCGACTATAACGACTTCGCCGACGTCGTCGGGATAAACTTCGGTAATCGTAAGGACCGAAGTCCCGTCTTCGTACTCTTCGATAATAAACTCGTTAGAAGGCGACAACTGGGTTCCTTCTTTGTACCAAGTAATCGTAGGTTTCGGTTTCCCTTCGATTTTGGCTTGTAATCGTATCTGTTCGCCGGTTCGAACCGGAAATACTTCCGGTAATCGCTCGATGAATGTCGGAGCTTTTCCGATTTCATTTGTGGATTTCTCTTCGAAAATCTCGGAAAGCGTTTCATCCTAAAAATATTTTGTTCGTCAAGCACTTTTTCATCTTTTATTTAAGCAAAAGCATTATTTATCTCTTACCTTTTCGGCTAATAAATCTTCTTCGGAACCACTTTGACCTGTTACTACAACAGACGCTATTTCTGAATCGGGAACATATTCGTATGCTGAAACGGACATTGTTAAATAAATATTTTGAGGTTGAGTTGGAGCATTACAAGAAGTAAGATGTTTTGATGTTTACCTTCGACAACTAGCGATGCAGCGCATACGGCTTCTCCCATTTTATTGACGGCCGTGCAAGTGTATTCGCCCCCATCCTCTGGGAACACTTCGGTCATTGCTAAATAACAAACTCCTTCGGTATCTTGGAATACAGTAATGTCTTTAGTCTCGCGTACGGGCTGGTTATTATGATACCACGAAACCTGAGGCGTGGGCTTGCCTATTACCTGTACAAAAATTGAAATATCTAAAAGTAATAAAGATCTTTTTTAGGGAAAAAATATTAACGGTCTCTATTCGTTTACCTTGCAGGTAAACAAAACTTGCTCCCCATCCATGACCCTTTGGCTGGAAATGGGCTGAACAAAGAAAGGAGATATTAATTCGGTCGCTTCTTCCCATTCTATTTCAGGTACCACAGAAAGGGTCGCCGTACAAGTGACCGATCCTGCAACGTTTTCTGCACGGCAAGTGTAATCTCCACTATGATGCGACAGAATTTCTTTGACTAGAAGAACGGAACGATTAGCTTCGCTCACGACACGCAGTTCAGGTGAGGACTAGAAATAAAATTTTTTATTTTAATTTCGGAAAATGAGAAATAAGGGCAAGCGTTCCTTATCCGTACCTTGATCGGAGTCGAGTGTTGATACCATTGGAAAGAACAAGTCGGGTGAGATTCTACTCTGGTTTCCATTATGGCTACTTCTCCCTCTGCTACTAATTGAGGATGAAGCGGCTCGATAAATTTTGGAGGTCTAACTTCTTCCTCTTCGGGAGATTTGGACACGGTCACTTGAAGAGTCGAAGAAGTTCTGGCTTCGCCAGCTTCGTTAAATATTTTAACTTCATATTTTCCTCCGTCTTCTTTTTTAACCTTTTTGATAGTCAGAACCGACCTGCCTTCTTCGATTATTATGTTTTCCGTTATTTCTTTATTATTTTTAAGCCATTTTGGTGTCGGCTGGGGTAATCCTTCGTAACAAACTTCTAAAGTTACGTCGGAGCCTCTTAAAACAAACAATGCTTCTAAAGGTTTCGTTATTTTTGGCGATCTCATTACTAAAGGTTTTTCGACCTTGACCGCTTTGCCGACGATTAAGTTTGCTCGGCATTCTGCTTTTCCGTATTTGTTTGTTGCTTGAACTCGATAAATGACTTCGTCCGACGAAGTAGGTTTTAATATTTTTAAAGTCGCTTCTCCGGTTTTTGCGTTGAATTTGACTTCTCTTCTTTTATCCTGTATTATTTCTTTCTCCGCTATGTACCATTTTACTTCCGGCATCGGCTTTCCTTCGACTTTACATTTTAATAAAGTCGGTTGTTTTTCTTCGGTTATGGCCGGTTTCAAAGGTTCTATAAAATGAGGCGCAGTACCGCTTTCCTCTTTTTCTGAAAATAAGATTTAAAAATTAAAAGGGTAAAACAGATTGACATAGAAATTTATGCTATAAAGCCACAAACAAAAACGCCACACATCAATCATAATAAGGAGGGATATTAGTTTGGATAAATCCACACGATTAGGCACAACAAGTACCTAAAATAATTAAATTTGCCGTTGAAGTAGCTACTCCTGCCGGATTGGAGGCCCTGCAGGAATAAATCCCGACGTGTTGAGGTTCTGATCTAACGATTTCTAATGTAGCGGTGCTATCCACTAAGGTCATGATAACGTTTTCGGAAGCAAAGAGTTGCACCTCGCTATGGTACCAGGTCAATTCGGGGAAAGGTGTTCCCTCTACCTTGCAAGTAAAAATGGCAGGTTTTTTCGGATGCCCCACCACGGGTTGCAGTCTTTGAACAAATCTAGGAGGTTCTGCTTTTACCGTAGAAGGTATTGCTATTTCTTTTTTCTTCTTAGAAATAACTTTTGATACTCGTTTCGTTTCTGATATTTCTACGTTTTCCATTACCGGTTCTTCCGGTACTTTGGCAGTGCCCTCGGCAGCTCGTTTTTGAGTGATTATTTCTAGGTCAGTTATGATTTTCTCGTTTTCGATCAAGTCGATGATATTTTCCCCGGGTTTCTTTTTCCTTGATTTGGTGTCTATAATTAATTCTTGCTTCAAGGGCAAGGGTTCTTCCGCTGTTTCTTCCGGAGCTGGGATTTCCTCGGGTGCGGCGGTGGGTTTCGCCTTTGATTTCAAAGATATTTGAGCTTCAGATTTCTTATCCGGCTTTTCTGGAATTGTTTTCGGTGTTTCAATCACTTCATCCTTTAGATGCACGGGTATTAATTCCGGTTTTAGAGGTTCTTTTTCTTCTGGTTTATCTTCTTTCTTTGACTTAGATCCTCTCCTCCAAGCTACAGGAACTTCTTTTGGTACTTCTTCTTTCTCCTCTTCTTCAGGTTTCTCGGCGACTTTTTTCTCAAGTGGTTTCAACTCGATTTTTTCGCTTTCTTCAATTTTTTCTTTCGGACGTTGTTTTAATGGCTTCAGTTTCACTTCTTCTTTCTCTTCGGGTTGCGGTTTTGGCAGCCGTTCAAACGGTTTTAGCTGTACCTCTTCCTTCTGCGGTTTCTCTTTCTTAATAGGTTTTAATTGCACTTTTTCCTCTTCTTCCTCTGGTTTTGGCATCCTTTCAACAGGCTTCAAAGTAAACTCTTCTTCCTTCTCATCTGCTGGTTTTTCTATTTTAAATGGTTTTAACGTGACCTTTTCAGGTTCTTCCGGCAGTTCCTTTGGACGTGTTTTAAATGGCTTTAGTTGGACTTCTTCTTTATCCTCTTCTGGTTTTTCTCTCTTAAAAGGTTTTAACTGCACTTTGTCCACCTCTTCTTCCGGCTTAGGAAGTTGCTTATGAAATTTAGGATGTTCTTCTTTTTCTACGTCCTCTTCCGGCTTTTCTTTCTTAAACGGTTTTAATTCAACCTTTTCAGGTTCTTCCGGCATTTCCTTTGGGCGTCGTTTAAATGGCTTTAGTCGGACTTCTTCTTTATCCTCTTCTGGTTTTTCTTTCTTAAAAGGTTTTAACTGGACTTTGTCCGCCTCGTCTTCCGGCTTAGGGAGTTGTTTATAAAATTTAGGATGTTCTTCTTTTTCTACGTCCTCTTCCGGCTTTTCTTTCTTAACCTTAACCGGTTTCAATTCAACCTTTTCAGGTTCTTCTGGCTTTTCTTTTGAGCGCTGTTTAAATGGCTTTAGTCGAACTTCTTCTTTTTCCTCCTCGGGTTTTTCTTTTATGTAAGGTTTTAACTGTATTTGATCTTGTTCGTCTTCCGGCTTAGGGAGTTGTTTATAAAATTTAGGATGTTCTTCTGTTTCTTTGTCGCCTGGCTTTGAAGGCCTTTCTTTCTTAAACGGCTTTAATTCAACCTTTTCAGGTTCTTCAGGCTTTTCTTTCGGGCGCTGTTTGAATGGTTTCAATTTAAATTCTTCTGTTCCTTCTTCGGGTTTATCTTTCTTAAATGGTTTTAATTGTACCTGCTCAGGTTCTTCCGGAGTTTCTTTTGGAAGCGGTGTAATCGGTTTAAGCGAAATTTCTTCGACCTTATCCTTCGGCTTTTCTTTTCTGAAAGGCTTTAGTTGCACCTTTTCCGGTTCTTCTTCTTCTTCTGGTTTCGGAAGACGTTTACCAGTTTTAAGAGCAACTTCTTTTTCTTTTTCTGGTTGAGGGTTTTCTTCCTTAGGTTTTAAAGAAATAGTGGCTTTGGATACTTCATCTTCCGGCACGGACTCCTTGATGTCATCTTTCAAATGCACCGGCGCCAACTCGTCCGGTTTTGCTCCCTTTTCCTCGACACCTTTTGGCTTTTCTTTTGGAACCGGTTTAAGCGAAATTTTTTCCAGTTCCGTTTCTTCGGGTTTGGGGAGCCGCTTAAACGGTTTTAATTTGACTTCTTCTTTTTCTTCTAAAAGTTCCACTTTCTTTCCTGGCTTCTTAATTGGTTCCACCTTATCTTTTTCATCTTCCGCTTTCTCTTTTTTATCCGGTTTTAATTTTATTTGCTCTTGTTCTTGTACTTCCGGTTCCGGTTGCTTCGTAAAGGGTTTTAGCTGTACTTCTTCTTTCTCCTCTTCAGGTTTCTCTCTTCTGATCGGCTTCAGCTTTACTTTTTCTTGCTCGGGCATTTCGGGATAAGGGGTTTTCTTAATCGGTTTTAATTTTATTTCTTCTTCCTCGTCCTCCGGTTTCGGTTTAGTGAAAGGTTTCAAATGAATTCCTTCGTTCGGCTCGACGTCTTTAGGTCTTCGCTTTCCTGTAGGCCACGTTTTTTCATCTTCTGCGGATTCTTTGATCGGTTTCTTTTGTCTAACCCAAGGAGTTCCGGTCTTAAATTCTTCCGGTTCCTTCTTTTCTTGAGGAGCAGCAACTTCAGGGATTACTTCCGGACCTTCTTTTTCGGGCTTTTCTTTCGGCGATACTGTCGGAATTGGTTCAAGTAATACTTCTTCGACTTCTCGAACGAAATTTACTTTCTTCGGTTTTAATTCTGGTTTGAATTTACCTTCTTCGGTATCAGATTCAACTGATTTTTCTTTTATAATCGGTTTTAATTTAGTTTGCGTTTGATCGACTGTTTCCTTAGCGTCTTTTTTGACCGGTTTCAAATCTACTTTTTCCATTTCTTCATCTTCTTTCGTTCGAGGTTCCCTCTTGACCGGTTTAAGAGTAATTTTTTCCTCTTCAGGCGCTTTTTCTGGAATAATTTTCTTTCCTCTGCGCCAGGGCAGTCCGGTCTCTTTGATTTCCGGTGCTTCCTCCCTTGGTTTTTCCTCGGTCAATTTTTTGGGTTTTTCATCAGATAATTTTTCCTCTAGTTTTTCCGGCACCATTTCCGGAGCTTCTGTTTTCGTCTTTTTAGGACCGCGCCTCCAAGGAGCGGCCTTTTCGGGAGTTTCAGTATCCTCCTTTTTCAAATTTTGTAAATCTTCTTTTATTTCCGGCTTTTCTTCTTTCGGTTTTTTCGGCCCTCTCCTCCACGGAGTCGCAACCTCTTCCGGTTTCTTAATCTCTTCGTCTTTTTTAACGTCAACGAAAGCCGCATCTTCTACGGCTGAAAGTTCGGCTTGAGGTTTTTCTTCTTTCGGTTTGGGTCCTCGCTGCCAAGGTGCAAGAGTTTCGTCCTGGTCCAACTTTTTTATGTCTCCTTGAACTTCTTTTTTCAGACCTGCAAGATTCACGTCTTCGACCGACGTTAAGGTTTGAACCTGATCTTCCGGTTTGGTTTCTTTTTTAGGTTTTGGTCCTCTTCTCCATGCAACTGGAACTTCTTCTTTTTCTGGCTTTTTAGCATCTTCTTTCACGTCCTTCTTTAAGTCGATAAGATTGATATCTTCTACCGACGTTCCCGTTTCTACTGGTTCGGGTTTTTCGACTTTCTTGGGTTTCGGTCCTCTTCGCCAAGCTACTAGAGTTTCGTCTTTGTCTTGCTTTTTAGCTTTCTCCTCGACTGATTTTTTCAGATCCAGAAGGTTAGTATCTTCGACGGAACTAACGGTTTCGACCTCCTCTTTCGGTTTTATTTCTTTTTTAATCTTAGGACCTCTACGCCAAGCAACCGATGCTTCCTCTTTTTCCGGCTTTTTAACGTCTTCTTTGACGTCTTTTTTTAAGTCAAGAAGATTTGTATCTTCGATTGAAGTAACCGTTTCCGTTTGTTCTTTCGGCCTTTCCTCTTTTTTGGGCTTAGGCCCTCGTCTCCAAGCGACAGGAGTTTCTTCCTTTTCTGGCTTTTTTACATCTTCTGTAACATCTTTTTTCAAACCCAAAAGATTACTATCTTCGACGGAACTCAAAACCTCGACTCCTTCTTCAGGTTTGTCTGCCGGACGTTTCGGCTTCGGTCCTCGTTTCCACGCGACTGGCGTCTCCTCTTTTTTTGTGTCTTCTTTTATTTCTTTTTGAATATCGACAAGATTTATATCTTCGACGGAAGTCGTGATTTCTACTCCCGACTCGGATTTCTCCTTTTCCACGTGCCTTAAATCGACTTCTTCGAGAGTTTCTTTTTGAAATACTTTTTTCTCTCTTACGGTAGGTTTCAAAGTTACTTCTTCTAATTTTTCTTTCGGTATTTCCTTCTTTTCCGTTACAGCTTTCTTTAAAGTGGGAACTTGCTTCGTCCACGGAACTTGTTTCGATTTCTTTTCTTGTTCCATTTGCAAATAGTCTTGCAAGCTCGTTCGTCGTCCCTGCCTCGACTTTCTTGTCGCTTCTTTCCCTTCCTCTTCTTCGATTTCTTCTTCTTCTACTTCCTCGACTTTTTTAATTTTTTTAAGTCCTCGCTGCCAGGGCACTCCTCGCTCTTGCGATTTACTTCTTACGGATTCGTCTACGTCTTTATCTGTTTTGAGAAGAGAACTGTCCTCTTCGTCGCTAGTTTTTAACAAAGAATCCAAACTTTTATCTCTCGTTTTTGTCCGAGTTCTTTTTATCGTTTCATCCTCTTCTTTTTCCACTTTTAATGTAGAAGCATCTTCCTCGTCCTGTCGAATAAGAGAAGTCTCTTTCTTGACCGATTTTAAATCCACCCTCTCTAGTTTTTCTTTCGGGATTTCTTTGCTTTCACGCCTTGCTGGTTTCAGTTCGACCTTTTCTAATTTTTCTTTCGGTATAACTTTCTTTTCTTTGACCGTTTTCTTCAGTTTGATAGGTTCTTCCGTCCACGGGATGGAAGTCTTCCTTCCGCCGATTTCTAAATTGGCTTTATCTTCTTCCTGGGTTATTTCGTCTTCGGGGTTTTCCCTATCGAAGGGTTTTAGTTTGGGCTTTTCGATCTCGGAATCTTGTTCCGGGGATTTCTTAACGGGTTTTAAATCTACGGTTTCTAATTTATCCTTTGGAATGTCTCGTTTCGTAGGAACTGATTTTTTAAGCGTAACTTCTTCTAACTTTTCTTTCGGTAATTCTTTCTTTTCCTTTGGAGCTTTTTTCAATTTGACGGCTTCTTCCGTCCAAGGGGTAGCCGGTTTCGGGGCTTCTCGAATTTTCGCTTGGCTTTCTATCGATTTATCTCTGGATCCCCTTCTCCAAGGCACTTCCTGCCTTTTCCTGCTTTTTCTCCAAGGTAGAGATTCGTCACCTCCTAAGTCGGGCCTTTCGGAATCTTCTAAGACCTGTTCGCCGGGAGCGTAACCGTTCGGGACGGATTGCGAGGGTAGTTGTTGAGCTCCATCAATAAGAGGGATCGAAGGAACGTTTCTGTCCCCTTCCTCTCCGGGCACCGAAGTTCCGAATTTAACTCCGGAACCTCCTGTAAAATAATAAAATTTGATTGTGTCGGCCCTGACTTAAAAGAAGAAAAATTTACGATGTTTCGATTCGTCAGTTCGGTTTAATTCGCGTCTTAAAAATTATTATAATTAAAAGGATTCAATTCGAGTGTCGATTAAAGCGAAATAATTCACGTCCCCGGATCCGTTCGCCTGCACGTGTTCCAAATATCTCCGGATATTGAACTTTACCATTTATTTACCTTAAACATCACACACATCCGCTCGGGAATTTAAGACTTTCAAACTGCGATAAACTTTGTTTCTTGTTTTTTATTACCTCTTCTGAGAATGTTTTTTTTCGAGCGAGTGCGAACCTTGCATGGGGGGAAATATCGAAGGACCCCTACAGTTTTCGATTCTATTTCTACATTTTTATTTTTAAAAATGTTACCGGCATGGGGCGCATTAAATGCATCTGCCAAAGTTTATTTTTTCCTTTTCTCCAAGTTCAGCTGAATCATTAATTCTGTTCGAGAATTAACTATACTACTTTCAAATTACAATCCTAACGATAATGATGTAGTCAGTCTTATTTACAATTTAAAAAAAAAAAAAAAAAAAAAAAAAAAACACGAAAATAACAGTTTTTTCGGTATGATTTAACCAGTTTTAAAATCATGATGTAGGCCGAAGACTTATATTAAGGATATCTTAGGCCAAAGTATTTTCAAGAGGATCTTATGAATGAAACTAAATAATTACTCGCAAATTTTGTTTCAAATTACTTGTATGACGAATTACTCGATTAAATTATGGTAATTATACATGCACAACAAGTAGTTTAGCATAAATAAATAATCATATTATTTGAGGTCATCGATCTTAAAATCTGCAATATCTTGCGGGAATTTTTTTTTCACGGTCGTGCGTGCCCAAAAAAATATTTTTCTTTAACGTAAAGTAAATAAAAGTTTATTTTGGTTTGAAAACCGACCAAACCTCACGTTGGAAACATTTCTGGCTGGTTATAAAATTCAGTTTTATGAGATTCAATTAATTATTTCATCGTTTTAAACGATTTTAAGGACTTTAGCTTTTTAAAAAGTAAAAGGCCTGTTGCAAGTATGTAAAGTATTCCCTTATCGTTAAATCTTTTTTTTTAGAAGAGATATTTTATGAAATGTAAATGTAAATTGCTCGTTATGGGTGAATTCGATTGTTCATGGAATGGCGTAATTTGGAAAGTTAAAAAAAAGCTTGTTTCGGAAACTTATTTAGTTATTTGAAAAAAGGAAAACACTTTTCAGGTTGTTTTAAAATAAATCGGAGGCTGAGTTGTCTATCCTCATGTGGGATGTATAAATAAAATAAAATTTCGTAATAAAAAGGCCAGAGCTTTTCGAAAGCCGCACACTCGGCAAAACATAATGAGTATCGTAAAAAGCAGATTCTCCATACGATATTTACTAGACGCGTAAAGTCTAATACTTAGAGTAATGACTCCTCGGGGTTATTTTTAATTTTTTTTAAAAACAGTGTGTGGGAGCGTTCGTAACGTATACCTGCCTAACTCACTGCCAGATTTCTTTCTTACCTACCGAGCAGTTTTTATGATTTATTGTAAATTTACGTACAGAAACACGGCCGTTTTTTATTTTAAAAAAGGAATCGAAAAAGCGCGGGATATACGGAGAGGGAAAAAGTAAACAAGATTATCGTCTTTGGTTTGAAACGACTTTTGTTGACTCATTTGTGATGACATGTCCCGTATAGGATCGATGTTCGAGGTCGACATCATTAAATCTTTTGCCAATAAAAGAACTTTCTATTTTTGTTTATCTATGCGCTTAATGGCAACAGGAATGTTGAGTCTCTAACGAGATTACCATAAACGGAAACGATTCCGTTTCGCTTCGTGCGACAGCGAGAAAAATTCGTATTTTGATATCCATTGCCGGAAAAAATGTAGGTAAGAAAACTTTGCCAATTTATTTCTGACATTGTTCCAAAAGAAAAATTAATTTTATTTAATACACATCATTTGCGGTTTGTAGTCTATCTTTATTAACATAATAGTAGACCATTTTCGCAAAATTGGACGGGATTCGATGAATAATTTAAATAGTCACAAGATTATGAGCAAAAGTTAAAAAGATGATATGATTCACCTACTTTATTCATTTGTTGTACAATGCGAATGCGACGAAATTATAAAGCTTAGGTTTAATCTGTAAGAATGGGCTTTGATCCGCAAAAGGGAATTTTTAAAGAAGACAACATGCTTCTTAAAAAAATCAACTAAACATTGAACGTTTCAGATTCAGAGTTATAGGGGTGACATTTTTTTGTTGCTTTAGCTGAAAGGAGGAAAAGTAGATATTCGGAAAATCTGCGCAAGTGAAAAGATTTTGCAGCAGTTTAAAAATGCTTTTAAATGCGATTTTCAAAGAAAATGAAAAACACGGCAACGGAAGATTAAAAAAAAAAAAAAAAAAAAAAAAGATGGGAGATTTGTGGGTAGAATCGTAAAAGCTTTTTTCTCTCTAGAAAGTGAATCACGAAAAATGGAATGCGAGCGAAATCGAATCATCGCATCGGAAAAAAATCATACGAAAGGCGTTTAAAAATAAAGAAAAAGGAAAAAAAGCTGTGACTAATGCGCGACGAGTCAGCGTCTTCTTATTTTTAGACGTCACTTTTAGTAAAATAATGTTAACTCCTTGTGACTAAAATAACAGCGATGATTCTTTTCTCATTCTCTCAAGTGCCATTCAAGTGTTAGTACTCTTTCACAAAACCGTTCACATGTCAAAATTTTCAAAATTTTTCAAATTTTATAACATCAACGTGGTGATAATGTCAACGGTCTTTTGTGGTGGAATATCTTGTCAACCGATGACATTCTGTTTTTGTGAATATTAGTGAAGTTTTTTTGTAAACTAAGTTTTGTGAGTGTTTGTTTCATTATTTTTGGCCGTTTGGATCCAGAAAATTTTTTTCAGATTTATTTTAAAATTCTCTTTGGACCCAGACGGCCGCTACTAAACAGAATTAACGGAATCAAGCGAAATACAAATTTAGTTCAGTGTTCCAAGTTGAAATATTTTTCGATTTTTAAATCCAAGATCAACATAAATTTTATTGTTTTATATATTTAAAAAAACAATATGAAATTTTTGAGATTTTTTTCGGGTGATAAAAAAGTTGAAAATAGATTTTCGGCGAAGATGAAAGTTAATCTTATTTTAAAAAAATTATTTGTTAGTCTCTCGGTCATAGTGCACTTTTGCCAAAAATAATTTCTTATAAAATTTTTAAACGAAAAGGAGGTTAACGAGGGAAAAAGAAAAACTCTAGGGCAATATTTTTTCAAGTTTTATTATTATTATTATTAATTTTTTTTTAAATTTCATGTAGTTTTTTCTTCGCCAATTTACAGAGTGCCGCGTTTGAATCTTATCTGCAAAAAAGTTTTCCTTCTTTTTTCCTTGTTTTCTTTTCAGATTTTTGTTCGTCAAGAAAGGGATAATTGTAATTGGCAAAAAGGTCAAAACATACTAATTTTTTCTCACAATTCATTCGTTATTAAGTAAGACACATTCCGCGTTGTTATAGCTTAATCATTTTGCACTAGCATAATGATGGTGGGAGTATGTTATAATTTTCTTAAATGATTTAATAAAATTTTGAAACCGTTTTAACAACGGGAAACGCATTATTTTTTTTCTTCCTTCCCAGCTGTCCGAAAGCGAACAGATATGATTTCTCAATACATTCTTGACATAGATTTCGAGACTTAATTGTTCCAGGTGAAATCTTTGTCAAATTAAAGGATGAATGATTCATGCGACGCCCTATTCAAGGTCGATACATTTCAAATAAGGTAAGACACCCTGTACTAGGCCAGAGCAAGCGATTAACTTTTCTCCGATTGTCAAATTAACATTTTAATTAGTCATGGAAATTTGTAAATTTTTTCGCAGTTATGACATTTTTCCTCGGGCCAAATAGTGGTTAATGATTATGAGAAATGATGGGATTAATTAGCGGGCAATATTCCAAATGTTACTTATTTTTCAAAAGTTTTTGATAGGGTTGGAATAAGGGTGAGGAAAGGAAAACGAAAATTTTGTTTTTGACTTATCCGATTCGCTTAACGCGACTCAACCGTGAAAACCGCGTGGGCTGAAAAATGTTTAATTTTATAATATTTCATTTCACTTATTCATTTTTTTTTTGTTTAGCACAAAAATTTGATTTATGTTTTTTTTTACTTTGGCATGCAGACAAGTTTAAGTAATATTTCTGTACACACGTTTTTAAAAAAAAATTTATGCGACCATTCTTAAGTATTTAAAAAGAGTTCCGGCAATTTTCCGATCAGTAAGGGCCGTCTTATCAAGATTAAAATTTTTCTTTAAATTTTTGGATGATGAAAGGAAATCCTTTTCGAAGCAAACGATTATTATCAATGACGTGGTCAAGGTTACTTTGCATTATTATTTTTTTTATCGTATAATTTGCCAGGTTTTGATTTCGCCATCGGATTTTGCCAAAAAACTTCGTAAATATATTGAATTTGATCCAACAAAAGACTGCAACTCTCTCAAAATTATTTTTTTTTAAAAGCAGACCGTCCTTTGTTGTGTAATTAAGACCGAATATTGGAGTGCGGAAAATTCTATTTTGGCAAGAATGACCGATTCATCAGGAATTATATTTCACGGTATTCGACTTGACAACCAAGCAACGCTCCTGTCGGTTAACCGAATATTATTTAAAAAAAAATGACAACAAAACTTCACGCATGTCTGCAGCACACCTCCAAATTTAGCTAGGTAAGGCCCCCCCCTCTTTTTTT
Organism: Liposcelis brunnea; assembly: GCA_023512825.1. Taxonomy (NCBI): domain Eukaryota; kingdom Metazoa; phylum Arthropoda; class Insecta; order Psocodea; family Liposcelididae; genus Liposcelis; species Liposcelis brunnea. Next base: position 24,239,618 of record CM042073.1, read on the forward strand.
CAAAGTTTCAGAAATAGATGGTCGAAGAGAAGTCTATGACGTCATTTCGTGGAACGATCACACTCTCCATATCGATATTTTAAATTGCTTTTTCATTTGCCTTGATTCCCGCCATTTTAATGACATATTTTTGCTGTCAATTTAAAAATTTAAAAATAAAAAGACTAAAAAAGGAAGCGCGAATCAAGAAAAAAAAAACTGAGGACAACGTTTTAGAAAAATATTCTACTCTTGAAAGTTGAAAAAAGTAGGGCGTCTCGAATTAAACGGTTTAATTAGTTGATGAAAATGGATTATCTGTATAATTACGCAGGGAAAATTTCAAGGTTATAATTGCCGAAAAAATTAAACCGTTCCAATTGAAACGAACACCGTACACAAATCTCAAAATTTTTGTTTTTTAGAATATAAATTTCTGGCAACCCTTCTAACGTTTAAATCATGTCAGCTATTATTTTATCGTCCGTAATACAAAACATTCGATTTTAAAGCGAGAAAATATTTAGGCTAAACCCCGAACATTTTATTCGGCCCACACGGTTTTTATCATGGAATTTGACATATCCGAATAACGGAGGCTTTTATGTTGATCTTGATGATAAACGTATTTACTGCCAGTTTTAATCAAAACTTTTATAGAACATGCCGACCAGGCATTTTTTACTCTTCGGAATCAAAAAAAATACTTGAAACATTTTATTAATTTATTTGAAGATCGGTTAAGCATAAGCTCACAATTCTACTAATACCTAATAAACTTAATTATAAAATAAAGTCAAAATGTTAATCAAAAAATATTTTTTTTTCATTCATTATTCTAGCTTATAAGTTATTTTTTTTTTTCCATAAATTCTCCTGTTTTTATTTTTTTCGGAACACTGAAGCGTAAATTTCCAATTTTCTCTTTTTTTTTTTTTTTTTTTCAAAAAAAAAAAAAAATTCAAAAAAGAACAATCATATTTTTATAGACCTTTCAAAAAATTGACTAGAAACTCGTCGAAAATACAGATAATAAAAATAAAGCTACAATAAAAAAAAACTTAACCAAAAAAGACGCCGAAATAAAAAATTAAGGTACTCGTAACGGAATAAGCGAAAAAAATGCAAGAAAAAGTTTTAAGAAACAAAGAATAAAGTATACGAATATAAAAGCACGCGGCTAGCGTGAATCTTTTAAAACCTTTATGCCGAGATCTACCATTCGATTAAAATCCTTTTATGTCTTTATTGACGGCAGTGAATTAACGGACACCTGCTAATATAAAAAAAGCGCGTTTTTTTAAAAAAAAGCCTCGGAAAACCTAATCTAATCCGGTCGGTCCGTTAATCCGATCTTATCGAAAGAAGAAGAAAAAAAAGTAATACAAAGATGAAGATAGAATAAAATATTTAATCCTTACTTTTAACGGTGAGCCTTGCAGATACTTCCACCTGACCGGCTGAATTGGTGGCCTTGCACGTGAAAATCCCGGAATCCTCTTCGTAAGTCGTTGCAATTAATAAAACAACGTTGTTTGCTTCTTGTATCATCTGAAAAATCGAAATAAAAGAAGTTTGTAGTGAAATTTTGGCGTGGAAGAATTCTAAAAATGATGATTAAACGAAAGCTAAAAGACAACTCAAAATATCCTCAGCTTGCCCTTTTTACGAAATCGGGCCCTCCGGGGATTTTGACATTTTCAGTGTTTTTCATTTCTTTGTTTAATTCGATTAATTATTGAAAAAAAATTCCCATTAAATCGGGTGAAGCTTTTCAGAGTTGACCTCTGCTCTTGAAATAAGAAAACATTTCTCTGATTAAGACTTTAATTAAGTCGTGGATAAATAATGGTCTAATCTGTCAAACTGATGCGCTTGTTTAAATAAACGTCTGAATTTCGTCGTGTGGGTTAACCTTAATTTTTATTTATGAATATTTTAATGACACGTGCCGCTTTAAAATTAGCGACACTATCATTAACATTAATATTCGGATTTTTTCGCGTCACACGTCAAATCTTTTCTTTGTAGTTAAAAATAAATTTAGAAAGGAAGTATGAGACTTTTGTTTATTTAAAGTATACTTTCAGGTCTTACATATTGTGATTGTTTTGTAAAAATAGATTTAGCCTTATCAAAGTTGTAAGCAAAGAAATTTAAATTTGAAATATACGTCTTGTAAATATGTTTCTTTCGTATCTTTATTTATTTTTCCTTTCATTATTATCCTTATATTATTTCTTTTTGAATTCGAATCCTTTGGAGGAAAAAAAACTTTCATTTAAAAAATATTTAAAACTAAAATTCAGAAACTCAAATTACAGAGACCCCAATATGAAGAGTAAGCTTTAGAAAAATAATTGCGTTTGACTTTTGAATATGATTATTTTCTTGATGGGACAACTATACTTTCTGCAGATACATTTACGAATAATACTATCTGCTAGGAATATTTTACGCAATAAAAGTGAGCACTTTTATTTTTTGTTAGTAATTTACCTGAAAATCAGCGGATTGAGGAATAAGCAATCCTTCCCGATACCATTGGATATTAGGTTGTGGTGTGCCGGTTACTTTAGTTCTGAATTGAGCCGGGCTACCCTCTGAAACGACCACATCCTTCATAGGCGTCAAAGTCGGCGTCGTTTCTTTGCTATCAGGAGCTGAAATAATAAGAAAGTATTTATCTTCCCATTCGTTAGATATATTTTTGTAAAAAATAATAGTTTAGATGCCTTACCTAAGACTTTAAGATTAGCAGAAGTGGTAACACTTCCAGCGGAGTTAGAGGCCGTGCATTTGTACGGTCCTTCGTCCTCCGGAAAAGCTTCGGTAATTCTTAAAGTGCACACGTCTCCGTCTCTTTGCATTTGGAAATATTTAGACGGTTTGATAACGTTGTCTCCTTTCGTCCATTGAATTTGAGGGCTTGGTCTTCCTGATATTTTACAACGGAAAGCGACCGATTGTCCTTCCTTAACCGACTGGGATTTTAAAGGTTCGACGAGTGCCGGTTTTTGTTCGACTCCGGGCGAAGGCGGAGCTTTTTGAGGAGTTTGCGTCGAAGCGGGAGCTTTGACCGCGCATTCGGCATCGCAACGCGCTTCTCCGGAACTGTTTATGGCAACGCATTCGTATACGCCCGAATCTTCCGGTAAAGCTTCGATGATCAATAAAGTGTAGGTGTTGTCTTCTTCCAAAGTCTTAAATCTGATATCGGGCAAAACCTTTTTGCCGTCTTTCAACCAATAAACGTCCAGCGGTTTCGTTCCGGATATTCGAGCGTCGAAACGAGCCAACTGTCCGGAAGGAACGACGGTGCTTTGGATCGTGGTTAAAAAGCTGGGCGGGATAACGCCGCCGCGTCCGGTCCTTCGTTTTTCTTCGACCACGAGATTGGCCGAACACTTGGCCGTCCCTCCTCTGTTTTCGGCCAATACGGCAAACACTCCCGAATCTTCCATGAAAACTTGCCTCAATATCAATATGGATTTAGTGCTGAAAGTGTGTATCTGAAAGTCGGGCGAATTATTGATTTGCTGGTTTTCTCGGAACCATTTAACGGTCGGCAAGGGATCGCCGTCGAATTCGACTTCGAAACGAGCTTGTTCTTGCTCGAAAGCGCGGCACGGTTGAATTTTCTTGGTGAAGACGGGAGGTTTCGCTGGTTTTACTTCACCCTGCACAACCCTTTCTTGCGTTTTCGCTTTGTGCTCGACTTCGGTGGTTTCTGTGGCAGTTATTTTTCTCGTTATTTCTAAATCGCCCTGTAATTCCTTTTGGGTTTGCTTTTGTTTGGCGACGTGAATTTCCTTGCCGTGGACCAAAGATTCGGAAGGCTCGGGAGTCTGAGGTTGCGGTTTCACTTTTTGTACCTCTGCGATCTTAGATTGAGCTTGCTGCGTATCTCTTTCGGTTTTTCTTAAAGCTTTCTGTTGCCATTCGAGCACTGGTGGTGGTTCCGGTTGCTTCACGATTCTGGCAGTAGGCGGGGTGATTTGTTCCACCGGTTTTTCTTCTCTGTAATAAAACGGTTATTTAAAAACATTTATTTACGATTAATTATCGTTCGAAACGGAAGAAACTTACAAGTTCTCCTCGTAGCTTTGAGCCATTCCTTTTGCTAAGGATTTACTGGCGATTTTTTCTCCGGGTATGGCAAATTGATGAGAAGCTTCTCTCAGTCTGGTTTCTTTAACAACCTGCTCTTCTTCCAACTGAAAAATATTTTATAAACGTAACATTTTTGTTTTTATTCAAGCAAAGTTTAAAAAATTTAAAACTTGTACCTCTCTAAGTTTTCCGTAGTAATCTTCTCCTTTTTTACTTTTGACACTCTTTTGCCATTCCGTCTCGGGTTCTTTAATTTCTTTTTTCCTTAAATGTTCAGTATCGATAACTTTTTCGGCTTGACTTCTTTCTTCGAACATTTTTTCTAGTTCGGTTTCCTGCCTTTCTTTTTGATAGGAAGTAAGCTCATAATCATACCATGCTAATTTATAAAAAAAAAGGATCAAACGTAAACAAGTGAATACGGGGCCAAGGTGCGAGTAACAAATCAGGGCGAGCTTTCAAATATGCGTAAGGTATTCTCTAACACGATTACCAACATCATTTCGTTTTGTAACGAGGAAATGGGGAAAAAAAGACAACATTTATCATTTAATGCGAGCAAATTTTTTTTTTTACTACTACTATTATTATTCAAACTAAAACTAAACCTCTAGGTTAAATCCTGTTTTTCCGTTAAAAAATTTAGCTTCAAAATATAGGTTAAGAAAATGGTCATGCTTTCTAAATAAGACATGCTTTTAGGCCAACGATCACATAAAAGAATTTCTCTATTAAACCTGTAAATGAATAACTAATTATTAATTAGATCTAATATACGGCGATCGCTTTATTTTTAACATACCTGACTGTACCCTTCAAATACCGCGCGACGATCTACGCCGAATAGTCTAAATCAATGCCGATTTTGCGCTTCTAACAGGATTAAGCAAGGATAAAATGGAAAGGTTCAATGTACCGTTGTTTTCGTTCTATGATGTTTCTTTTTGTTAAGTGCTACATGCGCCTGAATTACATTGTTTGTTAATGTATTAAAATTTTCATAAGTATAGCGGTACTTTTTTTTATTTAAAGGGCTTTCGGCAGAAAAAAATACCGCGTAAAAGCTGTAAGGAGAGTATTATGACTACTGAGCTTTGTTTTCATACATTGAACTTTGGAATGTTGTCTCTTGGTATGTTTTTCGTTTTATATGTAAACAGTATTGGAAACGAAACAAGACGAACACAACGAATAAACAATTAACCTTCGCATATTTTCAAAAAAAAAAAAAAAAGAAAAAGGAAAAAAAAAGATGAATTTCCCTAAAAAGCAGAATTTTTTTTTGTATGGGTAACTTACGTCTAGGAGAATTTTTAAGAACGCCTCGGAAATCGTCTTCTCTCGGTTTAACGGTTAACGTTGTTTCGCAAATAGCTTCTCCTGCCGAATTACGAGCGACGACCTCGACTTTGCCGTTATCGTATTGACGCGTCTTAGGAATATCCAAATGCCACATTCCATCGTATGTTAACTTGGTACGCGTTCCCTAAACATCGAATTATATTGAGAGAAACCGTTCCCAAAAGTATTAATTTTTGCGACAACTTACGTGGAAAGAAAACTTACGTTTACGACCGTTTTTCCGTTTATGAGCCACATGACTCTCGGACGAGGATGTCCGGTTACGCGGCAGCAGAAGCGGGCCCAATCTCCTTCGGCTACTACGTACGGTTCCGGTTTGGTTACAAATTGCGGAGCTTCCTTCGGTTTTATTTCTTCTTCTTCGATTTCTTGAGCGCTGCAATCGAAAAAAGTTTTCGTGAGAAAAGGATTCCAAAGTTATGTATGTTGCAACTATACTCGATATTTACTGTTGCCAAGACGCTTCCATTTCTCGAATCTTCTCGATGCTCTTCATTCCCTTCGGAAGTTGAGAATCGTAAATGATTCCTGGTTTGCCTGATATTTTCAAAACGGCACGGGTTTCGTCCTGCCCGTAAAGATTGGTGGCTCGGCAAACGTACTCTCCGCTATCTTCGGGGTAAACCCATTGGAAGTTCAATGCGACGTAGCCGAAATCGTAAATCGGATGCAATCGATTTTCTAAAAAAAAGATCGCCCCGTTTTAAAAGGATCTTTCCAAACTGAAGCTAAATTAAAGCAAAGGATCGTTTAAACTTACTGTGTAGCAAAGGTTTCCCGTTGAAAAACCATTCGACTTTCATGTTAGGATCACCTACAGGTGCAAGTTGGCATTCGAATTTGGTTTCTGTCCTTTCTACTAATTCTAGTTGATCCTTGATCTGAGTAACGAATCTTGGCGGCTGTTTCTTTTCGGCTTCGTACAAATCTTCTTCCGTCAGATGAATTTCGGAAGTGTATTTCTTGATGCTCGCTTCCATTTGCATTAAAGCTTCGTTTTTCATCATTCCTTTTGGTACTTGATTATGAAGAAGGATCGTCAGAGTTTCTGTAAGATTAAGAAAAATTATGAAAGTCCTTTTTTAAGTGGGTCAACGTCACCGCACCGCAATCTGCTTACTTTTACAGTTGACCGTGGCTTTTGTGAAATCTTCGCCTAACTTGTTGTAGGCTCTGCACACGTATTCTCCGGCATCCTCTGGGTAAACGTTAATCATGGTCAGAGATACGAAACCCAAATCGAACAGCGTTCGGAATCTATGTCCGCTTTTCAAAAGTTTGCCGTTGTGATACCACTCGACGCATAAATCCGGATCGGTTTTAGGTTCTACTCTGCATTCGAACTGGACCGGTTCTCCCTCCGTCACGCTTGCCGACTGGATCTGGGTCACAAATTTCGGAGGTTGGCCCGGTGCTTCTTCCGGAGGAGCTACAGAAACGGGTCCTTTTTCTAAATCCTTGAGTTTTTCTCCGCTCATACCTTGAGGCAATTGAGATTCGAGAACGATATCATGCTTGGCTGTCGAAAATTAAAATTATTATTTATTAGCTATTAAATTCGTAAAAAAAAAGGAAGACGGTTGATATTATTTTCGTTACCTTTGCACATTAATTTAGCTTTGGTCATGGCGGTGCCCCATTTGTTGGTTGCCTTGCAAACATATTCTCCGGAATCTCTGGCGTAAACGTAATCCATATCCAAAACGATGAATCCGAAATCGTTGAGCATGTGCACCCTCGAACCGGTTGCAAAAGGTCTTCCGTTGTGAAACCATTCGATTCTTAAGGTCGGATCACCTACTGGCTCCACTCTGCAATCGAAATGAGCCGGAGCAGCCTCTTGTACGTCTAAGCAGTCTTTCAGCTCGACTATGAATCTCGGAGGATTCGGAGTTTCTTCGCTCGGAATAAGTTCTTCGCGTTTGTGTAATGCTTCCTCGAGCTTTTGCAAGCTTTCCGTTCCGGTTCTAAAGTGAGAAGGCAATTGAGGTTCCAAGTCGATGCCCGTGCGACCTCGTACTTGAAGCTTGCAAGACACTGTAGCTTCGCCGTGACGGTTGGTCGCTTTGCAAGTGTACAATCCGGAATCTCTCAGATAAACTCCTCCAACTTCCAAAATGACGAATCCGAAATCGTTGATCGTTTTGATGCGAGAGCCGGCCGAAAGGGCTTTTCCGTTATGAAACCATTCGACCCTCATGCTCGGATCGTTAATAGGAGTGAGCCTGCATTCGAAATGTGCAGAAGAATTTTCAGCCAAAGTCAAATCGGCAGGGGTTGTTATGAATTCGGGAGGTTTTCCCAAATCTTCTTCTGGGGACGTCGTTCCGTGCAACTGCCCGAGTCCTTCTAGTTCCGCGATTTTTTCGATGGTTCCTTCCATTCCTTTAGGTAGCTGAGATTCGAGGATGATGCTACGCTTTCCTTGAACGTTCATCGTCGCGGTCGTAACGGCTTCGCCGTAATCGTTGAAAGCTCGGCAAGAATATTCTCCGGCATCTTCAGGATAAACGGGAGCAATTTCTAATATGACGAACCCGAAATCGCAGAAAGTCCGGAATCTAGAACCGGTTTTCAAAGGTTTCCCGTTCCAGAACCATTCGACCTACAAATATATTTCATCGTTTTAACTAACTTTAGCTTTGCCTCATTTTCTGAACTAAAAGCTCATTAACAAATAAAATGTAGTTGGACTTACCGTTAAAAATTTGTACAGTACCCGCAAAAGTCATGCATGGAAAAGGAAGAAGTTTTAAGTTATTAAAACAAATAGATAAAGATTAATTATTTTTTTATTATTTTTAATGATATTTAATG